>CM064522.1:28423095-28821479 GCA_032716605.1 Paralithodes platypus | reverse complement strand
TCACTCAAAGCTCTTGAATCAGTACACCCCGTCTACCAGGAGACAATATCAATCACATTGGAAAACTTTTACGACCTGGATTGTGGAATCGAGGCAGACAACTGCTTCGTCAGCCTTAGTATTCAAGTACTTTGATTATCTGTTTGAGCAGAAACATTTTTCAGTTATAACGTTAAAGAATCATCTGTCGGCCATTAGGACCCCCTTCCTTGATCTCACTAGCCTTTCCATACCGCAGGCGGAGGAGAAAGGTTTTATGAGGGCATGTTTCAAACTTCGTCCTCCTTCTCGCCAGCTCATGCCCACCTGGTCCCTTGATAAAGCTTTGGAATTGCTACAATCCCGCAAGTACAGTATAATCATGCGCCGGACTTTGACTCACTTTTTAAGAAAGCGGTTTTTCTCATGGCACTTGCCACTGGACACCGGGTATCAGAGCTGGCGGCGATGAGCAACGAACCAAACTGTCTCAGGTTTGGGAGGCTGCACGACCATGTACAAATCGAGCCGTCTCCCTCATTTATTGCAAAAAATGAAAATTCAGACCATGTCTTCTCTGAATTTTCAGTCCCGGCCCTCAAGAGGGGCCTCATTCATCACATGCTATGTCCTGTGCAAGCGCTCACAAAGTTTATGAGGGCTGCGCAACCTCGCCAACCAGGTGCTTTATGGGTGAACCGAACAGGTACGCGTGCTACGAAACGGAAGTTAGCTTCTTTAATAGTAGACATTATTAAGGAAAGCAACCCCGGCGTGTTAGGTCAGGCTCACGACATTAGGAAGTGGGCGGTGTCTCTCAGATTTAAAAAAAAAAATTCAATTGAGGATATTGCTAAGACCCAGCTTTGGACTTCCAACCATACATTCCTGACACGCTACCTGTCGGTCGCTCTAGATAAACCAAAGCGTACTTGTGTAGCTTTACGGCAACGGGTACAGTATGTTTTTATTAATTAATTGTTAAAAAAAAAAAGGGGGGGGGGGGGGGGGGCTGTGCGGAATAAGACCATATCCCCTCTGTACCCTTGGAGATTGTGATATATCACAAGCTGTGATAGGACGAGTTCTCAGTCCAGTATTTAGTCGTGTTAATTTTAAGAGAGTTTTCACATAGTTGCAACTATGTCTATATTTTTTTTTACCAAAGTGCACAGTGAGATTACTATACAATTAGTTTTAGATCAGAGCGAGTACCTACTGCAGGGTCTCGCTCGGTAGGACACGGATGCGTCATACTCTTTCATGCATAAGGTCGCCTGCAACGGCCTTACCATGAGCAAGCAGTTTCTAAACCCTCGGGGCCCGGGCTGTCTCTCCAAAGGCCGTACCTCGTATCCGGGCGATCTGGCCAAATATCAACAAAAGTAAACTAAGGCTAATCTCGCTTAATATTTTACCTACATTAATCAAACATATATAGAAATGGACACCTTACCTTGCTGCGTAGAATGGCGTTGAGTAGAGCTCTCTAGCTCAACTGGTTCAGGAGTGATGGTGATGGAAGTGGAGGCAACTTTTGCCCGTATTTACCTCGGCGCATCCGAACACTCAACCGACGCCCAGTTGCACTCGTCGCTCCACCCGTAATTATGCCGGGAAGCGATTTGATAGTGTTTTATTGTTTATTATAGTTATTACAGTATGTTATTTTCACTCAATAAAGTTATTTACATGAAGTTATTTGTGTCTCTGTCACTTATTAGTTAGTTTTATTATTATTATTAACATTATAGTGCCACTTTCTCTGGCCTTTGATAATTGATAGTGCCCTTTCCACTTTTAGGTATTGTTAGGTAAGCTAATAATATATTAAGTGTCACTTTCACTTGTTCATATTGTTATGAAGGCACTTATTATTACTTGTGTGCCTCTTTCACTTATACTCAGTTTTATTATTATTATACTGTCACTTTCACTGAACTAGGCTTATTGATAGTGTCACTTTCACTTGTTCATATTGCTATTGAAGGCACTTATTATTACTTATATGTGTCCTTTTCACTTATACTTACTTATATATATATTCTTAGCCTACATATGAGTGTCACTTTCACTGTTGTCACTTCCACTTCAAAAGTTTGTTAGTGTGGAAGTCGTTGAAGCAGGTGCCAGCACACAGTCCAACTTGACACTCGAGGCATTCCCAAGTGGTTTTTGTGGGTTTGCGGGGTCTGCGAGTTGTGTGGCTGCACACATGGCACCTCTTCTGCATTCGGCTCTTACTACCTGGTGCTTTGAAAGGAAGGGCGTTGAGCTGGTGCTTCCTGAAGAAATCAGCACACCCCGTTCTGTCCAGCTGGTCTGGTCCTTGTAGTGGCCTCCCTGGTGTACCCCATGTTTAGTCAGGAGCTCAAGTAGCACCTGCTTGTGGAACTTCCGCAGGCACTTGTACTTCTTGGCTCCTGGAGTCCTCAGACGGTAGATGTTGTAGGCATTGAGGACCGACATATCTACCGTATGCAGGACAAACTTCTTGTACCACCTGCAAGATGTTCGCAGGCAGTCGATGAAGCCCATCTGCATGTCGGACTTGTCAACGAGGCGCATGTTGAGGTTGTAGTTAAGGACAGCAGCTGGTTTCCGGATGGGGTTCTTGGTTTTTCGGTCCACCTTCCCTGTGGCGACCATCTCGGCCTTGTGGCATGTGCTGAGGAGGTTGACCTTGCACTGGTCATGCCAGTGGATGGAGAGGATGGGGCCACTCTTTTTGTGGAAGATGTCCGTCTTCTTCGTCTTGGTTGGGTAGGCTGGCATGCCCTTCCTCTTGCCCTTGACTGTGCCGACAGTTCCGGTCTTGCGGTCATGGAGGTACTTGGTCAGGATAGGCGATGTGTAGTAATTATCTGTGTAGAGGATGTGGTTTTGATTGAAGTGCCTCCCCATCATCTTCTTCACTACAGCGCCACCAAAACCAATGAGGGGGTCAGTCACAATTTCTCCACCCTTGCCGCTGTACACCACAAAGTCCAGCACATACCCCGTCAAACAGTCGCAGAGGACGAAGAGCTTGATGCCGAAGCGGTGTCTCTTGGACGGATATACTGTCGGAAGTGCAGCCTACCACGGAACAGGACCAGAGACTCGTAGAGGCACATCTTCTGGAAAGGAATCAGGTAGGTGCTGAACCGATGACGTATCATGTCATACAGCTTCCTGATCTTCCACAATGTGTCGGGAAGGTGGACTGCCATGTTGTTTGTCAGGTGGAGATAGGAGAGGATGTCGAAGTACCTGTCCCTGGACATGTACTTGCCAAATGCTGGAGTCGTTATGATGTCGCCAGTGATCCAGTAGTCTGCCAGAGTGCTTCCTGATATGTGTCATCAGCATTGTGAGTGCCAAGAACACATATAGTTCTGCCGAAGTGACAGCTTTCCATGCCACCATCTTGGCACTGGTCTTCCTCCCAAGAAAGTTGGCACAGATCTCATGATGGTTGTTGGTCTCCTCGACGAGGTATTCCATGACTTCATTGTCATAGAAGCCACAGAAAAGTTCACTGGGGGTAGCATCTGGGCCACAGGGAAATGTTGGTGACACCCCGGAACCCATCTGTACCTCGTCAAAGGCAGGACAATCTGGCACAAAATCAGCCCCATCTGTCCACACAAACAGGTCGGATGATGATGCTGTTGCTCGAGGACGTGCAGGTGCAGGTGCAGCAGGCACACGCCCTAGACGCCCTGGCACACGCCCTTGGCCACGCGGACGCCCACGTCCAGGGGCAGCGGCGTCGGCAGACTCACCACGTCCACGACCTCGCCCTCTCCCTCGTCTTGTCGGGACTTCCTCTTCCTCCTCCTCTTCCTCTTCCTCTTCCTCCTCAGGCGACGTCAGGTCATCTGGGGCAATGTTGGGTCGTCAGCATCCTCTTACGGAGACAATTCTGGTGAAGAAATGACCGGGCGTCGGCGGCGTGGGGCGCAGGAGGTTCAACAATGGGAGCCTCGGCCTCGGGAGTTGGGCTCCTTTTGCGGTGAGCTGAGGGCTTCTCCGCATCAAATAATGTTCTGCGGTGTGTTGAGGGCTGTGGCACATCACCAATACCACTTGAAGAGGCCCTTTGGTCCTCCTGAAGGAGAGATGAAGCCGAGGGCTGTGGGTGACCCACGCGGCGTCCCGGGTCAAGGCGTCGGGACAAAGGAATGCGGGTGGTTGCTAGACCAGGGTCGGCGTCACTATCACTCTCTTCACCTTCCCTAGCCTTTTCTGTGGCTGCTCTGCGTGCTTTTTTAGCTGCACTTTTCACCAGCGACTGTTTATAAAAATATTTGCCCACTTTCAATGGTGTACGGGCAGGCAAAGGGGAAGGTCCTGGGGTAGGGCTATGGCTAGGCCTAGGCTGACCTACCAAAGATGGCGAGGGGGTAGGCCTAGGTTCTAGCACACTAGGAAGTTCAATAGCACCTTTCTGAAACACTTCCACATCAGGATCATCACTACTGTCTCCCCCCTCAAAAAAGTCCACATTATCATCGTCTCCAAAGCCAACAAATTCCTCATCTTCGCTTGCACTGATAAATTGTTCTTTGTCCACCAAGCTTTCGCCACTGCTCTCTTCAATATCAAACAATTGTCGCTGTATTGCACTATCACTCAAGAAACACTTCACTTTCTTTCGTTGAGCTAGCTTCTCGGTTGCTGCAGGCGTCGATGTTGCGAGTGGGGTAGCACTTGGCCGCGGGAGGTTGCACCGAATCGGACGCGTCGGAATTAATTTTTCCTGTATAACTCGCTATGGCGGCCACGTAGGAACTGATAACGTTTGTAATTGAGGCATGGTGGCGCTGCGATCGCCCCTGCAATGTAAACATTGGCCGCGCGAATTTTAAAAGCACGCTTTCAAGCACATGCCTTTCAGCATGACACCCGGGCTGCTGCCCTTCTTTCGCGGTGTCATAGTAAAATGACACCCGGGCTGGAAGGGTTAATGCCACGCACTGCTAGCAAATCTTTTATACCTTTTTTATATTTTGTATTGCATACAATAAAAGATTTTTTTTTATTCGGACTTTCTTCCCTAAAGTTAGGATATTTTACGAATGTCCCGCCTCCAGTCTTGATATTCAGGCGAAGTCGTCAATGATGAAGGGGCCCTATTAAATTACTGTATAGGTTTGATTCCCGAAGGGAAGTAGAGAAAACCTAATATTTAGTAGGGCCCCGTAATCATTGACGACTCGGGCCCTCCCAACCATCCCACTTCCCATTCGTTGATTTCCATAGTTATTTCTTGGTTTATCAGTGAAGGACGAGGATGGCCGCTAGGGGGCCTGGTATCGGGGAAGCAAAACATGAGAAATCCACGTATATGGCAAATCATATAATAACAGACATTAATTTATCTTTTTCTTTTTTCTTTTTTACAGAGTTTTTTTTCTGTAGGCTACCCAATCAAAATGACGATCCCATAAGGGAATTAGGCGTGCACTTGTGATGAGTACTCCATGATCTTCCGCGCGGGTTATTCAAATTGCTGGCGTAGGATGTTGAATGGAGACTATTAATGTTAATAGGCGAAGTCGTCAATGATTACGGGGCCCTACTAAATATTAGGTTTCCTTTACTTCCCTTCAGGAATCAAACCTATAATATACACTGTAGACAATACAAAGGATGACATTAAGATAAAAATATGAACTACAGTATTGTGCAATGTGTGTTCTGCATTTGCTTACCTTATAAAAAGTACTTTAAAAAATATAAGTTTCAGAGTACAACAATTCTGTTGTATTAAATGAAGTAAAGAAACTATGCAGCTTAATGAAGTGGGCACTTAAGCGCACCCGTCTCACTTCCAAGACAGAGACACTACAGAGTAAAAAAATTATATATAATTAATTATATACTGTATATTAATTATAATCTTACATAACCTTGTCTTGATAACTTAACTCCTGTACGATCGCGCTAATAAATCATGTCTCAGCTGGCATTACGTTTGGCTTGCTCTGTGCTGTATTAATGTCTGTCAGATGTTGAAAAGGGTTGGTAAGTGTAGGAACATGCTTGTATATCTCACTCCATATGAAGAAATGAAGCTTAGATATTATTGTTGTTGTTGTTGTTGTTCCCTAAGCTGCCTGGCCGAACAGCCCCGAGTCCCTGAGAAAGGCCATGGCCACGATCGGGCTTTCCCACAGAGCTCTCATTGAGTGTAGATTGTGTTGTTGGCGTAAGTGATTGTGTGAAATGCAGTCTTCTATGATGTGTTTAATGGTATGGGGTGCTGTGTTACATCCCGGGCAGGCGTCGACAACGGAGTCATCCAGTCTCTTCTGATAGCTCAGGAGAGCTGGATGGTGTCCGCATCTCAGTCTGGCCAGGTGGACTCTGTCCTCGCGAGGAAGGGAGGATTCGGAAGGATGGATCTCGGGAGGTCGTGCATGCAGCTGCGTGTTGTCTGTGAGTGAGTGGATGGATCGGTGAGAGATATGAGTATGGATGTACTTCTGGAAGTTGGTTCGGGGTGGGCAGGGAGGGAGAGAGGACAATAATTGTGTGTGATACCGTGTGCTGGGTGTTGTTTTGATATTTCTTGGTGTCTGTGGGTGTGTTGCCATGTAGTTTAGTGGGTGGTCTTGGTTCGTGGAGGCTGCTGCCAGGAATTGAGTGCCTCTCATGTCCAGATGGTCTTTGACTTTGAGGATTTTGGTTTCTTGATGTAGGTGATCTGTGGGTGAAGTAGCTGTGCAGCCTGTAATGATCTTCAGGGCTTTGTTTTGAATAGTCTGTAAGGTCTTATGATGTGTTTCAGCTAGGTTAGAAGCCCAGGCTGGGCTTGCGTATTCCATCACTGATCTTATGTATTGTTTATATACTGTGGTGGTAGTTTCTTTGTTGTGTCCAAATTTTGTGTGAGCAAGTGACCTGAGGGCGTTAAGTCTGGGTGTCAGTTTCTTTTTAATGTTTGTGGTGTGCTGTTTGAATGTCATATGAGTATCATATGTTACTCCTAGGATTTTGGGTGTGTGTGTATGCGTTAGGGGTGTGTTGTTTATGGTGAGTTGAGGGATGTATTCGTGTTCTCCTGTCCAACTTGTGAGCAGGGTTGCGGTGGATTTGGCTGGGGCTAGATTAAGTCTGTTTGTAGTGCACCAACCATGTAGTGTGTTGAGATAGGGTTGAAGGAGATCTGTTGCTCTTTTTGGGTCATAGTGTGTGCATGTGAGTGTTATGTCATCTGCATAGGAGGCTAAGTTTATTTGGGGTGTATTGGGTGTAGTTATATCGTGCGTACAGATTGAAGAGTGCGGGCGATAGGACGGATCCTTGTGGGACTCCGTTTGGAAAGTTTCTGATTTTAGATGACTGACCGGCAAAAGATACGTGTGCACATCTGCCTGCTAGGAAGTTGGCCAGCCACCTTTTTGTGTTGTTGTGCATGTTTGTGTTGTAGATTTTGTTTGTTAGGTTGTGGCGGGGGATGGCATCGAAGGCTTTACTAATGTCGAGTGTGGCTAATAGTGATCTGTGTGGTGGTCTAGCTGAGTTGATGCCGTCGAAAGCTCTTTGTGTAAGGTCTGTGAGAAGAGTGTTTGTGGAGTGCAGTGGCCTAAAGCCATGTTGTGTTGGAGCTAGGGGTAGGTCAGGTGTAATTAGTTGTAATACTAGGCGTTCCATGACTTTGGAGGGGGAGCAAAGAAGTGTGATGATTGTTCCCTGATTAAATAGCTTTGTATGAATATCCCCATATTCAAAAATATGCTACAGGGGGGCAATGCCTAGTGAGTTAATTGCTCAATAGGTGGCGTTCTGAGAGTGAGGGTCCGAGCCTGGGGGATGAGACTGTGAAGCACAGAGGCGGAGCAGCTTCAGAGATGGAATTGCTTTGAGCCGTGAAGCTTCACATGTCTCACTCCCTAGACTGGGGCAAGACCTCACGGGCCTTACCGTGTTCAGCGGTAGAGTGTAAAGGCTATCAGCCTATGCCCGAGAGGGATTAGTTGGGGGGGGGAAAAAAAAAAAAAAATCTAGTTTTAAAATAACCTAAAACATAATTTTCCCTAGATATACTGGGAGATTAGGAGGATCTTTAGGAAAGGTTCTAGGGTTTTAAGTTATTCTAAAGCTATCTATCTATCTATCTATTGCCTGATGCCGTTATCCCCGAAGGGGTGACCACGAACGAACAGCCCCCATGCACCTCTGTTCCCAGTCAGTCGATGCCCCTCCTCCCAACCAGCACCGCCTTCATTCATA
This sequence comes from Paralithodes platypus, assembly GCA_032716605.1. NCBI lineage: Eukaryota > Metazoa > Arthropoda > Malacostraca > Decapoda > Lithodidae > Paralithodes > Paralithodes platypus. Next base: position 28,813,277 of record CM064522.1, on the reverse strand, counting down.
TACTTCCTCACTCCATCCTTCCACCTCTCCTTCGGTGCACCTCTCCCTCTCTGTCCTTCCACCTCGCTCTCGTACACCCTCTTAGTCATTCTCTCGCTTTCCATACGTTCCATATGGCCGAACTATCTCAAGTTGTTCTTTTTCACACTTTCCAGCACATCTACCTCCACACCACACCTTCTTCTTACTTCCTCATTCGTCTGTCTATCCCTCCATGTAACTCCGCATGCACTTCTCAACTACTTCTAAAGCTAAATATAAAAAAAACAAAAAACAAATCTTAAAAAAATTCTCAAGCATTTTTATGAATTACATTATATTGATAAATAAGTGTACTCTGAAAGTTTGGACTGAAACAAACTCAGTAACAGAGCTGCGAATGTCTTCTTGAAAATGACCAATACTGCTTTAATATTTGTGAATACTACAGTACTAAGAAACAATTATTGAGCGAGTAAAACTCTAAGCACACTTTCTGTAATTTCATTGATATTAAGCGTCCTGCGTAGCACTGACCCCAGTTGTACAGTCATGAGTATACTGAATATAGTGTAAGGTTACACAAATTTGAATCTTTGAACCTTATAGCCAAGTTATGAAGCATCTATAATAAAGCATTGTACAGTTATCTGTTATCTGTATTGTATTGTCTTGTTTATGTTCGTTATTGATTAAAATGAGTATGTCAATATTTATGCTCTTGGCTGTACCCATATAACTTAATCGCCACAAGACACATTGGATAAGTTGAAGTGCTCAGTTAGAAGGGCACGCCCTAGCCCTGTCAATCAAAGGAGTGCATGGCATTAAAAACTGCATCTGAGGTTGATGCAGGGGGTTGATCATCCTCCAGAAAATCTGAACACCATAATACAAAGTAATTTAGATTTGCCGACTCACAATGCAGAAATAAGAAGTGCCCAGTACCTTTTAGCATTCTATAGTGAAGAAGAGGAGGAGTGTGCAAGTCTAAGCTACAACAAAACACTCAGGTTTATTACGAGGTGAACTTCATGTTTCTGTAGTTCTTCAGCGTTCCGGTTATAACAACACATCATGAAAATATCCCTCTCCCCTTCCATTGTCACCAACTTGCAGCATAGATGATCAGGCATATTTGGAATCTGCAAAGGGAACATGCCAACACATTAATCAACGCCAAGTTAGAAAACCTGCTGCTATCTACCATCAACAAAATAAAGCTACAATTATCATTAAAACCCCGAACCAGGGAAATACGATAACATAATATATTCTGGCTACCGCTAGGCAATTATATTCAGGTTAGAAAGAACCGGTATGACTCGAAGGCTAAATTTCATATATATTGTACAATGGTTTTATGTTCTTTTCCAAATCAGACAGTGTTGCTCAGCAGTTGGACTGTAGGATATAAATCCTGTCAGAACACTACACCACCATGTCATCAACGTGGCTGATGTTGGCAAAGTACTAACTGTGACGCAGCAAGACTCAAAGTTAGCCCACCTGCACCACAACAAGACTCTACTGTATAGGATGACTGTAGGTCCAGACTTACGCCATCCTCTTCTACAGTCACCTTGTACAACATGCAGTACGACATTTTGGGCATATTCTTTTCCTTTCACTAAAGCCAATGTCACACAAGTGCTTTTTCCGGCAATTTTTGAAGAGCAAGTTTTGTTTTTTGTTATATTTTGAGGCTCTATCACATTGGAATTGGAAACTAGACTGAAGGTAGATTATGCTAGGTGGCTGAATTCTGATCTAACATAATTATTGAAGCTTCCCAACTATAATTACCCGAAAAGATTGACGGACGCTCGTGTGACACCACCTTAAATGTGAAAGCCACCTTGCCCTCAGTGGGGAAATAGTTTCATTTAATAGTTTTAACCCTCCAGAATACCTGCTGGGTCATATGTATGTTGATTCCCCCTGGTTGTTGACTACTGTATAGCAAATTCACTAAAGACTAGAATTAGGGCAGAAATCTTAAATCCTAACCTCCTGTAACTCGAGAAGGGCTAGAGCATGAGGACTATAATTTTCTGCACCTATTTCCCGGCACAAGTTGTCCTTCTCACGGGGGACAGATCCGCTAGGGAACGTTTTGTGTATGGCCACCCTCTTAAAGGGAAGTAAGGCGTCTTGCAATAGATAAATACACTACTGTACATAGATTTCCCGGCTGAATTTCTCCTAATGGTAGAAATAACAGCTTGAATATATACTGAATATATAACTTGAATATATCCCCCCTGGGGGTTAGGGAATAGAATATGCACCACGTGCCTTCTGCGTGTCGTAAGAGGCGACTAAAGAGGTTGGGTCGGTGGGCTTGCGACCCCCACCCGGAAAGAATATCTAAGCAAAGAAAACCGAACGAACAGCCTTGGATGCGGACGGAACCAACGTTGACGAACCACGACCGACTAAGGACATGCCTTCGGACATTCTGAGAATGGCTACGTGGAATGTTAGTGGCATGAATGATGGCACAAAAGAGAGAGAGAGGTTCTGGAAGTGTTAGTGAATGCCAGGCTGGATGTATGTGGAATGACAGAGACCAAATGGAAAGGTTCAGATGTAACTCAATTCAATGTAGCATCTGTCGATGTTGGATACACCATGGGAGTAAGCGCTGTAGTAGAATAAAGGGGCCCCTGCCGAAGGATAAGTCAGAAATAGAGAAATTTGAGTGCGTAGTGTGCAAAGGCGAGCTTGTGTTAAGTGATGATCCTGTGGCTGTGAATTTTGGAAATGAGTCTTTGGAGCTGGTGAACAAGTTTTGTTACCTAGGAGATACCATCTCTGCCGGTGGTGGGGCCGAGGCTGCCACTGTTGCTAGAATTAGGTGTGGCTGGGGGAAGTTTAGAGAATTGATGCCAATCCTGACCATGAAAAGAATGCCTCTCCCCCTGAAGGGAAAGGTGTATGCCTCATGTGTTAGAAGTGCAATGACGTATGCCTCAGAAACATGGGCCGTTAAAGTAGAGAATGTCAACAGAATGGAGCGTAATGAGATGAGAATGGTGAGATGGATGTGTGGGGCCAGGCTACAGGATAAAATAACAAATGTTGAGCTGAGGAGACGTTTAGGTATAAAGAGTATTAGTGAGGTGATGCGTACAAGTAGACTGGGATGGTATGGACATGTGGAGAGAATGGATAAACAAAATTGGGTGAAAAAATGCAGGTCTGTGATTGTGGAGGGAGCTGCACCAAGGGGTGGACCGAGGAAGACCTGGGATCGGACTATACGCGCCGATCTCAAATCCAAGAACTTGACAAGTGAAGCAGCCCTTAACAGGGTTGCCTGGAACGCCGCCATTAGGACAAGAGACTGAAACTGCACTTATGTGTGGAACACTCAGTCTTAAAATGTTATGTATGTGTATGTAGAGAGTGGGAGTGTGGAATGGGTGTGTGTGCTGGAGTGAGTGAAGGAACAGCGAGAGAAGGTGCATGTTTGTTTGTAAGTAGCAAATGGAAGGAATGTGTAAGAGAGTATGGGTCTGTGGGTTCAAGGATTGTATGGGTGAGAATGAAAGTAGGAATACAAACGTGAGTGATTGTATGCGTGTATGCCCCGACAGAGGATATACTTGAAAGAAAGAAAGAGGAGTTCTGGATGAATGTGGAGGCGTGCCTGGAGAAGTTTGACAAGAACGAAAGAATATTTCTGATTGGGGATATGAATGGTAAGGTGGGTGATAGGAAAGTTGAGGGAGTGGTGGGAGGGTGGGGGGTACCATCAGAGGTGAATGGGAATGGTAGTGCACTTGTGGACGTATCTGTGGGGAGGAGGCTGTGGATAGCCAACACCTTCTTCCGACACAGAATGATCCACAGGTACACATGGAAACGGATGTTGACGATGAAGGATAAGACAGTGGTGGAACGAAAGTCATTGATTGATTATGTATGTGTGGATGAACGAATGAAGAAATCTGTGATGGATGCTAGGGTGTATAGGGGTATTGGAGGGGGTCTGTCTGATCATTATGTAGTGGTAGCTAAGGTTAGGATACAAAAGCAGTGGGTGAGGAGAGCTGGAGGGAGGCGAGAGGAGGGTGGAATGGTGAGGAGGGTGGTGAGGTTGCAGGAGGAGAAAGTCAGGGAGGAGTACAGGAGAGCAGTGGAAAGACTAGGTGGGTTCGACCTGGAAGTTATGGAGGAAGTGGAGGAGATGAGCAAGGTGTTTAAGGATGAGATCTGTACAGCATGTGAGGAGGTGTGTGGAGTGAGGAGAAGAGGGAGGGGAGTGAAAGGTACAGCATGGTGGACAGAAGAGGTAAGAATAGCTGTGGAAGAAAAGAAGAAAGCACATAGAGAGTGGTTGGGTAGTAGAGGGAATGAAGATTCCGAGAGACAGAAACGAGCGAGGTACATGGAGAGTAAGAGGGTGGTGAAGAGAGTAGTGAAGGAAAGTAAGAGAAGAGTAGATGAGGAATTTGGAAGGAATCTGAGTGTAAAATGGAGGGAGAGTAAGAAACTGTTCTGGAAAGAAGTCAAGAAAGTTAGGGAAGGTAGCAAGCGAAACAGTAAGGGTGTGAAAGATAAGAATGGGAGAATGCTAGCCGAGAAGCAAGAGAGAGTCGAAAGATGGAGGGAGTACTTCAGTGAGTTGCTAAATGTAAGGAATGAAGAGCCAGCAAACATAGCTGGATATGGTATGGGAGGGAGAAGAAGAGAAGTAGTGGAGGAGGAGGTGGGGATCAGGAGGTCAGAAGTGTGGGAAGCCATGAAAAGAGTGAAGTTGGGGAAAGCACCAGGAACAGATGGAGTGTGTGGGGAAATGTTGAGGTATGGTGGTGAGATAGTGATAGAATGGGTATGGAAAATGTGCAAACTAGCATGGGAGAAGGGGAGTGCACCCGATGACTGGAAGACTGGCATAATAGTCCGCCTATATAAGGGCAAAGGGGAAAGAGGAGTGTGTGGTAACCACCGAGGAATATGTCTTCTAAGTGTAGTAGGGAAGGTATACAGTAGGGTAGTGATTGAGAGAGTGAGAGTGAGAACGGAGAAATGGATAGGCGACGAGCAGGGAGGTTTTAGGAAGGGAAGAGGATGTGTAGATCAGATTTTTACCCTGAATTGTGTTGTGGAGAAGTATCTGGAGAAGAAACAAAAGGTGTATGTTGCCTTTATGGACTTGGAGAAGGCCTATGACAGAGTGGATAGAGAAGGTTTGTGGAAAGTACTTAGAATATACGGAGTAGAGGGCAAGTTGCTGAAAGCAGTGAAGAGCATGTATGAGGGTGCAAAGGCGGCAGTACGTGTGGAGAGTGAGCAGAGCGAGTTCTTTGACCTGAATGTTGGTTTGAAACAGGGGTGTGTGATGTCCCTGTGGTTGTATACTGTATATATGGATGGAGTCATGAAAGAAATACTATCAAGAGCAGTGGATGTTGGTGTATCGCTGAAAAGGGAGGGAATTGAGTGGAAGCTACCTATACTGCTGTTTGCAGATGATACAGTTCTGATGAGTGATAATGAATGGGAGTTGCAGGGTCTGGTAAATGAGTTTGGAACAGTGTGCGAAAAACGGAATTTGAAGGTAAATACGGGGAAGAGCAAGGTTATGGTCTACGAAAGGGGTGAAGTCACAGAGTGTGAGGTGAAGCTGAACGGTCAGGCTATGGAGATCGTCAACTCTTTTAAGTATCTGGGCAGTGTGTTGAGTAAAGATGGGACTATGGATGAAGAGGTGTGGGAGAGGGTACAACAGGGGAAGAGGATTGTAGGAATGCTAAAAGCAGTAACAAGAAATACGGTGGTCAGTATGGAAGTGAAGAAGTCCTTGCATGACAGTGTGGTAATCCCGACACTGACTTACGGAAGCGAAGCATGGACGTTGGTTGAGAGACTCAGACCAAGAGTGAGAGCAGTGGAAATGAATTACTTAAGGAGTGTGTGCAGTTACATGGAGGGATAGACAGACTAATGAGGAAGTAAGAAGGAGGTGTGGTGTGGAGGTAGATGTGCTGGAAAGTGTGAAAAAGAACAACTTGAGATGGTTCGGCCATATGGAACGTATGGAAAGCGAGAGAATGACTAAGAGGGTGTACGAGAGCGAGGTGGAGGGACAGAGGGGGAGAGGTAGACCGAATATGAGGTGGAAGGATGGAGTGAGGAACTACATGAACGAAGGCGGTGCTGGTTGGGGGGAGGGGCGTCGACTGACTGGGGACAGAGGGGGCGGTTCGTTCGTGGCCACCCCTTCAGGGATCACGGCATCAGGCAATAGATAGATAGATAGAATATATACTGAAGTATTTTTTGAAGTATGAAAGGTCAGGGGTCAGGATTTCTGACCTACAGTACTTATAATGAACAGGGTTATAGTAGCTACTAGCTATTGATACTTTAACCCTATCTGGTGCAAGAGGCATCTATTGGGACCCACCCAGTTAGATTGGAGATTTTAAGAAGTTTCACCTCAATAGTTTGATGATTATTAGAGTTCTGCATCCTATTCAGGTGTAAATTTTAGTATTACTGAATATTATGGTCACAAATTATTTTCCAGTATTTGAAGACAAATATGGAATCTATAATTATGCTCTAAACATCATATGAAAATGTGTTTTAACCCTCAGCAAAACCTAATAAAAATATATGGTCCTAAAATGTTTTCTTTCGTAACATGGTTGTCAACCCTTTCCTATAGACGGTACCGATTCGTATACTCGCCATTTTCACTTGTCTCCCGAGGTTTATATAAAAATGTGTTTTAACCTTCGGAAAATACAAATATAAAATATAAAAGTATGCTACTAAAATGTAATTTTCGTAACAAGGTTGACAATACAGTACTGTGCTTAATAATAATAATAATCTGGTCTTTTATTTCTCATACAATCAAAGCTGAAGATTGCAGAGTACACCGTAGACTTCATCGACTTTTCTTTCGCCTTCGTATTATCGACAGCCTTTTTTTTTTTTTTTTTTTTTCACTAAGGGAATAGTACTGGGTAGAATGTAGAGTTCGGGCGTACCGCCAGCCTTGTTTACACTACGCGGAGCGGCGTCGGACGCTTGCCATCACGTTCCCGTCTATTTTGACTGCCATTGGATACAATAATATGTTGAGAGGGGGCTTTGCCCCCCCTCACCCCCCATGTCATATTGTCATCATCATATATATTGCCAGCAGGGGGCAAATAACCGAGAGAGAAAAAAATCGCTGTCAAAATAGACGCTAACTTAACCACGGCGATCGACAAATGATGGCGGCGGGGGAGGCGTCGGACGCTTGCAATTATGTTCCCGTCTATTTTGAATGCCATTGGATACAATATGTTGAGGGGGGCTTTGCCCCCCCTCACCCCCCCCATTATTATGTTCCTTCCAACAACCAACTATACTCCTAAAATCGATTAATGAAATTTACAAACACATGTGGCAGTCTGTGGATTCGAACCCAGGACGCTCACACCGAAAATCAACACCTTATGCATCGCACCACGAAGACAGTTATGACATATTATCATCATCATATACAGTATATTGCCAGCAGGGAGCAAATAGCCGAAAAAATTGCCGTCAAAATAGACGCGAAGTTAACTGCGGCGATCGCCCTATGTAAACATGACGACCGTACGCCCGGAATCTACATCCATCCCTTCGTACCCAACCGCCCCCACCCATAATACTAGGATAGGTTAGGGAAGGTTGTTAGGTTAAGTTAATGTCTTCAAATCATAGCCCTCCCCATTATCGGGGAGAGTGTCTCAACATCGATCAAAAATGGGGAAAACGTTTTTTCCGAGGCTTGTAATTATTTCCAAACACTATACTGTACAGTATATTGGTCAAAACTAACAGAGAAAAATAAAAAAATCCATGGGAAAAGTACAGTAGTAACATTAATATTTAAATTTTCCTAATTTGGTTCTGGGTAAGAGACAACAAACCTGCAATTCAGGGAAAAAAAGTACATACTTAGCTTGAAGGAGGCTTGGGGGGGAGGTGTTTTAGTTTGAAGAGGGTCTTGGTAGACTTGGTCGGAGATTTTTTTTTAGTCTAGGGGGCAAACTTTATATACATTGCCGAAATATGGCAAGAGTAATCAAAGCCCTCAATAATAATTAAACCTACAGTACATCTATCTATCTATTGCTAAATGAATTGATCCCTGAGGAGGTGGCCATGAACTAATCACCTCCTCATAATGTAACGTACCGTAGTAATTAAACAAAATCATAACTCCCAAAACATCACAGTAGTGTTAATTAATTGAAAACCTACATAAGCTTCATAAGCACATCTAAAGTTAGCCTGAAATTCTAAATAAAATTAAAACAGTGCCATCATATAGAAGTTAACTTTGCTTATGAGACAATACATAATAAAATACTGTACACAGGCAAAAACTCTTTGAAAGTCTCTTCAGTTAATATATTTCATTATTATGCCTAATTTTAAATTGCTTCACTATTATGACATTGTTCATTAACTGGAGAACTAAATTAACTTAATGTTAGGAATTACTGCATATAGGCTACTGTAATACCATTAAAGTATCGTACTACAAATAAAATAAATAATCACCAGCGATGTTGCCAGAGGAGGCTGGAGCGTGTTGACGATGTGTCTGCTGGTGCTTTCCATCCACGTTCTCGACTGCTACCTGAAATATTGTTTCAATATCTTCATTAACAATAATACAGGCACTCATCACTTAAAAGCTTAGGCTTTCATTCCTAGACAAGCCCCATCATTGTTGGTGGTAATTACTAAAGCTTCTGGAGCAGTGGACCACTGGTTCCTATCTTCAGAAAATTCCTGTGCTTGGTATGCTTCCAGCCAGGGCCCCACTGGGGTAAATAAAATCGCAAAACAGTGGTGGAACTGCCATCCGGGTGAGGGACTGCTCTGGTTCTCCTCCTTCAGTATTAATGGTCATAATCCACTTAGTGGAAATGACACTGTGGAGTGGGTCGGTCAGGACATGTCTGGGAACTGGAGGCAGTTTCTGCCATGGCCATCCCTTTTAGGGCGCTTCTTCTGGAAGCGGGGCGTCAGATTGATGATGATGATATTCCTAACCAGGGGAGAGACAAGTAGTTTTGCCTTTTGTCTCCCTCATAAACATAAAAAAATAAAGTCAACACAATCCACTAATCATTGTATTGTAATGGCAATCAGAGGACTGGAACATTATTGCAGTACAGTGCAGTACTGTACTATAATTGCTCTCATATTTCTGGCCAGTCAATATTATCCGGTAGTTGTTGTACTGTAATGGCAATCAGAGTACCGGAACATTATTAGAGTACAGTACTGTATTCTAATATTCCTAGCCAGTCAATATGATACGCTAGTTATTGTAATAGCAATGAGAGTACTGGAACATTATTACAGTATAGTACAGTACTCTCATATTTCTGGCCAGTCAATATGATATGTTAGTTGTTGTAAAAGCAATGAGAGTAGCCTACTGAAACATTTACAGTACTGTACTCATATTACAATTACAACTAGCATATCATATTAACTGGCTAGGAATACGGCCAAACTATGGTAACTACAGTACAACTGACAATGATGGGATTTGTCTAGGAATACGGGCAAAATTCTCCTCATCTTAACTTGTTTTTCATGACGTAAATGAGCAAGAACGAAAGACTATTTCTGATTGGGGATATAAATGGAAAGGTGGGTGATAACAAAGTTGATGGAGGGGTGGGAGGGTGGGGGTTACCATCAGAGGTGAATGGGAATGGTAGTGCACTTGTGGACGTGTGTGGGGAAGAGGCTGTGGATAGCCAACACCTTCTTCCAACACAGAATGATACACAGGTATACATGGAAAGTGGTGTGGAGGAAGAAGGATAAGGATAAGACAGTGGTGGAACAAAAGGCACTGATTGATTATATATGTGTGGATGAATGAATGAAGAAATCTGTGCTGGATGCTAGGATGTATAGGGGTATTGGAGGGGGTCTGTCTGACCATTATGTAGCAGTAGCTAAAATTAGGATACAAAAGAAGTGGGTGAGGAGAGCTGGAGGGAGGCGAGAGGAAGGTGGAATGGCGAGGAGGGTGGAGAGGCTACAGGAGGAGGAAATCACTAATCAGGGAAGAGTACAGGAAAGCAGTAGAAAGACGACTAGGTAGGTTCGACCTGGAAGGTATGGAGGAAGTGGAGGAAATGAGCAAAGTGTTTAAGGAAGAGATCTGTGCAGCATGTAAGGAGGTGTGTCGAGTAAGGAGAAGAGGGAGGGGAGTGAAGGGTACGGTACAGCATGGTGGACAGAAGAGGTGAAAATAGCTGTGGAAGACAAGAAGAAAGCGTATAGAGAGTGGTTGGGTAGTAGAGGGAATGAAGATTTGGAGAGACAGAAACGAGCGAGGTACGTGGAGAAAAAGAGAGTGGTGAAGAGAGTAGTGAAGGAAAGTAAGAGAAGAGTAGATGAGGAATTTGGAAGGAATCTAAGTGTAAAATGGAGGGTGTAAGAAACTGTTCTGGAAAGAAGTCAAGAAAGTTAGAGAAGGTAGCAAGGGAAACAGTAAGGGTATGAAAGATAAGAATGGGCAAGTGCTAGCCGAGAAGCAAGAGAGAGTCGAAAGATAGTATATTACTTCAACGAATTGTTAAATGTAAGGAATGAAGCGCCAGCAAACATGGTTGGATGGGGTATGGGAGGGAGAAGAAGAGAAGTAGTGGAGGAGGAGGTGGGGATCAGGAGGTCAGAAGTGTGTGAAGCCATGAAAAGAGTGAAGTTGGGGAAAGCACCAGGAATAGATGGAGTGTGTGGGGAAATGTTGAGGTATGGTGGCGAGATAGTATTTACCCAATTGTATTTACCTAATTGTAGTTTACAGGAGTTGAGCTAAGCTCGTGTTGTCCCGTCTCTCAGTCTACTTCAGTCTCAGTGATCGAATGGGTATGGAAAATGTGCAAACTAGAATGGGAGAAGGGGAGTGCACCTGATGACTGGAAGACAGGCATAATAGTCCCCCTATATAAGAGTAAAGGGGAAAAAGGAGTACCGTACTTTATGTGGTAACCACTGAGGAATATGTCTTCTAAGCGTAGTAAGGGAGGTGTACAGTAGGGTAGTGATTGAGAGCGAGAACGGAGAAATGGATAGGTGACGAGCAGGGCGGTTTTAAGAAGGGAAGAGGATGTGTAGATCAGATTTTTACCCTCAAATGTGTTGTGGAGAAATATCTGGAGAAGCAACAAAAGCTGTATGTTGCCTTTGTGGACTTGGAGAAGGCCCATGACAGAGTGAATAGAGAAGGTACTGTATGTGGAAAGTACTTATAATATACAGTAAAAGTCTGATAATCCGACAACCGATAATTGGAATCTCCCAATAGTCCGAATTTTTTTAAATGAGGCCAAATCCGAATTTACCCAATAGTCCGAATTTCAAAAAATCCCTAAGTCCCCTTTTTGAGGCATTAGGCTACCCAAAACCCACCCAAATAACACATACTGGTACACACACCAACTTTCCCAAATTCTTTGACTATCTAAACTCTACAGTGGAACACATTCTATCCATTTCTCCTTTCTCAGAAATCTCCATCTTAGGAGATTTCAACGTTCACCACCGGCAATGGCTCTCCTCTCACACTACTGAACCATCTGGTGAACAAGCCTACGTCTTTTCTATCCTTAATGACCTAGAGCAGTTAGTTCAGCAACCCACCCGTATCCCGGATCGCATCGGAGATCGGCCCAACATTCTTGACTTGTTTCTAACTTCTAACCCTTCTTCTCATACTGTCGATCTTTTCTCTCCTTTGGGCTCCTCCGACCATAAACTTATCTCTGTCACCTGTCCTATCTCTCCAGTGCGGCCAACCGATCCTCCTAGCCGGCGGCGCTTGTGGCACTTTGGCGCTGCCGACTGGGAGGCTCTCCGGCAGTACAGTAGGGTCCCGCATAAAACGTGTTCGCATAAAACGAGTCTCGATTAAAACGACCGACCTAAAATATTAATATTTAATTTTCGATCAGAACGAATGTGATCACATAAAACGAGTCCGCCGCCAAAGTGGGGCAAATCCGAGGAGTTTTCATATAGAGCGCCGAAATATCGTACAAAACGTACAAAATATCGTACGCTTTCATATAAAAAGCCGAAATATCGTACGCTCCTGACGGAAATTTACGCTTCCAGTGAACATTGACAATATTGGGCCACCAAAATGCTGTGTTCACATAAAACGAAATCGCATAAAACGCCCTCGTTTATCGACCATAAACTCGTTTTATGTGAGACCCTACTGTACTTCTTTGATTTTCCATGGAATGATTTCTGCTTCCGTGGCCGGGGACCCTCGGAGAGTGCTGAACGCATTACCGAGGTAATCCTATCGGGCATGGAAGCATACATTCCATTCTCTTTCTCTCAGACTAATGCTAAAAAAAGTCTTGGTTTACTCACGCCTGTTCTACTGCTGTCCGCAATAAGGAGGAAGCATTCAAACGGTACCGACGCCTTAAACCTCAAGGCTCTCATTCTTCCTATGTTTTTGCCCGGAATCAAGCCAAATCTGTTCTTCGACTTGCCAAACACTCTTTCATCAATAATAAATGCACTGAACTATCTAACTCTAGCTCTTCCCAAGCTTTCTGGCATCTAGCCAAAAACCTCTCCAACAATTTCTCTTCCTCATCTTTCTCTCCCCTTTCCCACTCTGATGGCACAACCATCACTTCTTCCTCTGACAAAGCTAAACTCTTCGCTCAAACTTTTGCTACAAACTCCACCTTGGATGATGCCGGTGCTATTCCTCCCTCTCCACCCTCCTCTCCATTACTTATGCCTAATATCCTAATCTCTTCTAAAGATGTACTTTCTACCCTCTTTGGGCTTAATACTAATAAGGCGTACGGTCCGGACGGTGTTCCTCCTGTTGTTCTCAAAAACTGTGCTTCCGTGCTGACTCCCTGCCTAGGCAAACTCTTTCGTCTCTGTCTATCCTCTAACGTCTTCCCTTCATGCTGGAAGTTTGCTCACATTCAACCTGTCCCAAAGAAGGGTGACCGCTCTCAACCCTCCAACTATCGTCCAATTGCTCTCATCTCTTGTCTTTCTAAAGTTTTTGAAACTATTCTTGCTTCCAAATTTCTTAAGCATTTCTCTTCTCATAATCTGCTCTCAGATCGCCAGTATGGCTTCCTTAAGGGTCGCTCTACTGGTGATCTTCTTTCATAGCTTACTAACTCTTGGTCATCCTCCTTTCGGGAATTCGGTGAGACTTTTTCTATTGCACTAGACATATCGAAAGCCTTCGATAGAGTCTGGCACAAATCTTTAATTTCTAAACTACCCTCCTTCCGTTTCTATCCCTCCATCTGTGCCTTTTTCTCTAATTTCCTTTCCGGCCGTTCCATAGCCGCGGTTGTGGACGGCCATTGTTCACTTCCTCACCCTATAAACTCCGGTGTTCCTCAGGGCTCTGTCCTATCTCCTATTCTCTTTCTAATTTTTATAAATGATCTACTCAACTGTACTTCAATTCCCATCCATTCATACGCAGACGACTCAACCTTACACTACTCCATTAGTTTTTCAGAACGCCCCAGCCAGCAAATCCCTCAACGACAAACGTAATGAAGGCATAGAACTCTTGAATTCTGCTCTAAATACTATCTCCAATTGGGGCAGAGAAAATCTTGTTACCTTTAATGCTTCCATAACCCAATTTCTCCATCTATCTACCCGTACGGAACTCCCAGCGGACTATCCCTTATTCTTCAACAATACAAAAATCAATCCTTCATCTTCTCTCAATATTCTTGGTGTCTCTTTTTCTTCTGCTCTCAGTTGGAAGGACCATATTACCAGTCTTGCTAAGGCAGCCTCCCAGAAGCTGGGTGTGCCCAACCGCCTTAGGGGGTTCTTTTCCCCTGCACAGCTTCTTGCTCTGTACAGGGGCATAGTGCGTCCTTGTATTGAGTATTGTTCACATGTGTGAGGAGGTTCCTCTCACACCGCTCTCCTAGACAAAATTGAAAGGAAGGCCTTTCGTATCATTAACTCCCGTCCACTCACCAACTCTCTGCAATCTCTCTCTCTCCGCCACAATGTTGCATCTCTCTCGCTATTCTATCGCTACTATAATACAGTAATCAGTGTTCCTCAAAGCTTTCCCAGTGTATAGGCCTACCACCTCCTTTACGTAGGGCACGTGGTACCCGTCTTGCAACTCAATCCCACCCCTACTCTGTGCAACTCTCCAACCCAAGAGTGAAGCGTTACTCTCAAACTTTCTTCTACTCAACAGCTGAGCTCTGGAACTCTCTCCCAGAATCAGTCTTTCCCTCTTCCTATGACTTAAATTACTTCAAACTCCGTGTGTCCAGGCATTTTGGCTCGAACGTCCCTTAATTTTGGCCCTGTCACTCTTTCAACTATGGGGGAGGCACTCGCTATAGGCAGTACTGCCTTTTGCTTCCCTCAATCACATAGGGGAAAAAAAGAAAAAGAAAACAAAAACATATCATATGTTGATGATATCACTTTAACACTTTGGCTGTGGCTATGTTTGGGCTATTTAGGGCATATTCATATCCTGAATGATAAATCAAGCATCTGCATTAAATGAAGTGTATTCTGCCGAAAACTAGGCGAAAATAGCTTCAAAATGACACCAGAACGGACCGTGTACGTGGTCTGGTTCACCCGCAGTGGTCCCAGTGAAACGCCGGAACCCCGCTATTATGTAACACTCGCTCGCTTGGCTACACTGGTGAGAGAGACAGAGAGAGACTCGCCCGAGACACAGCCTAGCTCAGTGAGCCGCTCGGTGCTCTGAGGGTCGGAGGTGGGCCCCTCACGCTCCCACCCACTGACACTCGATTTTTAAGTTTTTTACAGGGTTTTAAAGCCTGGAAATTGCTGTAACTTGCCAAAACATTCCAGAACGTCACCCGCAGCTGAAGGGTTAATTAACCCATCAGACCCGGCTATGTACTGTATTCCATACCGAAACCCGGGGGTTTTGGCCGAAAAACGTCTACGCCTAGGCTACCGTATCTTTGTTATTTTAACTGCTTCCGCATTCCCGCGCATCCCCAAGCGTAGATGTGTTTCGTACCTGTAGAATGGTGTTGAGTAGAGCTCTCTAAGTCAACTGGTTCAGTTGTGATGACGATTTTCGTGGAGATAACTTTGTGGCGATATCAGCCACTTATCATTACTTTTCACTACTTAACAATAACATACAGGCACACACGAACAAGGACGCCTCTCCTTCTTGTGGTCGGAGATGCGCGGCGTCGGTCCAACCGGCTGTTGTTTACATGCGTCGGACGGACGGCTTTCAAAACAAGCTTACAGGCTTTCAAGCTGCCGGCGCCTCAGAGCCCTTCCGGGTTCCGCGGGGGTGTTTTTTATTTCCTACAGTTTCTTACAGTAGATCCTCTGGAAAAAGGCAAACTATGCCTGTGTATCCAGCTCAGTACCAGTACTTGCACTGCTGCGGTCGTTCACGGTGTTGGCGGCGGCGGTAGCAGACGCAACATTTTTACTATTCTGTATTTTTGTTTTATAATCAAACTTCAAATCTTGTCTTCCCCATGCTTTATCAAGATTACTTTCAAACTCCCTTATTGATTCGGAATCGACTACATACTGGGGCAGTGCGTTCCACTCATTTACCACTCTATTACAAAATGAGTTCTTTGCCTTCTCAAGCCTATTTCTTTCTTTGTACATTTTCTTAGAGTGTCCTCTCGTTCTTGTTCCCTCCCGCATCAAGAAGATACCTTCACACACATCCTCATCGTACTTTCCTGACACTATCTTAAAAGTCTCTATCATATCCCCTCTCTTTCTCCTATATGCCAGTGTCGGAAACCCCAGTGTCCTCAACCTCTGCTCATAGCCCGCGTTCTTCAACGTTGGTACCAGCTTGCTAGCTCTCCTCTGCACTTTCTCCACTGCTTCTATATCCTTTACCATATATGGAACCCACACCTGGTTTGCATATTCCAGGTGCGGCCTAACCAGCGCTGTATATAGATTCCTGAAGATTTCTTCGTCAAGTGACACAAATGTCCTCCTTATCAGCCCTACAATTCTATTGGCTTTGTTTATCTTCTCCGCTAAATGTTCTGAGAAATTTAACTTATTGTCTATCACTACTCCTATATCCTTTTCTGCACTCACTTCCTCCATCGCTTCATACATACTGTATCCTACCTTGTCTATCTTGCTGGTCCCAATCCGCATGTACTTGCATTTTTTTGGATGAAAAGGCATTAACCAATGCTCAGACCATCCCTTCATGCCCCCCACATCTCCTTGAAGCAAACCCATATCTTCCTTACTCCTCACTCTTCTATACAGTTTAGTGTCATCCGCATACAGGTATACCTCACTTCCATTAGTTATAACTTCAGGCAAGTCGTTGATAAATATAACGAACAGCAGAGGTCCCAACACAGATCCCTGAGGTACCCCACTTGTAATTTCCCTCCACCCCGAGCCTATTCCATTCACCAGTACCCTCTGTCTCCGATCTTTCAGGAAGGCTTCTATCCATTTCACACATTTCTCCCCTATATTATAGCTTCTAACTTTCTCTATTATGCTTTTATGTGGGACCTTATCGAAGGCCTTCATAAAATCGCAATATACCACGTCTATTACATCACCATCTTCTAGAATTTGCATCCAATCGTCTACCACCTTAATTAGCTGTAGTACCGTCGACCTCCCCGGCAAGAATCCGAACTGTCTCCCACTGAAAAGTTGGTTTGACTTCATATGATCCATTATTCCTTCTCTAATTACCGTTTCCATTAGTTTACACACAACACTTGTCAAACTGACTGGTCTATAATTCCCTGGGTCATTTCTCTTTCCCTTCTTTATGGATGCCTCAGAGCCCAACCGGGTCTGAGGGGTTTTAAATGTTTACCATTATGTGTCATATTGGATGTATAGCATTATATTGTGCATATGCATAGCCTATATTGTGTTCAGGTTTTCGTCAGGCCATTAATACACAGGTTCATAGGGGTAAATTCCAATAATCCAAAAAATCCGGTAATCGGAACGAGGCCCGGTCCCCTGCTATTCGGATTACAGGACTTTTACTGTACGGAGTAGATGGCAAGATGCTGAAAGCAGTGAAGAGCATGTATGAGGGTGCAAAGGCGGCAGTATGTGTGGAAAATGAGCAAAGTAAGTTCTTTGATCTGAATGTTGGGTTGAAACAGGGGTGTGTGATGTCCCTGTGGTTGTTTACTGTATATATGGATGGAGTCATGAAATAAATACAAGGAAGAACAGTGGATGTTGGTGTATCGCTGATAAGGGAGGGAAATGAGTGGAAGCTACCTGTACTGCTGTTTGCTGATGATACAGTTCTGATGAGCGATAATGAATGGGAGTTGCAGGGTCTGGTAAAGATGTTTGGAACAGTGTGCGAAAAACGGAATATAAAGGTAAATGCGGGGAAGAGCAAGGTTATGGTCTTCAAAAGGGGTGAAGCCACAGAGTGTGAGGTGAAGTTGAACGGTCAGGCTATGGAGATTGTCAGCTCATTTAAGTATCTGGGCAGTGTGTTGAGTAAAGATGGGACTATGGATGAAGAAGTGCGGGAGAGGGTGCAACAGGGGAAGAGGGTTGTAGGAATGCTGAAAGCAGTAACAAGAAATAGGGTGGTCTGTATGGAAGTGAAGAAGTCCTTGCATGACAGTGTGGTAATCCCGACACTGACTTACGGATCGAAGCATGGACGTTGGTGGAGAGACTAGGACCAAGAGTGAGAGGGGTGGAAATGAGTTACTTGAGAAGTGCGTGCGGAGTTACATGGAGGGATAGACAGACGAATGAAGAAGTAAGGTGTGGTGTGGAGGTAGATGTGCTGGAAAGTGTGAAAAGGAACACCTTGAGATGGTTCGGCCATATGGAACGTATGGGAAGCGAGAGAATGACTAAGAGGGTGTATGAGAGTGAGGTGGAAGGACAGAGAGGGAGAGGTAAACCGAAAGAGAGGTGGAAGGATAGAGTGAAGAAGTACAGTAGGGTCCCGCATAAAACGTGTTCGCATAAAACGAGTCTCGATTAAAACGACCGACCTAAAATATTAATATTTAATTTTCGATCAGAACGAATGTGATCACATAAAACGAGTCCGCCGCCAAAGTGGGGCAAATACAAGGAGTTTTCATATAGAGCGCCGAAATATCGTACAAAACGTACAAAATATCGTACGCTTTCATATAAAACGCCGAAATATCGTACAAAACGTACGAAATATCGTTCGCTTTGTACGAAAATTTTCGCTTACAGTGAACATTGACGATATTGCGCCACCAAAATGCTGTGTTCACATAAAACGAATTCACATAAAACGCCCTCGTTTATCGACCATAAACTCGTTTTATGTGAGACCCTACTGTATATGGATGAAGGCTGTGCTGGTTGGGAGGAGGGGCATCGACTGACTGGGAACAGAAGTGCATGGGGGCGATTCATTCGTGGCCACCCCTTCGGAGATCACGGCATCAGGCAATAGATAGATAAATAGATGTATGCAGTGTTTTTTTTCTCCATAATATTGGGCCATTTGCCCATAACCGAGGCCCATTATATTTTGTCCAGAAATGTCCGAAGTAGGCCTATACCGGTACCTCCCTTTCGGATTTATCTTCCTTCTGACATTGTATTGTGTCATACAGTCATTCAACTGGAAATTAATAGAGTACCGTAGAGTACCGTAGATTACGGGATTCCTGTCTTATGGAATTATTTTTTTCGCTCTTGCCTTACTCAGGGGACCTTACTGATGCGCGGATAAGTGCTACTTTTCTTATTTTGTCAATTTGATTTTCACATTCTAGCATCCTTGGAGGCTCCTCCCCAATGTTCAGTAACCAATCAGAGTGGAGCTTCACCTACAAGACGTCAGTACATTTTTATTGGTACTTTCCTGTTATTGACAGCCAAAGCTGAAGATTGCGGAGTAAACACCGTAGACTTCGACAACTTTTCTTTTGGCGCCTGTCAATCTTTTATTGTTTTAATACCTAGCCAGTGGGGGTGTGGCCCATAATAATATGATAGGTAAGGTTGCTAGATTAGGCAAATGTCTTTTGAAAGTTGACTCGAGTAAACACCGCATTCACAAACTCTCCCCTAGATTGTTGTGGTATCAGAATTATAATTAACAATGCAAATACGGGATGGATGTAGATTCCGGGCGTACGGTCGTCATGTTTACATAGGGTAATCGCCGCGGTTAACTTTGTGTCTATTTTGACGGTAATTTTTTCGGTTATTTGCCCCCTGCTTTCAATATACAGTATATGATGATGACAATATGTCATATATAGGGGGGCAAAGCCCCCCCCTCAACATATTATTGTATCCAATGGCATTCAAAATAGATGAGAACTTGACTGCAAGCGCCCGACGCCTCCCATACCGCCGTCATGTTTACATTTATCGATCGCCGTGGTTAAGTTCGCATCTATTTTGACGGCGATTTTTTTTCTCGGTTATTTCCCCCTGCTGGCAATATATATGATGATGACAATATGTCATGGAGGGGGGGGGGCAAAGCCCCCCTCAACATATTATTGTATCCAAAGGCTGGCAAAATAGACGGGAACACGATGGCAAGCGTCCGACGCCGCTCCGCGTAATGTAAACAGGGCTGGCGGTACGCCCGAATTCTACATTCTACCCGCAAATGCTAATAAAAAGGGGATGGATGTAGTTTTCGGGCGTACGGTCGTCATATTTACATAGGGCGATCGCCGCGGTTAACTTTGCGTCTATTTTGACGGTGATTTTTTGGGTTATTTGTTCCCTGCTGGCAATATATATGATGATGACAATCTTACATGCGGGGTGAGGGGGGCAAAACCCCCCTCAACATATTATTGTATCCAATGGCATTCAAGATAGACGGGAGCATGATTACAAGCGTCCTCCGCCATCATGTTTATATTTGTCGATCGCCATGGTTAAGTTCGCGTCTATTTTGACAGCGATATTTTTGGTTATTTGCCCCCTGCTGGCAATATAGGTTTGAAAGGTTTATTAACTTGAGCGACCCCAAGTGGGGTATTAACCCCTTCAGACTCATATGACGCAGAGGTTGCCAGATTAGCAATGAGAAATAGAGTTCTCTCACTCTTATAATTACCTCTCCACAATTAGTGTTTTGCCCACAGCTAACTCAGACAACTGCAGAGGTTGAAGTAACTAAACTAAAGGTTTATAAATACCCCTGATGGTAACAAAGGCTTTAACCCCCACACCCCGGAAGGGCTCTTGAACGCCCATAACAAACTCGGCCCGCGCAACCCTCGGAAGGGCTCTTGAACGCCTAATGCTTGCGTGCGTGCTTTCGAATGCCGCGCGTAAATTTTTGGTATCGTGGGAGGGTAGGTGGGATACCAGGCGTAAACTACGCCACAGCAACAGTATCTACCCCGACGCCATCATGGATAGTACGCCAAATAGTGATTCCGCTGTGTCCGATACCGTGCTTCCTACGACGCCCGTGCTAGTTCGTCGCGCCTTACCACGACGCCATCGCCTAAATGTGTTATCTCCTGGAGGTATTGAGACGACATTGAGACTTTATGAGCGTGCTGATGCCAAGCATAATGTTGATGATGAAGGCAGTGATCACTCCAGTAATTATAAGTCGAGTGATTATGGCGATGAGAGTGACAAAGAAGAGCAATTCCTGGGATTTGCGAGAGAACATGAGAGTGATGAAGGTGATGTACCAGTTTTTGAGGAAGCTGGTTTACCTAAAGACGGTGAACTTGAGAGTGAGTGAGTGGGAGAGTTCAAGGTCACTCACCAAATTTCGCATGAGTGACACGACCCCTAGCCCTTCGCCAGCTAAATCGCCTTTCAAGCTACACTTATATAAGAAGCAAATACTTGAAAAGGCGGCCGCGGCAGCTAGGGAACAAGCCAAAATACTTGAAGATGAGGCTGTGAGTGAGGGTGAGCGTGGTGACTCTTCTCGCCCGCCATTGTCTCCCTTATCTACCCACGCCACCCAAGATGACCCGGGTGCCCCGCATTCTTCCCCACCACCCCCACCACTGCCAAGGGTTGAGGACCCCCCACTTTCGGCCTATTTGCCTCCTAGGTCCCCCGACAGGAGACATACTGCTGCCGAAAAGGGGAAAGGCAGCAAATATGCCAAAAAAGGATAGAAAAGTAAGCGGGTTTTGTTCGAGGCTCCCGCGGCGTCCACCCCTGCCCGCCCCAGCCATACGCCCCCGCAACTTTCCCCACAGTCCTCCCCACCTCTCCAGCCGTCAACATATGTTCCTGACGAAGTCTTTGAGCTCGCATCACCAATACCTGGGCCTAGTGACAGTGAAGCATTGCTTTCTGTCACTCGTCGCAGGCCAAGGAGCCCAGGACCTCGGGGGGACATAGCCTCACCTGTCACTCCTTCCCCATCTCGCCCACCCGCACACCGCCCACGCCTCACTCGTTCCCCGCCAGATTATGTGGGGGCCACTGATGATGAAGGGCACCTCTCAGAAGACTCTGGCCATGGCCATCAGCTAGCAAGCTGGTACCAACGTTGAAGAACGCGGGCTATGAGTAGAGGTTGAGGACCTACCTGCAAAAACGATATCAGGAAGTTTAGCTTCCCCTATAGATGTATTGACAAATGGAATGGGCTGGAGGAGGAGGTGGTAGGGGCAAGGAACATCCATATTTTCAAGAAAAAATTGGATAAAAAGTAGACTGAGAGACGGGACAACACGAGCTTAGCTCAACTCCTGTAAACTACAATTAGGTAAATACAATTAGGAAAATACACTGGGGCTTCCGACACTGGCATATAGGAGAAAGAGAGGGGATATGATAGAGACTTTTAAGATAGTGTTAGGAAAGTACGATGAGGATGTGTGTGAAGGTATCTTCTTGATGCGGGAGGGAACAAGAACGAGAGGACACTCTAAGAAAATGTACAAAGAAAGAAATAGGCTTGAGAAGGCAAAGAACTCATTTTGTGATAGAGTGGTAAATGAGTGGAACGCACTGCCCCAGTATGTAGTCGATTCCGAATCAATAAGGGAGTTTGAAAGTAATCTTGATAAAGCATGGGGAAGTCAAGATTTGAAGTTTGATTATAAAAAAAAAATACAGAATAGTAAAAATGTTGCGTCTGCTACCGCCGCCGCCAACACCGTGAACGACCGCAGCAGTGCAAGTACTGGTACTGAGCTGGATACACAGGCATAGTTTGCCTTTTTCCAGAGGATCTACTGTAAGAAACTGTAAGAATTACATAGGTCCACAGTCAGGGCAAGATGACCACTCTGACGATGACTATATGGACATCGACGACCCTAGACCCATACGCTTGGCCCGGCGTGCTGGCCGCCCTGGCCGCCGCCCTCGCCGCGCGCCTGCCGAGTTGGCCGTGGGCGTGCTGGGCCACCAGCTGGAGCTCCTCGTCAGCGTAGACAAGACCCATTCTACGTCAGTGGGAAGACGTAGTTGAGGGGGATGGGTACAACCCTGATGTGCCAGATTTTGATGAGGTACAGGAGGGTTCAGGCATTACCCCCAATTTTCCTGCAGGCCCCAATGCTCCACCACACGAACTATTTGAGGCCTTCTTTGATGATGAGGTGGTAGGATATGTTGTTAAAGAGACAAATAAGCAGCACCAATTCCAGGTCCACTTTTTGGGCAAGGTGACCAAGGGCCACATGAGGCAGTGGACCCCAGTGACTCATAAAGAGTTCATGGTGTTCCTGGCACTCACCATGGTAATGCCTCATGTCAAGAAGCATAGGTTGCCTGACTATTGGATCACCAATGATCTCATATCCACCCCTGCCTTCGGGAAATATATGTCCCGCGACCGGTACCTTGATATCCTCGCAGCGCTCCATCTTGTCACCAACCTTGACGTCCACCTCCCAGACAAGCTGTGGAAGATTAGGACGTTGTACGAGATGATGCGAGAACGCTTCACCTCCTACTTCAAGCCCTTCCGCAAGGTCGTCATTGATGAGTCTCTTGTGCTGTTCCGGGGAAAACTCAGCTTCCGGCAGTACATCCCCTCAAAAAGACATCGCTTTGGCATAAAATTCTTTGTGCTGTGCGACTGCCAAACTGGCTATGTCCTGGACTTCCTGGTCTACAGCGGGAAGGAAGGGGACGTGCTTGTGGACCCCCTCATTGGCTTTGGCGGAGCAGTGGTGCAAGCCATGATGGACCGCTACTTTCACAAGAATCACGTCCTCTACACGTCCCCCACTCTCTCAAAGTACCTGCATGAGCGCAAGACGGGGACTGTAGGCACAGTACGAGGGAAAAGGAAGGGCATGCCACCTTTCCCTCCAAAGACCAAAAAAGGTGATGTGTTCAGGAAGAAGTCGGGGCCCATTCTGGCTATCCACTGGCACGACCAGCGGAAGGTCAATCTCCTGAGCACCATCCACAAGGGGGAAATGGTGGAGACTGGCAAGGTGGATCGCCGCACCCAGGCCAGGGTGACCAAGCCCGATGCTGTCCTGGACTACAACATCAACATGAGGCTGGTGGACAAGTCCGACATGCAGATAGGCTTCATCGACTGCCTGCGTACCTCGTGCAGATGGTACAAAAAGTTCTTTCTGCATATGGTGGACATGTCAGTTCTGAATGCCTACAATATATACAAGCTTTGGAATGTGAACACACCCATGAAGTTCTATAGCCTGCGGAGGTTCCAAAAGCAGGTGTTGACGGAGCTCCTGGAGAAGTATGGTACGCCACAGAGGGCAGTGGCACATGCTGGGCCCGCCGTTACTGACCGCTTGCACTGTGCATATTACATTAATATGCACAGGCTAGTTTCCCTGCCTCAGAATGAATCAGGAAGAACGCAGCAGAAGCGGTGCCATGTCTGCTACAACAGCAGGCTGAGGGCGAGGTCAGGTAAAAAGTCCACCCTGGAGTGTGTGGAGTGCAAGGTGGCACTCTGTGCTGTAGGGTGCTTCTTTGATTACCACTCCAAGCAGGAGTTCTAATAATCATAGTGAAAGTGCCAAAGATAATGACAATATGTACAGTACAGTATATATATAGGCAAAAAGTGGAAGTAAGCCAATTTATTGTTATACAAAAGTCATGTATTATGAGAAAATTGATACAAATACAATTACACCATAATAATATGTGAAAGTGACACATATGTATATAATAAGTGACATTCATATGATTAGAACCTATAGAAATATATAAATCAGTGAAAAAAGACACAATAAATTGTATATAAAACGTTTACAAAGCATATAACTAAGTGAAAGTGACACAAGACCTAATATTTGATGGCCAAAGTATAATAAACACCTGTGATAACGAATAATCAGTGCCTAATATAACAATAACCTACCTCAATTACTAATAAAATGTACCGTATCGAGTGAAAATGAGCATTATCAGTGACAGTGACACTCTCTAAAGCATATTTATCAAAGTGAAAGTGACACAATACTTGATGGCCAAAGTATAATAAACACCTGTGATAACGAATAATCAGTGCCTAATATAACAATAACCTACCTCAATTACTAATAAAATGTACGGTATCGAGTGAAAATGAGCATTATCAGTGACAGTGACACTCTCTAAAGCATATTTATCAAAGTGAAAGTGACACAAGACACAATACTTGATGGCCAAAGTATAATAAACACCTGTAATAACGAATAATCAGTACCTAATATAACAATAACCTACCTCAATTACTAATAAAATGTACGGTATCGAGTGAAAATGAGCAATATTAGTGACAGTGATACCCTAATAAACATACTTTATATAATTGGCCTCAAAATAACTATAAAAATATCAAATAAACATCACATTCTCAATATGAAACACTAAAATCGTCTAAGGGAGATAAACACTTTGGCGCGACGAGCGGCTAGGTGCGTCGTAGCCGTGGCCGGGGTTCAAAATCAAAATAGGCTCAAAATCGCGTTATATGTCGGAGAGGGTTAAGAGTACAGTACATACTTCAATACAAATACAAAATACAATAACACATATACAAAACAACAACATTATTTGTACATAATAATATTTCAACTTGACTGGTGGCCTTGTTGTAAGTTCAAGACTTTATGTCTTGAAATAATTCATAATTTCTCCTACAAATTTGGCAAGTTTTAATATAACTGCATGTTGTGTACTGCTGAATAACTGTGAAATTTTCATAGAATTAGGATTATTATAATAATATTTGTTAAGGTACTGCCTTCTGTAAACATTAAAATGTGAACATTTGAACAAAAAATGGAATTCATCACCGACTTCATTACTGTTACATAACGTACAAATTCGCTCGTTTACATTTATGTTGTTGTGTCCACCGCTGACAATAGGCAGCATATGATTACCACATTTGAATTTACACAACCTTACTGAATATTGCTTTGGCAGTTTAAGTAAATAATCTTGGATGCGGTAATCGACCGTCATTATTCTGTATTTCAAACAAACACTACTTCTATTAACTTCCTCCGTCCATTTTTGCCTATAAATATCACTAGATCTAAGTTTAAATGCTTCTTTAAACCAGTTACCATTAATATTATTTACATCATTAAATACATGCGACATTCCATTGCTATCTAGTAAGCATTTGATATTATTTAACCAGGGTACAGTAATTTGTACTGTTCTCGATCATACAAAACTTTCATTAATCTATACAAAACACTTGAAATTTTATTTTCCGTATCACTTGTAATCCTAAACCAAAAATTTATCATTCTATTGTCCATGATTTCCTGCAAACTTATAAAACCTGATTCACCATACACCATACATGTTGCAGTTGATTTATTCAACCTCAAAAGTCTCTTCAAAAAGTTATTGCATGTCCTTTTTAGGTGATCAATATTCTCACAGACCCATACCGTATTTCACTACCGTACAATGAGATGGGTAATACTAGTTTTTCGTATAAATCGATACTTGTGTCGAACGGTAGGTTAAGCTTGTTAATTGTATTTAATAACCCATAAGTTGCTCTCTTACTTTTAATTACTTGTTTTGCTTTAGCTTTATGAAATCGACCATTGAAGTTAAATGTTGTGCCCAGGTAATTATAATATAGGGCAAGAATGTTAAATGCGGGCGTACTGCCACCCTTGTGTACACTATGCGGACCGGCGTCGGGACGCTTGCCATTCTGTTCCCGTCTATTTTGACTGCCTTTGGATACAATAATATATTGAGGGGGGGCTTTGGGCAAGAATGTTAAGTACGGGCGTACCACCAGCCTTGTTTAACACCTTAAGAGCGGCCTAGGCGGTATATAATATGTAGCCACCAGCGGGGTGTTTTTACCCAAAATAGGGCTGTTTACGTGATCATTTTCATGCCTAAATAAGACCCAGAGCGTAAAACAATTATCTATCCCTGAAAGGGCATAAACAGAGCTTTCCAATGACACCATAACGATCCTTTTATGATGGCTAGTTTTCTTGTAACAACCGCGCAACGCGAGTGCAAAAAGCATGTAATTCGGCACTTTCCCCATACAATTCCATATGTAGCGAGTGAGAGAGGGAGGGAGGAGGTGGGATTCGTGTCAGTAGATTCGCCGCGGTGGTCTGGAGCAGTCATACGCTCGCTACTCTCCTGCCACCACTTGTCTCTCTCTCTCAGCAACATTACGTGCTGAAATTGCCACACGACCTATTTGTATATTTTTAATTGTAGGCTACATAAATATAAACAATGGCCGGCCAAGGCAAACGGAGGCAGAGTTTATTGGGAGATGAAGAGAGCTATGAGTTTGAGGGATTTCTGGCAGAGGGTGGTGAAGTGGAGGATCAATTGACTGTAGTGAAGAGACAGATGATGGGTCTGTTAAGATGGAAGGGAGTTATGGAGAATTGGAGGAGAGATATAGGTGTGAAGGTGGAGTCACTGACAGAAATATGTGGAGCCAGTTCAGTAGCAACTGCAGATGGGCCATTAATTGCTAACCTAGATGCAGTGATAAGGAAAGTAGATGAGCTGGAGGCAGAGAACATGGCACTCAAGGAGCAGCTAAAGGAGTATGAGGGCCATTTAAGTGAGAAAGTAAAGGGAGTAATAAGTGAGGAGAAAGATGAGTGGACAAGGGTGGGGAATGCTAAGGTGGATGCATTGGAAGAAATCATGAAGGAGCAGGTGGAAGAGAGAGAAAAAGAGAAAAGAGAGTTTGAGAAGAATGTAGTGCAGGTTTTGAAGAGCAAGGAAAAGGTAGTGAGGGAAACAGCGGAGACCAAAAAGGAGCCGACCAAACGCACCACTGAGGTGGTAGATGGTGGAAAGAAAAAAACTGTCTGGGACCATCAGGTCCTGGTAGTGAAGCCAAAAGACCGATCCTCCGAGCCAGTAAGCCCACCAGATACAAAGGCAATCGAGACTGCTTTGGCTTCGGTTCCGGTTAACAAGTTAACTAGAACTGAGTCAGGTGTACTGGTGGTACGACTTCCATCCAAGAAAGCCAAAGAAGATGCAGGAAGGGCCATCAATCAGTATTTGGGGGTGGACAGTGCCTTCAGTGTCTCCGAACCAAAGAAGATGATGCCAAAAATGACTCTGGTAGGCATTGCTAATGACGCTGAGGATAATGAGATCATTCCCAGCATCCTCAACAAGAACCCAAGAATAAAGTCCCTGGTCGACGATGGCTTAGCTATGAATTTGCTATTCACTAAGCAAAAGAGTGATGCACACACTAAGATTGCGGTAGTAAAAATGTCACCTGAAATACGCTCTTCCATTGTGGATGATGGCAATTCTGTGTATGTTGGACTTGTGAGATGTCGTGCATACGATCGCTTCTGGGTAACACAATGTTACCATTGCCAGGGCTTTGGTCATACCAGTGACAGGTGTTATCGGAAAAATGAGGATCCAAAATGCAACTTCTGTGCTGGTACTCATAACTCAAAAGACTGCACCAACAAGACTTTCCCCAAATGTATAAATTGTATGAGCTCCACATCAGTTACGGAGCCGCCAAATCATTTCGCCTCAAGTAGAAATTGTCCTTTAATGACAGCTCAGAGAAATAAAGTTATTGAGAACACCGATTTTGTAGGTTCAAAAAACTGAAAAATGCACATGGGAGCCGGTTGAAACTGGGTCTGTTGAATGTTCGTTCCTTGCGTAACAAAATGGATCATATTTGCGAGATCTTGGATGAACGTAACCTTGATGTATTATGTCTCACTGAGACCTGGTTGTTCGAGTCAGATCTGAATATTATCCAGGCGGCATTGCCTAAAACCCATTCTATAATAAATGTTCCTAGGCCTAGGGGAGATCATCCGGGTGGTGGAGTGGCAGTTGTCTATTCCACATCTCTGGTGAATATCTTGCAAATAAGCCATAACCCAGCCCCTCTTTATTATGAACTGTTGGAAGTGGAAATAAAACTCCATCAACAAATTCTAAGAATGGCAGTTGTCTATAGGCCTGGCCATCGTGGCACAGATAGGGGTTTTATGGAAGAGTTTGGGCAGTTTCTCGAGGAATTTTCTGCTAAAACTGGAAGACTTTTGATGTGTGGAGATTTTAATTACTGGGTTGACAGCCCTCATCTGAAGCCATTCTCTCCTGAGTTCCTTGAGTTGACTGATCAGAACAATTTTGTAAACCATGTGTCCCACCCAACTCATATCTTAGGACACACCCTTGACTTGGTTTTCTCTCCTGTGGGTTGTGGTGGTGTTCTGGATGTTGATGTTGAGAATGCTGACCCTAATACCTCTGATCATGCTTTGATTACTTTCAGCTTTGATTTCCCTAAGCCACTCACACATGAAAAAGTAATCAGATTTAGAAATTATAAAAATGCAGACCTAAATTTGGCTAGCAGTGAAGTAAAACAGTACTTCGGAAGTATTGATACTTCCAACCTTACTTCAGATGAGCTGGTGGAGGTACATGGAAATGCACTTAAATTAGTGTTCGATCATCACTGTCCAGAAGTAGAGAAGAAAATCATAGTACGAGATGATTCGCCCTGGTATAGCACTCGAGTTAAATTTCTTAGAAGAGCGCGTAGAAGAGCTGAACGTGAATGGCGGAAAAATAAAACAGACTCTACATGGTTGCAATACCTGTCAGCCAGAAGAGCTGTGGTCTACAAAATCAAAGATGAAAAGAAAGTGTATTATCAGGGAAAAGTTGACTCGTGTGGTAACGACCAGAGGAGGTTGGCTTCAATTGTAAACAGTTTACTTGGAAAACAAGAGTCAGCTTAAGACCTTCTGTACCTGATGCCGAGTTGGCTGCCAACTTTGTGGCATTTTTTGCTGGCAAGATAACTCGCATAAGACAGGAATTGGATGATGCTTCTGTTGGTGAAGAACTTTCAGTTGTACTCCAACCCCGACACATTCCTAATAATGTCCTCTCATCCTTTCACTCAGTAGAGGTGGACATGATCTCGTCCTACATAAGAAACCTCAATAAAACATTTTGACCGGTGGATCCCATAAATGTTTCCAAGCTACCAAGAGTCTATGATCACACAGTTGAGTTTATTTCCAAAATAATTAATAAGTGCTTCTCTGAAGGTAGCTTCCCACATTCTGAAAAGCATGCACTACTCCGACCTACTCTAAAGAAACCTGGACTTGATGTTGAGAACATGTTGAACTATCGTCCTGTCTCCAACCTGTCCTTCATATCAAAGATATTAGAGCGTGCAATACTTGACCAATTACAACCACTACTTCAGCAGAATGAAACTATCCCAATTTTTCAGTCTGCATACCGACAGCATCATTCAACTGAAACAGCATTGATTAGAGTACATAATGATCTAGTTGAGAACATTTGCAATGGTGTGGCCTCACTATTGGTCTTGCTTGATCTCTCTGCGGCTTTTGACACAGTGGATCACAAGTTGTTATTGAGTGATCTTTATGATTGTGGTGTGCGTGACTCCGCTCTCTTGCTTCTTGGGTCGTACTTGTCAGGTAGATCCCAGAGTGTGATGGTAAATCAAGTGGTCTCGGACTCGACACCCCTGCAGTATGGTGTTCCGCAGGGATCAGTTTTGGGTCCTATCCTATTTATAATTTATATTAGCAGTTTGTCTCTTCTGCTTCGTGCACATAATGTCACCTTTCACTTTTATGCAGATGACACCCAGATTTATGTGAGAATCACAAATATAGTTGATATACGGAGTAAGATGGAATTGTTGATGTCTGATATCAAGAAGTGGATGAGAGCGAGAAAACTTAAACTAAATGATGGTAAAACTGATATTCTCATCATCCGAGGAAATAGAAGAGCTGATGATATGGTAGGTGCCCTCTCCATCAATGTGGGTGGATCTCAGCTGCGACCGGCCAACTCTGTTCGAAATCTGGGTGTATATGTGAACTCCCGATTAGATTTCAAAGAGCATGTAAACCAGATAGTTAAAAGTTGTTACTTGCACATCAGAAATCTCTATTTGGTGAAGCCGTTTATAACCAGACGTTGCCTCCTGACGTTGGTTCACTCATTGGTCTTCTCTCGTGTTGATTATTGCAATGCCCTGTTGGTGGGTCTTCCAAATTATATTTTGAAGAAAGTTCAGTCTGTTCTTAACAGGGCCGCAAGACTAATTTTTGGTGTTCCACCTAGAACTCCTACTACATCTCTTCACATAGAACTGCACTGGCTGCCAGTAAGAGCAAGAATAGAATTTAAGTTGTGTTTGGTGACTTTTAAGGTTCTCAAATTTTGTGAGCCTAGGTACCTTGCGGAGCTGCTCAGGCGCCCACCGGCACACCATGGTGTAGTTGTGCGTCATGACAATGACCCTTTTCGTCTTGATGAACCAAGGGCTTTCCAGCAGTCTTCTTTCTTTGAGAGGTCATTCTCCTACATGGCTCCGAGGTTGTATAACAGGTTGCCGCTGTCCATGAGACAACTGAGTTCTGTTGAATGCTTCAAGAGACAACTAAGACTTTTCTCTTTGAGAGAAGCTATGATCTTGAGAGAGGTGTCATGACAGATGGCTATAGAGTTTAGGCTATTTTGCCACTGCTAGTGATTGTTAAATGTGTGTTGTATATGAGCCTTCTTTTGATGCATTGATTTTTGTTCTTTTTTCTTTCTCTTTTCGAGCGCTAGTGAATTCTTCGGAAAAATTGGCGCTTATGAGAAATAAGTAACATGCTTCTTATTATTATTATTATTATTATTATGTCGAGCGCCGCCAGATAGTCCAGATTTATTATACTCGACTTATGTTGCGCGCCGCTAGTTATGGGTTAAACTACGCGTAGTGGCGTCGGACCTTTTCGATCATGTTCCCGTCTATTTTGACTGCCTTTGGATACAATAATATGTTGAGGGGGGGCTTTGCCCCCCCCCCCTCTCCCATGACATATTGTCATCATCATATACATTGCCAGCAGGGGGCAAATTACCGAATAAATCGCCGTCAAAATAGACGCAAACTTAACCACGGCGATCAACAAATGTAAACATGACGGCGGCGGGGGAGGCGTCAGACCATTGCAATCATGTTCCCATCTATTTTGAATGCCATTGGCTACAATAATATGTTGAGGGGGGGCAAAGCCCCCCCATGACATATTGTCATCATCATATATATTGCCAGCAGGGGGCAAATAACCGAAAAAATCGCCGCGAAGTTAACCGCGGCGATCACCCTATGTAAACATGACGACCGTACGCCCGAACTCTACATACATCCCGGGCTTTTGCGCCCCCCCCCCCATGACATATTGTCATCATCATATATATTCTTACAGTTTCTTACAGTAGATCCTCTGGAAAAAGGCAAACTAGGCCTGTGTATCCAGCTCAGTACCAGTACTTGCACTGCTGCGGTCGTTCACGGTGTTGGCGGCGGCGGTAGCAGACGCAACATTTTTACTATTCTGTATTTTTGCTTTATAATCAAACTTCAAATCTTGTCTTCCCCATGCTTTATCAAGATTACTTTCAAACTCCCTTATTGATTCGGAATCGACTACATACTGGGGCAGTGCGTTCCACTCATTTACAGGGCCAAATCAGAGATCTTGGGGAAGTCGGCTAGTGGAGTTGGTTACGGAAAATGTACTTGCACAACATGTGAAGGAAAATACAAGAATGAGGGGTAATAACGAACCTTCTAAACTCGATCTGATTTTTACAAAAGATCCTCACGAAATTAGTGATATAAACTATCTATGTCCTGCAGGTAAAAGTGATCACCTATTACTAAAATGGAAGTTGACCTCGAGTAATGCCAATAGATTAGACAATAGCTACATAAATGACAGATTAAATTATAGTAAAGCTGATTATGTATCATTGAAAAGATATTTAGAGGGAGTAAATTGGGATCTTATTTTTAAGGAACAGGACGTACAAGGTAAATATAGTAGATTCCTCAAAATTTATAGAGTAGGAACCAATCTGTTTGTCCCGAGATATAAAACTGGAAATTTTACTAAGCAGAAAGATTGGTTTAATTTGAAATGCAAAAGAGCTTTGGGTAGGCGTGATGCAGCTTGGGCTAGATTAAGAAGAAGGAACACTGAGAGTAATCGGAATAAATATAAACAGGAGAGGAATAAATATGTTAACATAATTAGGCAAGTTAAAATGAACTATGAGAAGAACATAGTAAATAAATGTGAAAGTGACTCTAGATTATTTTACAAATATATAAACAGTAAGTTGAACGTAAAGAAACAAATTACTAAATTAAGAGTTGATGCTAGGACGTATGAAAATGTATCGGACATGTGTGAGGTAATGAATAACAAATTGGGGTCAGTTTTTACTAGAGAGGAAGGTTTTGACGAACCACAGGCGGGAGTACTGGAGAGTGGTCTTAGTAAGATTGAAATAACTAGAGATGAGCTGTTATCTGCGATGAGAGGACTTGAAGTAAGGAAAGCTATGGGACCGGATGAAGTGTCTGCCTGGGTTTTAAAGGAGTGTGCAGAGCAATTAGTGGAGCCAGTGAGGGACATAATTCAAGCTTCCTTAGATAAAGGACAGGTTCCTGTTGAATGGAAAAGAGCTAATATCATCCCGATATACAAGAATGGAAACCCTGAGGACCCTCTAAACTATAGACCAGTTTCACTTACTAGTATTGTATGCAAGATTTGTGAATAGCTAATTAGGAAGAGATGGATGAAAATGTTGGAGAGAAAGAAGATAATAACCCCAAAGCAATTTGGATTCAGAGAAGGGACATCTTGTGTTACCAGTTTGCTATGTTACGACAGTAGGGTGATAGATGTACTCCAAGAAAGAGGCGGATGGGTGGACTGCGTCTACTTAGACCTTTCCAAAGCATTCGATAAGGTACCACATAAGAGATTGTTATCTAAGCTTGAGACGCTAGGATGTGTCAGGGGGAGTTTGCTGAAATGGATGGAGAGCTATCTAACAGATAGGGAAATGAGGACCAACATTAGAGGAACTTACTCATCGTGGCGGAAAGTTGAGAGTGGTGTGCCGCAGGGATCTGTGTTGGCACCTCTCATGTTCCTTATGTACGTGAATGACCTGCCGATAGGCATAAATTCCTACATGTCAATGTTTGCAGACGACGTAAAATTATGAGACAAATAACAAATAAAAGTAGTTGTGAGGAGCTGCAAGGGGATTTAGATAGAATATATGAATGGAGCACCAAGTGGAAAATGAAATTTAATATAAGTAAATGTCATGTGTTAAATATGGGAAGAAGTGTGAATAGACCAAATTGGGAGTACAGGATGGGAGATAATATAATTAGCAAGGCCGAAAAAGAAAAGGATTTAGGGTTGATTATACAAGATAATTTGTCGCCAGAGAAACATATTAACAAGCTCTTTAGCGGAATGTATGCAATGGCCGGGAATATGAAAGTTGCTCTGAACTACTTGGATGAGACCATGGTAGCGAAAATTATGAAGAGTATGATTAGACCAAGATTGGAGTATGCAGCAGTGGTGTGGTCCCCGCATCTAAAGAAGCATATTCACAAGTTAGAAAGAATCCAGAGAGCAGTTACTAGATTGGTTCCAAGTCTCAGAGAACTGCCATATGAAGGGAGGCTAGACAAATTAAATCTACCAAGTTTAAAAGAGAGGAGAGAGAGGGGAGACATGATAATGATGTACAAATGCACCCGGGGCTGGAGAGGCTGGATAGGGAGGATATGTTAATTATGGATACAGGAATAACTAGAGGCCACAGCTACAAAGTAAAAAGACCTACCTGCAAGAACGATATCAGGAAGTTTAGCTTCCCCTATAGATGTATTGACAAATGGAATGGGCTGGAGGAGGAGGTGGTAGGGGCAAGGAACATCCATATTTTCAAGAAAAAATTGGATAAAAAGTAGACTGAGAGACGGGACAACACGAGCTTAGCTCAACTCCTGTAAACTACAATTAGGCAATTAGGTAAATACTCTATCACAAATTGAGTTCTTTGCCTTCTCAAGCCTATTTCTTTCTTTGTAAATTTTCTTAGAGTGTCCTCTCGTTCTTGTTCCCTCCCGCATCAAGAAGATACCTTCACACACATCCTCATCGTACTTTCCTGACACTATCTTAAAAGTCTCTATCATATCCCCTCTCTTTCTCCTATATGCCAGTGTCGGAAGCCCCAGTGTCCTCAACCTCTGCTCATAGCCCGCGTTCTTCAACGTTGGTACCAGCTTGCTAGCTCTCCTCTGCACTTTCTCCACTGCTTCTATATCCTTTACCATATATGGAGCCCACACCTGGTTCGCATATTCCAGGTGCGGCCTAACCAGCGCTGTATAGAGATTCCTGAAGATTTCTTCGTCAAGTGACACAAATGTCCTCCTTACCAGCCCTACAATTCTATTGGCTTTGTTTATCTTTTCCGCTAAATGTTCTGAGAAATTTAACTTATTGTCTATCACTACTCCTATATCCTTTTCTGCATTCACTTCCTCCATCGCTTCATACATACTGTATCCTACCTTGTCTATCTTGCTGGTCCCAATCCGCATGTACTTGCATTTTTTTGGATGAAAAGGCATTAACCAATGCTCAGACCATTCCTTCATGCCCTCCACATCTCCTTGAATCAAACCCATATCTTCCTTACTCCTCACTCTTCTATACAGCTTAGTGTCATCCGCATACAGGTATACCTCACTTCCATTAGTTATAACTTCAGGTAAGTCGTTGATAAATATAACGAACAGGAGTGGTCCCAACACAGATTCCTGAGGTACCCCACTTGTAATTTCCCTCCACCCCGAGCCTATTCCATTCACCAGTACCCCCTGTCTCCGATCTTTCAGGAAGGCTTCTATCCATTTCACACATTTCTCCCCTATATTATAGCTTCTAACTTTCTCTATTAACCTTTTATGTAGGACCTTATCGAAGGCCTTCATAAAATCGCAATATACCACGTCTATTACATCACCATCTTCTAGAATTTGCATCCAATCATCTACCACCTTAATTAGCTGTAGTACCGTCGACCTCCCCGGCAAGAATCCGAACTGTCTCCCACTGAAAAGTTGGTTTGACTTCATATGATCCATTATTCCTTCTCTAATTACCGTTTCCATTAGTTTACACACAACACTTGTCAAACTGACTGGTCTATAATTCCCTGGGTCATTTCTCTTTCCCTTCTTAAATATAGCTGTTATGTTCGCCTCTCTCCAGTCCATCGGGATTTGTCCTGTATTAAATGAATAAAATTTTCAATGGCTCTACTAACATCTCACCTCCTTCCTTTATGATTCTTGGGTTTATCCCATCCGGTCCCGGTGACTTACTTCTTATTCTAGCATGGGAAAACTCTATTAGTTCTAGTGCCGGTGCCTGTTTGATGGGAATAGTAGGCACTGCATCATCCGACTCCACTGTTAGTACCCCCCCAAACCTCTGCTTTCTCCTTATCAGTCTCCGCTCTATTCCCATCATTCAACCCCCCTACCAGCTCTGGGATCCCTACTCTTCTTGTTAACTTTTCCTGAATGTACTTCCAGAATATTTTTGGATTATCCTTCACATTTCTAGCTATCTCTCTCTCCCTCTCCTTCACCCCCTCCTTGTTTCCCACCTTATTTTATTGTTTATTTGTCTGCGTTCCAGATCCACTTCTTTAGCTTCTATACTAGACCCCCTGTTCTTTTTTAAAAATTTTAATCTTTCCCACAATCGTTTCTTTCTTCTAATCAATATCCAAAGCTTTCTTTTCATTGGCAATTCTGGGTTCGTTCTTTTCCTCAATTTTGTTTATCCTTATATTCCCTTACTGGTACACTTTTGGATACAGCATTCTCCAGTTTGACTCTAATTTTCCTCCACATTCCTTCAGCGTCTTCACCGTTCAAGTATTCCCCCCAGTCAATGTCCAAACACCGTCTCAGCAGCTCATAATCTGCTCTATCATACATGTATATTTTTCTATTGCTTCTATTATCCCTCTGATTTAATGTTACAACTAAAGCTTATACAGGCATGGTCACTACGACCTATAGGGCTATCCACATTAACATGTTCCACTATATCCTCTTCATTGCTAAAAATCAAATCAAGTACACTCCCCTGCATCCCATCTCTACATCTTGTCATCTCTATAATATGTTGCGTTAAAAAACAATCTCTCACTTTCTCTATAAACTTATTTTCCAGGCTACCCTGTCCCGCTGGAGTAGTACAATTTGCCCAGTTGATCCTTGGCAAATTGAAATCTCCAATCAAAATTTTATATTTGTTCTCTCTATTATCTATTTCCTCCATTGCTTTCAGTAGGTTATCATCCTCTCCCCTGCTATTATTTGGGCTTCTATATATAGAGGCAATTAGAATTGATCCTCTTGCACATTTTACTTCAATACACAAATACTCACAATACTGCTGTCTCATATCCACCTCATTAACCTTGAGCTCTTTTCTTACATATAAACAGTCCTCTTCCGACCTCTGCTCTAATAGCATTTCTCTCATATAACTCAAAACCCTCCAAACTATATTCCACCAGTTCCCTTTCAATTCTAGCATTTTTGGTCTTACTTCCTGTAGGGCTATGACATCAGGTTTTTCCTCTTCATCCTGCAACCTACATATTAGTTCTTTTCTTGTCCTGGGTAAACACATCCACATTACAAAACATAATCCTTAATCCATCTACCATTCCTTCAGTAATTACACCATCCCGCTCCTCCAGTCCGTACCCTACTCCCCCGTTAGCACTACTGGGTCTGCCTCTTTGTCTCCTGTCTCTCCCTGTGACACCTCCACCCCGTTCTCCTCCTCCGTCACAACTCCCATCACATTCTCTTCCCTCCCTTCTACTCTTATAAACCACTTCCTCACTTTTCCGTCCCTCACTCTCCAGTAAAAATTTCTCTTATCCTCCTCACCCAACTTTCCATTATTTTCATCAGCCTTTTCTTGTAATTCCTTAATTTTTTTCCTATATTGCCAGCAGTGGGCAAATAACCGAAAAAAATCGCCGTCAAAATAGACGCAAAGTTAACTGCGACGATCGCCTTATCTTACAGTTTCTTACAGTAGATCCTCTGGAAAAAGGCAAACTAGGCCTGTGTATCCAGCTCAGTACCAGTACTTGCACTGCTGCGGTCGTTCACGGTGTTGGCGGCGGCGGTAGCAGACGCAACATTTTTACTATTCTGTATTTTTGCTTTATAATCAAACTTCAAATCTTGTCTTCCCCATGCTTTATCAAGATTACTTTCAAACTCCCTTATTGATTCGGAATCGACTACATACTGGGGCAGTGCGTTCCACTCATTTACCACTCTATCACAAAATGAGTTCTTTGCCTTCTCAAGCCTATTTCTTTCTTTGTAAATTTTCTTAGAGTGTCCTCTCGTTCTTGTTCCCTCCCGCATCAAGAAGATACCTTCACACACATCCTCATCGTACTTTCCTGACACTATCTTAAAAGTCTCTATCATATCCCCTCTCTTTCTCCTATATGCCAGTGTCGGAAGCCCCAGTGTCCTCAACCTCTGCTCATAGCCCGCGTTCTTCAACGTTGGTACTAGCTTGCTAGCTCTCCTCTGCACTTTCTCCACTGCTTATATATCCTTTACCATATATGGAACCCACACCTGGTTCGCATATTCCAGGTGCGGCCTAACCAGCGCTGTATAGA
Source organism: Paralithodes platypus (assembly GCA_032716605.1). Lineage (NCBI taxonomy): Eukaryota > Metazoa > Arthropoda > Malacostraca > Decapoda > Lithodidae > Paralithodes > Paralithodes platypus. Next base: position 28,775,168 of record CM064522.1, on the reverse strand, counting down.
GATTCCTGAAGATTTCTTCGTCAAGTGACACAAATGTCCTCCTTATCAGCCCTACAATTCTATTGGCTTTGTTTATCTTTTCCGCTAAATGTTCTGAGAAATTTAACTTATTGTCTATCACTACTCCTATATCCTTTTCTGCATTCACTTCCTCCATCGCTTCATACATACTGTATCCTACCTTGTCTATCTTGCTTGTCCCAATCCGCATGTACTTGCATTTTTTTGGATCAAAAGGCATTAACCAATGCTCAGACCATCCCTTCATGCCCTCCACATCTCCTTGAAGCAAACCCACATCTTCCTTACTCCTCACTCTTCTATACAGCTTAGTGTCATCCGCATACAGGTATACCTCACTTCCATTAGTTATAACTTCAGGTAAGTCGTTGATAAATATAACAAACAGCAGCGGTCCCAACACAGATCCCTGAGGTACCCCACTTGTAATTTCCCTCCACCCCGAGCCTATTCCATTCACCAGTACCCTCTGTCTCCGATCTTTCAGGAAGGCTTCTATCCATTTCACACATTTCTCCCCTATATTATAGCTTCTAACTTTCTCTATTATGCTTTTATGTGGGACCTTATCGAAGGCCTTCATAAAATCGCAATATACCACGTCTATTACATCACCATCCTTTAGAATTTGCATCCAATCATGTACCACCTTAACCCTCTCACGTTTTTGACGCAATTTTGAGCCTATTAGGGATACTTTAAAGCCTTTGTTACCATCAGGGGTATTTAGAAACCTTTAGTTTAGTTACTTCAACCTCTGTAGTTGTCTTTGAGTTAGCTGTGGGCAGAAAACTAATTTTGGAGAGGTAATTATAAGAGTGAGATAACTCTATTTCTTATTGCTAATCTGGCAACCTCTGCGTCATATGAGTCTGAAGGGGTTAATTAGCTGTAGTACCGTCGACCTCCCCGGCAAGAATCCGAACTGTCTCCCACTGAAAAGTTGGTTTGATTTCATATGCTCCATTATTCCTTCTCTAATTAGCCTACCGTTTCCATTAGTTTACACACAACACTTGTCAAACTGACTGGTCTATAATTTCTCTTTCCCTTCTTAAATATAGCTGTTATGTTCGCCTCTCTCCAGTCCATCGGGATTTGTCCTGTATTAAACGATACCTCAAATAAAATTTTCAATGGCTCTACCAACATCTCACCTCCTTCCTTTATGATTCTTGGGTGTATCCCATCCGGTCCCATATGTAAACAATGACGACCGTACGCCCGGAATCTACATCCATCCCCAATATAGGCTATATGATGATGACAATATGTCATGGGGGGGGGGGGCAAAGCCCCCACTCAACATATTATTGTATCCAAAGGCAGTCAAAATAGACGGGAACATGATGGCAAGTGTCCGACGCCGCTCCGCGTAGTATAAACAAGGCTGGCGGTACGCCCGAATTCTACATTCTACCCATAAAAAGTTCTTTTCACACTTTCTAACAATAAAATACACACTTACAAACCATTACAATAAAAAATAAAATAACAGGAGTTGTTGTTCTGCAGAATTACCGGGTAGAATGTAGAATTTGGGTGTACCGCCAGCCTTGTTTACACTACGCGTAGTGGCGTCGGACGCTTGCCATTGTGTTCCCGTCTATTTTGACAGCCTTTGGATACAATAATATGTTGAAAGGGGGCCTTCCCCCCCTCCATGACATATTGTCATCATTATATATACAGTATTGCCAGCAGGGGGCAAATAACCGAAAAAATAGACGAGAACTTAACCACGGTGATCGACAAATGTAAACATGACAGCGGCGTCGGACGCTTGCAGTCAAGTTCCTGTCTATTTTGAATGCCAATGGATACAATAATATGTTGAGGGGGGCTTTGGCCCCTCTCACCCCCCCCCCCCCCCCAATGACATATGGGGGGGGGGATTCATTATGAATCTAGAAAACACAACACCCCAATGGACCTGAAAACCAAAGAAGAAGTAAAGAAGAAACACCGATGTTGGCAGAGATTCATAGAGACCCGAGACCCAGAAAAATATGAAATGTTTACGCGACAACGCAACAAAGTGAGGAAGTTGACTAGGAAAACTCAAAAAGACTGTGAGCGAGAAGTGGCCAGAGAGTCTAGAAGAAACCCGAAGAAATTCTGGCGCTATGTTAAAAATAAATTACATACTTCTACAGGAATTGCTGAATTGAGAACACAAGTGGAAGGCAAAACAGAACTCGCAAGATCGGACTATGATAAAGCTAAAACCCTTTCTGATTTCTTTGCCAAAGTTTTTACGAGGGAAGCCGAGGCCAATAACATACCCATTCCAATGTCCGACAATGTTAATACTATTCCAGATTTGTCAATAACCAAAGAGGGAGTGAGGAGACATCTCCAGAATTTGAAAATAGATAAATCTCCTGGCCCTGACAGTATTCATCCAAGGATCTTAAAAGAGTTGAGAGAAGAATTATGCGTTTTGGCCGACTTATTCAACACATCACTTGTAGAAGGAAAATTACCCATGGATTGGATAACTGCCAATGTAAGTGCAATTTTCAAGAAAGGAGATAAAGCTGAAGCGTGTAATTATCGTCCAGTGAGCCTGACTAGTGTTGTGGGTAAGGTCATGGAGAAGATCCTACGGGAACACATAATGAAATTTGTGATTGATAAGGGTCTTTTATCCACAAAACAATTTGGTTTTATAACTGGCAGGTCAACTGTTCTTCAAATGCTTCAAGTGATGGATGAATGGACCAGAAGTCTAGACGAGGGGGGGGAAGTTGATGTTATCTACATGGATTTTCAAAAAGCATTTGACAAAGTACCACATCGACTACTTTTGCACAAGCTGGCTGGCTACGGCATCAAGGGCAACATCTACAAATGGATCGAGGCATTTTTAACAGAGAGAAAATAAAGAGTCCATATCAAAGGGGTATACTCGGACTGGGCGGATGTTTTGAGTGAAGTTCCCCAGGGTAGTGTGTTGGGGCCAGTTCTCTTTGTTTTGTTTATCAACGACATCCCTGACAACGTGAAGTCAAGAATCTTTTTATTAGCTGACGATACAAAATTATTTAGAAATATAGAATCACAAGACGACCAGGAAATATTAAGAGGACATAAACATTCTCCATAGATGGTCCGAGGAAAATCTTCTTCCATTTCATCCTGACAAATGCAAGCATCTCAAAATCTACAGCAGCCGCAGACTACCGAGGGATACCGACTATTGCCTTGGAAGAACTGAGATAGCCAAGGTAAACAGTGAAAAGGACTAAGGAATAACTACCGACAAACACTTAACATTTGAGGAACACATACACAATAAAGTGAACAAGGCTAACCAGATTATCTTACAGTTTCTTACAGTAGATCCTCTGGAAAAAGGCAAACTAGGCCTGTGTATCCAGCTCAGTGCCAGTACTTGCACTACTGCGGTCGTTCACTGTGTTGGCGGCGGCGGCAGCAGATTAATAAGACGAACATTCAGTGCCTTGGATATACCTACATTCAGATGCCTCTTTAAAACAATGGTCCGACCCCATTTGGAATATGCACAGTCAGTGTGGTCCCCATATATGAAGAAAGATATTACAATAATTGAAAATGTTCTCCGAAGGGCCTCTAAACTGGTACCAGGGCTAAAAAATCTTACCTATCCTGAGCGATTGAGAACATTAGATATTCCAACAATGGTATACCGGCGTATAAGGGGCGACATGATTGAGGTGTGCAAAATATTGAACCAGCAGTACAATAATGAGGTGAACATTCATCTGGAGAGAAATATAGGACCAACAAGAGGGAACAGCAAGAAACTGACCAAGGAAAGGTGCAGGACTCAGAAGCGGCAGATGTTCTTCAATTCAAGAGTCGTCAATGTGTGGAATAGTCTGCCGAATGAAGTGATGGTAAATTGATACGGTGTGACAGTCACGAGTTTTAGCATCTATTTTTATTTTTTTTTGCATTTTTTCTTTGATATACAGTGTTGTTTTAGGTAAATCTACAGTTATACTACCCCTCCCCCACTAACCCCCACCACCTCCCCGCTTCAAAACATGCCTTTTAGCGTGTTTTTGGATGGCTCAGCAGACGCGGAAACTGGAAAAAAAAAACTTATTTTGATACAAATTTATCACCAACCAGATACGAGTTTTTCAGGTAATTTGTTGTTGTTTTTTATTTTTTATTTAATATACAGTGTTGTTTAATACCGAGGACCGTTGCATTTTAGTATTTTTAACATTAGCCTAACCTAACCTAACCGAAAACTAACCTGTCTCGCGACCGGTATAAACCCAGCTCACGTTCCCTGTTTATGGGTGCGCCGGTCTAAACCCAGCTCATGTTCCCTGTTTATGGGTTCGCCAAGGTTTGTAATACTTCAATGTATCTATTTCAAGTCAAATATACATTTCCGCGCATCATCAAACCATACTAAGTCTACTACTAATAATATTAACCCATTAGTACCAACAGAATAACGACACGGCGGGTGCCCAACCCCGAAAAGGGTTGAAATAGGGGAGCTATCCCCCCGCCAAAGGCGGCTTTCTAGGGCCTTTCCTAGCTGATGCTGAGAGGATTGGGTTCTAGTCATGTGGTGATGGGCTGGTCTATCAGAGTGAGAACTGAGCAATCTCTGCCATATCCATAGCTTACTCTGACTGTTCCTTTTACTTATATATTTTCTAGATCTCAAGTGACGGCGTCTCTAACGTGGATTGACCTCCCAATCTACCAAGATTGGAAGCCAAAGCGTCACATTTTTCCCTTGCCCCTCAACTTTCTCTTCATAATTGCTGAGGGACACAGGGCCCTGGGTGGGGCTTTGGTTTCCCGGGCATTTCCGCACCCTCCTCAGCTCCCCGCCATGGAGTGGCTTCGGTCACCCAGGCTTTATTGTGGTCGGCGGGGAGGGTTCTGTGGGGGCGCTCGGTTATGGCCTTGGCCTTGCTCGGGGCCTTGGGGCTGTTCGGCCAGGCAGCTTGGGGAACAACAACAACAACAACAACAGAATAACGACAAAATAGGGGTAGTATAACTGTAGATTTATCTTGTTTTATACCAAGGACTGCAGCAAATGAGTATTTACCCATTATCCAACAATCTAAAAACACGGCCCCCACTAGTGGGGAGGGCTATGAAGATCAGGGAAATTGCGGGGTAAAAGGGGAAAAATAGGGGTAATATGGGAAGAACTCTGAAAATAAAATATAGAAAAGTAAGAAAACGTTAAAATGTGAAAATCCGAGCCAAGTTTTGGCAAAAGTTGGCTCAGATTTGGGTATTTTTCAGAGCACAAAAACCCCAAAATTGGGAACAAAAGTTGGCTCGGCTTTTGGCATTTTTCAAAGTAAAAAAATCAAGTACAATTGAATTTTGAAAGTTGGCTCGAGTTTTCATGTTTTTTGAAACCCATTAAACCCCAAAATTTGAAAACCCGAACCAACATTTGCCAAAACTTGGCTCGGGTTTAGCGATTTTTTGAAGTAAAAAAACACAGTAACCTAACCTAGAACGTTGGATACAAGAATAACCCTTACCTACCAGCTAGTATGTGTCCCTAGTTTATCCCATACCTACCAGCTGATCCCTTGTCATGAACCTAACTAAGAAACCAAACCAAACCTAACCTAACCTAAAAGTAATACGTGGATAGAAACTACAGTAACCTTGACGTTATTTTGATGTGGATGGGGGAAAAGTGTAATCCGGCAGAGAGAACATAAACAAAGTGACAGTGGCTTTGTGCAGTGGGGACTCTGAAAATGTTATAGGGGAGGGAAAATAAAATGTACGCAATTACCAAAGCAGCACTGGATCGCGCAACTGTAAGGTCCCCCGAGTAAGGTAGGAGGGAAAAAAAAAAATGTCAATATTTACGAGTCACACCACAGCTGGGATCTAATTTCTAATGGTAGTTTTGGGTTCCTATCATTCTATGCTTCATTGCTATATACTTTTTATCCACCGGAAAATATTTTATTTTCTTGGCTTTATTTTTTTTTTAGCATTGACCTAACCAAAAAACCTAACCTAACCTAACCTAATAGCCCCCAAATACATTTAGGTTAGGTTAGGTTAGGTTTTTTGGTTAGGTTCATGCTATAAAAAAAAAAAAAAAAAAAAAAAAAAAAAAAGCCTACAATAGGCCTATATACTGTATATATATATATTTTCCGCCGGTGGATAAAAAGTATATAGCAATGAAGCATAGAATGATAGGAACCCAAAACTATCATTAGAAATGAGATCCCAGCTGTGGTGTGACTCGTAAATATTGACCAAAAAAAATCGGTTCAATGTTATTTTAATACCACAAATTTTGTTGATATATTTGAAGATAAAAATTGAATCTATATGCTGTAAAGATCATAAGAAAATTTGTTTTAACCCTCGGCAAAACCTAATAAAAAAGTATGGTACTAAAATGTCTTTTTCGTAACAAGGTTGTCAATAAGGTACTTCCAGTTATCGATAGCTCTAAAGATCATATGAAAATGTGGGAAAAATGTTATTTTAATACCACAAAATTTCCTGATGTGGCGGCGTCTACACCGTGGGGCCACCTCCCGAGGCTGCCAACCGCGGATGGCTGCCGACCCTCCACGGCCGAAGACAAAATCAACGACCAGTGGAGGAAAACCGGATGCCGGCCGCGGGGAGCAGTTTCGGGAGCCAAACCGTCACAACCATCCCCTGCCCCCTCCCTGGGGGCACGAGTCCTTGGAGCGGCTTCGGTCGCGCCGGGAATTTCCACACCTCTCACACCACACACACACATCACACAGTTTTTCCTACACCGAGAAATGACTCTCCGGCTGTCATTTCTCGAAGACTTCTTCTAGCCGGAGACATTGACCCAGGACCCACGTACACATACATTTTTTTTTTTTTTTTTTTTTTAAGAGACAATGAACGGAGGAAGGAAAAACACAGATAAAACAAAAAGGTCCATGTGCCTAAAGGCATCCTCCATTCATAAAATGTTTGTAACAACTGGATTTAAACATTTGTAGATTGTAAGTTTGTGGAAAGCAATTCGAGGGAAGTGAATTCCAAAGAGTAGTAGCTCTGGGGATAAATGAATTCTGATAAGCAGAAGTTCTGCATTGTGGAGGAGAAAGTGTAAATTCATGGGCGCTCTCAGCTGCCCTAGTTCTACGGGGAAAGATGTGGAGAGGCGGCACAATTGAAGCAAGTTCCTCGGAACAATTGCTGTGAAAATATCTGTAGAATAATGCAAGGGATGCAACGTTTCTTCGTATGGCTAATGTAGGAAGGTCCTGTGTGATTGCAGGGTTATTGATTAATCTAATAGCTTTATTTTGAATTTTGTCCAACTGCCTCAATGCAACCACTCCACTTCCACCCCCCAGAGGTGAACAGTAATCCATCTGAGAGCGCACATGACTTTTATATATTACGGCCAACTGCTCGTCAGTGAAGAATTCTCGAACTCTGTACAGGAGTCCCAGTTTTTTAGAGGCATTCTTAGCAATGCTTCTAACATAATGTGTCCAGCTCAAGTTAGTAGTTAATGTTACACCGAGAATGTCAATACTAGGGGAAGTGGGAATATTTACATCATTAAAAAATATATGGGAGTCAGTGAGATTCTGTCGGTTAGAAAATTGAATGTACTTGGTTTTCTGTGCATTAAAGGAAACTAGATTCTCTTGTCCCCATTCATTAATTCTAGAAAGGTCCTGGTTCAGAGAAATTGCAGTGTTTATTTTTGAATTTATAAGATCGGGTTGGGTGAAAGAATTGGTAAATGTGAAGGAACTGTGGAGTGTTGAGTCATCTGCGTAGGAATGTATTGGATTATGAGTGGTAGATATGAGATCATTGATATGAATGAGGAACAGAGTTGGGGCCAAAACTGATCCCTGGGGAACACCAGCATTTATTGAGTGAAATTGAGAATAAAGGCCATCTACCATTACACGTATTTTTCTGTTATGAAGATAAGAAGAAATTAGTGGAACTAATGATGCAAGGCCGTAGTGTGACATCTTCGACAATAAGGATTGATGCCAGACTCTATCAAATGCCTTTGATATATCCAGTGCTATTGTATGAGTTTCACATATGTCCAACTTGCTCAAAACCCATCACTTCGAGTCGCCATACTAAGGGTTCAGTTCTCTGCAATTCATGCGGGAACTGGACCCACTTCACCTGCACAACACTTGCCTCCAAGAAACACTACACAAACACCTGGACCTGTTCCTCATGCCCCTCCCTCTCCCAGTCAAATCCCTCACCTAAAACCCGTCCACCTCTCCTCCCCAACCCACCTAACCTTCCCATATCATCCACTCCCCCCCCTAAAACCCGTCCACCTCTCCTCCCTAACCCACCTAACCTTCCCATACCATCCACATCCTCAACTCAACACACCACACCCCATCCTAATCCATTCCAACCCCCATCTCCTGCTCCCCAATCCCACCTCACCCATCCCAACCCCCAGCCCCTCCCTCACCCCCACCCCATCCTCGTGCAGCAGCACCCAACATACATCATGCACATAACATTAACATTCTTCAACTGAACATAGATGGCATCAACACAAAGAAACACGAACTCTCACACTTCATCAAACAACACAACATACACATTGCCATCTTACAAGAAACAAAACTCCGCACAACACAAAAAACACCCACATTTCATAGTTTCACCACCATCAGACAAGACCGGGCTGTCGGCGGGGGCGGTGGACTCATCACCCTGGTACACAAAGAAATATCATACATAGTAACCAGTGTACAAACCAAATCCCTCCTCCCCCCAAATGATAACACAACAGAAATACAGTCAATTAAAATACGCACTGGCAACAACTCCAACATAACCATCATAAACACATACATCCCTCCCCAAACATCCCCTACAGTACCAAATGAATACAGACCACACTTACAACACATCACAAACACCCCACACACCATCCTGGGTGGTGACTTCAACGCCAAGACGTCGGCCTGGTTTGTCGACAACCCCGACACAGACAGAGGGCTGGTACTACAAAACCAAACCGATAACCTCATCATCCTTAACGACATCCATCAACATACCCATATTCCTCACCAAGCCCTCTATAACCCATCATCTCCAGACATCACCTTTTGCTCCCCAGAACTCGCCCCCACAACATCCTGGAGGGTGGTCAGAACCTTAGGCTCTGACCACCTCCCGATCATTATCACCACCAAAACCAGACTCACCCCAGCTAGCCACAAACACACATACACCAACTATAAAACAGCTAACTGGGAAGCATTCACAAATGAGACAGAACAACACTTCACAACTCTAAACAGTACACCCATCACTAACATCAACAATGCTGTACACATACTCAATAAAACTATCCAAAACGCTGACAAGAAACACATTCCAAGAGGTAACAGGAAAAGACACAACCCCAACTTCACACCAGAAATTCAAAACCTCATCAGACAACGCGACATACTGAAACACTCCCCAGCACCCCACACACAAGACATCACACAACAAATTCAAGCACTCAACACCCAAACTAACAACAAAATACAAGAACAACAAAAACTAAATTGGAATAACTTCCTACAAACACTTGATCACAAAACAAACCCCAAAAAACTCTACAAAACACTACACAGCATCACACTTTCCAACAGCAACACAACACAATCACATGCTGCAATCACAACAACAGACTCTACTCCTTCATGTAAACAACAAGCAAACACTCTCATCAATCACTTTTCACATGTCAGCCACCTAAAACCTCACAAAGACGACCGACGTGTCATCCGACGTAAGAGACAATTCCCCACAGACCCTGACTATACACCCTTCACCAATCACCAGACAAAGCATATCATCAACAATCTCAAGCACTCACCCGCCTGTGGCCTAGACAACATAAGCAACATACACCTCAGACACCTGGGACCACAAGGCATACAAGCACTCACTAACATATCAAACTACAGCTATTCACATAACACAATACCAGACATTTGGAAGCATGGTATCATCATCACATTCCCCAAACCCAACAAAGACCCCACGCTACCCTCCTCGCACCGCCCCATCACACTTCTTTGCTCCCCCTCCAAAGACATGGAACGCCTAGTATTACAACTAATTACACCTGACCTACCCCTAGCTCCAACACAACATGGCTTTAGGCCACTGCACTCCACAAACACTCTTCTCACAGACCTTACACAAAGAGCTTTCGACGGCATCAACTCAGCTAGACCACCACACAGATCACTATTAGCCACACTCGACATTAGTAAAGCCTTCGATGCCATCCCCCGCCACAACCTAACAAACAAAATCTACAACACAAACATGCACAACAACACAAAAAGGTGGCTGGCCAACTTCCTAGCAGGCAGATGTGCACACGTATCTTTTGCCGGTCAGTCATCTAAAATCAGAAACTTTCCAAACGGAGTCCCACAAGGATCCGTCCTATCGCCCCCACTCTTCAATCTGTACATGCATGATATAACTACACCCAATACGCCCCAAATAAACTTAGCCTCCTATGCAGATGACATAACACTCACATGCACACACCATGACCCAAAAAGAGCAACAGATCTCCTTCAACCCTATCTCAACACACTACATGGCTGGTGCACTACAAACAGACTTAATCTAGCCCCAGCCAAATCCACCGCAACCCTGCTCACAAGTTGGACAGGAGAACACGAATACATCCCTCAACTCACCATAAACAACACACCCCTAACACATACACACACACCCAAAATCCTAGGAGTAACATATGATACTCATATGACATTCAAACAGCACACCACAAACATTAAAAAGAAACTGACACCCAGACTTAACGCCCTCAGGTCACTTGCTCACACAAAATTTGGACACAACAAAGAAACTACCACCACAGTATATAAACAATACATAAGATCAGTGATGGAATACGCAAGCCCAGCCTGGGCTTCTAACCTAGCTGAAACACATCATAAGACCTTACAGACTATTCAAAACAAAGCCCTGAAGATCATTACAGGCTGCACAGCTACTTCACCCACAGATCACCTATATCAAGAAACCAAAATCCTCAAAGTCAAAGACCATCTGGACATGAGAGGCACTCAATTCCTGGCAGCAGCCTCCACGAACCAAGACCACCCACTAAACTACATGGCAACACACCCACAGACACCAAGAAATATCAAAACAACACCCAGCACACGGTATCACACACCGGTATCCTTAACGAGTGTTATATGCAAGCTTTGTGAAAAGATTATTAGAAAAAGATGGGTGGGTATGTTGAAGGAGAGGGAAATAATTTCAAGCAAGCAGTTCGGGTTCAGAAAAGGTCATTCGTGTACCACAAATTTGTTGAGTTACTATGATAGGGTAATTGACATTGTACAAGGGAGGGACGGGTGGGTAGATTGTATTTACTTAGATTTCAAGAAGGCATTTGATAAGGTGCCTCATAAGAGATTGTTGTGGAAGCTCAGGACTGTGGGGCGGGTTGAGGGAGTATTATTAAAGTGGATGGAAAACTATTTAATTGGGAGGGAAATGCGAACAGTAATAAAAGGAAAGTTCTCCTCGTGGAAAAGGGTAAAAAGCGGAGTGCCTCAAGGATCGGTGTTGGCCCCAATCATGTTTTTGGTTTTCATCAACGACCTTCAAATGGGAATAGGCTCATATATATCTATGTTTGCTGATGATGCAAAATTAATGAAGCATATTACAAATAGGAGTACAGTAGTTGTGAAGAATTACAGAGAGACCTAGATAAGTTATATGAGTGGAGTCAAACTTGGAAAATGGAATTCAACACGAGTAAGTGTTAGGTTCTTGAGATGGGAAAAAGTAAATATAGACCTTCTTGGGGATATAAAATAGGAGATGAAATAATTAGTAAAGCTGTGAAAGCAAAAGACCTAGGGGTAGTTGTGGCAGACAGCTTGTCACCTGAACAGCATATAAATAAAATAACTGGTGAAACCTATGCAGTGTTGACTAACATGAGAATAGCTCTGAATTATTTAGATGAAGAGATGTTAGCAAAAATAATAGGGACAATAATACGACCAAGACTGGAGTATGCAGCAGTGGTGTGGTCTCCACACCTTATAAAACATAATAAAAAACTGGAAAGAGTTCAGAGAGTTGCCACTAAGATGATAGCTAGCCTTAGAGACCTGCCTTATGAGGAGAGATTGGAGAGGCTAAAGCTGCCAACGCTGAGGGAGAGGAGAGAGAGAGGTGACATGATCATGATGTTTAAGTGTGTGAAAGGTTTTGAGAAGATCGACAAGGGAGATTTTGTGGTGAGGGACGAGGGAAGAACCAGGGGTCATGATTGTAAGTTGAGGAAAGTTATATGTAAGTCTGATGTAAGAAAGTTCAGCTTCCCGTATAGAAGCATTGAGTGTTGGAATAAGTTGGATGGGGAGGTGGTGGGAGCAAGAAATATCCAAACTTTTAAAGCAAAATTGGATAAATGTAGAGAGAGAGACAGGACAACACGAGCTTAGGCTCAAATCCTGTATACCGTACTACAATTAGGTGAGTACAATTAGGTGAGTACAATTATTGTCCTCTCTCCCTCCCTGCCCACCCCGAACCAACTTCCAGAAGCACATCCATACTCATATCTCTCACCGATCCATCCACTCACTCACAGACAACACGCAGCTGCATGCACGACCTCCCGAAATCCCATCCTTCCGAATCCTCCCTTCCTCGCGAGGACAGAGTCCACCTGGCCAGGCTGAGATGCGGACACCATCCAGCTCTCCTGAGCTATCAGAAGAGACTGGATGACTCCGTTGTCGACGCCTGCCCGGGATGTAACACAGCACCCCATACCATTAAACACATCATAGAAGACTGCATTTCACACAACCACTTACGCCAACAACACAATCTACACTCAATGAGAGCTCTGTGGGAAAGCCCAATCGTGGCCATGGCCTTTCTCAGGGACTCGGGGCTGTTCGGCCAGGCAGCTTAGGGAACAACAACAACAACAACGAATTTTCCGAGTGTTTTGTATAAACAAAATTGGTCATTTGCATCAATATATAGTGTTTGTAATTAATTAGAAATCTCGGGAAAACCTATTTTCCCCATTAGGCCTATCGATCGATGTTGAGACACGCTCGCTCCCCATAGTGATTTGAAAAGACATTAGCCTAACCTAACAACCTTACCTAACCTAACCTAGTATTATGGGTGGGGGCTGCCGCCCCCACACCCCCGCTGGTTGAGTACTAATCCCTTAGTAAAAAAAAAAATTGGCTGTCAATTATACGAAGTTGAAAAAAAAGTCGATGAAGTCTATGGTGTTTACTCTGCAATCTTCAGCTTGATTGTACATTGATAACGGGAAAGTACCGTATTGACAACCTTGTTACGAAAATTAAATTTTAGTACCATACTTTTATATTAGGCTTTTACGAGGGTTTAACACATTTTCATATGATCTTTAGAGCTATCGATAACTGAAAGTACCGTATTGACAACCTTGTTACGAAAAAGAAATTTTAGTACCATACTTTTTTATTAGGTTTTGCCGAGGGTTAAAACAAATTTAATTATGATCTTTAGAGCATATAGATTCAATATTTATCTTCAAATATATCACCAAAATTCGTGGTATTAAAATAACATTGAACCAAAATGTCTTTTCAAATCACTATCGGGGGCGTGTCTCAACATCGATCAATAGGCCTAATGGGGAAAATAGGTTTTCCCGAGATTCTAATTAATTACAAACACTATATATTGATGCAAATGAACAATTTCTTTGATAAAAAACAATCGGAAAATTTGTGGTATTAACCCTCCAGCCCCGGCTATGTATTATATATATATTCCTCGAAACCCGGGTGTTTTGGCCGAAAAACGTCTAGGCTAGGCTACCGTATATTCGTTAATCAGACTGCTTCCCGCATTCCCGCGCATCCCCAAGCGTAGCTGTGTTATTTACCTGTAGAATGGCATTAAGTAGAGCTCTCTAAGTCTTGTTGTTTCTTGTTTCTGGTAAAGGGCGAAACTCGGACGTGTAGACACGCCCGCCACAGCCCTGCCTTCGCAACTGCAGTAGAGGATCCTGGGGGGCTCAGTGGTGGACCAATCGGCCCGTCGTCCTCAAGAAGTTGCAGAGGAGGCGAACCACTCGGGCCCGTCGAACACCGTCTAAGCCTGCACCACCAAGGAGGACTCGCAAGTCGAAATCAGTGACACCCAGGCACCGCAGACGGCCGCACAGAGTAGTTCTGTGAGAGTGGAACCTAGGACACTCCAAAATGTAGTGGGCTATCGTCTCAGGGCGGGAGCACCAACGACACGCTGGGCGATCGGTAAGCCCCAGCCGGTGGAGGTGAGCGGAGAGCGTAGTGTGGCCAATCCTGATCCTCGTCAGTGCCACATCCAGGTCGCGGTGAGGGTGCCTGGCCCAGGGTTGGGGTTCCGCGTCTGTCCTGTAGGAGCCGATAGTAGTAGCTGCCAATGCGGGACGCAGGTCTGCATTCCAGCGGGCAAGGCAGACTGTCCTAACCCGGGCAACGTGGGTCCGTAAGTCCTCTTCCAGATGTTCGACCGGTGCCAGAGTGTGAGCCATGTCCGCAGCCATGTCAGCCACGACATTCCCCCTGATGGCAGAGTGGGACGGAATCCATTGGATAACAATCCACCAACCATTGTCAGTGAGCCGCAGGAGAGAGGACTGGATCCTGTAGGCAAGGGCTGTTGCAGAAAGCGGGCGAACTGACAGAAGGAGATGCACAGCAGACCGGGAATCTGTGTAGATGACCACGTTCTGAGGCGGGAGGCTCAAGTCGATAAAGAGGAGGGCCCGGTAGATGGCGTACAACTCTGCTGCTAGGATAGGGTGATAGCCCAGCAACCTCCACGTCTGACACAAGGACAAATCTTCGTAGAAAGCCGCAGCAGTGGAAGAGGCCGGCGGCTTGAACGACCCATCAGTGAAGATGCGGAAGAAACCCAGGTAGTCCGTCGCGTCCAGTTCCTGAAAGTAGGACTTGGCCACTACCACATCCCTCGACTTTTTGAAACCCCGACGGAACGATGCTTTGAGATGAGATGAGAGCGAAGTCCACGGTGGCACTGGGGAAATCGGCGGGACTGGAGCACGCTGAGGGGGGGCCATGTTGAGACGTTGGTAATGCTGTAGGCCGCGGACCAGGAACGGGTGTCGGCGCTTCACAGGCCACCGAGGATCATTGATGGGCACACCGCCGTGGAATGGAGGCGGCACAGGGGGTGTTGTACCGGGAGCCGAGCAACCCTGGACATCCATCTGCAATCGGCCATCACACGGTCCCAATGCAAGGGCAGGACACCAGACTCCGCTTCCAGAGACACTATTGGGGAGGAGCAGAGAGCCCCCAGCGCTATGCGAATGGCCGCATTGTGGATAGTGTCAAGGCGGCGCAGTACCGACTTTGAAGCAGACCCATATACCGTACAACCATACCTCAGCTTGCTGCGTATGAAGACTTCATAGAATCGCAGGAGGACATCGCGAGAAGCACCCCATTTGGATCCAGCGATGCACTTCATAAGATTAAGTCTCTTCATACAGGAAGTCCGTAAGTAATCGATATGGTCCTTCCATGTGAGGATGGGGCCATCCAAGTGCATCCCCAAAAAGACATGTCTGGTGCGGAAGGGCAGGGGCTCACCATGCATCAACACCGTCGGCACACCCGGTAGACCTGTCTTCTGCGTAAAGCACATCAATGCGCTCTTCCTGGAGTTCAATGCCATCCCCCAGTCAGATGCCCAAGAGAGGAAACCATCCACTGCAGCCTGAAGACGTGACTGAGCTAGGGGGAGGGAGTCCGCAGCACAGGCGATGGTGATATCGTCTGCATAGACCATGACCGTCACATCAGCCAACTGGGGGAAGTCGGACAGCAGTGCATTGTATAACGGAGGGCTTAGACCAGAACCTTGCGGCACACCACATTGAGTGGGGACCGGCCTGGACTGCGCAGCCCCCACAGACACCGAGAATACCCTCCCCATCAGGAAGCTGCATAGCCAAGCAAGCACATTACCCGTGATCCCCATGCCACACAGCTTGTAGAGGATGCCTGTATGGGACGCAGAATCAAAGGCACTCTCTATGTCTATAAATGCCACCAGCAGGACCTGCTTCCGACGGTATGTGTCGTGGATGAGGAATTCCAGCTGGAGGAGGACATCGTTCGTACCCCTACCAGGGCGAAATCCACAAAGAGCATTATTCAGTAGGCTGTGGGTCTCGAGCCACCAGATGAGGCGTGTGCAGACCATCCTCTCCATGAGTTTCCCAACACAAGACAGTAGACTGATGCCCCTCCTAGACGACGGTAGCGATGGGTCCCTGCCTGGCTTCGGAAACGGGAGGAGCATCGCATGTTTCCAGGGGTGAGGGAAAACGCCCATTCGCCAGCTGTCGTTGTAAAGCTGGAGAAGAACCTGTTGGGCCCCCAACGGGAGGTGGCGGAGCATTTCATAAGCCACGTTGTCCAGTCCGACAGCCTTGCCCACGGGGAGGGATGATACCGCACGGGAGAACTCCTGGGTAGTGAAGGGGGCCGCCAACCCACCAGGCGCTGGGGTGTCCGTATGGTGGGCAATAACAGACTCCAGAAGCACCGAAGAGGGCAAGGGCGCCGGCACGCCAAACTTACTCGTGAAGTAGGCAGCCAGACAGTCGGCTTGTTTTTGGCAGTCACTGATAAAGACCCCATCAACCGTCAGGGGGTGAGATAAGTTGACATGGCCCCTGTTCATCGTCCTCACAAAGTTCCATGCTTTGGTACAGGAGCCCACAAAGGACAAGGACGAGCAAAAGGCGGACCAGGCGAGTCTCTTCGCCGCCAACAAAACCTTAGTACAGCAGGCATCCGCCTTCCTGTAGGCCAATTTCTTTACTGTGCAGGGGCGGTGCCTCCATGCTCTCCAAGCACGGCGGCGATCCAGGACAGCCTCCCTACAGCTCTGTGACCACCAAGGTACTACTGGCCTCTTATACCCCCCTGGTCGTGACATCCGGAACGCCTTCTGACCCGCAGTCACCAACACCTCAGAGACAGTTGACGCAGTTAACCCTATACCAGTAGCAGAAGACGAGGAACCTCCAGAGAAGACAGGATCGAACTTTGACCAGCGCTCCTCCTCAAACTTCCAACGTGGGCGTGCCGGCTGAGAGTTACGGACCTGTACACCATGAAGCGAGACCTGCACCGGGAGATGGTCGCTGCCCATGTATGGTCCGGTAGACACAGACGCACCAGAGAAGGACCCGGTCCCAAAGCAGAGGTCCAATGTAGAGTGGGCGGCTGTGTGTGGATCAATCCGGGTGGGGAGGCCCGGCGGTGTCAGGAGGGTGAGGGCAGGGCTTTCCAGGAGGACGTCAAATAGGGAATTACCTGTAGAGTTGTGTGAAGTACGAGGGAGGCCTGGTTCCCAGTAATGATGGTGTGCGTTGAAGTCGCCGAGGATGACATATGGCGGAGGGAGTTGGCTGATGTAGTGCCGAAATTCTTCCTTCGTGACACTCTTGCAGGGGTTATAGCACAAAAGGAAGGTGACCCACCCGTTATCAACCGCCACCCTCATCGCCAAGACCTCCAAAAACCCATTATCATAATTCTGGAGACGAAGAGGCGTAGAGGGGATCGCAGCCTTAATAAACAACACCAGTCCTCCCCCACGCCCATTTCTGTCTGCACGCGTAGAATTGTAGCCAGGGAGACGAACCGACAAGGAAGGAGTCAGCCAAGTCTAACAGACCCCAACAACTGCCGGCGATACTCGAGAGATCGTCATACGGAAATCCTGCGTCTTGCGTAACAATGAACGGGCATTCCAAAAGAAGAGCTGGGTCAGGGAGGAAGGCGCCATCAGGATGATAATAGGGAGAACAACCTGGGAACGAGACGAATGCAGATATCCAAGAAAGGCAGGCCATTTTGAAAGAGACGAAGAAAGTCTGTGAAGAGCAGTATATGTGTGTCACCAGGTGGCCGCAGGGCAGGCGAGGGGTGCTGAATTGACGTCGGCTGCGGAGCCACATAGGGCCCGTCCGCTACTGGAGATGTGGGGGGCTCACCCCGGTGCAGAGGGGTCCGAGGTACCGGGAGGGCGATGGCAGGGGCGGTGGCGGGAGGAGAGACATCCGAGGGTCGTTGATGCAGGAGGCGAGGGCGTCGGCGTGGAGTGGAACAAGGCGAGCGATGCGGGGCCGGAGTACTGGGGCGATGGAAAACCACATCCGCATCCGACATCGGGTGAGCAGAAACCGTTAACCGCTCCTCATCCGTCTGAGACTCATCCCCAAGATCACCAACATCCATTTGATCCCCCAGGGCTGCATATCGATTGGCAGATGTCACCATCGCGTATGACACACCTCCAACCACAGGCCGGGACACAGGGCGGGCCATCGACGGAGAAGAGGCAGCAGGCAAAGAGTCATGAATAGGCCTAGGGGAACGCTTCAGTGGGTTGAGAAGCCGCAGCCTATCATTCACCACCAACAAGTTACATTTACCATCTCTATACTCTGCGTGGATGTCAAAGGCCTTCCGATACTCAGGGCATGCCCGAGACGTAACCCTATGCGGCCCCCCACAGAAGTAACAGGAAGGGTCATTAGTGCAGACGCTGGTATCTTCCTGCGTCATCCGATGGTAGCCACTACAGTTAGCACAGCGCACCTTATTTTTACAGGACAGTGCCCCATGAGCAAAGGCAAAACATTTATAGCACCTGAGCATCGGGAAAAAAGTACTGGGACACAGGGTAGCTAACGTGTCCCAGGAGCATTTTGGCAGGGAGAGGGCCTAAAAACTGGAGCCTCACAACCGCCGACGTTGTACCACTTCCTGGTCTTTCCGTACCATCTGGCCTAGGCCTTGCCACAATATCCGTAGGGCGTCGGGGCAAACGCTTCACACTCACAAGTTTAGTTGGCCTGCCGTGGAACACAGACAAAGACTTCATCAATTCCTCGACCGTAATGGTAGAGCACACCGGGCCAATCTTCCCCCACGTATACCTCTCATCCCCTGGGGTAATAGTTTTCCAGCACTTCACATTCCAGTCCCCAAATTTAGTCATGAGTTCAGGGGGGCTAGGCAACTTATGCACAGCTGTATCCAGAATACCAACACACAGGGCCTCACCCCGACCCACCACATGAACATCACCATCCTTGACATATTTAGCAAATGGGGAGGTATTTATTGCCTTAGTTACCTTCTGGGGAAGATCAAATATAGTAGCTTGCGGAACAGAGGAAATTAAATACGTCACCCGATGAGGAGAGGCCACCAAAGTATCAGTAGGGGCACTCGCACACAGGAACTTTTCAGATCGTCGGGCACAGTCCTGGCGTTTGTCATCAAGGGACAGAGAAGCCGCTCTCCTCCGTTTCTGTGGCTGGCGCATATCCTCATCGCCCATTGACGGAGGGGCACCATGGGTCCCGTCCAATGACACAGCTGGTGCACACCCCCCGCAAGCCATGGCACACTTCCGGAAGGTTCACTGACGTTATTTGTCCTTTAAACAGAAGAAACTTAGTCCAGAGCCGCATATCACAACGCTCCACTGAGCTCACACCTCTGGCCAAGCTCCAAAGCTTGCCAGAGGGATACACAGGGCAGACGGAAACCACAAGGCACAAGGTAAACAGACAGACAACCGTTCCGCACCGTGGTTCAAGCGGCTCTGTGCTCTCTAAGTCAACTGGTTGAGCTGTGATGATGATTTCATTGGAGATAACTTTATGGCCAAAACAGCCACTTTACACCACTTTTCGATACTTAACAACAACATACAGGCACACACGAACAAGCGACGCTCTCCTTCTTGTGGCCGGAGATGCGGGGCGACGGTCCAGCCGGCTGTTGTTTACATGCGTCGGACCGACGCCTCGCACACGAAGCTCACAGGCTTTCAACCACTGGGCGTTCAAGAGACCTTCCGGGTACCTGTTATATGCTTTTTTATGGGCGTTCAAGAGCCCTTCCGTGGTGAGAGGGTTAAAATAACATTTTTCCAAAAAATCTATAAAGCAGAAATCCCGTAAAACAGGACTTGTCATTATGCAGACAAGACTCTGTGTTTTACCCTATATCTCCCTTATAATACATTTGCGAAGGGAAGGACATATATAGGACTGCAGGGTGTCAATCCACAAAATATGAATTGTGTTATCATTATGGTTTATTATTTTATCATTATAGCGCGACGGAGCGGCGAAGGCGCGAGCTCTAGGGGCATGCCCCCCCCCCCCCCGTGATTTTTTTGAGAATTTAGGTGTACAGTATTTCCTGCAATCTAAAAGTAATCAAGATGGAAAATATGGAGACCAAAATTATGTCAATTTACCTTTTTTGTTTCTTAAAAGAAAAAAAGGGTTGGGGGAGTTTCTGTTATCATTATACAAAAAGTTCATTTGCGTTATCACTCAAAAAAACAGCGTCGTTTGACACCCTGTCTAAGGACTGAACTTAGACTATTATATAACATGCCTATAGGCTACACAAACATCGATGGGGCTTGTAACTGTCACACCGTAAAATCTTACCAAAGTGATAGACGCTAGGAGTGTGGTATAATTTAAAAGGCGGCTTGACAAGTACTGGACAAACCAAGAAGTCAAATACAATTTTGAAAAAAATTAATAACCAACCCGGGCCACCACATTAGTTTGTATTTTGACGATGACATCGATCTGGACATAGAGGCCTAAGGGCCTGCGTCCAGTACTTCAGTAAGGTAAGGTATGAGCTTGTAGTTTAGGAAAACATGAGCCGATTTCCAAAATTTGGCTAGCCTACTGTCTTGTTCGACTCTTAAACCTCGCAAAACACCGAGCAAAGTTTTGCCAAAACTTGGCCCAGGTTTTCGAAAAATCGGGTTTTAGGGGTTTGCAATTACAGGAAACCCGAGCCAAATTTCTATATTAGGTTACTGTATTTTTTGCCTTGCAATTACAGGAAATCCAAGCCAAATTTCTATATTAGGTTACTGTATTTTTTGCCTCTTAATACTGTAGGCCTAGGCCTAGGTCCTACTTGCAAAATCTGAGTCAAATTTTGCCAAAACTTGGCTCGGATATTTGATAAATCGGGTTTTATGGGTTTATAAATATAGAAAACCCGAGCCAAATATCGAAATTACATCACTGTGTTTGGTAATTATCCTGTTTAGGCTAACATCGATAGGCCTAGGCATAATGGGTTATGGGGAAAATAGGTTTTCCCGAGATTTCTAATTAATTACAAACACTAGGCTATTATCTATAGGCCTAGCCTATATTGATGCAAATGAACAATTTTGTTTTTAAAAAACACTCGGAAAATTCGTGGTAGCCTAGGCCTAGGCTATTAGCCTAGGCTAAAATAAAAAAAATCCAATTTTCCAGACTCTTACCTCAGATTAGGCTAAATAATGTCTGTACAATGACTAGGCCTAGCCTAGGCATCTTTAAGTTTCAGAAATTAATTAGGCTAGGCCTATGGCTGTCAATTTCGGAGGAATCAGAAGATAGGCTAGGCTGCTAGGATAGGCTAAGCTTTACCTTAGTGATTGCTTACCTTAGTGATAAGGCATCCGAAGTAAGAGAGTCTGAGCTTAGGCTATAAAGTTATAAAGGGTGTTTCTTCTCAGTTGGGACTGGGAGACGACTAGCCTATAGGCCTAGGCTAGGCTACAGTAGTAATAGTCTGTACTAGGTTGCCAGTTATTTCACCACTTTCCATATGCTTGCACCTTTCAACGACATTTGTAAAACATATCTACATAGCCTACCTATTAGTCTCTAAATTAAGCGTAGCTCAAATACAAGGATGCCGCCATCGTGTATATTCGCACTACCGCTATGGCGCGATCTGGCACTACGACGCTACGGACTACGGTGATGTATAATATGTATTGTATGTTCCAGAAATAGTACAGTTTTGCCAATACGCATTAGTAATGGGCTTTTTTGTCTTCATATAAGCAATGCCCAATTCTGTAAGCAGTCAACTACCACAATCTACTATGCTGATCGAATACTTTTGTACTGAACATTTTAGCATTAATAATCGAAATACTGTAAAAGGTTGGATGCCAAGGAAAAATTGTTCTGGCAATAACTTGAATACCCGCAGCCACTATGCCTATACACCCGGGTAAATCTCTGATTTACATAGGCGTCTAATCACGAATCTATTTCGACTTAGTTTTACATGATTCTATTGCAATAGTTTAGGTTGGCTAGGGTAGTTAATACAATAATATTACATCAACATGGAATCGTGATTCGCACGAGTAACCTGGCTGCGGCCATGATCTTCAGATATACGTTCCGTGGAAAGGCGGAAGCTTTGAAAAGACATCATCAAATGAAACAAATGAAATGCATAATGAACTAAAGGCGGTATAGAACATTTTGTTATATAGAACTCGAAAATAGAAGAGAAGGAATAGTAGGCCTTATAGCCTTAAAAAGGCAAGGAAGAAATCTAGAGAAGAGTAAGTAGCCTACTGTATAGGCCTAAAGTGAATGTAGGAATGAGGAGGGAGGAATGCTAGACTACTCGGCCCACGGGACAGCTCGGCCAGGACAGCTCGGCCCACGGCGAGACAGCTTGGCCCCGTGTTAATTACGAGACAACTCTTAACCCGGCAAGCGCGATAGGCCTCACGGAAGGCTTCCTATAGGGAACGCGATAGGCCTCACGGAAGCAGGACCATAAAAAAAGCCTTCCATAAAAAAAAAGGGCCTATCAAAACAAAGGAATTTGTCTCTAGGTGAGATAATTCCCCTCCAGTACTCATCCATGTAAATCTCACCCACCCCCCTCCCCTCCTTCCCCACCTTATTCCCCCCTCCCTCCCCTCCTCAATTATCACCTATTTTTCCTCTTATTATCATCATTTATCGGTTATTTTTCTCTCCCGCGATAATGTAGCACAAGTGGGTTGCATAAAAGATCGTTATGCAACACCCAGACACCGGCACACACCGCCCCGCTCTTCTCAGTTGACTCCCAGACAGCGAGAGGGGAAGGCTGCCTGTCTCTCTCTCGCCTGAGATTATGACCGGGTGGCCAATATCTTCGTTTTTCACCACCCAAATGCTTTTCCCACTTATTTTAGCACTCTTGAAGGTTCATATATACATCATATATGTAAAATAAAAGCATACCGAAAACAAATAATGGTTTATATTGTAAATATAACGAATTCTGTCAGAATCCAGGGCTAGAAATGCACAAATAACTACCCTAGCACCTACGTCTATATCGCGCTTGTCAGGTTAATTAACCTAACCTAACCTAACCTAACCTACACATTATGAATCGAGAGAACTAGCCTATGACATAATAATACAATAAACGAACATTTCGCCCACATTACACACACGCCATAAACGGGAGGCCATGTATGCAGCACCAAATCCTGCAAATCCTGTCCTCTGCACATGCGTGAGAATCTTAGGCCCCTTGGCACGATTTTGTTTTCCTTTATACTATTATATTATCCTAACCTAACCTAACCTAACTTAAATTAACCTAACAGTTGAGCCTAAATAACATAATAAAAATATTAGGGAAAAGGCCACGCATACGCAGAGGACAGGATTTGGTGCTGCATACATGGCCTCACCCATAAATCCTCCACTTAGCTCTCCCCATCCTAATCCTGACTGGTCTAGTCAAATTGCCCCATAGCAAAACATGGGGCCAAGCTGTCTCAAATAATGGGCCGAGTTGTGTCGCCGTCGTGGCCGAGTTGTCCAAAAGTGGGCCGAGCTGTCTGAGTCGAGTTGTCCCATGGGCCGAGTCGTCCAGTCACCGGAGGGAGCAGTGTGACAGAACAGCAATAATATATTAGGATATAGTGCGACTAAATACACATTGAATTAAATAAGACTCGGAGGAAGAGACATAGCTTGTCTACCGGGTGCCAGAATCGATATGATAATGGAGAAGGCAAAATAGTTACGAATGGATGAATTGACACAAGGAGCAATTATGATTCAGGGAGGAGCAAGGAAATGGAATACTAGGAGTGATAGAGACCAGGATAAAAATAGTAAACGAAGTGAGCGAAATTATAAGAGTCAAATAGGGAAAGTAAAATAGTAGGCTATTGGTGGCTATACTATTGAGGCTAGGAGAAGGAAGATAATAGGAAGGCAAGTGACAAATAAAGACCTACAAAGAGCAATGTCTGAAATACTTGAAGGATATATTCCATTCCATTATAAGCTGTAGGACCAACTTTCCAAAATACACATAGGCCTATACTACAAGTGATTTTAACAATTCACACACAACTAGGGTTGAAATGATTTAATTTAATTCTCCTCCAGGCAAGCACCGAAGTTACATTAATATGAAGTATATCTCAATAAGCTCACAAATGCAATATTCTGACGATCAGAGTTGGAAAACCATGAATGTTACTTGTAACTCTGAGAAGGGTACTACTGTATACAGTAGTCTATTCGTTTTAAGTAGGCGAGAAATCATGACCTCTAACCTCTGTAACTAAAAAACGAATAGAGTAATAGAGCTAATATTTCTACCATTTGGGAAGAGTCAGTCAAGGTTTAGACGTGGAAATTCACAGTCAATTTGCTCTAGCCCTTTCCGAGTTACAGAGGATAGAGGTCATGATTTCTCGCCTACTTATAGCGAATAGACTGTAGTGGGTGGTAGTGGTGGCTGGCTGTGTGGCAGACGTCATCCAGGGTATATCTTGCCAAACGGTCCATGCGTCTGGACAGACGTAGCTCAGGCAGGTGGGTTTCTAGCTGGGCTGCTTTCCTTTCTTATCTCTCGGTGGCCCGGGCGAGTCCTATCGTGCAAGTTAGAAGAGTCCATTGGGTATAGACCGTGATGGTATTTGGCCAGCCCTTTATTGTTGGATGTCTTACAACTTATAGGGTGTGCCTGGGAGATCTCGGCTGGCTGTGGCGATGTCCGAACTTCTGCTGACGAAGGGGGATTTGCAGGGAACCGAGGAGGAACCAAGGGGCTGGTTTCTAACTTATACGTTATGCTGCCAATCATTGCATTTATTGACTAGACTCCAGTGCTTACATTCTTTCTTTTTTTCTCAACATCAGAACAGATAAAAAGGGGAAATACCGTAAACAGGCTATAGTGAATAGAGAGGACAGTCAAGGAAAATGTGGGAAACAGAAAGATGAACATGCCGGCAGGAACATAAAGGAGGTGAACGGGACATGAAGAAAGAATGGGTATGACCTACCCCAGGGGTCGGCAACCTGCGGCTCAGGAGCCACATGCGGCTCTTTCAGGACACTCGTGTGGCTCCAGAAGCTTCACAAATAATCATTCTTCCTTCAAAATGAAGGCAACATATAACACATTCAAGGCGACATTATATTTGTTTATTCAACTTTGAAAAGATGTATAGGTATCAATCGTTGGGATTTCTAGAAATGTGACATGTCTTCCCTAAGCTTGTGAATTACGTAACACCCCATTCTTAACATTAATCATTAATTACACACCCCAATACACTTGAATAAACTTTATCCTCCCCTTCTTTCTTTATCCTCCCCTTTTCCCCAGCTAACCTAATCCCACAAGGACCCCAATGGAAATACGCCTAACGGCCTTATTGGGCTATCCTTAGTTGGAATTATGCAATGCTGGTACATGTCATTTTTGTAACATACTATGTGGTACCAACTCTGTAAATTGCTAACTGAATAAATATTATTATCATTATTATTATTATTAACTAATGAAAGCATATGGTCCTTCCGGATATTGAACAATATCACTATAATTTGTTTAGTTCAGAAGTAGGGTGCTGTTTATTTCGGATGCTGAGACCAATTTTGTTGTATTGCGGCTCCGACAGTACAAATTTTTTATGAAACTTTAAAAAAATTGGCTCTTCTAGCTTTAAGGGTTGCTGACCACTGACCTACCCTATACGTAGCGCCAACGAACTTGACAATAATCTTGATCCCTGACCTCTCTATAACTCAAAAGGGCATAGAGCAATCTGGCCAGAAATCGTAACCTCTAACCTCTGTAACTCTAAAATGGCTCGAGAAAATTGGCTGATAATTTCCGCACCTATTCTCTGGCTGACTCTTCCCAAATAGTAGAATTATATGCTTGATTACTTTAGTCACATTTGAGTGGTTAAATTTGTTGGCCTACCTATAAGGAAGATAATCTAAAATTGGCTTCAATAATGTACTCTCGAACATTATATAAGGTTACACCATGTCTTTGAATAATAAAGCCAAGCTGTGAAGCATTCGTACTATACTAAAGTATTGTAATGTTTTATACTACTAAGATAAGAAATGATATTGGCCAGTTCTCTGAAGAAAAAAAAATAATAATAAAAACACACATATAATTATATATAATTATATATATATATATATATATATATATATATATATATATATATATATATATATATATATATATATATATATATATATATATGAGATGAGCAAAATTCATGGTGGTACAGGGTTACATAAATATACATGATGATACAGGATATACGACGCGTTTCACTGGACAACCAGCATTATCATATATATATATATATATACACGTGTAACCGAAAATTCATTATTCTATCTATCTATCTATTTATCTATTGCCTGACACCGTGATCCCCGAAGGGGTGGACACGAACGAACCGCACCATGCACCTCTGTCCCCAGTCAGTCGACGCCCTTCCTCCCAACCAGCACTGCCTTCATCCATATACTTCCTCACTCCATCCTTCCACCTCTCTTTCGGTCTACCTCTCCCTCTCTGTCCTTCCACCTCGCTCTCGTACACCTTCTTAGTCATTCTCTCGCTTCCCATACGTTCCATATGGCCGAACCATCAAAAGGTGTTCCTTTTCACACTTTCCAGCACATCTACCTCTACACCACACCTTCTTACTTCCTCATTCGTCTGTCTATCCCTCCATGTAACTCCGCACGCACTTCTCAAGTAACTGATTTCTACCCCTCTCTCTCTTGGTCTGAGTCTCTTCTCAAACGTCCATGCTTCGCTTCCGTAAGTCAGTGTCGGGATTACCACATTGTGATGCAAGGACTTCTTCACTTCCATACTGACTGGGCTGCCTCGGTGATACTGGTTGTACATATCCCCTGTCATTCCTTCACTGTTGTCATATATGCCCACACACACATTACTGCTCAGCCTACCATCATACAAAAGCTCAGGACGATCTGGCAACAACATAATTTTCTAGGGAATATTTCTTGTTACTGCTTTCAGCAGTCCTACAACCCTCTTCCCCTGTTGTACCCTCTCCCGCACTTCTTCATCCATAGTCCCATCTTTACTCAACACACTGCCCAGATACTTACAAAAGCTGACGATCTCCTTAGCCTGACCGTTCAACTTCACCTCACACTCTGTGATTTCACCCCTTTCGAAGACCATAACCTTGCTCTTCCCCGCATTTACCTTCAAATTCCGTTTTTCGCACACTGTTCCAAACTCATTTACCAGACCCTGCAACTCCCATTCATTATCGTTCATCAGAACTGTATCCTCCGCAAACAGCAGTATAGGCAGCTTCCACTCAGTTCCCTCCCTTTTCAGCGATACACCAACATCCACTGCTCTTCCTAGTATTTCTTTCATGACTCCATCCATAATAGTAAACAACCACGGGGACATCACACACCCCTGTTTCAACCCAACATTCAGTTCAAAGAACGCGCACTGCTCATTCTCCACACGTACTGCCGCCTTTGCACCCTCATACATGCTCGTCACTGCTTTCAGCAACTTGCCATCTACTCCATATATTCTAAGTACTTTCCACATACCTTCTCTATCCACTCTGTCATAGGCCTTCTCCAAGTCCATAAACACAACATACACCTTTTGTTGCTTCTCCAGATATTTCTGCGCAACACAATTCAGGGTAAAAAGCTGATCTACACATCCTCTTCCCTTTCTAAAACCTCCCTGCTCGTCGCCTATCCATTTCTCCGTTCTCACTCTCACTCTCAATCACTACCCTACTGTACACCTTCCCTACTACGCTTAGAAGACATATTCCTCGGTGGTTACTATAACATTCATTATTCAATGATAACAATATTGTGTGTGATGCAAAAGAATTATGTTGTTCATAACATTTTAAGTAATGTAATAAAATAACGAGAATAGTGCCAAGATATGTCAGTTTGGCACTGTGTGTGGTAACATACTCACATGAATATTTTAGTATCTTATATACAAGTTATTAAGGTAAACTTGTGCCAGCCATATTCTTACTTTCAGACTATCAAAAGATAAATTTAACCCCTTGAGGATTATGACAAATTGTCTATTATTAGATGATGTTATTCAGATTAGGAAGAGTATGTGGAAGTCAAGGGTTAACTGAGATAGTCTACCCTTTTAAGTCCCACAGATCGTTCCTAAGCTACATAGAATCATATAATAACCAGTAGAAACTGCCAAAACGTGTCATGATCCTCAAAGGAATAATTTAGAGCGGTGTGCAGGATATGGTCAGGATGTTACAGCCTTTATCGTAAGGTAACCCCGTAAAAAACTCCCGCTAACCAACATCCATCCAGGTCCTCAGCAACAGTCATTGTACCGGTAGTAACTCAGTGGTGGTAATTGGACACATAGGATGCAGGTTTTCCTTGTGGTTGGGGTCCTTTAATATTGAATTATTCTTGGAGACAACTAGATATCTCACAAAATTATGAACCGACTTTCACAAATGTTGGTGGGCTCATAGAAGTGATTCAATTTATGAGATGATCCATAAGTGCCCCTGAACCCTTTACTTGATTTGTTACCCCTTATATTCCTAATTAAAGATCCTTGCTATCTCGCACAAAATCTTCAAGTGCAAACCAAAACATGCAATCGACGGTATCCAAATCATCATCGCAAACACCTTTCACAAACTTCTCTGCACAACCCAAGTCAATCAACCTTGTGTAATAATCACCTGGGGTGCCACACACCATAATATTATGACAATGGATGTCACCATGGATGTAACCAGCATCGTGCAGTTCCTTGACTTTGCTGTTAATGTCTTCTTCAAGCATTTCGGTGAGCTCGTTGATACTGAATGACTGCTTACAAGCAAAATCAAACAGAGTCATACCCTCTACATACTCCATGATGAAAACTAAGCCATCATGACTAATGGCAATGACCTTAGGTGCGCCGCCAGCCCCATTTGCATCATACATTACCCGGGCCTACTCCATCAGGGCACTATCCCCATCTCCAGTACTCACTTTCATACAACATTTTACTCCCTTGAATGTAACCAAAGATACCAGGCCAAACTGACCTTCGCCGAGTTCTTTGATCACCTCAACGTGACCCATTAGCTCCTTGCGGGTGTACACAAGTGTGTCCATTTGACTATTTGATGGTTTATCCTGATTAAATATAAACACCAGTTATATCAGAAAATAAATATTATAATTAACAACACGTTAATATAACATTCAAGATATAAATAGTTTAGAAATAATGACTGAGAGAGCGGAGTTAATCTTCTGCGTCTTGTATGTTGTACGCAGGAATCAAACGTGAATTAAGATTAATGCACAACTGCTCAGCTAATTGTAGACATCTACAAAATCGCTGGTGAAGTCTCTTTACGATTATAGTTTATTATATCATTAATTATATTAAGTCCAACAGAACACAAATTATCATAAAATAATGGCTGAAACCAATATTTAATAATCTAAAATACGTGCACTTAATGTATATTAAAAGGTTACCCCTAAATATAGTATTTTCTATCATTCTTCTTGGAGCTGAAGAAACCTAATAAAAATGTAAGGATGGCTCAACTATTTTGTTTGAAATATTTAGGACCCCGCATAGGGCTTCACTTGGGCAGCATATTGTGCGGGAGATGTGCAGGGGGTGATGGAATAAGGACAGAAATGAGGAGAGGATAAAACAGTATCAGCCAAGAGTTATCCAGAGAAAAGAAAATGTCAGTTTACAAGGCATTTTCACAGTATATTCAGGCTATTATTATACAATTGTATACAGCTTAGGAGGGATGTGTGTGATTTAAAGGGTTAATCGAGATCGACATTGGAGTAGCTTTTGTATAGCTACTACAATATATTACTAGTTTGGGTGGGTGCCCAACCCCGAAAGGGGTTGAAATAGGCGAGCTATTCCCCCGCCAAAGGTGGCTTTCTAGGGCCTTTCCTAGCTGATGCTGAGAGGATTGGGTTCTAGTCATGTGGTGATGGGCTGGTCAATCAGAGTGAGAACTGGGCAATCTCTGCCATACCCATAGCTTACTCTGACTCATCCTTTTACTTACATATTTTCTAGATCTCAAGTGACGGCGTCTCTTCCGTGGATTGACCTCCCAATCTACCATGATTGGAAGCCAAAGCGTCACATTTTTCCTTTGCCCTTCAACTTTTTCTTCATAATTGCTGAGGGGCACAGGGCCCTGGGTGGGGCTTTGGTTTCCCAGGCGTTATGGCACCCTCCTCAGCTCCCCGCCATGGAGTGGCTTCGGTCACCCAGGCTTTATTGTGGTCAGCAAGGAGGGTTCTGTGGGGGCGCTCGGTTATGGCCTTGGCCTTGCTCGGGGCTTTGGGGCTGTTCGGCCAGGCAGCTTGGGGAACAACAACAACAACAACAACAACAACAACTAGTTTGTCGAGAAATGTTCTTTCCAAGTTAAATAATATAAGTTCTATATAATAAAGTAAAATACACGCTAAAGTGTTGAAGAGTCGTATAGTTTTAATGAGAACCTTTCTACACTTAATTTCATCGATTAATGTTGACCAGAGTAAGAAGAAGCGATTAGTTAAGGGGGGGATGGGCTGGGTTTTCTGGTCCCCTTCTCCCTCACATTTAGCCCCATTGGTTTTTAGATTTTAAGACATTCGGCCCTTCAGTTTGGCGATTTTAAGACCTTTCATCCCATTTCGTTGTCAATTTCATGACCTATCATGCCATTTAGGTGTCTATTTTTTCCTGGCGACCGATAGCGAGCCTGAGGAATCGGCCTTTGTCCGGAACAGTTTTCTACCGAAAAATATACAAAGGTATCTTGGGGAAGTTTATCTAAGTTTGAGGGAGGTCTAGCAAGGAAACTAAAAACAAATGAATAAATGAATTAATAGGCCAAAGAAGCAGCCACTGGTCCCTTAATATGTAGAAATTGAAGACAATTAAGATTTTCACATAACTAGTGCTCCGCTTCAATATTTTTATCTCCATCCTCCCTATTTGGTGCGAGGTGGAACAGAGCTAACCCATATAAGAGGAGAGTACAGTATAGTCAATTGACCACTCGCAAGTTTCAGGCTATAAGGAAGTTGGAGCTGTAGACATCGATAATAAATAGAAATGCAATAATAATTTAAGTTTCTGATGGCTAAAGAGTATGTTGAATTGGGTTTTACGTTTTTATAAATGTAATACAATCATATTTTAGCTGGTAATTCTTCTAAATATCGATGTCTACAGCTCCAACTTCCTTATAGAACGAAACTCGCAAGTGGTCAATTTACCACTCGAGTTTCAGGCTATAAGGAAGTTGGTGCCGTGAGCATCGATATTAACCCTTTCAAGCTCCAATACGCGTTTCTGTTCTGTTTCTGGCTACTATTAGACGATTTTATTCAGATTAGTAACGGTATATGGAAGTCAAAGGGTTGATAGAGATAGTATTTACCCTTTTAATACCCACAGATACTTCCTATAAGCTGCATAGAATCGTCCAATGATAGCCAAAATAAACTGCTAAAACGCGTCAGAGCTTCAAAGGGTTAAAGAGAAATGCAATAATAATGTGGGTTTCTGATGGATAAAAAGTATGGTTAATTTGGTTTTATGTATTTATATATGTATTATGACCGTATTATAGCTGATAATTCTGCTAAATATTGATGGCCACAGCTCCAACTTCCTTATAGACCAAAACTCGCAAGTGGTCAATCAGTGGTCTTTGTAACCCCTTCTGTACCGGCGACATCTTTTGTATTATATGCCAACTATTTTCAGACTATTTTGTGCAGGTTAAGAAGGGTCTGAGATGGTTCGAAGCCTGTTACTTGCTGGAGACCCTTTTTAAACTGAATACAATCGTCTAATAGTAGCCAGAATTTAATGTAAAAGACGTCGCCGGTACAAAAGGGGTTAAGGGGGAATGGGAGTATTAATTTGTTCATTTATAATTTTTTATATACTGTATATATATATATATATATATATATATATTTTAGTTTCCTCCCTAGACTTCCATCAAGCTTAACCCCCCCCCCCCCCCCAGACCCTCCCTCTAAAATTTGTACATTTCCCCCCTTCAATAACAGGTTGGCTATCGCACGCCAGGACAAAAAATTACATCTAAATGACACAGAAAATCTTAATACTGACAAAGAAATAGGGCGAAAGATCTTAAAATCGCCAAACTATTGAGCCGAACGTCATAAAATCTGAAAACTAATGGTGCTAAACACGAGGAAGAAGGGGGACCAGAAAAACGACCCCTCTCCCCTTAAAGTTACGCAACCATCTTGGCCTATCAATAGGCAGTTTGCAAAGGAAGCGAGGCACAGTCTGCCTAATAGGTGATGTCTCGGCACCAATTATTTTTTGATCAATATTGGTATCAACAATATTTACACATGATTTTTTTCTTTTTGAGTGAGATATAAAAACATGTTCCTACACTTACACACCCTATTAAACATCTGACAGACATTAATACAGCACAGAGCGAGCCAAACGTAATGACAGCTGAGACATTGACTTATTAGCGCCCCCGTACATGCTAAAAGTCGTGGATAATAATGAAGACACGAAAATATATTAATTAGTATATTTTCTTACATAATGAAGACACGAAAATAAATTAATTAGTATATTTTCTTACATAATGAAGACACGAAAATAAATAAATTAGTATATTTTCTTACATTTAAATTTTTACAGTAGCCATGAAAACCATTCATACTGACATTTGCATTATAATTTGGTTGTGCTAAGAAAAGAAACAAATAATTCACTAGATTCATAGACGATATATACTGCAGACTTTCTCGTTCACACTTGATCCATGCAAACTTACAAAAACACATTAGAAGTAAATAAAATATAAAAACAAATAAAGGAATACAAAACAAATTATACATAAATAAAATAATACGCGTGTTGATGTACTGCATCTTGTATTGTTATGTTGTAATACCTTAAACAATAAAAATAGATTAGTATGACTTAAAGCTAAGATATATAAATTGGCTGATTGAAGCATAATATCAAACTCGTAATTGTAATAAATTTGAGCTTACTATGTATATTTTTAAGAGTGGAGATTCCGTAATTCATGATTTAAAAATTGATTGATATTGGCGGCAATAATTAAATATTTCATGGAAAGATAAGGTAATGTGGATAATGCAATATCGTTGTGAACGGTTAAATATTGGATGGATTTCTTCAAAGCATTCTTAGTATAAACCTCCTCCCTTCTGGAGAGTAGGGGGCACCCGCCTTTCAACACATTCCCACCCCTATTATGTTCAACGCTCTAATCCAAGAGTGAACCAATTTTCCCAGTCTTTATTCTACTCAACAAATATGCTCTGGAACTCTCGCCCTCATCCTATGACTTAAACTGTTCTATTTGAGGATTTTCTGTACACATGCAAACAAAATTCGACGCACGGGTGAACCATGCCTCTGTACTAACTAGGAATCTGTAAATGGGCATGGTACGCCCGTGTATACCTGATGTATTGTTCCAATACATAATAGTTCAAATAAATATAAGATACACAAGAATAAAGTAAAAACAAAGTCACTGAGGGATGCCCACAAGTCAGGCTGTGGTTCTGTCGGCATTAGGACATATTTTTTTTTTCCATGTGTATGCAGGAGACAACAGGCAGG
Organism: Paralithodes platypus; assembly: GCA_032716605.1. NCBI lineage: Eukaryota > Metazoa > Arthropoda > Malacostraca > Decapoda > Lithodidae > Paralithodes > Paralithodes platypus. The sequence goes on along the minus strand of CM064522.1, from coordinate 28,741,179 downwards.
ATGCCTGTAACGAGTGTCTCCCCCAGAGCCGGAAGAGTGACAAAGAGCGATATTCAAGGTACGCTGGGGTCAAATTGCCTGGGCACATAAAGTTTTAAAACAGTTTAAGTCATAGGATGAAGGAAAGATTGATTGAGGGAGAGGTTCCAGAGTTCACTTGATGAGTAGAAGAAAGACTAAGAATTTTGTTTAATTCTTGGGTTGGAGAGATGGACAGAATAAGAATGGGATTGTGTTGTAAGGACTGAGAGAGCTCTGAAGAACAGTGCAGTGAAAGAGATGCAACACTGCCTTGCTGTAGAGAAATATAAGCACTTGGAGCGATGTTAAAATTATGTCACCACAGGGTGTCAAACGAAAGCCGAGACTATTATTAATTTGTGTTATCTTTATTATTGTATATGTAAAGATAACATTTTGGTATATGGTTCAAATTATGTCTTTGGAAGTGATGAAATGGCCAAAACAATGCTACTTTACGTAAATGTTCTTGTATTCCTTCAAGTCTTCGAACAAAGTTGCTCAGGTTTGACACCCTGTGTCACCGCAGACCACCAGGGTAGTTCCTCCAGGCTGACCACTATAGATACCTGTTATAGTCTATTTGCTGTAAGTAGGCGAGAAATCATGACCTCTAACCTCTGTAACTCAAAAACTACTACAGTAATCGAGCTAACATTTCTACCAATTGGGAAGTCAGTCAAGGAATAGATGAGGAAATTTACAGCCAATTTACTCTAGCCCTTTTTGAGTTACATAGGACAGAGGTTATAATTTCTTGCCTACTTACAGCGAATAAACTATAGTACACCAGGGAGAGGGGGGTGGATGGGGAGAGGGTAGTATTGCATTTGGACCTTACCTTGTACACTACATGAAGAGTTGGCAGTGGTTTTGAGCGCCTCCGTGCTACTGTTGTACTGTTGTGCTACTGTGGTTGGAGCAGTTGTGGTAGTTGTCAGAGAAGTAGACGTGTGAGTAGTTGGAGAAGTGGTTGGGGTTGGAGTAGTGGTGGTTGGGGTATAGGTAGTGGTGGTTGGGGTAGTGGGGTGGTAGAGGTTGTAGTGATGGTGGTGGAGGTATAGGTAGTGGTAGTGGTGGTTGGGGTAGTGGTGGGTTGGAGTAGTTAGTGGGGTGGGGTTGGGGTAGTGGTGGTTGGGGTAGTGGTGGTTGAGGTTGGAGTAGTGGTGGTTGAGGTTGGGGTAGTGGTGGTTGGGGTAGTGGTGGTTGGAGTAGTGGTGGTTGGGGTTGGAGTAGTGGTGGTTGAGGTTGGAGTAGTGGTGGTTGGGGTTGGAGTAGTGGTTGGGGTTGGGGTAGTGGTGGTTGGGGTAGTGGTGGTTGGGGTAGCGGTGGTTGGGGTTGGAGTAGTGGTAGTTAAGGTTGGAGTAGTGGTGGTTTGGGTTGGAGTAGTGGTTGGGGTTGGGGTAGTGGTGGTTGGGGTTGAAGTAGTGGTTGGGGTTGGAGTAGTGGTGGTTGAGGTTGGAGTAGTGGTTGGGGTTGGAGTAGTGGTGGTTGAGGTTGGAGTAGTGGTGGTTGAGGTTTGAGTACTGGTGGTTGGGGTAGTGGTGGTTGGGGTTGGAGTAGTGGTAGTTGAGGTTGGTGTAGTAGTGGTTGGGGTTGGGGTAGTAGTGGTTGGGGTTAGAGTAGTGGTGGTTGAGGTTAGACTAGTTGTGGAAGTTGTCATAGAGGTAGAAGTGTGAGTAGATGTAGGTATTTGGTTGGCTGTTGGTGTTGTAGCAGAGGCTGTAGTCTGTGTGGGGTTGGATTCGGGATCTGGAATGATCAAGTGAATTCCTGCTTAGTATTGCACCAAATTTAAAGATTTTTTTTTAAACTTCTACTGCATATAATTAAAATTCCTTCTTATTTGGGCATCCAACAGTGACAATGTTATGCTTACGGGGGGATGAGCGTATTTATTCGCTCATTTATACGGTATATATATATATATATATATATATATATATATATATATATATATATATATATATATATATTTTGTTTTTTTTAGTTTCCTCCTTAGACCTCCATCAAGCTTAAAAAACACCCTCCCAAGACCCTCCTTCAAGGTAAATTTGTAAATTTTTCGATAGAAAAATATCCCAGCCAAAGGCCGGTTCCTCTTAAAATACAGGCTCGCTCTCGCTCGCCAGGAAAATAATCAACACCTAAATGGCAGTCTTAATAATGACAAATAAATGGGACGAAAGATCTTAAAATCGCCAAACTAATGGGCCGAACGTCTAAAAATCTGAAAACTAATGGGGCTAAACATGAGGAAGAAAGGGGACCAGAAAAACGACCCATCTCCCCTTAACTGCCTATATTTGCACCGAATTGTCATTATTTATCAGTTGTCATCACTGGAAAGTTCTTCATACATTATATCAACTCAGGCTCTATTTAAAGCTATAATGTTATTTCCTTATAGCATTTATCAATTTATATATTAGTTAAGGGGGGTCACCGGCTTTTTTTCTCTTTCTCTCCTTTTCTCTCTTTCCCTGGCTTATATCCATTCGGCGGCTTCGGCCCCATTCAGCCAAGACTTTTATCCCCATCCAGGTATTGATTTCTTCCTGGCGAGCGATAGCGAGCCATCATTGTATGGAGAAATCCGGCTTCGCCGGAGAATTTTTCAGTCGAAAAATGTACAAATTAAGCTTGCTGTGAAAACAAAAAATATATATGCTGGCTCGCTACTGCTCGCCATGAAAATATTGACACCTGGATGTGGGTAAAAGTCTTAAAACAGTAGGCTAAATGGGGCCGAATGGATACAAGCCAAAGAGAGAGAGAGGGAGAGAAAGAGAGAAAACAAAAAAAGAGGTGGGATCCCTTAAAGATTAGTTTAATAAGTTTGTTTACCCACTCTTATTAGTCGAAATACTGTAATAATAATATATAAACTATATAACCGTCAATTTTTTTTTTACTACGATTATTTTATTATGGCTAACTTTAGACATATAAGTAACACCCCGTTCTTAACATTAACCCCTTCAGACATATATAAGTAACACCCCGTTCTTAACATTAATCATAAATTACAAACCCCAATGTACTTGAATAAACTAATGAAAGCATATGGTCCTCCCGGGATTCAAACTCGGGACACCACACCCAGATCATAAACACCTAAACCATTACACCACCAACACATATAAATTTAATCTTCGGAAGGACACGTGAGAGTAAGAGGAACAATAGTAGTAGTCATTCCCTAGACTACCTTAAGCTGGTGTCACACGAGCCCTTTTTCGAGCAATTTTTACGGGCAATTATGGTCTGGAAGCTTTAAAAAATTCACTTTATCAGAATTCAGCCACCTAACATAATCTACCTTCAGTCTAGTTACCGATACCAGTGCAAAAATGTCCCGGAATAATACGAGACAAAACTTGCTCATGGAAAATTGACGAAAAAAGCGCTCGTGTGACAGCGGATTTACCGAACAGTCCCGAAAGGAGTAATATTAATAGGTATCACTATCTTGATTTTTGAGGTCCTTCATAATCCGAGTTAAATCGGCTAATGTCAGCTAGAATAAGGTTATAGTGACGTCATCGCATACAAATATTAATATTATCATACAATAATTAAGGGGGTATGATAGGCCTATTTATTTGCTCAGTTATGTATCATTTTATCATTATTATAGTTTCCTCCCTTGACCTCCTTCAAGCTTGAAAACACATCCGCCCAAGACCCTCCTTCAAGATAAATTTGCACATTTTTCGATATCCTCTTAAATTATAGGCTCGCTCTCGCTCACCATGAAAAAATCGACACCTAAATGACACGAAAAGTCTTAATATTGATAACAAAATGGGGCGAAAGGTCTTAAAATCGCTAAACAAATGAGCGTTCGAACGTCTTACAATCTGAAAACTAATGGGGCTATTAAACATGAGGAAGAAGGGGGACCAGAAAAACGACCCATCTCCCCTTATTTACCGTAACACTTACCTTGACAGCTAGGTGGTTTTTTATCTAATCTAGTCAGCTGCGAACTATCGAACTCAACCCAGACATGTTTGCAATTATTGTCACGTTTTCGCAGCGTGCAGGTGTAAGTGATGGTTGGTGATATGGTATTGTTCAAAGTCTTGTCATTCAAGCATGTGTAGGTCACTGTAGAGCCTGGAGTCTGGGGAACAGGAAAACAGGGGGTCAAACCGGAGCAATTATGTTTGAAGACTTAAATGGGAGTATGAGAGTGGTAAAAAAAAACAAAAACAAAAAAAAACACGAAATATAATTGTTTTGGTATTTTTATCCTTTTCAAAGAGACTTGAATGAGTATAAGAGAGAATACAAAAAAAAAAAAAATAACACGAAAATATAATTGTTTTGCTCGTGTTATCCCTTTCAAAGAGACTTGAATGAGTATAAGAGTGAATACAAAAAACCCTAACACGAAAACATCATTGTTTTGGTCGTTGTATCCCTTTCAAAGACATCTATCTATTTGCTTAGGCCTATTCCCCATTTTTTTTTTTTTACTTGAACTATACACCAACATTTCTTCTTTCAACATTTCTTCTTTACATTTACAATACTAAAGCCTAATAATAATAATGGATATTACTTCCGTTTGACACCCTGCAGGAAAACATGTATTGGTTAATATTTAGCTGATAAACCCAACAACTCCTTAATGGGGGTACTGCTTGGTTTTTGGTGTATGTATTTATATATTTTATATATTTTGTTTAGTTTCCTCACTAGACCTACATCAAGCTTAGATAAACACCCCCTAGACCCCCTTTCAAGATAAATTTGTACATTTTTCGGTAGAAAAATTTCCAAACCGAAGGCCGGTTCCTTCTAAAACTAAAGGCTCGCTATCGCTCGTCAGAAAAAAAATTATACCTAAAGGGCACGAAAGGTCTAAATATTGACAACAAAATGAAGCAAAAAGGTCTCAAAATCGCCAAAATAACGGAACGAACGTCTTAAAACCTCAAAACTAATATGCTAAACATGAGGGAGAAGAGGGTCCAGAAAAACCGAGTACTGCCCCCTTAAAACCCCTTGAGGATCATGACGCGTTTTGACGGTTTATTCTGGAACCCATTAGACGTTTGTATAGAGCTTAGGAAGGACCTGTGGGAATCCATTAGACGTTTGTATAGAGCTTAGGAAGGACCTGTGGAAACCCATTAGACGTTTGTATAGAGCTTAGGAAGGACCTGTGGGAATCCATTAGACGTTTGTATAGAGCTTAGGAAGGACCTGTGGGAACCCATTAGACGTTTGTATAGAGCTTAGGAAGGACCTGTGGGAATCCATTAGACGTTTGTATAGAGCTTAGGAAGGACCTGTGGGAATCCATTAGACGTTTGTATAGAGCTTAGGATGGACCAGTGGGAATCCATTAGACGTTTGTATAGAGCTTAGGAAGGACCTGTGGGAACCCATTAGACGTTTGTATAGAGCTTAGGAAGGACCTGTGGGAATCCATTAGACGTTTGTATAGAGCTTAGGAAGGACCTGTGGGAATCCATTAGACGTTTGTAGAGAGCTTAGGAAGGACCTGTGGGAATCCATTAGACGTTTGTATAGAGCTTAGGAAGGACCTGTGGGAATCCATTAGACGTTTGTATAGAGCTTAGGAAGGACCTGTGGGAACCCATTAGACGTTTGTATAGAGCTTAGGATGGACCAGTGGGAATCCATTAGACGTTTGTATAGAGCTTAGGAAGGACCTGTGGGAACCCATTAGACGTTTGTATAGAGCTTAGGAAGGACCTGTGGGAATCCATTAGACGTTTGTATAGAGCTTAGGAAGGACCTGTGGGAATCCATTAGACGTTTGTAGAGAGCTTAGGAAGGACCTGTGGGAATCCATTAGACGTTTGTATAGAGCTTAGGAAGGACCTGTGGGAATCCATTAGACGTTTGTATAGAGCTTAGGAAGGAGCTGTGGGAATCCATTAGACGTTTGTATAGAGCTTAGGAAGGACCTGTGGGAATCAAAAGGGTAAAGAGTCAGACCATCTCAATTAACCCTCAACACCCTTCCTAATCTAAATAAAATCGTCTAATAATAGACAGAAAAACCTGTTCAATTGCGGAACCCATTACACGTTTGCATACAGCTTAGGAAGGATCTCTCGGAATCAAAAGAGTAAAGACTATCTCAATAAACTCTCAGCACCCTTCCTAATCTGAATAAAACTGTCGAATAATAGCTGGAAGAAACTGTTCAATTTCGGAACCCATTACACGTTTTTATACATCTTAGGAAGGATCTGTGGGCATCAAAAGGGTAAAGAGTCAGACTTACATTTTTCGATAGAATTTGTTTTTTCTCCAAAATTACAGGCTCGCTATCGTTCGCCATGGAAATAAAATCGACACCTTAATAGCACGAAAGGTCTTAATATTGACAACAAAATGGGGCGGAAGGTTTTAAAAATCGACAAACTAATGGGGCAACCATCTTAAAATCTGAAAACTAATTTGGATAAACATGAGGGAGAAGGGGATCCAGAAAAACGGCCCATCTACCCTTGACAAAAATATAGACAAGCTCAGACAAAATAGTTCTGCTCTATTATGGGTAGGTATTGTATTTTTCTGGGCCCCCTTCTCCCTCATGTCTTTGTCAATATTAAGACCTTTCGTGACATTTAGGAGTCATCTCTTTCCTAGCGAGCGACAGCGAGCCTGTAATTTAGCAGGCGTATTTATTCGCTCATTTATGTATATTTATGTATATTTTGTTTAGTGTCCTCCCTAGACCTCCATCAAGCTTAAAAAAACACCCGCCCAAGACCCTCCTTCAAGGTAAATTTGTACATTTTTCGATAGAAAAATATCCTGGCCGAAGGCCGCTTCCTCTTTGGTCGGAACTATTTTCTACCGAAAAATGTACAAATTAATCTCGAAGGAGTCTTGTGGCTGTTGTTGTAAGCTTCATAGAGGTCTAGGGAGAACAATAAAAATATATATACTGTACACTGTATATATAATATAAATATATATATACTGTACACTGTATATATAATACAAATAAATAAATGAATAAATATATTAAAAAATCCCCCCCCCCCTTTACTTAATAATCTAAATTACCTTGCCTGTGTACATACCTTCTGTTTACCAACCAACCACTCCCTGTGTAATGAACCTGAGCTGTCCATCGGGTCGTCGCACTCTTCGTTTTCCATTGCCGTTGCTACGAAACATTAGGACAGTTTTAACCCTTAGAAGATTATGACGCATTTTTTACTGTCTATTCTGGCTATCATTAGACGATTTTTTACACTTTAGGAAGGATCTGTGGGAATTCAAAGGGCCAAGACTATATCAATTAACCCTCTGACTGCCGTATACCCTTCCTAATCTGAATAAAATTGTCTAATAATAGAAACAAATGCGCAATAGTATCTTGAAAGGGTTAATTGGGCAAGTAGGAATAAGCATTGGTAATTTCAGTATATTCAGATACACTACGCGGCGTACCTGTTCTTTTGGTATCTTTAAATAATTTATTAATCAAAATCTAGAGTGATATCGCCTACATGATCATGTGCAATTTTGGGAGAGTGTTTTATACTACTACTACTACTACTACTACTACTACTACTACTACTAATAATAATAATAATAATAATAATAATATTAATATATTGACATTTCAGTTCACTTACCAAGATATGGGAACTTACACACACATATCGAAGCAAAGGTTTTGTTATATAAAAAAAAGACAGTTTCAGCTCATCTTGTATCTTTTTCATACCTGAAGAGGGTTCTAGATGAACCGTAACTGTCATGTCTTTAGAGGAAGAACAAACCCTGTTCGATTATAATAATAATGATAATAATAATAATAATAATAATAATAATAATAGATAGATAGAAATATATGTGAGTTGTAGGCTCCTAATTTGTTCACCCTACAATATAATAAACCAAGCCATTTTTTTAAATTTTAGAGTAAACACTAAGTAGTGTCTAGCTAGCATATGGCATTTTCATCACTATAACTTCCATAAGCTTAATTGGTTGTATGTCTATTTGACCCAACACTAATGATAATTATAGTCCATTCATTATAAGTAATCAAGCTAACATGTGCTATCATTTGGGAAGGGTCTGGCAAGGATAAGGTGTGGAAATATACAGCCCATTTGCTCTAGCCCCATTTGAGTAATAGCTGGATAATCAAGATGGGTACATGGCAATCAACCGTGAGCTGAAAGAAAACAGACTATAATCTCAAAAAACCAGACTATAATCACAAAAAGCAGACTATAATCACAGAAAACAGACTATAATAACCAAAAACAGATTATAATCACAAAAAGCAGACTATAATCACAAAAAGCAGACTATAATCACAAAAAAACAGACTATAATCACAAAAAACAGACTATAATCACAAAAAAACAGACTATAATCACAAAAAACAGATTGTAATCACAAAAAACAGACTATAATCACAAAAAACAGACTATAATCACAAAAACAGATTATAATCACAAAAAGCAGACTATAATCACAAAAAAACAGACTATAATCACAAAAAACAGACTATAATCACAAAAAACAGACTATAATCACAAAAAACAGACTATAATCACAAAAAACAGACTATAATAACAAAAAACAGACTATAATCACAAAAAACAGACTATAATCACAAAAAACAGACTATAATCACAAAAAGCAGACTATAATCACAAAAAATATACTATAATCACAAAAAACAGACTATAATCACAGAAAACAATCAAACTGGTCGAAAATATGAGGACATTCTATTGAAATGGTGAGTTAAATTGGATGAGTGGATGAATTAAAAGTTGAAAACTCCCAAGAATATACAGACAAAAACAATACAAGATTCATGAAAGAAAACCCTATAATGTTTTCAAGAAAATCTTGAAACACCCGATTCTTTTTTTTTTTTTTTTTTAAAGACCTCCGTCTACGTATTGTGAAAAACCTGTTATCCTCCGGCAAATTGTGGGGTTGAGTGAGTGAAGGGGGGGACAGTGAATTAAGGAGGATGCATGTTTTTCATAATACGTGTTGCTAGCCCCAAACGCGCGAGCAACTGTGGCTTTCAACCATCCGACACATCCCCTTTTATTAATGTGCATCACACATGTTACATACAAATAAAGTTTATGTTTTGTTTTACCCTACTGTGGAAAGACTACGGATACACCACTCCTACCGGGGCCTCACGCAGTGGCATGACCCAGTCCTGTCGAACTGAGCTCATGACGCTGGTGGCATTGCCCCGGAGGATAGCCATCCCTCTTGAACACACATGCATCTTGAAAAAAAATGTGAATGAAATTTTTGTTAGTATAGGCTATACAATATTTTACATAAACTTAATTTGGTTGTGTCTTATGTAATTTAACTATATTACCCAGACACATCCCTTAACCCGTACAGTACCAGTGCTGTCCTTTTAACTTTAATCTTGCTACTATTAGACGATTTTATTCAGTCTAAAAAGGGCCTATGTAAAGAAAAAAGGCTTCGAACTACCTCACTTAACCATTTTTACTACCACAGATCCTTCTTAAATTGCACAAAATACTCTAAATATAGCTAGAATAAACTTAAAAGAACATCGCTGGTACAGAAGAGGTTAAATGCTTGGCGAACATCGATGTATCCTTGGTAATATTTTTTCTTTATACATGCATTACATTAAAATGACTAATCATCATTCATGGAAACTCCAGAAGATAAATACTGTACATCGGCAAGCAAAAATTGGAAGAAGTCAAACATGCATTGGTAAAATCTGTGCTATGTGGTTAAAAATAAAGACAAATTAACCGAACAACTAAACACAATTAGAGTAAGTGGACGAGAGAATTGGGCGAGCAGTCTTAGAAATTGGGGCGAAATGTAAAACCCCAAAAGTTATGAAAACCCAACAAAATCTTCTATCTATCTATCTATCTATTGCCTGACGCCGTAATCCCCAAAGGGGTGGCCACGAACGAACCGCCCCCATGCACCTCTGTCCCCAGTCAGTCGACGCCCCTCCCCCCAACCAGCACCGCCTTCGTTCATGTACTTCCTCACTCCATCCTTCCACCTCTCATTCGGTCTACCTCTCCCTCTCTGTCCCTCCACCTCGCTCTCGTACACCCTCTTAGTCATTCTCTCGCTTTCCATACGTTCCATATGGCCGAACCATCTCAAGTTGTTCCTTTAAACACTTTCCAGCACATCTATCTCCACACCACACCTCCTTCTTACTTCCTCATTAGTCTGTCTATCCCTCCATGTAACTCCGCACGCACTCCTTAAGTAATTCATTTCCACTGCTCTCACTCTTGGTCTGAGTCTCTCAACCAACGTCCATGCTTCGCTTCCGTAAGTCAGTGTCGGGATTACCACACGAAATCTTAATAATAAGAAAGAATATTGAACAAAAAAACAAGAATATTAAAACACAAGAATCTTGAAAAAAATTGACAAGACGATACCATTCAAAACATGCATTTTGAAAAGTAAACAATCTTGAACAATTTTAAGGATAGTGAAGCCCTGCTAGAATAGTGAATATACCTTAGATTCTTAAAACAGATGTCAAGTCTTAATTACCCAAGAATTTTGTAAAATAAATTAAAAGTAAAAGAACTTACAAAAACAAGAATTTTTAAGATGCAAACAAAATCTTGAAGACTCAACCAGAAAAATATATCTTGAAATAAAACGAAGAATAATGAAAAACAAACAAGAATCTTGCCCTCGACAACCTTAATCTTGATAAATACAAGCAAGACAAACAAGATTTTTAAAACAAATGTTAAAATGAATCTTGAACTTTCTTTGAAAACAAACAAGAATTGTAGATAAAACTCCAAGATTCTTCAAAAGCTAGAGTCTTGGAGAAACAGTATACTCGTAATATTCTAGTTCCCAATTTTTGAAATTCAATAAACTTGAAAACCTTCAAGAATCACGAAAACCTCAACAATCATGAAATCTCAAGCATCTTCGATGAAATCCGTACAGTCTTGGGGAAACAAGAATGTAAAATCTATCAAGAATATTAAACACTATAAAAAATCTTTAATTTTTTTTTTTTTAAACGAGAAGTTTATTGAACACCCTCAGGATTCTTGAAACAAATGAAAAAGCCAAGAATTTTGAAACTTCAAAGCAGTTTAATAAAACAAAAATACTATTACAACCTTCAAGAATATTAAACGAAACAATATTATTTAAAACCACTGAAATAACGAATACAAAAATCTTGATAATCTTCAAGCATCTTGAAAAGACAAAATAAGAAGATACAATCCAAGAATATTGAATAACAAGAAAGAAAAAACGCAACACCCCAAAAATAAATAACTATATGAATAAAAATAAAAATAAATAATAATAATACATACAAATAATATATCTTGAAAAGCTCAAGATATCAAGATGACTTAGACATAATCATAATTATCTTGTATGATTTTCCATGAATTAAATATTATAGCACATACTCTGATGTAAAAGAAATTTATTCCAAATGTTTAAATTGGCATATAATTTAAGCCATGGATTGACTTAAGGGGAGATGGGTCGTTTTTCTGGTCCCCCTTCATCCTCATGCTTAACCCCATTAGTTTTCAGACTTTAAGACGTTCGACCCATTAATTTGGCGATTTCAAGACTTTACCCTCCATTTCTTTGTCAATAGTAAGACCTTTCGTACCATTTAGGTGTCAATTTTTTCCTGGCGAGCGACAGCGAGCCTGTCATTTTATAAGTAATCGGCCTTCGGCCAGAAAAAGGGGGTCTAGGGTTTTTTTTTTACAGCTTGATGAAGGTCTAGCGAGGAAACTAAAATGTAGATGAAAATATATATAAGTAGACCCCCCAAAATATATATAAGTAGACCCCCCAAAATATATATAAGTAGACCCCCCAAAATATATATAAGTAGACCCCCAAAATATATATAAGTAGACCCCCAAAATATATATAAGTAGACCCCCCAAAATATATATAAGTAGACCCCCCAAAATATATATAAGTAGACCCCCAAAATATATACAGTAGATAGATAGACCCCCCAAAATATATACAGTAGATAGATAGACCCCCCAAAATATATACAGTAGACCCCCAAAATATATACAGTAGACCCCCAAAATATATATAAGTAGACCCCCCAAAATATATATAAGTAGTCCCCCCAAAATATAAATAAATAGACACACCAAAATATATATAAGTAGACCCCCAAAATATATATAAGTAGACCCCCCAAAATATATATAAGTAGACCCCCCAAAATATATATAAGTAGACCCCCCAAAATAACCCCTTAATGATTATGACGCGTTCTAACAGTTTGTTTTGGCTATCATTAAACGATATTATTCCTGCTTACGACGGGTCTGTGGGGGTCAGAGGCATACTTGAGTTGGCTTAGACCCCTTAGTTTCCTAGAGGTCCTTCGTAAACTGCATAGAATCGTCTAATGGTAGCCAAAATAAACTGTCAAAATGCATCCTCCTCCTCAAGGGGTTAAGGGGAGATGTTCTCTTAAGTGACTTTTTTTTCGAACCTTCTCCCTCATGTTTAGCCCCATTAGTTTTGAGATTTTAAGACGTTCGCCCCATTAGTTTGGCGATTTTAAGACATTTCATCCTATTGCTATCAAATTTCAGACCTTTCGTGCCATTTAGGTGTCGATTTATTCCTGGCGAGCGATAATATACAAGGATTCATTGAGATAGTCTGTAGCCTTTTCATGGGTAGACGTCCTTCCTAGGCTGAATAAAATCGTCTAATAGTAGACATAATAAAGTTAAAAGTAAGTCACCGGTAATGAAGGGATTAAAGGCCACGGACCATCTCAATTAATCGTTTGAGCTACCATATAATCCTTCGTAGGTTTCACAAAATCGTCTAAATGTAGCTGAAATGAAAATAAAGACACCACGGGTACTGAGAGAGTTAATGTTTACATAACTACAACTTGGTGTGTGGCAAAGGTGAACGTCTTATCGAGTCAGTAATATGAGCATTATCATCTTGTTAACCCCTTCTGAACCAGCGACGTCTTTTTAATTTTCTTCTAGCTATATTTAGACGATTTTGTGCTGTTTAAGGGGGGTGGCCTGCTTTTTGTTATTTCTGTCCTTTTCTCTCTTTCTCTGGCTTGTATCCATTCGGCCCCATTCAGCCATCTATTTTAAGACGTTTATCCCCATCTAGGTGTCGATTTCTTCCTGGCGAGCGATAGCGAGCCAGCATTATATGAAGAAATCCGGCTTCGAGACATTTTTCTATCGAAAAATGTACAAATTTAGCCTGCTGTCAAACAAAAATAAAAAATATGCTGGCTCGCTACCGCTCACCAATACAAAATTGACACCTGGATGGGGATAAACGTCTTAAAACAGTAGGCTGAATGGGGCCAAATGGATACAAGCCAGAGAAAGATAGAAAAGGACAGAAAAAAAGCAGGTCACCCCCCTTAAGAAGGATCTGTGGTAGTAAGAATTGTTAAACCTTAGAGTACCAGCGACGTGTTATTTTTTTTTCTAGCTATATTTAGACGATATTATGCAGCTTTGGAAGGATCTGCAGTAGGTAAAAGGATTGGTTGAGGTAGTTTGAAGCCCAATTATTGCTAGAGGTCCTTCCTAATCTGATTATAATCGTCTAATAGTTACCACAAGAAAATGAAAAGGACGTCACCGGTATTGTATGGGTTAAGTGAGATAGTGCGAAGCTTGTTAATTGTAAGAGGCCCTTTTTAAACAATTAATTCGTCTAATAGTAGCCAGATTATATTTAAAATTACAATACCGGTACTGGAAGGGTTAACAATAGTTGGGTGAACGCGGCAGGTGAAGACAATTTTTGTGTAATTACTTCTGTCTATAAGAGATGCAGCAATATCAAACAAATCGAGGTGTATTTATTGTGATCAAACACATGTAGCAAAAATACGTTTAATAAATAAACAAAATGGATGGTAATATGCTGAGTGCTTATCTTATAAGTAGTTGTTGGTTATTCACCTGCACAACTATCAGCGATCTCTTCATAACTTTTCTGGTTGCCATTCGAAACTGAAATATAAAATAGTAATTTGTGTATTGATGTACAGTAGTTATTATTAATAACTGCAAACAAAGTTTATAAAACGCTTGTGACAAATGATTTTTCGTATATCGTGCCATTGAAATATATTCCCTAAACAAGTAAGTATTGAACTATTCTAACCATAACCAGAGCAACTATAATATGTATATGTTAATATTACAAGTACCTATCTATCTGTATATGTATATACTGTATATATAATTATATATATATATATGGGTGAAACCGCATATATTTGGAGATTTGAATAAGAATAGGAGAGTCGCGACACTTACGTTGTAGACAAATGGCGAGAGCTGCAAGGGCCACCAGCAGCCAAACACGTAAGGGAGCCATCACCCACCCCCTACTGTTGTCTGCAGGCTGGCACTCTTCCTCAACACAGAACAATAGTTAGCGATATGATTTGTTTTTTCATAACACATTGTTTTGCTTTTGCTCTCATATATATATATATATATATATATATTGTTGTTATATCAGATTATAAACGAAAGTAATAAACAAAATTCCCATGCCAAATACGAAAGGCTCCAAGCAGTAAAGTGGTGGTAAGATAGAGGTCAGCAAACACGTGCAGACGACCTGTGAGCTGGAAGTGTACAGCTTACCTCTGTCTGTGGGGTTAGTTGGTCTCCCAGTGCTACCTCCCACCCTCCCATTCTACTCCACCAACCTCCACCACCCTCTTCATCTTGCTCTTCTCTTCCTCTTCTCTTCTCTTCTCTTCTCTTCTCGTCCACGTCTTTACAACAATTTTATCCTTGACAGGGTACTAGTCGTACGTTTCCTCCCCACCCCCACTCACTCACTCTCTCTCTCTCTCTTACTTGATCGTACATTATTGTTGATATAAACACCCACTCTATATTCCATTTTATTTGACCCTTCATTTTGCTACACTATATAATTTAGAACACTCACTCACTACCTGCTCTGGTACAGTTACAATCGTGGCATTAAATATTTACGTATTTTGCGCGGTACCGGCATGTGTAAATTATGGCTAGTTCTGTATATAATTATGAAAATAGGGTTCGTTCTTCTTTTCCTTTCCCTTCAATATATATATATAGGCCAATGTTGCTTTTGTTTTAACTACTTCTGTTAAACTCTTTCTTACCTTCCCCAATCCCTCTCCCTAAAACCACACCCACCTATACATACACACAAACATACTGCGCATGCCATGGAGTCGTGTTTTACTAGGATTGGTTGTATGGGAGATCAGGGTGGGCCTTACACCTACCCTCCTACCGTCAAACATAAGTAACACCCCGTTCTTAACATTAACCCGTTGAGTACCAGGGACGTCCTTTTCACCATATTCTGGGAACGATTAGACGATTTTATTAAGCTTAGGAAGGATCTCTATCAATAAAAAGGCCTCAAACTATCTCTACCAACCCTTTTAACTACCACAGACCTTCAAAACAAAGCCCTGAAGATCATTACAGGCTGCACAGCTACTTCACCCACAGATCACCTACATCAAGAAACCAAAATCCTCAAAGTCAAAGACCATCTGGAGATGAGAGGCACTCAATTCCTGGCAGCAGCCTCCACGAACCAAGACCACCCACTAAACTACATGGCAACACACCCACAGACACCAAGAAATATCAAAACAACACCCAGCACACGGTATCACACACAATTATTGTCCTCTCTCCCTCCCTGCCCACCCCGAACCAACTTCCAGAAGCACATTCATACTCATATCTCTCACCGATCCATCCACTCACTCACAGACAACACGCAGCTGCATGCACGACCTCCCGAAATCCATCCTTCCGAATCCTCCCTTCCTCGCGAGGACAGAGTCCACCTGGCCAGGCTGAGATGCGGACACCATCCAGCTCTCCTGAGCTATCAGAAGAGACTGGATGACTCCGTTGTCGACGCCTGCCCGGGATGTAACACAGCACCCCATACCATTAAACACATCATAGAAGACTGCATTTCACACAACCACTTACGCCAACAACACAATCTACACTCAATGAGAGCTCTGTGGGAAAGCCCGATCGTGGCCATGGCCTTTCTCAGGGACTCGGGGCTGTTCGGCCAGGCAGCTTAGGGAACAACAACAACAACAACAACTACCACAGACCCTTCCTAAGCTGCATAACATCAGTCTAAATATAGCTAGAATAAAATATAACACACGTCGCTGGTACTCAAAGGGTTAATCATCAATTACAAACCCTAATGTACGCGAATAACCTAATGAATAAACTATGGTTCTCCCGGGATTCGAACTAGGGACACCACACCCAGAACATAATAATTGACATGCCTCCTCCAAATGGTAGACTACATGGAGGCATACATATTAACCCTTTGAAGATTATGACGCAATTTTACAGCATATACTGGCTAAAATTAGACGATTTTATGTAATAGTGAGGAAACAAAAAATAAATTAATACATACCGTACATATTTATATAAAAAAAAAAAAAAAAAAAAACTACCCCCTTAATTAATAATTACCATATTATAGAAGGAGGCATTTTTCAAAGTATTGAAATAATTCTCTGGCGCCAATATCGCGCTTTCTTCTTGGTTAGATCATCCTGTGGCGCCAGCCCTGTTACCTCACAGAGCAACATCCCCTATGGTGTAGATGAACTTTCAAATATATAATTATGATTTTTTTTTAAGGAAACTATTAAAATCATTATATACTATTTATACTTTGTTTAAGCTATAATTTAATAAATGTGATAACAAATTTCCTATTCCCCCTTATAAAATCTTGCTTCAGTCCTTAATGAAACTCTTTCAAATCCCAAATGAAGGGACTGACTAAATTTCATCGAAATTAATTAATTCATTCTTGAGGTATTGTGCAAACAGACAGACAAATACGCATACAAATATGCATATTGGAAATGTCGATTACAAAAGCTACTGGGGAATGAATAATGATCCAAAGAATAGCGCGCTCAGAAATAGTGTTATTCCGTGGATACAATCTCGCCTAGAGTTCTGAAGGAAGCTAAGGATGAGCTCTCCAAACCACTGACATTACTATTCAATAAATCCTTGCAGTCTGGAACTATGCCTGATCAGTGGAAGCTAGCCAACGTAACACCGATATTCAAAAAAGGCAGCAAATCCCTACCCAGTAACTATCGTCCAATTAGCTTAACCTCAGTTGTATGTAAAATGCTAGAAACGGTCATACGAGACAGACTCGTAAATCACTTAGAGGAAAATAACATACTTAAAGATACTCAACACGGCTTTCGTAAAAAACGTTCCTGTTTAACAAACCTCTTAGACTTCTTCCACGATATCCTCAACCTCTACGATGAGAGTAAAGCTGTAGATATTATATACCTTGATTTTCAAAAGGCCTTTGACAAAGTTCCCCACAAACGTTTACTGCTAAAACTAAAAGCGCATGGAATACAAGACGGTGTGTTGAAATGGATAGAAAATTGGCTCAGCGACAGAAAGCAAAGAGTAGTCATAAACGGTAAGGCATCTAAATGGACCAATGTAAGTAGCGGGGTACCCCAGGGATCGGTACTAGGACCAATTCTCTTTCTAATTTACATCAACGACATAGATGAGGGCCTCACCTGTACAATCTCAAAATTTGCTGACGATACAAAAATTGCAAATAGCGTACTCTCAAAAGAACAAGTTGACGATATGCAACACAATCTAGATAAATTGTCATGTTGGGCCCAAATTTGGCAAATGAGTTTCAATGCGGATAAATGTAAAGTACTACATATCGGATACCTAAATGAGAAAGCAAACTATTCGATGAATGGCACTCAGCTTAAGAATGTAAACAGAGAAACCGATCTGGGAGTAACAATATCGAGTAACCTAAAACCGAGTCAACAATGTTCAGAAGTTGTTAAGAAGGCAAACAAAATAATTGGCTTTATAGGCAGGTCATTTGAGCATAAATCCAAAGAAGTTATCCTAACCCTTTACAATTCCTTAGTCCGCCCTCTTCTGGAATACTGCGTTCAATCCTGGTGCCCTTATTACCAAAAAGATATAAACAAGCTAGAACGAGTTCAACGTAGAGTTACCAAAATGATACCTAGCCTAAAGAACAAACCATACGAAGAGCGTCTTAGAGAATTAAATCTATTTCCTTTAACCCAGCGCAGATTAAGAGGTGACTTAATTCAAGTGTTCAAAATCATCAAAGGCATCGACAATATGAACTGTAGTAAGTACTTCACTATCGACCAATCTAATTACACGCGGGGAAACGGTTGCAAAATTATTGGTAAATCGTTTAACTCACACGAATCTAAGAATTTCTTCTTCAATCGAGTTGTCAACTTGTGGAATGGGCTTCCCCGAAACTTTATAGACTGCATCACCATTGATTCATTTAAACTCCGCCTAGACAAATATCTCGCTTCAAACCCGCGACTGACTGCGTTTGTAAATGAATAACTTTATTTTATCCCCCCCTCAGTTACTAACCCATCTGTCCCCTACTAACTTCCTAATCCTGCCACGGACATTAGTTCCAGGGCAGTAGTTCCCTTTCCAATGTTCCCTTACCCACTCTAAACCACTGTTTGGACACTTGATCCTCAGTGTTTTGGAGGACAAGCAACCTAGAAGGGTCACTAGATCTGTTGTTGCTTGATTTCCTTTGTACTCCTTTGTACTCCTTTGATTAGGGTCATTCCTTTAACCATCGTAAAAGTTTTCCCTACGACCTTTCCCGACCCAGATTGACCCATACACGATAAGGGTCAATCTGGGTCGGGAAAGGTCGTAGGGAAAACTTTTACGATGTTTAAAGGAATGACCCTTAGTGTTGGAGATATTGTCATACTAATTTAGGGTGGTCAAGAACTCCGCTCAACTTTGGGTCCATCCAATCATCTCCAAAATATTTATGTGAAATCAGAGAATACCCAAGACCTAGTACCTCAAATATCGCGATTATCGGAAAAAAACAACAACAACAACACACACACACACACACACACACACACACACACACACACACACTTCTTAAGGTGGTATTTTGGAGGGATCCAAGATGGGGTGGGTGGGTGGGTGGGTGGGTGGGGGTGGAAGTGACAGGCTTGAATCAATTCTAAAAGTTAATAGGAGCCTTTCGGGTACTAAATAAAAGGACTGACCATGTATCATCGAAATCTATTAATTATTTCTAGATATATTGTGCGAACAGTCTAACAGACAGCTACACTGGGGCAAAACCGTACACCTTACAATTTACACGGGGTAATACATTTGAAATTAATGAGTGTTTCTGCTTTAGTAAGCTCAACGATGACATTTTCAAATTGTTAACAATCATGAACACCATGCAGAGAAAATTATCCGAAGGTGGATTTCAAATATCAACTTAATTTCTCTAAATATTAAAGCATCGCAGTTCGGTATTTCATTCAATAGAACTCGCAAACCTTTCTTAAGCGATGATATCTTAAGTCTTTCCTTCACACACGCTCGCTCACTGAATTACTTACAAAGGTTTCCTTTAGTCGAACCCTAAAGTATTTTAACAAAATATTAGTAAACTGTGTGAATGCTCAATACCTTGATAATAATTATATAATTCAGTCAAACTTTAGAATGCATTCTTTTTAAGTGGAAGGATGGTAAATCGTGTAGAGTGAATAGAAATAGCTGTGAATGAATGACGGTATTTTGAACAGGATCTACAATGGATATCAGCCAAACACTCAACAGCGATGGAGAAAATTATGAAGATTGGAGAGAGAGAGAGAGAGAGAGAGAGAGAGAGAGAGATAAAAAAAAAGAGAGACAGAGAGAGAGAGAGCAAAAGTAAAAAATATGTAAGAAATAGTGTATATCAATAAATAACATTAGTAGGGCAACGCAAAATGTAGGCCTACTGTATATATAACAAAATGTAGGCCTACTGTATATATAACACAAAATGTAGGCCTACTGTATATATAACAAAATGTAGGCCTACTGTATATATAACAAAATGTAGGCCTACTGTATATATAACACAAAATGTAGGCCTACTGTATATATAACAAAATGTAGGCCTACTGTATATATAACAAAATGTAGGCCTACTGTATATATAACGCAAAATGTAGGCCTACTGTATATATAACAAAATGTAGGCCTACTGTATATATAACACAAAATGTAGGCCTACTGTATATATAACAAAATGTAGGCCTACTGTATATATAACAAAATGTAGGCCTACTGTATATATAACGCAAAATGTAGGCCTACTGTATATATAACAAAATGTAGGCCTACTGTATATATAACACAAAATGTAGGCCTACTGTATATATAACAAAATGTAGGCCTACTGTATATATAACAAAATGTAGGCCTACTGTATATATAACACAAAATGTAGGCCTACTGTATATATAACAAAATGTAGGCCTACTGTATATATAACAAAATGTAGGCCTACTGTATATATAACACAAAATGTAGGCCTACTGTATATATAACAAAATGTAGGCCTACTGTATATATAACACAAAATGTAGGCCTACTGTATATATAACACAAAATGTAGGCCTACTGTATATATAACAAAATGTAGGCCTACTGTATATATAACAAAATGTAGGCCTACTGGATATAACACAAAATGTAGGCCTACTGTATATATAACACAAAATGTAGGCCTACTGTATATATAACAAAATGTAGGCCTACTGTATATATAACAAAATGTAGGCCTACTGTATATATAACACAAAATGTAGGCCTACTGTATATATAACACAAAATGTAGGCCTACTGTATATATAACAAAATGTAGGCCTACTGTATATATAACAACAAACATAAGAACTATCACCTTTGAGTATCTATCTATCTATCTATCTATCTATCTATCTATATATATATATATATATATATATATATATATATAGATTCTTATACACGCTAGGAACATGACACGAAACTGCAAAGCTTTTATCTGTATTCAAAGACACCGTTGAGCACAAAGAAGTAGGGGTTGGAGTAAATTTATCTCTTCTGACCAGTGACCAAATAACAATTTGTAAGAGAAAAATTATTAATTTATGAAGAGTATCAAAAAACAAAACATGAACAATAAAGAAATAACTTAGTATTATCAATCAACAATGACATGCTAAATCACAAGATTATAAAATATAATTGCAAAATTGTATAGCAATGATGCCATGGAACACTTATCTTCTGATATATCAACTATTACATTATGATTGGGTCAGAAAATCTTGTTGCTTTCAATGCTTCCTAAACCCAATTTCTCCATTTATCTACCCGTCAAGAACTCCCATAGGTCTTTCCCTTATACTTCAAAAATACACAAATCAACCCTTCATCTTCTCTCAGTATTCTCGGCATCTCGTTTCCTTCTGATCTTACTTGGAAAGACAATATTACCACTCCTGCTAAAACAGCTTCCCAGAAGCTGGGTGTGCTCAACCGCTTCGTTTTTTTTTTTTTTTTGTTACCCCTGCACAGCTTCTTGCTCTGTACAGGGAGGGGCACAGTGCGTCCATGTATTGAGTATTGTTCGCATGTGTTGGGAGGATCCTCTCACACAGCACTTCTTGACAGAGTAGAAAAGAAAGCCTTTCGTCTCATTAACTCACGTTCACTCACCTACTCTTTGCAATCTCTCTCTCTCTTCGCCGCAATATGCATCTCTCTTGCTATTCTACCACTGTTGCAACAATCAGTGTTCCTCAGAGTTCTCTCAGTGTATACCACTTCCTCTATGTAGGATACGTAGCACCCGTCTTGCAACACAACCCCACCCCTACCCTACTCTGTGCAACTCTCCAACCCAAGAGTGAAACGATATTCCCAATCTTTCTTCTATTCAACAGCTGAGCTCTGGAACTCTCTCCGTGAATCCATCTTCCCCTGATCCTATCACTTAAATTGTTTCATACTCCGTATGTCCAGGTATTTTGTTTCAAACATTCCTTGATTTTGGCCCTGTCACTCTTTAAACTCTGGGGAGGCACTCGTCTCCACACAGTTTTCCATCCATTCCCAATCACCTCTATACCCTTCCCTCTCTCCAACGTTCAGTGACTGGCTTGGAAACTCGTAGAGCAAGGAATATACTGTATATATGTATATGGGCGGATGAAACTGCTATATCACGATTCCACTACATCCCGTTTTAGACAGTCTCGTGGTGTAAGAGCCTTCACAGTAAGTAGGGGAGGTGTGGTGGAGTGGTCTTTCCACTGGACTGGTACCGGTAATCCAATGGTCCCGGATTCGAATCCTGATGTATCAATGGGAAGATATTATTGAGATGGAATTTGTGCTGTACCTAGTATCAATGCATTACCACAAAACCCACCGAAATGCCCCCCCAAAATACCCTCATTATTCCATGAATAAATAGCACTGTATGAATATTCCCATATTCAAAATAGGCTACAGGGGGGCAATGCCTAGTGAGTTCATTGCTTAATAGGTGGCGTTTTGAGAGTAAGGGTCCGAGCCTAGGAGGTGAGACATTGAAGCACTGGGGCGAAGCAGCTTCAGAGATGGGGCTGCTTCAACCGTGAGTGAGCAATCAAGCCCCATGCATCCTGCGAAGGCAAGATGACAGGGGCCATGGTTGCAGTAGATATATAGATACATTAATTTTATACAACTACAAGCTATATGGAAGCATGGCTGTACTGTATGTGTGCTTGTAAACTGTGTGAGTGTTTAGGTATGGCTATACGTGTATGTATGCGTTGCTTAGAGATGTATGAACACATGTATACTGAGCTACAAACATATAGTAAAGAGGCTACATACAAAACAACTCGCATGCACGCAGTTAGTTAATCTATCTCTCTCTCTCACCAACACACGCTTTTCCATTTTATATGAGACTAGCAGGGGTACCCGGCGTTGCCCGGGTAATCACCATAATCACCATCACCACTACCACCACTACTACTACCATAATCACCATCATCAATCACTACTACCACAATCATCACAATACTACTACTACCATAATCACCGGCCTCGACCTCCCTGTGCCTCATTAAACGGCGACCTCGATTTCGGCCGCTAAATGACCTCCGATTTTGGATCGGACCTCATCCGTACCCCCATTTTGGGGGGCTGCGAACAACTTTCGTTCCATACACCTTTTCGATTGGAGGCCTCCTTCTGCCCCAAACGGCCATTTTGTTCAATTTGTTTTCTTCTTTCTTTGATTTCGCGCCCATTTTCTCCGTCCCTTTCACCCTGGGGAATTCTATTTTTTCACTAAAACTTGCCTAGGGACCCCCTTACTATGCATACCAAGTATGAACGCTCTAGCTTAAAAAATGTGGCCATGCATAAAGAACAGACACACACACACACACACACACACAGACAGACAGACAGACAATCGAAAATATTATATAGATACCACAAAACGATTGTAAAAATACGATATTATTACGAGTCGAAATAAAAATAAATAGAGATGGTTTTCACTCCTTTGATTTCTAGAGGGATTTCCTAAGCTGAATAAAATTGCTTAGTATTAGCCAGAATAACTATTTACTAGCGCCACTGTAAACAATAAGATGTATAATTTTCACCAACACGTAAGCTAAGTCATCGGTCTAAATACTTGTACATGTATAACAAAAAAAAAAAAAAAAAAATTATAATTATACAAGCATTGGTTATATCGATAGTGATTTACCTTTCTATCCATAGATTAGATGGGTTACTCACTACCAATATACCTTTATAAGAATACGTTGTTATGGCATTTCAGTTACCCTTTTCGTGCTTTCCTTAAGGGGGGAAGAGTCGTTTTTCTGGTCCCCCTTCTTCCTCATGTTTGGCATCATTAATTTTCAGATTTTATGACAATCGCCCCATTAGTTTGTCGATTTTAAAACGTTTCGTCCCATTTTTATATCAATATCAAGACATTTCGTGCCATCTAAGTGTCGATTTTTTTCTGGCGAGCGATAGCGAGACTGTAATTTTAAGAGGAACTGGCCTTTGGTCGGGACATTCTTTCGAAAAATGTACAAATTTATCTTGAAGGGGGTCTAGTGAGTGTTGCTTTAAGCTTGATGAAGGTCTAGCGAGGAAACTAAAAATAAATTAACATATAAATAAATAGACCGAACAAATAACCACTATTCCCTTAAACCAATAATAAATAGACCGAACAAATAACCACTATTCCCTTAAACCAATAATAAATAGACCGAACAAATAACCACTATTCCCTTAAACCAATAATAAATAGACCGAACAAATAACCACTATTCCCTTAAACCAATAATAAATAGACCGAACAAATAACCACTATTCCCTTAAACCAATAATAAATAGACCGAACAAATAACCACTATTCCCTTAAACCAATAATAAATAGACCGAACAAATAACCACTATTCCCTTAAACCAATAATAAATAGACCGAACAAATAACCACTATTCCCTTAAACCAATAATAAATAGACCGAACAAATAACCACTATTCCCTTAAACCAATAATAAATAGACCTAACAAATAACCACTATTCCCTTAAACCAATAATAAATAGACCGAACAAATAACCACTATTCCCTTAAACCAATAATTTTTGACAGTGCAGCTTGAAAGTAAACGCAGCCATTGAACCACCGCCAGGAAAATATTCGGAATTGGGTGAACAACATTTCTTGTGAGCTGATGGGGCTTGATTGCAGAGTGTGGGATCGTTATACCGCTGCCGCCATGGCCAGGAATTACTATTTCTGAAGAAGCTATCTGCGAAACGTTGTCAATACAGTGCTCTTCCTCATATGGTGTTTATATTCATACTATTGAAGGAGAAATGGGCCGGTTTTCTGGACCACTTTCTACCTCATGTTTAGCCCCATTATTTTTCAGATGTTAAGATGTTTGCCCCATTAGTTTGTCGAGTTTAAGACCTTTCGCCCCATTTCTTCGTCAATTTAGACCTTTCGTGCTATTTAGGTGTCGATTTTTCCCTGGCGAACGATAGTGAGCCTGTAATGTTGGAAGAACCGGCCTTTGGCCGGGACATTTTTCTACCGAAAAATGTACAAATTAATCTAGAAGGGGGATCTAATGGATGTTTTTTTTTTTTAAATTTGATGAAGGTCTAGGGAGGAAACTAGAAAAATAATTAATACATGTAAAAATCGCCCTAAAAGTGAACCATTACAGGTGGGGCTGTTCGGCCAGGCAGCCTAGGGAACGAAAACAACAACTATTTCAAGGCTGAGAGCAGCGCCCTGCAGGAGTGGAGTACCTGCAAGACTCGCAAACAACGACATCAAGTATATCCATTCATTCATTCATTCATTCATTCACTCTTTCTCTCAATATATCCAGTATATATTTATATAAATGTATATTATACAGTACTAGCCATAACTTACACATACCAGTACGGTACCACGGAATATACACCAATATTAAATGCCATAATTGTGAAAGTACGGAAGCAGGAAGTGGTTGATCTTAATTATACCGTGTAGTAATTGTAAGTGGCACATCAAGGAGAATACATAAACAATGATGTACGATCAAGTTGGAGGAAATGAGAGAGAGAGAGAGAGAGAGAGAGAGAGAGAGAGAGAGAGAGAGAGAGAGAGAGAGAGAGAGAGAGAGAGAGAGAGAATAAAAAGGTGCAAAACTATGACTCACACGAGGCAGATCCCTTTTATACTAACCCCAATTTAGTAAATAAACATTATATACTGTTTTTTTATATATCTAGTACCTTAATAAACTGACAGACAGATAACTGAATGGATGTATAGATGAATTGAAGAATAACTATAAATAAGTACATAAATATAGATGGATAGACAAATAGAAAGGGCTTAACCCTATCATGCGCTATTTGCGCCCTTTCTCCTTTCTGTTATACATAAAAGCCTTTGTGACCATCGGGGGTATTTAGAAACCTTAGTTTAGTTATTTCAACCTCTGCAGTTGTCTTTGAGTGAGCTGTGGGCAGAAAACTAATTTTGGAGAGGTAATTATGAGACTGAGAGAACTCTATTTCTGAATGCTAAACGGCAACTCCCGAGTCCACAGGATAGCGAGAGGGTTAATGTGCGCTAATTGTTTGTCAATCGCTTGTTGCTCAATCTGTCTGTGTATGTGTGTGTATGTACTGTATGAGTGTGTGTGAGTGTGTGTGTGTGTGTGTGTGTGTGTATGTGTACAGTATATGTGTGTGTATGTATGTACAGTAGTGTGGGTGTGTGTGTGCGTATATACTGTATGTGTGTGTGTGTGTGCGTGCGTATGTACTGTGTGTGTGTGTACAGTATATATGTGTGTGTGTGTGTTTGTGTGTGTACAGTGTGTGCGTGTGTGTGTTTACAGTATGTGTGTATGTGTGTGTGTGTGTGTGTGTGCTTATGTACAGTATGTGTGTGTGTGTGTGTGTGTGAATAATTTAGCGTTCTTTTCATCAATGCCGTGGCAAGAAACTATTGAAAGGTACTGGTATCATACATTGGACAGCAAATAATATGTCAGAAAACCAGAATTAAGGAATGAAATACGACAAACTAAAAATTAAAGACGAATATATATATATATATATATATATATATATATATATATATATATATATATATTACTGTTCATGAAAACATAAACAAACGCAATGGGAATTAAAACGAAAGTAAAACATATGGAAACGGGGTAAGATAAATACAGTATACCCTAGAAGTGAAGAAATTATAAAGAAATAAATCATTATAAAGGCTATGGAAACTGAGGAAGGCAAATATACCTTAGAAGTGAAGACATTATAAAGCAAGAAATAATATTAAAGGGAATATGGAAACAGAATAAATATAAACCTTATAAGTTAATCAAATATAAAGAAATAAATCATTATAAAGAGAATATGGAAACTGGGAGAAAAATAAACAGAAGCGATTTTTTTTGTATCTATCTATCTATCTATCTATATATATATATATATATATTATCTATCTATCTATCTATATATAAATAATCTATCTATCTATCTATATATTTACTCAGACCCAATCCCCACTTTTCCTTTTTTTGGGGGGGAGGGGGGCGACTCAAGACAGAGCCAGAATAGGGACAACACAAAACCCAACACAAAACAATGAACACGCCAAAACAAAATACAAATTCACACACATGATAAAGAAATATATCATTATAAAGGGAATATGGAAATTAAGGGAGAAGAAACAAACGTGAGAAGTGAAGACATTATTTAAAACAAAGTAATATTAAAGGGAATATGGAAACTTAGAGATAATATAAACCTCAGAAGTGTATAACATATAAATAAATAAATCATTATAAAGGGAATATGGAACTGAGGGAGAAAAAATACACCTTAGAAGTGAAGACATGATAAAGAGAGAAATAATAAATAATAATAAACTGGGAGGCAAGAGGTATAAGAAGATGGAAGAGAGAGAGGGAGTGTTGAGAGAATTAAGGGGAGATATATGTCGTTTTTCTATATACACCCCCTTCTCCCTCACGTTTATCCCCATTAGTTTTGAGATTAAAAGACGTTCGCCCCATTAGTTTGGCGATTTTAAGACATTCCACCGCATTCATTTGTCAATTTTAGGACTTTTCGTGTCATTTAGGTGTCGATTTTTTCCTGGTGAGCGATAGCGAGCCTGTAATTTTAGAAGGAATCGACCTTCGGCCGGGAAAATCTTTGAAACCGAAAAATGTACACATTTATCTTGAAGGGGGTTCTAGGGAGTGTTCTTTAAAGCTTGATTTAAGTCTAAGGAGGAAACTAAGAAAATATTAAGAAGATAAATAAATAAGCAAATAAATAAGCTCATTCCCCCTTAACCCCTTCAGCACCATGACGCCTTTTTCCATTTGATTCTGGATAAAGTTAGACGATTGTATGCAGTTTATGGAGATCCTATACTATTCAGAGGGTTTATTGAGATCGTAATTACCCCTTTGAGTCCTAGAGGTAGATTTTAAACTAAGAAAATCGTCTAATGGTAACCAGAATACGATGAAAATACGTCATGGTTCTGAAGGGGTTAATGAAAGATGCAATAGGAGGGAGAGGAGATAGTTATTAACCCCTTGAGGATCACGACGCATTTTGAAAGTTTTTATGTTTGTATGGCTATCATTAGACGATTTTATTCAGAGTAGGAAGGGTATATGGAAGTCCGAGGGTTAATTAAGATGGTCTTAATTTACTCTTCTAATTTCCACAGTTCTTTCTTAAGCTGTATAAAATCGTCTAATGATAGCTAGCCAGAATATACTGTCAAAACGCGTCATGATCCTTAGGGGGTTAACCCATTCAGTACCAGCACCGCCCTTATAACTTAATTATGGCTACTATTAGACAATATTATTCAGTTTTAAATGGTCCTCCAGCAATTAACAGGCTTCGAACTCTCTCACTTGACCCTTTTTACTACCACAGATCCTTCTTAAACTGCACAAAATCGTCAAAATATTGCAAGAAATAAATTAACAAGACTTCGCTGGTACAGAAGGGGATATGAAGTAAAAAAAAACGCAAGTAACAGAAAACGCAGCATCAACTCATTCATTTTCAACCTATACTGGCTAATATTAGGCTATTTTATGCAGCTTTGGAAGGACGGCTAGGAAGCAAAGAAGTAGAAACTATTTCACTTGAATCCTTAACAATATGAGAGCCTTCTTAAGCTGCATAAATTCGCCTAATGTTTACAGATTATAGGAAAATAATATGCCCCATCATATTAACCCTTTCAAGATCCAATACGCATTTCTATTCTGTTTTCTGGTAATTATTAGACGATTTTATTCAGATTCGGAAGTGTTTATGAAAGTCAGAGGGTTGATTGAGATAGTCTTTACCATTACATACCCACAGATCCTTCCTAAGCTGCACACAATCGTCTCATGATAGCCAAATTAAACTGCTAAAACGCGTCAGAGCTTCAAGGGGTTAACAGGGCTAAGAGGAGAAAAGCAAGAGAAAGTTACACAGAGTTACACATAATGATACTCAGACCACACAGACCTTGCAATTCCTACTAGGTGGTCCGGCCTTAATACTACTAGACATGGACAGTTTATAGTAGACGAATAGGACAGCAAATTAGAAGGCTCTCTCCCCACCCTCCGGTCCCACCGGTTAAAAAGCCGTACCGGAAAATAGGATGAAGTGTAACCTTATGGGTCAGGAAATGCCCACAAGGAAAGTTTTATTGAGTATAGAAAGAAATTGGTCATTCATATTAAGGAGATAGTGGCCGGTGTTTTGACCTATTAATTCAGTTATTCATTTAGTTTGTAGTTTTCTCGTTAGACCTCCATCAAGCTGCAAACAACACCCCCTAGACCCCCCTTCAAGATAAATTTGTACATTTTCGGTAGAAAAATTTCCCGGCCGAAGGCCGATTACTCCAAAAATTACAGGCTCACTATCGCTCGCAAGGAAAAAATCGACACCTAAATGGCACGAAAGGTCTAAATATTGACAAATACATGGGGTGTAAAGCTATAATATCGCCAAACTAATGAGTCGAACGTCTTAAAATCTCAAAACTAATATGCTAAACAGGAGGGAGAAGGGGGTCCAGAAAAAGCGAGTAGTACCCCCTTAACTTGATATCACACGAGGGCTTTTTCCCTCAACATTTATGCTCAACACTGATCTGGCAGCTTATGAGGTAAACATTCAATATTTTCCTGTTACCTAAATGTATCTATCATCAGTCTAGTTTCCATTACCAGTGTAAAATATTCCAGAATTATTGCCAGAAAATGTTGATCATCGAATGTTGACTATAAAAGCTCTCGTGTGATACCGGCTTTAATCCAATCTCCATCAGACGATCGTCCAGTCTCTTCTAAATCCATTTAGTACCGGTGAGGTCCTATTAAATATATTCTGGCAATTATTAGACGATCTTATTCAGGCTAAGAAGGACGTCTTTTGATTAAAAGGCTACAGGCTATCTTATTTAATCCTCTTAGTAACCATATAACCTTCCTAAGCTTCATAAATTCGTTTAAATGTAGCTGACATTAAATAAAAAACACGTCGCCGGTACTGCACGGGGGGTGAAACGTAGCAACTGAATTACTATCGACCATATTCCTTGGTGAGAGAGAGAGAGAGAGAGCGAGTACAAAGGAGTACAAAGGAAATCAAGTAACAACAGGTCTAGTGACCCTTCTAGGCTGCTTGTCCTCCAAAACACTGAGGATCAAGTGTCCAAACAGTGGTTTAGAGTGGGTAAGGGAACATTGGAAAGGGAACTACTGCCCTGGAACTAATGTCCGTGGCAGGATTAGGAAGTTAGTAGGGGACAGATTGGTTAGTAACTGAGGGGGAGATAAAATAAAGTTATTCATTTACAAACGCAGTCAGTCGCGGGTTTGATGCGAGATATTTGTCTAAGCGGAGTTTAAATGAATCAACGGTGCTGCAGTCTATAACGTCTCGGGGAAGCCCATTCCACAAGTTGACAACTCGATTGAAGAAGAAATTCTTAGATTCGTGTGAGTTAAAAGATTTACCAATAATTTTGCAACCGTTTCCCCGCGTGCAATTAGATTGGTCGATAGTGAAGTACTTACTACAGTTCATATTGTCGATGCCTTTGATGATTTTGAACCCTTGAATTAAGTCACCTCTTAATCCGCGCTGGGTTAAAGGAAATAGATTTAATTCTCTAAGACGCTCTTCGTATGGTTTGTTCTTTAGGTATCATTTTGTAACTCTACGTTGAACTCGTTCTAGCTTGTTTATATCTTTTTGGTAATAAGGGCACCAGGATTGAACGCAGTATTCCAGAAGAGGGCGGACTAAGGAATTGTAAAGGGTTAGGATAACTTCTTTGGATTTATGCTCAAATGACCTGCCTATAAAGCCAATTATTTTGTTTGCCTTCTTAACAACTTCTGAACATTGTTGACTCGGTTTTAGGTTACTCGATATTGTTACTCCCAGATCAGTTTCTCTGTTTACATTCTTAAGCTGAGTGCCATTCATCGAATAGTTTGCTTTCTCATTTAGGTATCCGATATGTAGTACTTTACATTTATCCGCATTGAAACTCATTTGCCAAATTTGGGCCCAACATGACAATTTATCTAGATTGTGTTGCATATCGTCAACTTGTTCTTTTGAGAGTACGCTATTTGCAATTTTTGTATCGTCAGCAAATTTTGAGATTGTACAGGTGAGACCCTCATCTATGTCGTTGATGTAAATTAGAAAGAAAATTGGTCCTAGTACCGATCCCTGGGGTACCCCACTACTTACATTGGTCCATTTAGATGCCTTACCGTTTATGACTACTCTTTGCTTTCTGTCGCTGAGCCAATTTTCTATCCATTGCAACACACTGTCTTGTATTCCATGCGCTTTTAGTTTTAGCAGTAAACGTTTGTGGGGAACTTTGTCAAAGGCCTTTTGAAAATCAAGGTATATAATATCTACAGCTTTACTCTCATCGTAGAGGTTGAGGATATCGTGGAAGAAGTCTAAGAGGTTTGTTAAACAGGAACGTTTTTTACGAAAGCCGTGTCGAGTATCTTTAAGTAAGTTATTTGCCTCTAAGTGATTTACGAGTCTGTCTCTTATGACCGTTTCTAGCATTTTACATACAATTGAGGCTAAGCTAATTGGACGATAGTTACTGGGTAGGGATTTGCTGCCTTTTTTGAATATCGGTGTTACGTTGGCTAGCTTCCACTGATCAGGCATAGTCCCAGAATGCAAGGATTCATTGAATAGCAATGTCAGTGGTTTGGAGAGCTCATCCTTAGCTTCCTTTAGAGCTCTAGGCGAGATTGTATCAGGTCCAGGCGTTTTATTTACCTTGATTTTATCTAAACAATTCAATACTTCTCTCTCTGTAACGGTGATATTGCTTAGAACATCTGAATTATCAATCTGAATCGGCGATGGTGTAGGGATACCACTGAGGTCTTCGGTTGTAAAAACTGATGCAAAGAAGGTATTGAGGGCATTACTCATTTGTACTTCGTCTTTGGTGTATTCTCCATTTTCATCGACTAACGGTCCAACAGTTGAAGTAACTACTTTTTTCTTTCTGATATAACTATAGAATTCTTTCGGGTTTGTTTTACTTTGATTCGCAACATGTAACTCCAGGGTCTTTTTACTTTGCTTAATTAACTTTTTGGCTTTGCGTCGTAGCTCTACAAATTTCACCCGTTCTTCGTCATTTTGTGAGGATTTTAATCTATCATTAGCAAATTTTTTAGCAAGCAGACAGTCTGAAATATCTTTATTCCACCATTTGGGCTTATCATTATGGCCTGGACGCCGTATTTTCGATGGTATGCAGTCTTGCACTGCCTTAAGGTAAGTGGTTGTGAAACACTCCCAAGATGTATTTATGTCGTTATTGTTAGTCAGAAAGCTCCAGTCAGTTTCTTTAAGCTTTGATTTAAGTTTATGAAAATTTTCTTTCTTGAAATTAGGGACTTTCTCAATGCTGCTATTTTATTTGTTACTAGTAAACTTTAAAGTGAAAGTTATCGTACGATGGTCGCTGTTACTAAATTCATCACCAACATTCAAATTCTCTATTAATTCTTCTTTTGTTGCGAGTACAAGGTCAAGCACATTATTACCACGGGTCGGAGATTGTACAAATTGAAAAAGTGAACTCTCTTGCAAGTTAGCATAGAGGTCGTGTCCAGAGTGTGAAGTAAGAATATCGCCCCATTTAGTCACGGGTAAGTTGAAATCGCCAAGAATTACGGTATCTTGTATGTTAGTTATTTCTGCAATTTGTTCATAAATTTCACTGTCAGTTTGCACTGATTGAGCTGGGGGTCTGTATAATAAAGCTAGTGTTATTTTAGTTCCTCGTTTATTATTTAATAGTACGTAAGATATGTCTATATTCGCAATTTGAGGTTTTGACATTAAGACGGGATTAAGACTTTCCTTTATAAAAAACAGAACTCCTCCTCCATTTCTATTGATCCGACTTTTCTCAAACATTGTATAACCAGGAAGCGTATATTCGGCTAAAAAGTCTGTCTTCCGTATTTAACCAAGATTCTGTAATGCCGATTATATCATAATGTTCTGTAAACACGATTTCCTCTAGATCTGAAAATGTATTGCGTATGCTACGAGCATTTACATAAAACACCTTAAGAGTATTAGAGTTGGATGTTACTGATTGTGCATTGTATGAATTTTCAGTTCGTTTATCTCTAATTAATATTTTTGTTTTTTTTAAATTGACAACGAAATGGGGCGAAAGGTGTTAAAATCGCCAAACTAATGGGCCGAACGTCTTATAATCCCCAAACTAATGGGACTAAACATGAGGAAGAAAGGGGACCTTAATGCTCTCACGAGGAAGGAGACTTAGTTGTAACTCCGCGGAAAAGGAGGCTATGGATAATTTAAGGGAGCCCACCTCGCTTGTTTTCTCTTTCTCTCCCTCTCTCTTTGGCTTGTATTCATTTGGTCCCATTCAGCCTACTGTTTTAAGAAGTTTACCCCATCCAGGTGTCACTATTCTCCTGGCGAGCGGTAGCGATCCAGCACATATATATTTTTGTTTTGACAGCAAGCTAAATTTGTAAATTTTTCGATAGAAAAATGTCTCCGGTGAAGCCGGATTTCTCCATAAAATGCTGGCTCGCTATCGCTCGCCAGGAAGAAATCGACACCTGGATGGGGATAAACATCTTAAAACCGTTGGTTGAATAGGGCCGAATGGATACAAGCCAGAGAAAGAGAAAAAGAGAGAATGATATAAAAAATCCAGTAACCCCCCTTTAACAGGTCAACAGAAAATCTGTTTTCCTGCGCCGGCCGGCCAGACGCTGAACGAGGGTAACTCTTTTCCGCCTTGTCGAGGTGGAAAAGAGTTAATGCACAATGATTGACAGGGTACCGTGTTTGGATACTGTCGCCAGCTATAGTCTATTCGCTGTAAGTAGGCGAGAAAAAATGACCTATATCCTCTGTAACCCAAAAAAGGGCTAGAGCAAATTGGCTGTAACTTTTCACATCTATTCCTTGACTGACTCTTCCCAAATGGTAGAAATATTAGCTCGATTACTATAGTCTTTTTGGAGTTACACTGGGTAGAGGTCATGATTTATCGCCTACTTACAACGAATAGAGTATAGTCGCTCTAACGATAAAGTACACTCGAAGACACGAGTTACGAATTCCATAAAACATAGAGCCCGAACAGAAACAACCTATATAATTCCAGTTGTTAGGGTCTGGGACCACTTTCGCGTTCCTTCGCCACTTACTCTGTCTCGTCTAGTAGGTGAATATTACAAGGGGAGGAGGATTCCTAGCCCCATGCCCCCCTAAAAAAGAAAAAAGTATGACAGTAAAAGAGACAGACAGAAACGGCTAAGGTTGGGTAGAGGATGCCAAACCTCACTCTGGATAGGACCAGCCCTCACCCAATATGATACTTCCAACATATACACAAAACTTATGTTGTTTCTAGTGTAGCAATGTTCGTGTGTTTGTGGTGTGTCCATTTTGACAATTATTGACTCCATACCGTTGCTCAAGAGGTGTGTGTAGGCTTGGATGGTCGGGTACCTATGATTAAATTATTGTACACCAGGGCCAGTGTGTTTATTATCTTGTGAGAGAGAGAGAGAGAGAGAGAGAGAGAGAGAGAGAGAGAGAGAGAAGAGAAAAGAAAGAAAGAAAGCATAAGAGCAAAGAGAGGTGTGTGTGAGAAAGAGAGAGAGAGAGACGTCAAATATACGTACTAAGTGTATAGGTAAAGATATGATTACATCAACAAGAAAGGGAAAGCATACACAGAATTAAGAGAAGAAAGGAAAGTTATAAGGAAGGATTAAGAAGAAAGGAAGGTAGTATTAACAAAAACAATGAAGAATACAATACACGGTACAAAGCGAAGCGAAAGATATACAGCAACTAAATAACAAATTGATCAAAGGAAGGGCTTGAATATTTACTAGATAATGAGAGAGAGAGAGAGAGAGATAGAACAAAGAGAGTGGTGTAGGTGGAGAAGGGGTCTGTTTCTGTTTCTATGGAGCTCGTCCTGGAATCTATACGACTCTGTACCTCACGATTCTATACAGGACTGGCCATTTGTATCGGCACTAGCTCAGAGAAGAGTGTTGAGAGGGGAGAAGGGGTGTTGGAGAGAGAGGAAGCTGTTGGAGTGGCTTTATGTGTGTTTAGTCTGTATACGTCGTCAGGATGTCCCCTGACTGGGTGCGAGCATGTGAAACATGCTAGGACGTACTACCACACCCACTAAATGTCCGCCGTGGCAGGGATTCGATCCCGGGTCTTGCAGATTCACACGTGAGCGTGCTCACCACTGGACCACCACGGCTCTTACTAGTGCACTACAGCCAGCAGAAGCAGTTTTAACAGTGTAGTGATAGGATGGCATGCACTTGCTTCTTCCTGTGGCTGAGTCATTCGTCAACCCGATTTCACGCAACTCTGAAAGTAAGAACTAACTTTATTCATGTTGACTTCTTTATTCGGCCACGTATTGCTTATTATTATTATTTGTCCCCTTGCCTATAACGATACGAATATATATGTTATAGATATATGATATATCTCGATCTCTAATATAAAAGATATATATATATATGCCTACCCTAATGTAAGGTCTTAATTTACAACACCATTAGAACACACATTAGCTGCCCTCCCATGCTCCCCACTCTCCCTTTATTTACATGTCCTGCCTTTTTCCTGTGCATTGGTTAGTGCACTAGGCTCACAATCAAAAGTGTCTTAATTCGATTCTGGGGAAGGACGAGACTTTAAAATGTTTAAACACAAGAAATATAGCATTAACACTTACGCTGTGGGCATATTTCCGCCATTCAGGCACTCCTGATTGATTAGACAAGTGTCTGAATGAAATTAAATGTATTCAGCCGAAAACTAGACGAAAATAGCTTCAAAATGACGCCAGAACAAGCTTCGTAGCTTGCGGGGTTCACACGCAGCGCTACCATAGACATTCGCTAAAATGAGCAATTCTCGCTAATTTCTCGCTACATTTACCTTTGGCACCACTGTATATTTCGCGAGACTCTGACTCAGAGCCCTCAGTGCCTCAGCTGCCTGGCTGAGAGAAGGACATGTGGCCTGTCGCACTCCCGCTCCCTTGCACTCGATTTTACAGACTTTAAAAGGCTTTAAAAGCCTATGAATTGCTGTAAATTGCCATGGCGTTCTGCAACGTCTCCCGCAGCCAATGGGTTAAGATTAAATATATAACAGTGACCACAGACAGACACTTTTATCCATATCTTCCTGTTCTTCTCTTCTAGGTGATCAAGTATTCTGAAGTCCAAAGTACCATGCTGTTACCACGCCTTGCTGTTATCACCGCTGTGGTATTGTTCTGTAAGTACTATATTTAATCTCTTTCTCTCTCTCAACCATTATGTAGTTGTCACCGCAGTCATATTTTTGAAGGAATTACCATATTTAATCTCTCTCGGGTACGAGGAACACTTTGCATACAGTGCAATGAGTGTAGTGGGCTACATAATATCTCTTTCTTTTTCTTCCCTTAGTGTAATATATCTCCCCGGAATTGACTCCTTGTAACTCTTAACTATCTATCTATCTATCCAGCTGTCTATCTATCCGTCAATCTATCTATCTACTTATCTATCCAGCTGTCTATGTAGGCTATCTGTCAATCTATCTCTTAACCATATTCCAATACTTCGATATTTTCCCTATTTGACTATTTCACTGTTTTTTTTTATGTGCGTCTCGATACTTTGATACAGAAATGTGAATTCAAATCATGCGTGCACTGAAAATTGACGAAATAAGATATTTATTGTATCATTACTTGATTGATTTTAGATTATTGGAAGGGTTGCTTAGTTATAGGCACCACGTATGTAACAAGACAGAGTGAAATGGATGCTCAAAATGGAAGTCAACTATTTGTGTTTATTATATACTGATTGATTCAAATAATTTACTAAAAACGATAACTTTCAATACTTATTTTAGTGTAGAATGCCATGCCATATTAATACAATTCTATATTCTTACAAACTGCCTTTGGCATTGACTGCCTTTGCAAATCAAATGTATGACTTTATTTGTGTGTACTAAATGGTATTTGTCTTGCCAATCTAATCGTTTATGAATGTACATGCACCATTACTTTACAAATAAACTGGCTAAGAAAGCTTAACTATCTCATAAGGCATAATAGCTTGGATTAAGGGGAGATGGGTCATTTTTTTAGATCCCCTTCTTCCTCATGTTTAGTCCCATTAGTTTTCAGATTTTAAGATGTTTGCCCCATGGGTTTGTCGATTTTAATACCTTTCGCCCCATTTCTTTGTCAATATTAAGACCTTTCGTGTTATTTAGGCACTGTTTGCACTGGTTTAGCACATGAGATGTTGCCAAGCATGTTAGATAAATTAAAAACGAGCATTGATGCGCAGTTACTAAATCGCATCAGGTGCTGTCTAGCATAATAAAGGTATTGAATGTTTTTCTTGATGTATGTCAATGAGAGCTAGTTGTAGTTCTATTACCCTGCCGCCAGATTGCTCTACCGACTCGTGTCCCAGTAAAATCACCCCACTGCACTCTCCCTATAAATGTACATTTTCTGGTTTGGTCACTCCTAAGACTAGGTAATCCTCAAAGGTTTTCATGTATGAGGTATAGATAAACCAGTAACTGATAGATGGAAATCATCCAAGTTTCGGTTTAATTTACGAACAAATTATAAATAATGAGTATCATGAGTAGTATCATTGTAAGTCTCTACTTTTGGAACAATAATTTTCAATGACCACGTTTGTACGAGGTAGCAACTTCATACAATCCATAACTTGCAATCTCTACCCATTAATCAATTAGTTCTGCAGTTCTGCATAGCACCACCTTATGTCCTAAATGTTTCTGGTAAGCGATGTTTATCATCAGTTGTCAGCTAGAAGAAACGAATTACATTTTCCAACAAAATGTTGTCGTTGCCAAACAAATATTTATTTTCGATCTTTAATCATGCTACTTTACTTGCGCTAGATAATGTGGGCTATGGAATTCCAAACCCTGTTGTTGAGGATGTTCAAGGTCATGGGGAGGGGGGATCAGTTTTGATAACACTGTGTCGAGATATTTTGCAAAATAATTGGCGAAGATTTTGAACGTTTTAGTTTAATTTTCAAAGGCCTCATGTTCTCTCCTAACAGGTATGACAGGTGCGGTAGAGGCTGGTCGGAAAAAGAAACAAAAAGGGACAGACCAATCTCGTGTAAGTAAAATTTCATAATGATTATATTAAAACAACATAACACAATGTGAGAAACATTATACCGTACACAAATCATGAATTATTCACATAGTAATGTAATTAAGATATCCTTCTTTGTTAATTGTACAGTTTGTGTGATACAGCTCTTTTGCAAAGGCGCCACATGTTGTATCATACCGTGTTCTTTTGTTCTGATGATATATTATTGTAGGACACCTCATCTGCTGCCAGACCAATGTTAAGATATAAGCCGCTTGTGTGCTACCTGCTTATCCTACTGTGAATGTTCTATCGAATAAGCTGACCCTTGATCCCGTAGCTGGTATTTGACCGGATATCAAAAACACATACATTTGAAAGGTTGACAGGCGGTGCTTGTGTGCGCGTAGCTGTGTCCTCAAAGTATACGTGTCATAGAGCTAAAACCAGCGTAACTCAAATTATATATCGTTGGGCCTCGCTGCTAGCCAGAAGTTGATATAATTTATGTATCTAAATTACGTGCCACTAACCCCACCACTCTCTTAAGGGGGCCCACCTCGCTTGTTTTCTCTTTCTCTCCCTCTCTCTTTGGCTTGTATCCATTCGGCCCCATTCAGCCTACTATATGAAGACGTTTACCCCCATCCAGGTCTCAATATTTTCCTGGCGAGTGATAGCGAGCCAGCATATATATACATTCATTTTTTGACAGCTAGCTAAATTTGTAAATTTTTCGATAGCAAAATGTCTCTGGCGAAGCCGGATTTCTCCATACAATGCTGGCTCGCTATTGCTCGCCAGGAAGAAATCGACACCTGGATGGGGATAAACGTCTTAAAACAGTTGGCTGAATGGGGCCGAATGGATACAAGCCAGAGAAAGAGAGAAAAGGAGAGCAAGATAAAAAAAAGCAGGTGACCCCCCTTAATTTACACAAACTTCCTATTGACGATACGGATATGTGTTGTTCCTATACCCTGTTCCAAATAGGTAGGACAGAAATCGTGACTTTTAACCTCTGTAACTCAAAAAGGGCTAGTGGAAATGGGCTGTAAATGTTCACACTTATTCCCTGACTGACTCTTCCCAAATTGTAGAAATATTAGCTCGATTACTCTAGTCGCTTGTAAATGATAGAGGTTAAATTTCAAGAGTTTTGGCCTACTTATTAGGAACAGTGTATATATACAGTAGGTTTCCTTTGTAAATCATATACCTCATAAACCACTGTCACACGAGTGCTTTTTCCGTCAATTTTCCATGAACAAGTTTTTTCTCGTAGCTTTTCGGGACTTTTTCGCACTGGTATCGGCAACTAGACTGAAAGTAGACTATGTTAGGCGGCTGAATTCTGATCAAGTGTAATTTTTGAAACTTTCAGACCGTAATTGCCCGTAAAAATTGCTCGAAAAAGGGCTCGTGTGACTCCAGCTTTATCCTTCTACCTCCTTAGGGCTGCACCGAGTACCCAGCCAACGAACCCAAATCATTTCTCCAAAGACCGTTATCTGTGCCCTACATTAGAGTGGTCTTCAGGTGCGTCAATCGCGGTAAATCCACTATCTCTGCTAACACCAGATTCGGCATAAAATACTACCTGGTGGCTAACTGCAAACAGGGGACATGGGAGTACACCAACGATCCACTTGGCTGTTTCCGTAAGTTTGAAGAGAAAAGACTATAAATAAATAAATAAATACATAGATAAATAAATCTATAATATATATATATATATATATATATATATGTGTGTGTGTGTGTGTGTGTGTGTGTATTTACCTAATTGTATTTTACAGGATTGAGATTACTCTCGTAGTGTCCCGTCAGCCTTTAACTTATCATATTTTACTTTAAAAACTTGAATACTTTGTGCACACACTAGGTCGTTTGGTAACTCATTCCACTTCTCAACCATTCTATCTGGGAAACCAAACTTACTAACATCTTTCCTAGCTCTCCTCCTCAACAGTTTATAGTCATGTCCTCTCGTCCTCCCCACCGCTCTCTCTCTCTCTCTCTCTCTCTCTCTCTATGTGTGTGTGTGTGTGTGTGTGTTATCTGGTTGTGTGTTTGTGTGTATCTGGTTGTGTGTGTGTGTGTATCTGGTTGTGTGTGTGTGTGTATCTGGTTGTGTATGTGTGTGTATCTGGTTGTGTATGTGTGTGTATCTGGTTGTGTGTGTGTGTGTATCTGGTTGTGTATGTGTGTGTAACCGGTATTTATATGTCATACTTTAAGGATAGATCAAGATAAGGATATTCTATTCGGTTCACTTCCACTTTAACTGAAGGGCTACACCTCTGTATTACCTACTAATCCCACTCTTACTTTAAGGGGGAATGGGCCGGTTTTCTGGACCACTTTCTCCCTCATGTTTAGCCCCATTAGTTTTCAGATGTTAAGATGCTTGCCCCATTAGTTAGTCGATTTTAAGACCTTTCGACCCATGTCTTCGTCAATATTTAGACCTTTCGTGCTATTTACTGTAGGTGTCGATTTTTTCCCTGGCGAACGATAGTGAGCCTGTAATGTTGGAAGAACCGGCCTTCGGCCGGAACATTGTTCTACCGAAAAATGTACAAATTAATCTAGGAGGGGGATTTAATGGATTTTTTTTTTTAATTTGATGGAGGTCTAGGGAGGAAACTAGAAAAATAACGAATACATGCAAAACTCGCCCAACAAGTTAACCATCTCCCCTTAATTGCAGGTACACTACCTCAAGGCAGCACATCGATCAATATGAACCCAATTACCAAAGCCACAACTAAGTATGCTACACCGCCATCTTCAACAATCTACTCAACAGCAACCACAATCAACCCAACAACAACCACAATCAACCCAACAACCACCACAATCAACCAGATATCAACCACAATCAACCCAACAACTACCACAATTAATCCAACAACAACCACAATCAACCCAACAACAGCCATAATCAACCTAACAATCACAATCAACCTAACAACAATCACAATCAACCCAATAACAACCAACCTTACAACAACAACAGCCAACCAAACAACAACCCACCCAACAACAACCACAATCAACCAAACAGCATATACAGTAAGCCTAACAACCACAACCAACCAGACAACAACAACAACAGCCAACCAAGCAACCACAATCAACTCAACAACAGGTAAGGTCAAACTCCTACGTTGCTTTGCTAGAAAATCTTAGGAACGATAGTTAATTTAGATTGAATTACGATATGATAATAATTGTGCATAAATAAGTTACCATATTTCACCTTGAATATACAGTATATATATTTTTTTGTATACAGGCTACTGTATATACCCAATTGTTCAAGATTAATAGTTTGATTTCTTTTTAGTTTGAATGTTTATAAGATGTATTGGAGAAGCTCGTAGGTCCACCTAATCTGCTTATATACAGTATATATAAACTAATTAACTAATCTGCTTATATACAGTATATATAAACTAATTAACTAATCTTTAACTCACTCAGTACCAGCGACATATTTTGTATTTGATTTTAGCTACATTTAGATGATTTTATGAAGCTTACGAAGGATTGTGGTAACTAAGAGGATTAATTGAGAGACAGTAGCCTTTGAATTAGTAGATGTCCTTCCTAAGCTGAATAAACACATTTAATAGTTGCCAGAGTATGTTTAAGGGGAGATTTTTAGTGCGTTTCCTAGACTTCCATCAAGCTTGAAATTATACCCCCTTGACCCCCTTCCAAGATAAATTTGTACAATTTTCGGTAGAAAAATGTCCCGGCCGAAGGCCGCTTCCTCTTAAATTACAGGCTCGCTATCGCTCGCCACGAAAAAATCGACACCTAAATGGCACGGAAGATCTTAAAAGTGACATCAATGGGGCGAAAGTTCTTAAAATCGTCAAACTAATGGGGCGAACGTCTTCAAATCTCAAAATCAATGGGGCTAAACATGAGGGAGAAAGGGATCCAGAAAAAAAATCCCTTAAGTGGAAATCTCCCCTTAAAAGGATGTCACAGCTGGTACTGATGAAGGGGTTAACGGGCAATTATATTTTGTTTAAGGGGAGATTTCCACTTGAGGGACTTTTTTCTTGACCCCTTTCTCCATCATGTCTAGCTCCATTGCTCCTGACATTTTAAGACGTTTGTCCCTTTAGTTTGGTGATTTTAAGAATTTCCGCCCCATTCTGTCAATTTTAAGACATTTCGTGCCATTTAGGTGTCGATTTTATCCTGGCGAGAGATAGCGAGCCTGTAATTTAAGAGTAACCGGCCTTCGGCCGGGAAATTTTTCTACCGAAAAATTTACAAATTTATCTTGAAAGGGGTTCGAGGGGGTGAAATTTTAAGATTGCTGGAGGAGTAGGAAACAAACTATAAACCTTCCCTTAGTTTTTCCCTTTTCATGCAGCCAACGTCACATGATTGAATAATTTTGGATGTACAGTCTGCTGCATAAGTTGTGTTCTTCCACTTGATCTTATACATAGAAGTAAAGACAGCGTAGCCGAACTTAGAGCGTAGTTTGGAATGATATCAATAATTGTAACCAAAAAGAAAAATGTATCTATCTATCTATTTATATATACAATATAAGCAGAGCTGGGATGAACATCTTTATTAAGGACGCATTTCAGCTTATATCCATCTTCAGCTTAAAAGCATAGAAAAGCATACACAAATCGCTTGCAATCAAGTATTTGTTTTGATACTACAAACATGTAGGGGATCAAATACTGCAAATATATTATAATACCAAATCAAATAGTGCAAAATAATTAAAATACCTAACATTGACCCCTTAAAATAATTAAAATACTGTACCTAACATTGACCCCTTAAAATAATTCAAATACCTAACATTGACCCCTTAAAATAATTAAAATACCTAACATTGACCCCTTAAAATAATTAAAATACCTAACATTGACCCCTTAAAATAATTAAAATACCTAACATTGACCCCTTAAAGATGATAACAAAAGTGAAAAGAAACTAAAGTTCAAAAGTGTACAATAGTGTGAAATGTCACAGACTTCGAAATAAAATATAATAACGCAGTGCCGGCACATTTGATAATATAATAACGCAGTACCGGCACATTTGATAATAATATAATAACGCAGTACCGGCACATTTGATAATAATATAATAACGCAGTACCGGCACATTTGATAATACTATAATAACGCAGTACCGGCACATTTGATAATAATATAATAACGCAGTACCGGCACATTTGATAATAATATAATAACGCAGTACCGGCACATTTGATAATAATATAATAACGCAGTACCGGCACATTTGATAATAATATAATAACGCAGTACCGGCACATTTGATAATATAATATTATAATAACGCAGTACCGGCACATTTGATAATAATATAATAACGCAGTACCGGCACATTTGATAAGTCATATTCCTAAAAAATAAGACAGGAATGTTGACTCGTATGTGTGAACTATATATAATGGGAAAGCGATAGATTTATTAATTTGTTAACAAACATAGGATTGAACATCTAAGCAAACAATACGTGAATATTTGTAGTAAATATACACCTAATATATATTCAAATATACACCTAATATATATTCAAATATACACCTAATATATATTCAAATATACACCTAATATATATTCAAATATACACCTAATATATATTCAAATATACACCTAATATATATTCAAATAGTTAACACATAAGAATGTTCCTGAACATCAGTTTCTACTCATTTTATTTACATTTACTTCTGCGGCTCAATGTTTATTAGGTCCGCG
Source organism: Paralithodes platypus (assembly GCA_032716605.1). Classification (NCBI taxonomy): domain Eukaryota; kingdom Metazoa; phylum Arthropoda; class Malacostraca; order Decapoda; family Lithodidae; genus Paralithodes; species Paralithodes platypus. The sequence continues at coordinate 28,697,027 of CM064522.1, read as the reverse complement.
CGGGAAACAAATGATCTCTACCCGCCACTCTAATCATTGTTGTTGTTGTGGTTCTTCTTCCTATTGTTACTTCTTCTTAGGGCGACGCTTATTGAAAATTGCTAAATCTTGGTTATTACTGAACCAAACTTTATGATTTTTCTCTTGCATATACTTTGATTTATCTTGAACTTCTAGGTCGTAACAGAGCACTTATCTTAAATTTCGTCCTGTGCGTCGCACCATGTGCCTCATTAACGCGGCCAAGCGGACCTATAGTCCGCTTGGACTTATTTTAACTATTTATTACTATTTGATCCCCTACAAATTCATATTATCAGAACAAATACATTATTTCAAGCGATTTCTGTAGGCTCTACTTTGCTTTTAGGCTGAAGATGGTTTTTTTTTATGCCGTAACACCGTCACTAATAAAGATATTCATCCCAGCGCTGTTTTACTATTTATATTGTACCTCCGTGTCCCTTGTGATGCGAGTATTGCTTATAATTATATACAGTATGTATATACAGTATATACTGTATATATATATATATATATATATATATATACAGTATATATATATATATATATATATATATATATATATATATATATATATATATATATATATATATACTGTATATACGCCTCTTTCCATTCTAACCAGATTTCGTCAAACTGGTATCACACACACACACACACACACAGCCCGTAGCCTAGTAGGTAGAGCTCTCGTCTCACACACGAGGGGCCGGGGGTTCAATCCCCGGCCGGGCGGAGACAAATTGGGCTTGTCTCCTTTCATGTGTTAGCCTCAGTTCACCTAGCTGTAAATAGGTACCTGGAATAAGTGGACGACGTTGTGACGTCTCATCTGGGGTTGGCAAAAATGGTACAAGGCGAGATGGGTATCATATGGTTCACCTAAGCTGATGGCTACCTAAGCCTTCGGGCGAGACGGTACCGTCTATAGTGAGAATGGTACCATACAGATCCACCCTAAGCCTTCGTTTCCGATGTCGCCAATTGGCTAAAAATACAGACTACACACACATCCACAGCCATTCCAACGATACATATAACACCTACACATATAGGAGGCGGGAAATAACGAGCATGCTCACTCCCGCAATACAACTAGAGTAAATACAACTAGAGTAAGTACACACACACCTAGGATTAAGGCATACTAATTCGATTTATCTTCTTACAAGGTCGCTGTACATTTAACCCACGCAAGACTTTCTTTTGATTTATCTATTTACTATTATTTTTACTGTCTGTTTCAGGAAGAGAGGAGAGAGAGAGAGAGAGAGAGAGAGAGAGAGAGAGAGAACTAATAAATTTACTAATAAATTAATAAGTATTCCATTGCAGACAATCTAGTTGTGTTTTACCATTTTCTATAACTGTTAACCCCTACAGCACGATGCCGCCTTGTTAACTTTTATTATGGCTAACATTAGACACTTTTAAGCAGTTTAAGAAAGTCCTCTGTTATTTGAAGAGCTATGGTGATAGCACTTACCTCCGAGTCCTAAAGCTAGAACATTAGTTAAAGAAAATCGTCCAATGGTAACCAGAATTCAACGACAATTACGTCATCGTGCTGAAGGGGTTAAGGGGGGATGGTTCACTGTTTGGTCGAATTTTTAATATATTTATTATTTTTTAGTTTCCTCCGTAGACGTCCATCAAACTTAAAATAATACAACCCCAGGATCCCCATGCAAGATATATTTGTACATTTTTCGGTAGAAAATTGTTCCGGCCACAGGGCGGTCCCTCCTAAATTACAGGCTCGCTATCGCTCGCCAGGAAAAAATCGACACCTAAATGGCACGAAATTTCTTAATATTGACAAAGAAAAGGGGCGAAAGGTCTTGAAATCGCCAAACTAATGGGCTGAACGTCTTAAAATCTAAAAAATCAATGGGGCTAAGCATGAGGGCATGTTCGCCTCATTAGTTTGGCGATTATAAGACATTTCACCTCATTTCTGTCAAATTTAAGACCTTACGTGCCATTTAGCTACCAATTTTATCTTGGTGAGCGATAGCGAGCCTGTTATTTAGGAGGAACCTGCCTTTGGCCGGGAAATTTTTCTACCAACAAATGTACACATTTATCTCAAAGGGAGGCCTTGCGTTTTGTTTTTAAACTTGATGGAAGTCTAGGGAGCAAACTATAAACCTCCCTATAAATATATGAATAGCGGTATATGGCGCAAATAACTTTTCTATTATTATTGTTTAAGCTTATGAATATCTTGGAATATTAATGTGTATATGTATATCAGTAACTTAGGTACGGTACTATTGTAAGCGATATTTCTTTCATTAACACATGCAAGTAAACAACATACTGTATGCATAATGTTAATAAAAGATAACTTCTACATCATCAGAACATGTCTTAATGTCAATAAATTTCTATCCTTGTTATAATCTTTCATTGTCAACCAGCAAACAGAATTCTAATAATCTATAAGGAAATTCAGAGTATAAGATTAAATAAATAAATAAATAATTTGTATACTGTATATACCGGTATATACTGTATATATATATATATATATATATATATATATATATATTCTATATACACTGAATATATATATATATATATATATATACTCTATATACACTGAATATATATACTGTATAATTATATACATATATATATATATATATATATATACTATTTTTTTTGTATGTGAGTGAGGGAGACAAAAGGCAGAACTGCCTGTAGCGAGTGCCTCCCAAAAAAGAGTGACAGGGCCAAAATCAAGGGACATTCGAGCCAATATGCATGGACACACGGAGTTTAAAGCAATTTTAGTCATAGGAAGAGGGAAAGACTGATTCTGGGAGAGAGTTCCAGAGCTCAGCTGTTGAATAGAAGAAAGACCTAGAATAACTTTTCACTCTTGGGTTGGAGAGTTGCACAGAGTAGGGGTGGGATTGTGTTGCAAGACGGGTACTACGTATCCTACGTAGAGGAGGTGGTATACATTGGGAAACCTCTTTGGAACACTGATTATTGTAATAGCGATAGAATAGTGAAAGCGAGATGCAAAATTGCGGTGAAGAGAGAGATTACAGAGAGTTGGTGTGTGGACGGGAGTTAATGATACGGAAGGCTTTCCTTTCTACTTTGTCTAGGAGTGCGGTGTGAGAGGATCCTCCTCACACATATGAACAATACTAAATACAAGGACGCACTGTGCCCCTGTCCAGAGCAAGAAGCTGTGCAGGGGTAGAGAACCCCTTGAAGCGGTTGAGCACACCCAGCTTCTGGGAGGCTGCCTTAGCAAGACTGGTAATATGGTCCTTCCAAGTGAGAGCAGAAGAAAAGAGACACCGAGAATATTGAGAGAAGATGAAGGATTGATTTTTGTATTGTTGAAATGTAAGGGATAGTCCTCTGGGAGTTCCGGAAGGGTATTAAGATGAAGAACTTGGGGTTTGGAAGCATTAAAAGCAACAAAGATTTCTCTGCCCGAATTGGAAATAGTAGTTAGATCAGAAGATAAGTGTTGCATGGCTTCATTAAGTTTGTTTTTGAGGGATTTCTGGCTGGGGCGTTTAGGAAAACTAATTGAGTAGTGTAAGGTAAGAGTCGCCTGCGTATGAATGGATGGGACTGGAGGTACAGTTGAGAAGATCATTTAAAAAATTAGAAAGAGAATGGGAGATAGGACAGAGCCCTGAGGAACACTGGAGTTGATAGGATAAGAAAGTGAGCGCAGCTATGGAACGGCCGGTGTGAGGTGCTAGAGTTCCCCGTGACAGAGAGCGACAGGTTAAAACAGCCCATATGCCTATCATTTGAACCAAAATCAGTTAAATTACGACTGTATTTCGATATATCGTTAGCGAGCATAACCTACCACTACTTACAATAATACTAATGCAGAAAATATCTATAAATAACAATAATTTGGTGGGATAAAGTATAGAATCTACTTATAGAAGGCAACGGCTCCCGGGGCGCTAACCTCGATTCTATTTCGGTGGATTTTTACTTAATGTTATTGCATTTACTAACTTAACCTAACCAACCTAACCAAATACAATAACATTAAGTAAAATATATCGAAATACAGTCGTGATTTAACTGATTTTGGTTTAAATGATAGGCATATGGGCTGTGTTAACCTGTCACTCTGTCACGGGGAACTCTAGCACCTCACACCGGAAAGGAAATTAGAGACAAATGCACAGATGGAGGGATAGAAACCGAAGGAGGGTAGTTTAGAAATTAAAGATTTGTGCCAGACTCTATCGAAAGCCTTCTAGTGCTATAAAATATTATATATATATATATGATTTACTGAACCTCTAAGTCTAATATTATATGAACCCTGTGTCTCTTCACTGAATTCGCAACTAATCAAGGGACAAAATACATAAATACACACAAACAGTAATATCTGCAATGGTACCGGTACCGGGCAGTCGGCCCATGATTATAAGACCTTTTGAACCATTTCTTTATAATTTCTTCCCGGCGAAATTATCAATTTCGATACTGGCATATAGTTTACCTTCCTTTTACCCACTTTGGCTGGTACATTTTTTGTTATCGAAAAATGCACAAACATATTTCAAAGGGGAGTCTTGCGGGTATTATTTTTAAGCTTGATGGATGTCTATAGGGAGCAAACTAAAAACCTCCCCTTAAGGGGATTTTTTGATTTGATTCCCTAGACTTCCATCAAGCTTAAAATTACTCCTCCTCGACCCCCTTTCAAGATAAATTTGTACATTTTTCGGTAGAAAAATGTCCCGGCCGAAGGCCGGTTCCCCTTAAATTACAGGCTCGCTTTCGCTCGCCAGGAAAAAATCGACACCTAACTGGCACGAATGGTCTTAAAATTGACAGAAATGGGGCGAGGGTTCTTAAAATCGCCAAACTAATGGGGCAAGCGTCTTTAAATCTCAAAATCAATGGGGCTAAACATGAGGGAGAAAGAGGTTCAGAAAAAAATCCTCCAGGTGGAAATCTCCCCTTAACCCCTTCTGTAATACCAGCGACGTATGATAAATTTTAGTCTACCAATATTAAGACTATTATATGCAGTCTAAGATGGATCTGTGGTAGTAAAAAGGTTTAATTGAGATTGTTCGAAGCCTGTAAATTGCTGGAGGCCATGTTTAAGGGGAGGTTTTTAGTTCGTTCCCTAGAATTCCATCAATCTTAAAATTACACCCCCTAGACCTCCTTTCAAGATAAATTTGTACATTTTTCGGTAGAAAAATTTCCCGGCTGAAAGCCGGTTCCTCTTAAATTACAGGCTCGCTATCGCTCGCCAAAAAAAAATCGACACCTGAATTGCACGAAAGGTCTTAATATGGGGTGAAAGTTCTTAAAATCGCTAAACTAATGGGGAAAACGTTTTATAATATCAAAAGCAATGGGGCTAAACATGAGGGAGAAAGGGGTCAAGAAAAAAATCCCTCAAGTGGAGATCTCCCCTTAAACTGAATTAAATGGTCTAATAGTAGTTAGAGTCAAGTTACTAGGACGGCACCGGTTATGAAAGAGTTAAGGGCTAGTGGTTGGTTTTTGGTCTGTTTACAGTATATATATATATTTATTAATTATCTGTTTAGTTTCCTCGTTAAACCTCCATCAAGCTAAACAAAATATATATATATATAAAAAAACACACACATTCAAGATAAATTTGTATATTTTTCTATATATAAATGTTCCGGCCCGTTCCTCCTAGAATTACAAGCTTGCTATCACTCACCAGGAAAAATCGTCACCTAAATGACACGAAAGGTCTTTATATTGACAAAGAAATGGGGCGAAATGTTTTAATGGACCGAACATCATAAAATCTCAAAATGTGTGAGTATACTATAAATTAAAACATAAATACAATACAAATAACGACTGCAAGTATAAAATACAAATTATCTTAAACTAACCATGAGTGTAAATGATATACATACTGTATGTTGTCTGCTTGAGGTTGGATTTGTTTAATATATATAATTTATATAAATAACTCACAAAACCATACCTACCAGTACATTATACAGAAATTATTTTGTGGGGTATGCTTAACCTACTGTCTTAAAACACACATACAAGTGTTTTTGAACCGGTATTTATTGATACAATATATACGCACATGCACATATACATGCTCGTGTGTGTGTGTGTGTGTGTGTGTGTGTGTGTGTGTGAGTGAGTGAGTGAGTGAGTGAGTGTGTGTGTGTAAGCCAAGCTGCCTACATAGACTAGAGTATATCTGCAAAATAAAATGCAATATCATAGTTAAAAGAAATAGAAAATACCAAAACATTAATTCCAAGAAAATATGAAGGAAACGAGTGCAGAAAGAGGCCCAAGCCCAAGATATACTAGCATTCCTGTCACCAATTTCCATACTAGATGAAGTTCATTTCGTGTTTAGGTGGTTTTATGATAGTCAAAGGAACATCAATAGAATTATTTGCACTCAAGGACAGGCTTTCTTTCCGTCACTGATCGATGAGACACATATGCATGATGGTCAGTGGCACAAATAAAATAAGTAAGCAGATGCGTGGTAGGTAAGTAAGGGAAAGGTAAGTATATGAGTAAGTAGGTATGTAAGTAGGTAAGGGAAAGGTAATTTATATTTGCCATGGCATTATATCCGTCACAGCCTTTTGCATGGAGCCTGTGGTGGAGGAGATACCCACTAACTTGGTACACATGGGCAACTGCATTATCCAGGTTGCCACAGTAAGCTTGTCACTTAATCATACCGTAGCTCTTTAAATACCAACATATTCATTACAGGAAGTCAGTCAGCCGAGTTATCTTGGCGTCAACTTTCCTCACTTGCGTCGTAATAGTTGTTGGTTACTCACTCCTCCCAACTGGATTTCTACCGTTTTACCCAACCAGCGGGGGTGTGGGGGCAACAGCCCCCACCCATAATACTAAGATAGGTTAGGTAAGGTTGTTAGGTTAGGCTAATGTCTCTCTGAAACATTGTACAATCCGTGCCACATCTTGATTGATACTTTTGTCAGAGGGGTTGGAATTCCCTTATAATTCATTTCCGCATATTGCCACCTATAGGCTACCACATCACTTACCTCGTCGTACCTTCCTGTTAAATACAATAATATTTGCTTTAGCTCGTATAGGTGCAATTATAGAAATTTACCGGCTAATGTCCTTTCAAAAGGGGTATAGGCTAGTAAACCCTAGGATAGCCTATACCCGGTCAGAGGTAAGAAGAAGAAGAGTCCTGCAGTAGTCTCCTTGAATGCTACCCTGTTTTTAACTTTTCAGTGAGCGCACTGAAGTTAGTTACTTATTTACTTTTTACTGGTTCCTTATTGGCACTTCATATCAATAAGTAATAAGTAAATAATTTTAGTTACATTTTACGTGTTCAAGATACAAATCCAATAAATAAAAACAGCTAGAATAAGTAATAAGTAACTAGTTTTAGTTACATTTTACGTATTCATGATACAGATCCAATACGTAAAAACAGCTAGATTTTACCGGTTCAGGATAGGGCCTACAACTCCAATACGTAAAAACTAAAAATTCGATTTTTGTTTTCGCAGAGTGATGAACAAACATAATTTTCTGACCTAGTTTAAGATATAAATCCAATACCAGTACGTAAAAACAGCAAGCATTAGTAATAAGTAACTAATTTTAATCACATTTTACGTATTCAAAATACAAATCCAATACGTAAAATCAGCTAGAATAAGTAATAAGTAAATAGTTTTAGTTACATTTTACGTATTCAAGATACAGATCCAATACGTAAAAACAGCTAGAATAAAAGTTGGCACTTCATATCAATAAGTACTAAGTAATAAGTAAATAGTTTTAGTTACATTTTACGTATTCAAGATACAAATCCAATACGTAAAAACAGCTAGATATTACCGATTAAAAGGACAGCTCTCTGGCTGAGTATCGATCTTAGAATCTCCTGCTGAGGTCACCTCTTTTCTCAGCGTCTTGGCGGTGGTGTGGCTGAGAATCAGAAAGGCGCCTAGGGGTAGGGTATTGTAGGGCGGTTGAGTCTGTGTGGCCTGGAGGTGGGGTGACATCGGTATATTTCGGCTTCTCTGGTCATGGCGGCGAGGCGGTTGCGCTCTAGAGTGGCGTGGGGATGTCTGCGTGTTTATGATGCTATTCCTTGGTTGATTTCTCCTCTTCGTCTTCTTGTTCTGCTGGACTTTGGGAGTGATTATGGTGATGAATAAGTCTTTCCCTGGTGTTGGAGGACATGTCATCTCGATGGCAGTAACTCGTGTTGGGGTGGTGGTTTTTCCCTTGTAGCTCTGGGGTGGTGTTATTCTTATCTTCATAAATACGATGTGAGAGAAGAAGAAAGAAGAAGAAGGTGGCCATCTTGGGCTTTGGTAAGTTATATATTTGTCCTTCTGGTTTGTTCTGGAGCTGCTTAGGTGGTTTGTAGGCTGGAGGTAGATGGCGTGGACAGTGTTTGCAAGTTTGTAGGTTTGGGATGTTGCAGGAGGAGTGTAATCGGCGAGAAACTGATCGCATGTTGTTCTCTATATAATTGTTTGCCCTCGAGTGGTTTTCTTTGATGATTATAGAGAAACCAGCTTGGTGGTGGTGAATGATTGGTTAACTGTCTTATTTCATAATCCAATTAGTGCGGTATACAAGTAATTCAATTAGACTAAATTAGTTTAGTATAAGTAATCCAGTCGTCGGTAGAGGTGTTGGCTGTGGTGGTGGTGGTGAGAAGTTAGGTGGTGATCTTGGTATGTTGGCTGTGGTGGTGGTGTGGCAACATTGTTGGTGGAGATGGTGGTGGAGGTAGGGGTGGGGATCTAGGTATGTTGGTTGTGGTGGTGAGAATGCTTTTCTGTTATTTCAGTAAGAAAATTAGCATAACATAGCATCATTTTGGCCATTTCCAAAACACATGTCCAAACCATAGACTCCTTTAAAGGAGTCTATGGTAAAGTGAGATAGTTCGAAGCCTGTTGATTGTTGGGTGCCATTTTTAGACTGAATACAATCGTCTAATAGTATAGCCAGAATAAAGTTAAAAAGACAGTAAAGACAGAAAGGGTTAAACCTATAATATAAGTTTATGTTAGGGTTTAACCCTCGTCTAGGGGGGGGGGGGGGTTTTGGGCTATTTTGGGCATATTCAGGCCCTCCTGAATGATCAATCAAGTATCTGCATGAAAAGAAATGTATTCAGCAAAAAACTAGGCACTACAAGCTTCAAAATGAGACCAGAACGAGCTACGTAGCACTTGTCGTTTTGATGCAGTGTTACCACCAACATGGGAGTTTAGGGTATAGCGACATATTTTTTCCAGCTACACTCACTACTGGCTACACTGCCGGCCTCTCGAGATCAGAGGGAGCGTGAGTCAGTGGGCGGCGGTAAGCCCTGGGTGTCGGCCGTGTAGCCTGCTGCTCTCCCGGCCATTTGCACTCGATTTTAACCCTTTAAAAGCCTTAATAATGCTCCTAACTTGCTGCTTTTTAGATACGAACTTAAGTCGGGCCCCGCTCTTTAAGTGTTAAAACTAGGACAGTAAAGTGGAAAGCTCTCTATCCCCACTCAAAGAGAGAGAGAGAGAACGTGGGGGGGGGGGAAGAGGGAGAGAGAGTGGGAAGGGGAAGAAGAGAGAGGGGGGGGGGGGGAGAAGAGAGAGAGGGGGAAGGGGAAGAAGAGAGAGAGAGAGAGTGAGTTAAGCTAGGTAGATATTTGGAGAGAGGGGAAGGGGGAAGAAGAAAAAGAGAAGAGGGGTGGATAGATAGATAGAGACACAGTGACAGTACGTAGCCGCACTCACTCTCCGACTCCACTCCTGGGGATCCTCCCGGGCGAGACCCCAGGCATCATCCTGAACCATGTCAAGTATCTTGGCGCATGATTGGCCGACTAGCCTCAGCCATGAGTCAGGTCAGGTCAGGTGAAGGTATTGAGGGAATCTAGCCTTTACAACGGCACCTCGCATCTACATTCCACTTGTCCTATTTTTCTGAAGCGTGTAGAGAGGGGAGAAGGGGTGTTGGAGAGAGAGGAAGCTGTTGGAGTTGCTTTGTTATGTGTGTTATTAGCCTGTATACGTCGTCATGGTGTCCCCCGACTGGGTGCAAGCATGTGATACATGCTATAGTCTATTCGCTGTAAGTAGGCAAGACATAATAATAATAATAATAATAATATTTATTCAGTTAGCAATTTACAGATTTGGTACCACATAGTTTGTTACAAATATGACATGTACCAGCCTTGCATAATTCCAACTAAGGATAGCCCAATAAGGCCGTTAGGCGTATTTCCATTGGGGTCCTTGTGGGATTAGGTTAGCTGGGGAAAAATGGGGAGGATAAAGAAATAGATACTTTAGAGAAAGTATTTCTAGGGGGTTATTTTAAGATACCTTACATCCTATAGTAAATATCAGTAATCCGTAATCAGTAATCATTTCAGTTTGGTTTGTCTATCTCTTATGTCGCATTTAGTAGTAGACATAAGCTTGGTGCTCCCTTCTCGCAGCTGTCCGGTTCAGGTGTTCCTTCAGGCTACGTCTGAAGGAATACAGTGTTCTCTTTTCACGGACTGACTGGGGTAGGTCGTTCCAGTCTTTGATGGCAGTGAAGAAGAATGTTTGCTTACCCTGTCCTTGGATTCTCGGGACCTTAAAATTAAACATCCTGTTTCTTGTATTATGTCCACTCCTCTCATTTGCTTTAACAAAATCATTCTTTAGGTACTCTGGAGCTCTGTCATAGAAAATGTTGAAGGCATTAGTGAGCCTGATTTGTTTGGCACTGTCAGCGACATTGAGCATACCTAGTGACTGAAGTTGTTCCTGGCCAACATGTGATCTGGGTCCTAGGTTCAACATGAACCTAACCATTTTATTTTGAGTGACCTGAAGTTTGTGCTGTGCTGATTTAGATGATGCAGAGTACCAGGATGACACAGAATAGTCAAAATGATATTGAACAAGCGCTTGGCAGAGGGTCTTTTTGGTCGCCGCGGGCAAGCATCCCACCTGTCTATACAGGTATTTTATACGTGCTCTACACTTACTCAGGATAGATTCCAAAATTGTTTCACCTGACAAACTCGCGTCCAGTTTTAGTCCGAGATATTTAACTTGTGACACTGTTGTTATAGGAATATCATTACAGTTGACCGAGAAGCCCACAATGTCTTTCAGTTTGCGTTTTGTTCCACATAAGATGGCTTCCGTCTTGCCCAGGTGAAGAGATAGTCTATTGTCCACTAGCCATTCACTACATGATTCTAGTTCTTTGGAAAGTGAAGCGGCAATACTTATTGGGTCTTTTCCTGAAACCAGGAGCACGCTGTCGTCTGCATACAATAATAATTTACATGAGACGCTTAGTTCCATGTCGTTCACATAACAGAGAAAGAGTAAGGGATCAAGGATGCTTCCCTGCGGGACCCCACAGTTAATTGGCATATGATCAGATATATTATCGTCAATTTTGACTCTTTGGGTTCTACCACTAAGATAAGATTTAAACCAGTTCACAGATCCTATGCCCATTGCTTGTAGTTTATTACATAGGATATCATGGTCTACTGTGTCAAACGCCTTTTGTAGATCAAGAAGAACCATACCGGTGTAGTTACCTTTAGACATTTCTTTACGAATGTGATCCGTTAAGTGGATGAGACAGGAGTCTGTCGAGTACATGCATCTGAAACCTGATTGAAACTTATAGAATAGATCATTTTGTTTGAGGTAGTGTGTTCAATTTGGGTGTATACCGCTCTTTCAAGGATTTTAGATACAATACATAATATGCTAACTGGTCTGTAGTTACCAACTTCTAGTTTATTTCCTTTCTTGAATAGAGGGGTTACAATAGCTTCCTTCAGTTCAGCAGGTACAGTGTTGGTTTTAATTGACAAGTTGATGATGTGGGTTAGGGGGCCTGCTATACCAATGGCTCCATCTCGTAGAAATTTGGCAGGAATTTTGTCTAACCTCTGTAACTCAAAAACGACTAGAGTAATGGATCTAATATTTTACCATTTGGGAAGAGTCAGTCAAGGAATAGATGTGGAAATTTACAGCCAATTTGTTGTTGCTCTTTATGAGTTACAGAGAGTAGAGGTCATGATTTCTCGCCTACTTACAGCGAATAGACTATAGGACGTACTACAACACCCACTAAATGTCCACCTGGGCTGGGATCGAGTTCCATGGTCACCCCCCTAGACCTCCTTCACTAAGGGTAATAATCTGTATAGACCACCTGGTGAGCAGGGTAGGCTTCAGGGGAGGTGGTTCGTTTTTCTGGTCCCCCTTCTTCCTCGTGTTTAATCCCATTCGTTTTCAGATTTTAAGATGTTTGGCCCATTAGTTTGGCGATTTTAAGAACTTTCACCCCATGTCTTTGTCAATATTAAGACTTTTCGTGTATTAGGTGTCAATGTTTTCTTGGCGAGCGATAGCGAGCCTGTAATTTAAGAGGAACTTTTTCTATCGAAAAATTTACAACTTTATGTTGAAATGGTATGCCTTGGGATTTTTTTTTTTTTTTTTTTTTTTTAAGCTTGATGCAGGTCTAGGGAGGAAACTTATGATAAAAAAATACATAAATGAGAAAATACATACTCACATCCCGCCTTAATTAAGGCAGGTCGGTCAGTTTTTTACAAGGCTAATGTGAGGGAGGAATTTTGACCCCTAACCCCTTATAACTTAAAAATGGGCTGGAGAAAACGGGCTATAAATGTGTATAAAATTTTGTTTAGGGCTGGTCCTATTCAGAGTGAGGTTTGGCATCCTCTACCCATCTTCAGCCCTTTCTGTCTGTCTCTTTTACTGTCCTAATTTTCCTTCTCGGGGCAGGAGGCTAGGAATCCTCCTCCCCTTGTGAAATTGACCTACAAGACAAAATGGAGTAAGGAGTGAGGGAACATGAAAGTGGTCCCGGACCCTAAGAATTGGAACTTTAAATGTTGTTTCGTTCGGGCTCTGTCTCGAGTCGGCCACCCCCAGCTATGAGGTATGTGTCAAGAGTATATACATACATACATACATGCATACATTTCCTGGCGCAAGCGGCGTCACATCAGCGGAATTTTCGTCAATTTTCGATGAGCAAGTTCTTTCTCTTACTATTTTGAGACTTTCGCAATGGAATCGAAAACTAGATCGAAGGTATAGGTTGTGTTAGAGAGTTTAAGGGGAGATGGTTCACTTTTTGGCGATTTTTGCATGTATTCAATATTTTTCTAGTTTCCTTCCTAGACCTCCATCAAATAAAACAAAAAACAAAAAACATCCATTAGATCCCCCTTCTAGATTAATTTGTAAATTTTTCGGTAGAAAAATGTCCCATCCAACATCACGGGCTCACTATCGTTCGCCAGGGAAAATATCGACACCTATATTTTGTTTTTTTTGTTTTTTTTTCTATGTGATTGAGGGAGGCAAAAGGCATAACTGCCTATAGCGAGTGCCCCCCCCCCCCCCCCCCCATAGTTGAAAGAGTGACAGGGCCAAAATCAAGGGACGTTCGAGCCAAAATGCCTGGACACACGGAGTTTGAAGCAATTTAAGTCATAGGAAGAGGGAAAGACTGATTCTGGGAGAGAGTTCCAGAGCTCAGCTGTTGAGTAGAAGAAAGTTTGAGAGTAACGTTTCACTCTTGGGTTGGAGTTGCACAGAGTAGGGGTGGGATTGAGTTGCAAGACGGGTACCACGTGCCCTACGTAAAGGAGGTGGTATGCACTGGGATAGCTCTGAGGAACACTGATTATTATAGTAGCGATAGAATAGCGAGAGAGATGCAACATTGCGGCGGAGAGAGAGAGATTGCAGAGAGTTGGTGAGTGGACGGGAGTTAATGATACGAAAGGCATTCCTTTCAACGGTGTGAGAGGAACCTCCCCACACATGTGAACAATACTCAATACGAGGGCCCACTATGCCCCTGTACAGAGCAAGAAGATGTGCAGGGATAAAGAACCCCCTAAGGCGGTTGAGCACACCCAGCTTCTGGGAGGCTGCCTTAGCAAGACTGGTAATATGGTCCTTCCAAATGAGAGCAGAAGAAAAAGAGACACCAAGAATATTGAGAGAAGATGAAGGGTTGATTTTTGTATTGTTGAAGAATAAGGGATAGTCCGCTGGGAGATCCTGACGGGTAGATAGATGGAGAAATTGGGTTTGGAAGCATTAAAGTTAACAAGTTTTCTCTGCCCCAATTGGAAATAGTATTTAGATCAGAATTTAAGAGTTCTATGGCTTCATTACGTTTGTCGTTGAGGGATTGCTGGCTGGGGCGTTCTGAAAAACTAATGGAGTAGTGTAAGGTTGAGTCGTCTGCGTATGAATGGATGGGAATTAAGGTACAGTTAAGGAGATCATTTATAAAAATTAGAAAGAGAATAGGAGATAGGACAGAGCCCTGAGGAACACCGGAGTTTATAGGGTGAGGAAGTGAACAATGGCCGTCCACAACCGCGGCTATGGAACGGCCGGAAAGGAAATTAGAGACAAAGGCACAGATGGAGGGATAGAAACCGAAGAGGGTAGTTTAGAAATTAAAGATTTGTGCCGGACACTATCGAAGGCCTTCGATATGTCTAGTGCAACTGAAAAAGTCTGAACGAAGTTCCGAAAGGATGATGACCAAGAGTTAGTAGAATATGAAAGAAGAGCGACCCTTAAGGAAGCCATACTGGCGATCTGAGAGCAGATTATGAGAAGAGAAATGCTTAAGAAATTTGGAAGCAAGACTAGTTTCAAAAGCTTTAGAAAGACAAGAGATAAGAGCAATTGGACGATAGTTGGAGGGTTGAGAGCAGTCACCCTTCTTTCGGACAGGTTGAATGAGAGCAAACTTCCAGCATGAAGGGAGACGTTAGAGGATAGACAGAGACGAAAGAGTTTGCCTAGGCAGGGAGTCAGCACGGAAGCACAGTTTTTGAGAACAACAGGAGGAACACCGTCCGGACCGTACGCCTTATTAGTGTTAAGCCCAGAGAGGGTAGAAAGTACATCTTTAGAAGAGATTAGGATATTAGGCATAAGTAAGAGAGAGGAGGGCGGAGAGGGAGCAATAGCACCGGAATCATCCAAGGTGGAGTTTCTAGCAAAAGTTTGAGCGAAGAGTTTAGATTTGTCAGAGGAAGAAGTGATGGTTGTGCCATCAGAGTGGGAATATAGCACGAAAGGTCTAAATATTGACGAAAAAATGGGGCGAAAGGTCTTAAAATTGACTAACTAATGGGGCAAACATCATAACATCTGAAAACTAATGGGGCTAAACATGAGGGAGAAAATGGTCGGGAAATGTGATAGTGAAACCGTTCTCTCTCTCTCTCTCCCCCCCTCCCTTCTTCCCTCCTTTCCTCTCCTTCTTCCTTCCTTCCCTCCTCCTCCCCCTCCCGCCCGCCCTCCACCCCTCTCCCTCCCCTCCCCCTGTATTTATACGAACTTAATAAAATAATCAAATCAAATCCCCTCCCCCACCCTCTCTTATCTCTCATGCACACTCTCACGCTCACACCCTTCCCTCCACCCCACCCCATCACACACACACAGTCCCATATATACCCCCCCTCTCTCTCTCTCTATGAGGACTGGTTGAGAGCTCTTGATCTCTTCCCGTTGGAGACCCGCAGACTACGAGGTCAGCTCATTGAAGTTTTTAAAATACTTAATGGGTTTGACAATGTGGATTATAGCAAAATGTTTAGCCTCTATGAATACAACACGCAACCATGGCTGGAAATTAGAATTGAAAAGGTTCAGCACTAGTATCTGTGGAAACTTGTTCACATATAAGATCTGTTCTACCTGGAACAAACTTCCCTCCGAAGTTGTAAATAGATCTTCAGTAGAGCAGTTCAAGAAGAGAGTATATAGTATTTTACACACAGTCTCTCTCCTTCCACTTCGAGTATCTCCTCGGAATGGACTGCAAGGTCTCTACGATTCTAACTATTCCTTGTAACTCTCTCTCTCTCTCTCATATATCTGTTTATCACAAGACTCGACCACGATGTCAGCATCTATGAGCGCGCCTATTAAGGGGGGGGGGCTTTCTGGACCCCTTCTCTCTCATGTTTAGCCCCATTACTGTTGAAGTTTTAAGACATTCGCCACATTAGTTAGCGATTTTAAGACCTCGTGCCATTTAGTCGTCGATTTTTTTTTGGAGAGCGATACCTATAAGCTATACCCTGTTCCAAATAAGTAGTCCAACACTCTTGAACATTAATCTCTATAACTCGCAAACGACTACAGTAATAGAGCTATAGTAAGATCAAATTAAGATAAAATTAGATAGGCATATGGACGAGATGGGTTGGGTGTGAGAGGGCTCTGTCAGGTGTGGGCCAATCGGCGCTCTGCAGACCCCTGTTTTCTGACCTCTGACTGTTTCGGTGAGGTCAGCCCTAATGGTGTTAGTGAGCTGGGCTTATAATTAGGGTTAGGTGTGAGAGGGATCTGCCTTGCTTGGGCCAATCGGCTTTCTGCAGACTCCCATGTTCTTATGTTATACTGTAGTATACTCGCTGTAAGTAGGTGAGCAATCATTATCTCTATCCTCTGTAACTCAAAAAGGGGTAGAGCAAACTGCCTGTAAATTTCTACATCTATTCCTTGACTGTTTTTTCCCAAATGGTAGAAATGTTAGCTCGATTACTCTAGCCGTTTTTGAGTTACAGAGGTTAGAGGTCATGATTTCTCACCTACTTACAGCGAATAGACTATAGTAACTACTAACTAAAGAACCTATGGGAGACAGATAGATAACCGAGATTCTTCACCCATTTCATTCCTAGAGGTCTTTCCTAAGCTGAGAAATATTGTCTAATAGAAGCCAATTTACGAAAATAGTTATCCTGCCCGTACACTGACGAATTTTCTAGATATTCTGACTATCATGATCGCATTAAACAATTTTAATCAGTTTCCAAAGTACCTACAGTATGCCAGTCAGAGGGTTAATTGATATACTTGACATATTTTTATGCCTATCAAGCCTTTCTAAGCTGAGAAAAGTTGTTAATTGACCACTCGTTCTATAAGGAAGTTGGAGTTGTTGACATCGGTAGTAAACATAAATACAATAATAATGTAGGTTTCTGATGGCTAAAGAGTATGTTGAATTGGATTTTATGTATTTATATATGTTTTAGCTGTAAACTCTGTTAAATATCGTTGTCTACAGCTCCAACTCCTTATAGAACGAAACTCGCATGTGGTCAAATACCTATCAAGACTTCCTAAGCTGAGAACAGTTGTTAAATGTCAGCTAGAATACAACATAAAAAGGCTTATACATTATTTTGTACATGTTCTAGCCATCATTATATAATATTAATCAGATTCTGAAGAATCTATGAGAGTCAGGGTTAATTGAGATAATGTGTACGTTACTGCTTTCTAAGCTGAGAAAATTATTTTAACATCGACTAGAATACATTTGAAAGTGGCGCTCTTTTCGATATCCACAAAACAAAGAAACCAAAATATTCCTGCTTAATTTTGAGATGCTTGATTAAATTCATTTATATTTAAATACAAGAATGATTAAACAATAATAAATACAAAGATATCATGCACAAAATGTTCCTTAGTATGTGTTAAGAAATACGAAAACATTAAGCCTAGCCTCCCAAGAAGCATGGCCTATTTACTTCCAGACAAGACAAAAAGGACTTACAATGCTGTACTATCTTACTTTAACTAATCCAACTAACACATAAAAAGCTGTCCAACGCCTGTGCAAATATCTGGAGATTCCTACTCCGTGTAGGCTACATTGCACATCACAACCCTAAGAAGAAGAAGAAGAAGAAGCATGACCCAAGAATTTTGATTTGGTAAGTATTTTTCGTTGTTTTATGCAAGATATGCTTTTCCCCTTCTATTCTTACTCTGTCCCATCTACATGCCTGTGCAGTAATCTGGAGACAACCCTCCAAGCAAACTGCACATTTAAACAATAATAAGAAGATATGGTGAAGTAATCTTAACAATATATGTAATTAATAACTCATGGTTGGATCTTCTTAACCCTCTCCGACATATGACGCGATTTTGAGCCGATTAGGGATAGGCCTAGCCTACTTTAAAGCCTTTGTTACCATCAGGGGTATTTAGAAACCTTTAGTTTAGGCCTAGTTACTTCAACATCTGCAGTTGTCTTTGAGTTAGCTGTGGGAAGAAAACTAATTTTGGAGAGGTAATTATAAGAGTGAGAGAAGTTAGAGAACTCTATTTCTTATTGCTAATCTGGCAACCTCTGCGTCATATGAGTGTGAAGGTGTTAAACTGGGCAATTCTATATAAATATAATTAGGCTAGGCTAGCCTAGGCTAGCCGGTTTAATTCTAGTTTCGCTTTCACAGCATAGGCCTACTCATAAATTTCTATGGCTACTTTAGAGTTGTCATATACCATACTTAATTCCTATATATGTCCAAAGCGGCGGAAATGCATTATAAGGAATTATACCTACTGTAAAAAAAAAAAAAAAATCTCCCCATATGCGGCACCATAGCTATTACATAATACTAGGTTAGGTTAGGTAAGGTTGTTAGGTTAGGCTAATGTCGTAAATGTAGTTTATTATCATTATATTACGTCTTTTACCCAGCAATTTCCCTGATCTTCATAGTTGGTCGGGAAGCTATGCCTTTACAACGGCGCCTCCCTTTTGTCGCTGTGTACGTGAAACTAGAATTTTACCGGCTAGCCTATATCTATTATTCTAGGAATCTATACTAACTTTAATTTAGGCTAGGCCTAGCCTTCATATGTTGCCTGTCGATCATAGCCTATTCTTCGGTAAATCTACAGTTATACTACCCCTCCCCCACTACCCCCCACCACCTCCCCCCTTCAAAACACGCCTCTTAGCGTATTTTTAGATGGTTCAGCAGACGCGGTCACGCGGAAACTGGAAAAAAACTTATTTTGATAAAAAATTATCACCAACCAGATACGAGTTTTTCAGGTAGCCTAATTTGTTGTTGTTTTTTATTTTTTATTTGATAGCCTATAGGCTACAGTGTTATTTAATACCGAGGACCGTCGCATTTTAGTATTTTTATTAGGCCCTATTAGCCTAACCTAACCTAACTTAACCTAACCTAACCGAAAACTAACCTGTCTCGCGACCGGTCTAAATCCAGCTCACGTTCCCTGTGTATGGGTGCGCGACGGTCTAAACCCAGCTCACATTCCCTGTTTATGGGTTCGCGAAGGTTTGTAATACTTCAATGTAGGCTATCTATTACAAGTCAAATATACATTTCCGCGCATCATCAAACCATAGGCTACTAAGTTTACTACTAATAATATTAACCCATTAGTACCAACAGAATAGTGACAAAATAGGGGTAGTATAACTGTAGATTTATCTATTCTTCTTCTTGATATTTATATGTGCAGTTTGCTCGGAGGGTAATTTTTTTTGAAAAGACTCGCAGCGTTATTAGGCCTAGGCTATAGGCTTACATAATTTATTAGGGAAAGTGAAGCTCTATGGAATCCTTATAATATACTCACATATATTCCACTGTGGGAGAATAGTTTTGATAGTTAACTATAGTTTTGATGTAAATACTACTGCAACTACGAATCTTGTTTCCGAGACCTAGTATATTAACCTAACCAAACAACCTAACCTAACCCTAGACCCAGTACGTGGGATACAACACTAGCCCTTGCATGCCAGCTATTGTGGGTTCATATATTAGACATACAGTAACATCTTTGTAGAACATAACACTTTACCGTAGCGAGTGTACTCCATTCCGAACACTTTTTGTAAGCATTGAACACGTCCGTAGCAGAGCTCTCAAGATTGCGGGACTGAGTTTGTTTACGCGCGGGACTATTTATATCGACAAAATCGAGTTACAAAACTTATCAAAACTATTCTACCACAACGGAATCTATGTGAGTATATTATAAGGATTCCATAGAGCTTCACTTTCTCTAATAAATTATGTATAATAACGCTGCGAGTCTATTCGCGATAATTATCGCTCGGAGTATTTCAGATCTCCAGATTACTGCACAGGCATAGAGTTGCTTGCTGAGGGGAAGGGAAGTTTGTTAATTGAAAGGGATCTACAGATAGGATGTCTAAATAGTGAGTACAGGTATTGTACCCTACATAGTTTTAACTATAGGTCAAGGTCATTAAGGACTGGAAAGTGTTTTGAGGGTAAGTAAATAGGTAAGATGAGGATTGGTTATTAAGGTCTTATAGGAGGTAAGTCGTTAAGTCTCGTCGGGTTGAGTCAGGTTCGGGTTTTGTAAGGTTGGCAGAGGTCTAGTACAGTACAGTACGGTACAGTACCGGTATGGGTGGTACTGTACTGTATTGGTTAGGGGTAGGTTTTCTGTATGTTGGAGTTGTTTTGTCGTTGATGTTATTAGATGTCTGAAGTTTTATTTGTGGCTCTTATGTATGTTCCTAGAGCTGAGGCAATTGCATGTTTGCCTTGTTGGTCAATATCTCCTCCTCCTAGGATATGTTGTAGATTGAAGGTCCCTCCGTGTTGTGCCACTGTTCTTCTCAGGTGGGTGCGAGCGCTGTAATGTCTATGGCAATGAAGTAGATAGTGTTCCACTGTTTCTGGGGTGAGGCAGTAGGGGCAGTTCTCGTCTTCTAGTCCCATTCTGTGCATGTGCTCCGCTAGTCTTGTGTGTCCTGTCCGTAGGCGGAGTGTAGCTGTATTTAGAGTTTTGTTCTTGTATTTTGTGTGTTTCCATATGGACCATTCGGGTTTGATATTTCCGTATCTTGTGCCGGTGATGGTGACTTTCCATTCACCCTTGAAGTCTTGGAGGATGTCTTCTTTTAGGATGTTGGCTCTGTCTATTGTAGTGTAGGGGAGGGGTGTAATTCTTCTGAGGGAGTGCATGCCCCTGGCGAGTTCATCGACTATTTCATTGTGGAGTATGTCTATATGGCCAGGTACCCACTGGAAGCTCATAGTATAACCTTGTAGGGGGAGGTTAGTGAGTAGTTGGAGCATGGGGTATACGAGTTCCTTACTTTGTGTTGTGTTGTATTTAACCTGACAAGTGCGATATAGACCTAGGGGCTAGGGTAGTTATTTGTGCATTTCTAGCCTTGGATTCTGACAGAATTCGTTATATTTATAATATAGAGCATTATTTGTTTTCGGTATGCTTTTATTTTACATATATGATGTATATATGAACCTTCAAGAGTGCTAAAATAAGTTGGAAAAGCATTTGGGTGGTGAAAAACGAAGATATTGGCCACACAGTCATAATCTCAGGCGAGAGAGAGGCACAGGCAACCCTCCCCTCTCGCTGTCTGTGAGTCAACTGAGGCGAGCGGGGCGGTGTGTGCCGGTGTCTGGGTATTACATAACGATCTTTTGTGCAACCCACTTGTGCTACATTATCGCGGGAGAGAAAAATAACCGATAAATGATGAAAATAAGAGGAAAAATAGGTGATAATTGAGGAGGGGGGAGGGGGGAATAAGGTAGGGGAGGGGGGGGGGGGTGAGAAACACATGGATGAGTACTAGAGGGGAATTTTCTCACCCAGAGACAAATTCCTTTGTTTTGATAGGCCCTTTTTTTTTTTTGGAAGGTTTTTTTTATGGTCTTGCTTCCGTGAGGCCTATCGCGTTCCCTATAGGAAGCCTTCCGTGAGGCCTATCGCGCTTGCCGGGTTAATGGCCTGGATAGCGCTCTTTGAGTCGCAGCATATTGTGTATGGGCCTGGTGGAAGGGTACTAATGATTTCTATGATACTAGTGCTTCATTGAGTCCGTACAGCTCTGCAGTGAACACTGATGTTTGTTTGGGGAGCTTCCATCCCATGATTAGATGAAATTTTGGGATCCATAGTGCTGCTGACGTGGATGTGGTGTTTCCGTTTTTGATGAGTGATCCGTCTGTGTATATGTGAGTGGAATTTTTATGCTGGGTATTCAGGATTTCCTGTTTTAATTGGGATGGGTTGCCCTTCTTAGTTTTTAAGGTTATGAGATCTGTGTGAGTTTTAGGAGGGGTATATTCCCATGGTGGGACTGGAGGTACCATGGGTTGCGTTTGGCAGCCCAGAAAAATACGGGCCTTCCTGTGTATGATCTAGCCTATTCTTTCTCGGAGAGGTGATTTGCGGGTCCGGTTCTCCTGAGGTCGTATTGGTATGTTGCGGAGAGCAGCTGAAAAAGGGTGGGAGGGGGGGGGGGGGGGGGGGGGTGTTATATGTTTTTGAGAAGTACCGTATAAAGAGCACTGTAAGTCTCTTCTGGTGGTTAGGGGGATTTGGTTAGTTTCACACTGGAGGCTGGCTATTGGTGATGATTTGAGACCTGTTATGATTCTCATAGCAGTATTTTGAATCACCTCCAGCTTGTGAAGGTGTAGGCTACTGGTGCGGCTGAGGTGTAGGCCTGGGCACAATAGTCTAGTTTGCTCCTTATGTATGCTATGTACGGTAGAAGGTTCGTAAGGAGGTAGCATCGGCACCCCAGGTTGTTCCAGTAAGTGCTCTCATGATATTGAGTCTTTGATTGGTGCATTGTGTAAGGTATTCGATGTGGTTTTTCCATGTGAGGAGTGGGGCATCAAAAATTACTCCCAGATATTTATGAGTAAGTGTTTGTTGTAGATCTTCTCCATTGAGTGTGAGCCGTAGGGGTCTTACATTTTTCTTTCTTTTTTTTTTTCTATGTGATTGAGGGAGGCAAAAGGCATAACTGCCTATAGCGAGTGCCTCCCCCATAGTTGAAAGAGTGACAGGGCCAAAATCAAGGGACGTTCGAGCCAAAATGCCTGGACACACGGAGTTTGAAGCAATTTAAGTCATAGGAAGAGGGAAAGACTGATTCTGGGAGAGAGTTCCAGAGCTCAGCTGTTGAGTAGAAGAAAGTTTGAGAGTAACGTTTCACTCTTGGGTTGGAGAGTTGCACAGAGTAGGGGTGGGATTGAGTTGCAAGACGGGTACCACGTGCCCTACGTAAAGGAGGTGGTATGCACTGGGATAGCTCTGAGTAAAGATTTGATATACTGTCTTTGTTGGGTTGATGGTTAGTTTTGCTTTGTTAATCCAACGTCCTAAGGTGTTGAGTGCGTCCTGGATTTGCTGTTCCGCTATTTGAGGGTTGTGATCCGAGGCATATAATGTTATGTCATCCGTATATTGCATTATCTTGGCGGGTGCTACTGTTGGTGTGTCGGATAGGTACGCTGTGAAAAGTGGGGGGGGGGGGCTTAGTGAGGAGCCCTGAGCTAATCCTTTATTGTGTTTGATAGGATTTGACATTTGGCCTTGGATGTACACTTGGCTTGTTCTGTTGGATAGAAATGCTTGTAGCCACTGTAGCAAGTTCCCTTGTACACCAAGGCCGGCTAGTTTGGAGAGCAAGAGGTCGTGGGGAACTGTGTCAAAGGCTGATGACAGATCTAAATATACAACAATGCATGTCTTTTGGTTTGAGAGTGAAGAGAGGATTGCTTGTTCTAGGTTAAGCACCTGGTCTACTGTTGAGCAGGTGGTTCTGAAGCCAGCCTGTATTGGTGGGATGATATTGTTTCTTTCTAGATGCCAAACTAGCCTCGTGTTTACCATTCTTTCGGCTAGCTTGCTCAAGGTTGGTAGGAGGGTAATAGGTCGGTATGATGGGGAGAGGGATGGGTCTTTTCCTGGTTTGAGGAAGGGGATGATGATGTCCTTCTGCCATGAGTGAGGGAGCTTGCCCTGTTTCCAGGTTGTGTTAATAAGGTTGAGTAGTTGAAGGTGTGATGTTGGGGGCAGGTATTTTACGAGTTCATACGGTATGCGATCTTCCCCCGCTGCTTTGTCTGTAGGAAGGTGGGTTATTGCCGTTTTCAACTCAAAATGGGTGAAGGCTTGATTCATTTGATTGGGCCGTTTTGCGGCTGTGAAGATTTCGTTGTTAATTCTAGCGGTTTCTTCTGGGTCTGCAGGGGGTTCTTGTTGCTGTTTTGACTGTATATGGTTGGCTATTGCGTCTGCTCTGTCTTTTGGTAATAGACACATTTGTCCGTCTATTATAAAGGGATATGTTGGGAATGATGGACGGCCTTTAATGTTTCGGAATCTGTTCCAGACTTCTTTTAGTGGTGTTTCATGAGTTATTTCGCTGCAGTATTTCCTCCAGGAAGAGGTGCATGTTGACTGAGTGGTTTTCTTGGCATAAGCAGTGGTTTTCTTGACCTGGATCCAGTTCTGTAGCGATTTTGATCTCCTTTGTTTCTGAATCGCTCTTCTGCGAGTAGCTACCGCTTTGGAACACTCTTCATTCCACCATGGCCTTAAAATTTTGTTGGAGGGTTGACCTGATGTGCATTTAAAGTGTTGTTTGGCTGCATTGTTTATTGATTCGGTAAGATTGTTGGGATCTGTGAAGCTGGTTTCTGGGATTGTAACTGAATTTTGCCAACATTTGGGAAGGGATGTGCCATTTGGGTAGTGCTACTGGGTAAATTGGAGGGGTGAAATTTTTAAATACTACGTGTAGGTGGTCTGTACCTAGGTCAGGTCCTACTTTGGATGTTATGTCCGCAGATAGTATTCCTGATCCAAAGCAGATGTCAATCGTAGACGTGTAATTTGTTTGTAGGTTGAAATATGTTGGGGAAAAGGGTTCTGATAACAGGCTATAGTTGGTATTTTGCATGTAGTTATAAATGTTGTTTCCGGCAGTGTTGGGTGTCCCTCTGCTCCAAGATAGATGGTTGGCATTTAGGTCACCTATCACCATGAATGGCGAGGTGACTTGTTGGATGTAGTGATCTAATTCTTGATGTGATATCGGACCGCCAGGATTATATGTGCCAATGATGGATAATTGAGTATTCTGATATGGTAGTGAAATTGCAAGGATTTCTAATGTACCATTGGGAAATGGCCTGAGTTTAATTTCTTTAACCCGTTGAGCCCCGGCTAGTTATAATATTTTGTTCACCCCAGTCCCAAGCCATTTTCACTTTTTTTTTTTTTTTTTTTGCTAAAATGGAAGACAAGGATGAGAAATGAAAAAAAAAAAAAAAAATCACCTCGGATATTTTTTTTTGGGGGGGGGGAGCCTAAAAATTTTGTTGTTGAGCCAAAATGGAAGAGAATGGTGAGAAATGAAGAAAAAAAAAACTCACCTCGGTCATTTTGGGGGGTCGAAAGTTCGTCTCCCTCAGAAACGTTATCCGTATCGGGTTCTGTCTGTGTCGGACCTGTCGGTGGTTGGCTTTGTTCTGCTTCTGCTGGTGTAAGTCTATTTCCAAGCTGGCAGTGGGAGGTGTTATCTGAACCGTTGCCTGTATCAGACTCCCTTGCTGTAGTGGTTGTAGGGTAGATTGTAGGTCATGGGGGGTGTTATCTGAACTGTTGCCGGTATCAGACTCCCCTTCTTCCTGTAGTGGTTGTAGGGTAGATTGTAGGTCATGGGGGGTGTTATCTGAACTGTTGCCGGTATCAGACTCCCCTTCTTGCTGTAGTGGTTGTAGGGTAGATTGTAGGTCATGGGGGGGTGTTATCTGAACTGTTGCCGGTATCAGACTCCCCTTCTTGCTGTAGTGGTTGTAGGGTAGATTGTAGGTCATGGGGGGTGTTATCTGAACCGTTGCCGGTATCAGACTCCCCTTCTTCCTGTAGTGGTTGTAGGGTAGATTGTAGGCAGTGGGAGGTGTTATCTGAACCGTTGCCGGTATCAGACTCCCTTTCTGGCGGGGGTGGTTGTAGGGTAGATTGTAGAGGTGTCTTATCTGGGATTGCCTGTACATTTGTGGAAGGTGGAGTTGTAATTGTAGGGACATTTTGTGGTGGGGTGGTTGATATTGAGGGAGTCACAGGTGTGGGTGCTGGAGTTGGTAAGGTTTGGGTTGTGATTGGAAGTGGTTGATGTGTTGATGTGTCTTTGTTGTTGTGGGACAAGTTTTTGTCTTTTATGTTTTTCTGAATGTTATTGACAACTGTGATTATTATGTTTAACTGTTCTTCTGTTGTTAGTGTTGCGATCATACTCAATATTTTATGTTCTTTGTCCTATTCTGGCTGTGTATTAGTCTTTGTGGTTGGTTGTGTGCTAGTAGGCAAACTGGCCCTACTGGGTTGGGGGTTGTGGCCAGTAGAAGTGGATGGGGTGGTTTCTGTTACCGGTACTAGCCTAGCCCTATGTGGGTTTTGATACCAAGGGTTTATTGGGGTGTGCCTGGTTTGTTGTTGTTGATTTAGTTGGGGGTTGGGCTTACTAATAATTATTTGAGTAGGCCTATGTGTTTGTTTTGAAATGCTGTCTAGAGTTTCATTATTTGGTTTTGTTGTGGTACCAGTATAACTTAGGTTTTTCCAGTTTCTAGCTTGTAGGAAAGCTGGACATTTATTAAATGTGGATGGATGGTCTCCTCCTCGACTCGAGACAGAGCCAAAATTATGTATAAATTATCTATAATCTTGGAAAATTATCTATAAATTCTCTATACATGAAAGATAACTACATTATATCCTCCACAGATTGTTGGTGGGCTCCATGATGTACAACCGTTTAGGACATAACCACAAGAGGACACTACTTCCATCGGATGCAACTGTTTCACCATATAACAACTCTCATGGTAATTATTAAAGTGTTTTTGTATGATTTTGTTGTTCCCAAGTCCAAGTTGACGATAGTGCATTGTTATGTGTGCGATTAGTTTGCTTGGGAAACAGATTAACTTGCTCATGTAGTAATGTACACCCTATTTGGTGGATTGTGTTTTCTTATTTATAAATTATTATTTTGCTTAAGCGTTGTTTCCACATAGCGATTTTGATTAGTTGTTTTGTCTTTTTACTGTGTTCGTCCAAGTGTTGGTTTGTTTATTTTGCAAGTTTTACATTATAATGTACAGTCGGCCTAAT
Organism: Paralithodes platypus; assembly: GCA_032716605.1. NCBI lineage: Eukaryota > Metazoa > Arthropoda > Malacostraca > Decapoda > Lithodidae > Paralithodes > Paralithodes platypus. Next base: position 28,670,133 of record CM064522.1, on the reverse strand, counting down.
AAGTAATGTCTCAACAGCAAGTATATTTTGATCAATAATTGATATCGGCAATATCTAAACACGATTTCTTCATTTCAAGTGAGATATACAAACATGCTCCTACACTTAACCACCGTATTCAACATCTGACAGATATTAATACAGCACAGAGCGAGCCTAACGTAATAACAGCCGAGACATGACTTGCTCGCGCTATCATACCGTACTGTCTTGATATCGTGTACTCAATCTTTAACTGTGTTGGTGGTGTAATGTTTAGGTGCTTATGTTCTGGGTGTGGTGTCCCGAGTTGGAATCCCGGGAGGACCATATGCTTTTATTAGTTTATTCAAGTACATTGGGGTTTGTAATTGATGATTACAAGTACATTGGGGTTTGTAATTGATGATTAATGTTAAGAATGGGGTGTTACTTATTACTATAGGTTTTTAATTAAGTATTTGTGTTTGAGTTTTGGCTGGACCCAGAACGCATCCCCATTTCCCCCATTAATGTTAGGGTTCGCTATATGATTTTTCTACGTAAAATCGGGTTTTCAGGAACGTAACTCAATCGTAAATCGAGGGAGACCACCTGTATATTATTTTACAAGTTTTACATTATAATACTGTATGGAGTTGTAATTACAATGAGAGTACAGTACTGTACTGTGATAATGTTTCACTAACTCTTATTGTAGTTGGCTTGTCCATATATCTTTAACTGTCTTGATAGCGTAGTGCATAGTGCGCGGAATTTCGATGCGAGTATCCTGGGTTCGAGCCCTCGGATGTGAAGTTGGTTGGTGTAAAAAACATAATAATACTATACAGTAGTCTGTTTCTTTTCAACTGACGGTAAATTGCAAACATCCCATCAAGATTTCTCAGTTATTTTAAAGAATTTGTTTTGATATGCAGTACTGTATAGTGCAAAATATATAAAGTTGGTCTTATTTATGATGCAGAGACATCGTTCTTCCATATTTGTCTATTAACCCTTCCTCCCCGGGTGTCAGTGTGAAAGGACACCACGAAATAAGGGCAGGTGCCCGGGTGTCCTTTCAGGAGATAGTAAGCTTGAAAGCCTATTCAGCTTGGTCTGAACGCCGTGCGTCCGACGCATGTAAACAAAGCCGATCGTTGCGTCACCGCACCTCCGAAAACAAGAAGGAGAAGACTCGTTTGTTATTGTATGTCTGTATGTCGTTGTTTCAGTAGTGAAAAGATCGTCGTATTGCTAACATCGCCTGAAAATGCTCTCCACTGAAATCGTCATCACAACTGAACCAGTTGACTTAGAGAGCTCTACTCAACGCCAGTCTACAGATTGGAAACCGCACTATGTTTATAGATGTGTGGGAAATTTCTAGCAGTTAAATTTAAAAAAATACGGTAGCATAGGCCTAGACGTTTTTCGGCCAGATCGCCCGGGTAGCCCACACTGTCCTTTGGAGGACCTGCCTGGGCCAGGAGGGTTAAGTATCAAGAAATTAGCTGGTAAGGGAATGTATAGCATATGATTTTATTTAACTGACTTCATAGCGTAATGCTTAAATGCGCAGAATTTTTGGTGTGAGTATCCTAGGTTCGAGTCCTCGGAGTGCCACATGTACAGTATTTGTTGATTTCATTAATTGAGTTTAGAGGTGAAGTTGGTCGGTGGAAAACACATAATAATTATGTTAAAAATGTTATGATATATAGTGCTAAATATATAAACTTGGTCTTATTATGATGCAGAGACATAGTACTTTCATATTTTTCCATTAAGTATTGACAAATTAGCTGCAAAGGGATTCAATTTATCGTCAGCTGAAAAGAAAGAGTATAGCATATTATTAGTTGAGAGACTCAGACCAAGAGTGAGAGCAGTGGAAATGAATTACTTAAGGAGTGCGTGCGGAGTTACATGGAGGGATAGACAGACTAATGAGGAAGTAAGAAGGAGGTGTTGTGTGGAGGTAGATGTGCTGGAAAGTGTGAAAAGGAACAACTTGAGATGGTTCGGCCATATGGAACGTATGGAAAGCGAGAGAATGACTAAGAGGGTGTACGAGAGCGAGGTGGAGGGACAGAGGGGGAGAGGTAGACCGAATATGAGGTGGAAGGATGGAGTGAGGAACTACATGAACGAAGGCGGTGCTGGTTGGGGGGAGGGGCGTCGACTGACTGGGGACAGAGGTGCATGGGGGCGGTTCGTTCGTGGCCACCCCTTCGGGGATCACGGCGTCAGTCAATAGATAGATAGATAGATATTATTTTTTGAAGTGGTTATTATGTATGTACAGTATGTATATTTTAGATTTTAATTGTTTGTATACAGTATTAGTGTAATGTATGTACAGTATATATTCAGGCACATACCCCATAGCTGGGGGTGGCCGACTCGAGACAGAGCCTGGTTAGTAATAGGACAAAACTATAGTAATGACAAGCGACAATAATGTGGCTTTTCTGGGCTTGTCTTGATAGCGTAAGGCATAAATGCGCGGAATTTTGGTGTGAGTATCCTAGGTTCAAGTCCTTGGAGTGCCACGTGTACAGTCAGTCCCCCCAATCCGCGCCTATATGGGCGGCATTACACGACGGGTATTGGGAATTCGCGCATTGGGGATAACATAACTTATGGAGAAAATGCAAGGGCGGCAGCCGCATTTCCACACAATTGACGGTAATTTTTGATCAAATCATACTAATTGGACAACCAAGCATACACATAAAATAAAACAGTCAACATAAAAGCATTCACATTAAAATTGGGGACGTGGGGGGCGTTTCCGGAGACACGCGACATTATAGCTAGGAGTTCATATGAGCCCGGAGGCCACTGTCACTGGCCCCGTCCCCGGATAAACCCATAGATTTCCCAATCACAGTAGTGCCTTCACCAGTTTATTCTTCCTAGGCATTTTGAAGTTGTTGAAAGGGTGTAGGAAGGCGGTTGTTACACAATAAATGGGTCAAGTCTCAGCGCATGGACACTTAAGGATATTGGGACTGAGAAGGAAGCGTACGTGTGGTTATGTGTGTACTCACCTAATTGTAGTATACAGGATTTGAGCCTAAGCTCGTGTTGTTCTGTCTCTCTCTCTACATTTATCCAATTTTGCTTTAAAAGTTTGGATATTTCTTGCTCCCACCACCTCCCCATCCAACTTATTCCAACAATCAATGCTTCTATACGGGAAGCTGAACTTTCTTACATCAGACTTACATTCAACTTTCCTCAACTTACATTCATGACCCCTGGTTCTTCCCTCGTCCCTCACCACAAAATCTCCCTTGTCGATCTTCTCAAAACCTTTCACTCACTTAAACATCATGATCATGTCACCTCTCTCTCTCCTCTCCCTCAGCGTTGGCAGCTTTAGCCTCTCGGGGTACCTACCCGATAGCACTATCGTTAGTGAGTGCTGTACTGTATTTTATATATTATTTTGTAATTACAGTTTCTTACAGTTTCTTACAGTAGATCCTCTGGAAAAAGGCAAACTATGCCTGTGTATCCAGCTCAGTACCAGTACTTGCACTGCTGCGGTCGTTCACGGTGTTGGCGGCGGCGGTAGCAGACGCAACATTTTTACTATTCTGTATTTTTGTTTTATAATCAAACTTCAAATCTTGTCTTCCCCATGCTTTATCAAGATTACTTTCAAACTCCCTTATTGATTCGGAATCGACTACATACTGGGGCAGTGCGTTCCACTCATTTACCACTCTATCACAAAATGAGTTCTTTGCCTTCTCAAGCCTATTTCTTTCTTTGTAAATTTTCTTAGAGTGTCCTCTCGTTCTTGTTCCCTCCCGCATCAAGAAGATACCTTCACACACATCCTCATCGTACTTTCCTGACACTATCTTCAAAGTCTCTATCATATCCCCTCTCTTTCTCCTATATGCCAGTGTCGGAAGCCCCAGTGTCCTCAACCTCTGCTCATAGCCAGCGTTCTTCAACGTTGGTACCAGCTTGCTAGCTCTCCTCTGCACTTTCTCCACTGCTTCTATATCCTTTACCATATATGGAGCCCACACCTGGGTCGCATATTCCAGCTGCGGCCTAACCAGCGCTGTATAGAGATTCCTGAAGATTTCTTCGTCAAGTGACACAAATGTCCTCCTTATCAGCCCTACAATTCTATTGGCTTTGTTTATCTTTTCCGCTAAATGTTCTGAGAAATTTAACTTATTGTCTATCACTACTCCTATATCCTTTTCTGCATTCACTTCCTCCATCGCTTCATACATACTGTATCCTACCTTGTCTATTTTGCTGGTCCCAATCCACATGTACTTGCATTTTTTTGGATGAAAAGGCATTAACCAATGCTCAGACCATCCCTTCATGCCCTCCACATCTCCTTGAAGCAAACCCATATCTTCCTTACTCCTCACTCTTCTATACAGCTTAGTGTCATCCGCATACAGGTATACCGCACTTCCATTAGTTATAACTTCAGGCAAGTCGTTGAAAAATATAACGAACAGCAGTGGTCCCAACACAGATCCCTGAGGTACCCCACTTGTAATTTCCCTCCACCCCGAGCCTATTCCATTCACCAGTACCCTCTGTCTCCGATCTTTCAGGAAGGCTTCTATCCATTTCACACATTTCTCCCCTATATTATAGCTTCTAACTTTCTCTATTAACCTTTTATGTGGGACCTTATCGAAGGCCTTCATAAAATCGCAATATACCACGTTTATTACATCACCATCTTCTAGAATTTGCATCCAATCATCTACCACCTTAATTAGCTGTAGCACCGTCGACCTCCCCGGCAAGAATCCGAACTGTCTCCCACTGAAAAGTTGGTTTGACTTCATATGATCCATTATTCCTTCTCTAATTACCGTTTCCATTAGTTTACACACAACACTTGTCAAACTGACTGGTCTATAATTCCCTGGGTCATTTCTCTTTCCCTTCTTAAATATAGCTGTTATGTTCGCCTCTCTCCAGTCCATCGGGATTTGTCCTGTATTAAACGATACCTCAAATAACATTTTCAATGGCTCTACTAACATCTCCCCTCCTTCCTTTATGATTCTTGGGTGTATCCCATCCGGTCCCGGTGACTTACTTCTGTTAATTTTTTCTATAGCCCTTCTTATTCTAGCATGGGAAAACTCTATTAGTTCTAGTGCCGGTGCCTGTTTGATGGGAATAGTAGGCACTGCATCCTCCGACTCCACTGTTAGTACCCCCCCAAAGTATTTCCCCAGCACCTCTGCTTTCTCCTTATCAGTCTCCGCTCTACTCCCATCATTCAACCCCCCTACCAGCTCTGGGATCCCTACTCTTCTTGTTAACTTTTCCTGAATGTACTTCCAGAATATTTTTGGATTATCCTTCACATTTCTAGCTATCTCTCTCTCCCTCTCCTTTACCCTCCTCCTTGTTTCCCACCTTATTTTATTGTTTATTTGTCTGCGTTCCAGATCCACTTCTTTAGCCTCTATACTAGACCCCCTGTTCTTTTTTAACAATTTTAATCTTTCCCACAATCGTTTCTTTCTTCTAATCAATATCCAAAGCTTTCTTTTCATTGGCAATTCTGGGTTCGTTCTTTTCCTCAATTTTGTTTTATCCTTATATTCCCTTACTGGTACACTTTTGGATGCAGCATTCTCCAGTTTGACACTAATTTTCCTCCACATTCCTTCAGCGTCTTCATCGTTCAAGTATTCCCCCCAGTCAATGTCCAAACACCGTCTCAGCAGCTCATAATCTGCTCTATCATACATGTATATTTTTCTATTGCTTCTATTATCCCTCTCTGATTTAATGTTGCAACTAAAGCTTATACAGGCATGGTCACTACGACCTATAGGGCTATCCACATTAACATGTTCCACTATATCCTCTTCATTGCTAAAAATCAAATCAAGTACACTCCCCTGCGTCCCATCTCTATATCTTGTCATCTCTACAATATGTTGCGTTAAAAAACAATCTCTCACTTTCTCTATAAACTTATTTTCCAGGCTACCCTGTCCCGCTGGAGTAGTACAATTTGCCCAGTTGATCCTTGGCAAATTGAAATCTCCAATCAAAATTTTATATTTGTTCTCTCTATTATCTATCTCCTCCATTGCTTTCAGTAGGTTATCATCCTCTCCCCTGCTATTATTTGGGCTTCTATATATAGAGGCAATTAGAATTGATCCTCTTACACATTTTACTTCAATACACAAATACTCACAATACTGCTGTCTCATATCCACCTCATTAACCTTGAGCTCTTTTCTTACATAAATAAACAGTCCTCTTCCAACCTCTGCTCTAATAGCATTTCTCTCCTATAACTCAAAACCCTCCAAACTATATTCCACCAGTTCCCTTTCAATTCTAGCATTTTTTGGTCTTACTTCCTGTAGGGCTATGACATCAGGTTTTTCCTCTTCATCCTGCAACCTACATATCAGTTCTCTTTTCTTGTCCTGGGTAAACACATCCACATTACTAAACATAATCCTTAATCCATCTACCATTCCTTCAGCAATTACACCATCCCGCTCCTCCAGTCCGTACCCTACTCCCCCGTTAGCACTACTGGGTCTGCCTCTTTGTCTCCTGTCTCGTAGTATAGATATCTTATCAATATTTGTATTTTGTACTATTGTTAATGTCTTGTCATGTTGCAAATTTGATTTTAAATAATATTTTGACATTTAACATGTAGTTTCTTTATTCATGCAGAATTTAGTAAAATTTACCAGAACGTCCCGGACTTCCCAAACTTGACTATTCCTTTAACCCTCCCGCCCCGGCTACGCATTACAGTACATAAATATTCCCCGAAATCCGGGTGTTTTGGCCGAAAAACATTAGGCTAGGCTACCGTATCATTGTTATGCTGACTGCTTCCCGCATTCCCGCGCATCCCCAAGCGTAGCTGTGTTATTTACCTGTAGAATGGCGTTAAGTAGAGCTCTCTAAGTCAAGTGCTTGATTTGTGATGATGATTTCATTGGAGATAACTTTATGGCCAAAACAGCCACTTTACACTACTTTTCGATACTTAACAACAACATACAGGCACACACGAACAAGCGACGCTCTCCTTCTTGTGGCCGGAGATGCGGGGCGTTGGTCCAGCCGGCTGTTGTTTACATGCGTCGGACCGACGCCTCGCACACGAAGCTCACAGGCTTTCAAGCAATGGTACAATGTTGTACCACCCGGGTTCCTGGGGGCAAAACATAATGGTACACACGTGTACCACCCGGGGTTGAAGGGTTAACGTGACGATAGTGCGTTGTTATATGTGCGATTAGTTTGCTTGGGAAACAGATTAACTTGCTAATGTAGTAATGTACACCCTATGTGGTGGATTGTGTTCTTTTATTTAATAATTTTCATTTTAGTAAGCGTTGTTTCCACATAGCGATTTTGATAATTTAATTTGACTTTATATTGTCCTTGTCCCAATTTTGGTTTGTTTAGTTTGCAAGTTTTAAATTTTAATCTCCTCATATGGCAGGTCTCTAAGGCTAGCTATCATCTTAGTGGCAACTCTCTGAACTCTTTCCATTTTTTTATTATGTTTTATAAGGTGTGGAGACCACACCACTGCTGCATACTCCAGTCTTGGTCGTATTATTGTCCCTATTATTTTTGCTAACATCTCTTCATCTAAATAATTCAGAGCTATTCTCATGTTAGTCAACACTGCATAGGTTTCACCAGTTATTTTATTTATATGCTGTTCAGGTGACAAGCTGTCTGCCATAACTACCCCTAGGTCTTTTGCTTTCACAGCTTTACTAATTATTTCATCACCTATTTTATATCCCCAAGAAGGTCTATATTTACTTTTTCCCATCTCAAGAACCTGACACTTACTCGTGTTGAATTCCATTTTCCAAGTTTGACTCCACTCATATAATTTATCTAGGTCTCTCTGTAATTCTTCATAACTACTCCTACTTGTAATATGCTTCATTAATTTTGCATCATCAGCAAACATAGATATATATGAGCCTATTCCCATTTGAAGGTCGTTGATGAAAACCAAAAACATGATTGGGGCCAACACCGATCCTTGAGGCACTCCGCTTTTTACCCTTTTCCACGAGGAGTACTTTCCTTTTATTACTGTTCGCATTTCCCTCCCACTTAAATAGTTTTCCATCCACTTTAATAATACTCCCTCAACCCACCCCACAGTCCTGAGCTTCCACAACAATCTCTTATGAGGCACCTTATCAAATGCCTTCTTGAAATCTAAGTAAATACAATCTACCCACCCCTCCCTCCCTTGTACAATGTCAATTACCCTATCATAGTAACTCAACAAATTTGTGGTACACGAATGACCTTTTCTGAACCCGAACTGCTTGCTTGAAATTATTTCCCTCTCCTCCAACATACCCACCCATCTTTTTCTAATAATCTTTTCACAAAGCTTGCATATAACACTTGTTAAGGATACCGGTCGATAATTTAGCGGGTCTTCTTTATTTCCACTTTTATATATTGGAGTTATATTTGCTTGTTTCCATTCTAAGGGAAGTTCCCCCTTGTTTAATGAGTGTTGAACAATATTAAAAATAGTCTCACTAGTTGTTCAGAACATTCTCTTAATACCCATCCAGCAATGTTATCTGGGCCCATAGATTTTCTCACGTCCAATTCTTCCAACAATGATTTTAGTTCATCCTTGTTGACTTCTATCGACTCTAGTCCCTGTACCTCGTTCAATTCCACCACAGGTTCTACATAGTCATCCTCCTCCACAAACACGGATGTTAATGTATCATTCATAATTTCACACATACCCACTGTGTCTTCATATAATTGACCCTCTACCCTAAGCTTTGTTATTTTGTCCTTTATTTTTGTTTTGCCGTTGATATAACTATAGAACAGTTTGGGTTCTTTATTACATTTGTTTACTATATCTTTTTCAAAGTTCTTTTTCTCCTCTCTTATAGTCTTGACATAGTTGTTTCTAGCATTCTTATACTCATTCCATTTTTCCTCAGTGTGTCTCCTTCTCACTTTATTCCATGCAGAGTCCTTTTTATTCTGGGCAATGTGACATCGCATGTTAAACCACTCTTTCTCCTTAGCCAGCTTTCTATCCTTAAATGTTGGTACATATTTATCTACCCCCTCCCTGTAAATATCTAGTAACATGGTGTATTTTACCTGAATATTCTGTTCTTGCTCAATAAATGACCAATCTATATTTGCAAAGTATCCTCGTAATGATTCATAATCCGCCTTACTATAATTTAGTCTATATTCCCTATGTTCCTCCTCTCTGCCTTCCAGAAATTCCACTGTCAATTCAAATTCAATCACAGCATGATCGCTTTTTCCCATGGGACTCAAATATGTTAGGTTCTTTATTTCTTGGGGTCTTTGGTGAATAATAAGTCAAGTCTTGATGGTTCATCACCTCCTCTAAATCTTGTATTTTCCGTAACGTGTTGTGTTAGTAGATACCCCATTGTTAGTACAAGAAATTTGCTACCCCAAGTATTTTCATTTGAACCCGCATTCAAACATTCCCAATCCACCTCCCCGCAATTAACCCGTACAGCCCCAGCGACGCGTCTGACGCGTCGGCGATGTATGTAACGCACAGCCCCAGAGACGCGTCTGACGCGTCACCCTAATTGCGCCGACCGTAACCTCAGGTGTAGCCACTCAAGAGGGCTCAGATTTGTATGGAAACTGTGTACGTATCCCACGCAACCGTGCCGATGGTTGAAAACTCTCAAAGTCCACGTGCGTGCGCGTGCGTGCGCGTGAGCGCGCAATAACCTGGTTTTTTGGGGTAATTGCCTTCAATTTTTTACTCTTGTAAAATACGTTTTCTGGGGCTCTGTAGGACCATTCTTTAAGCTTTTTGAGCGGTTTTTCGTGGTTTTTCCTTCATTCCTAACCCATTCGCTATTGTTTCTGGAATAAAACCATTTTTTGAAAACCGGCCGGGTTCTGGTGAACAAACATTACAAAACTAGCCGGGGCTCCACGGGTTAAAGTCCCCTGCAAGAATAAGCCTATATTTCCTTTTACAAATAATTTCTAACATTCGCAAGGTTTCCAAAATTAATTCATTATATTCATCGTTGCTCCAAGATTTAGTCTTAGGAGGTAAATACATTGATACAATGTCTAATTTTGACCTATCATTATCCTCAATTTCAACTTCTACCACTTCAGCAATGCTATCACCAAGTTTTAATTCTTTAGCAGTAATTTTATTATCTACCATGATCAACACTCCTCCTCCTAGCTTTCCTAACCTGTCTCTTCTCCATGTACTGTATCCCGCACAACTAATTATATTCGTGTCTACCTCCTGGTTAAGCTTAGTTTCAGTCAAACATACTACCCCGGGCCTCTCTCTCTAAGTGTGGAAGAGCACCTGGCAGATATGAAGGTAAGAAAGGAAAGGGATGTTGTGAAAGTCAAGGGATACTGGATTACTTAGACGAGGGTTATGGAATGGGTAAAATAATTGGAGGAGGTGAGAAGGTTAGGAAAATATAAGAAGGGCGAGATGAGACCACTAAGAGTGGAACTAAAGTTTAGATCAACAGCAGAAGCAGTAGCCAATGTGAGCTGGAAATTAAATTTGACAGAGCTGAATCATATAAGGGTAAAAAAGGACCTAAGTGTAGAAGAACGAGAACAGTTAAGGGAACTCCAAGCTAAGGCTGATGAAGAAAATGGAAAGTTGTCTGAAGAGCAAAAGAAGATTTTTTTTTGGAGAATAAGGGAAGGGCAAGTAAGGAAGTGGTAGCCACCAAGAACCGAAAGTAAGAGGAGTGATAGGGAAAGAGACAGAGAGACAAGTACGAAGTCAAAGCAAGGAGACGGAGCGAGAGATAATGCAGGGAGCAGGGGACCGGAGAGAGAGTCAGGATGTGGTGGAGGTGGAACAGAGGGAGAGAGAGGGGGAGGGAGGAGAATAGAATTAGCAGGGGAGGTGGAACTGGGTCAGGGAAGGGATAGAGGAGGAGGTGAACCTGGTAGGAGGCAGAGAGGGAAGAGAAACAAGGAGGTGGATTCAAATATACTGTGCTACTACACTAATATAGATGGAATAAACAGTAAAAAGGTAGAGTTAGATGATATATTAAGAAAAGATCAACCACAGATAGTCTGTTTGACAGAGACAAAGCTGAACCAGGACTTTGACAGCAACATAGTGTTTAGTGAAGGATATAATATATGGAGATATGATAGGAAGGGTAAAAGGGGAGGTGGAGTGGCAGTATTAGTTAAGAACCCTATGACAGCAAAGCACGTGGAGTTAAATTATGATAAGGCAGAAATAATGGCAGTTGAACTCAATGATATAGAAGGAAAAAAGCTAGATATAGCAGTAGCTTACATGCCACCAAAGACCAGAGCATGGAGGGAGTTGGAGTTTGAGGAGATGGTAGAGGATATGATTCAGTCGTTGAGAAGATTGCTTTTAAGGAAAAATCGATTGATCTTGGTAGGAGATTTCAACTGTAGTGAGGTTGATTGGGAATCGGGAGATGCAGGGCCAAATCAGAGATCTTGGGGAAGTCGGCTAGTGGAGTTGGTTACGGAAAATGTACTTGCACAACATGTGAAGGAAAATACAAGAATGAGGGGTAATAACGAACCTTCTAAACTCGATCTGATTTTTACAAAAGATCCTCACGAAATTAGTGATATAAACTATCTATGTCCTGTAGGTAAAAGTGATCACCTATTACTAAAATGGAAGTTGACCTCGAGTAATGCCAATAGATTAGACAATAGCTACATAAATGACAGATTAAATTATAGTAAAGCTGATTATGTATCCTTGAAAAGATATTTAGAGGGAGTAGATTGGGATCTTATTTTTAAGGAACAGGACGTACAAGGTAAATATAGTAGATTCCTCGAAATTTATAGAGTAGGAACCAATCTGTTTGTCCCAAAATATAAAACTGGAAATTTTACTAAGCAGAAAGATTGGTTTAATTTGAAATGCAAAAGAGCTTTGGGTAGGCGTGATGCAGCTTGGGCTAGATTAAGAAGAAGGAACACTGAGAGTAATCGGAATAAATATAAACAGGAGAGGAATAGATATGTTAACATAATTAGGCAAGTTAAAATGAACTATGAGAAGAACATAGTAAATAAATGTGAAAGTGACCCTAGATTATTTTATAAATATATAAACAGTAAGTTGAAGGTAAAGAAACAAATTACTAAATTAAGAGTTGATGCTAGGACGTATGAAAATGTATCGGACATGTGTGAGGTAATGAATAACAAATTGGGGTCAGTTTTTACTAGAGAGGAAGGTTTTGACGAACCACAGGCGGGAGTACTGGAGAGTGGTCTTAGTAAGATGAAGTAACTAGAGATGAGCTGTTAACTGCGATGAGAGGACTTGAAGTAAGGAAAGCTATGGGACCGGATGAAGTGTCTGCCTGGGTTTTAAAGGAGTGTGCAGAGCAATTAGTGGAGCCAGTGAGGGACATAATTCAAGCTTCCTTAGATAAAGGACAGGTTCCTGTTGAATGGAAAAGAGCAAATATCATCCCGATATACAAGAATGGAAACCCTGAGGACCCTCTAAACTATAGACCAGTTTCACTTACTAGTATTGTATGCAAGATTTGTGAAAAGCTAATTAGGAAGAGATGGATGAAAATGTTGGAGAGAAAGAAGATAATAACCCCAAAGCAATTTGGATTCAGAGAAGGGACATCTTGTGTTACCAGTTTGCTATGTTATTACAGTAGGGTGATAGATGTACTCCAAGAAAGAGGCGGATGGGTGAACTGCGCCTACTTAGACCTTTCCAAAGCATTCGATAAGGTACCACATAAGAGATTGTTATCTAAGCTTGAGACGCTAGGATGTGTCAGGGGGAGTTTGCTGAAATGGATGGAGAGATATCTAACAGATAGGGAAATGAGGACCAACATAAGAGGAACTTACTCATCGTGGCGGAAAGTTGAGAGTGGTGTGCCGCAGGGATCTGTGTTGGCACCTCTCATGTTCCTTATGTACGTGAATGACCTGCCGATAGGCATAAATTCCTACATGTCAATGTTTGCAGACGACGTAAAAATTATGAGACAAATAACAAATAAAAGTAGTTGTGAGGAGCTGCAAGGGGATTTAGATAGAATATATGAATGGAGCACCAAGTGGAAAATGAAATTTAATATAAGTAAATGCCATGTGTTAAATATGGGAAGAAGTGTGAATAGACCAAATTGGGAGTACAGGATGGGAGATAATATAATTAGCAAGGCCGAAAAAGAAAAGGATTTAGGGTTGATTATACAAGATAATTTGTCGCCAGAGAAACATATTAACAAGCTCTTTAGCGGAATGTATGCAATGGCCGGGAATATGAAAGTTGCTCTGAACTACTTGGATGAGACCATGGTAGCGAAAATTATGAAGAGTATGATTAGACCAAGATTGGAGTATGCAGCAGTGGTGTGGTCCCCGCATCTAAAGAAGCATATTCACAAGTTAGAAAGAATCCAGAGAGCAGTTACTAGATTGGTTCCAAGTCTCAGAGAACTGCCATATGAAGGGAGGCTAGACAAATTAAATCTACCAAGTTTAAAAGAGAGGAGAGAGAGGGGAGACATGATAATGATGTACAAATGCACCCGGGGGCTGGAGAGGCTGGATAGGGAGGATATGTTAATTATGGATACAGGAATAACTAGAGGCCACAGCTACAAAGTAAAAAGACCTACCTGCAAGAACGATATCAGGAAGTTTAGCTTCCCCTATAGATGTATTGACAAATGGAATGGGCTGGAGGAGGAGGTGGTAGGGGCAAGGAACATCCATATTTTCAAAAAAAAATTGGATAAAAAGTAGACTGAGAGACGGGACAACACGAGCTTAGCTCAACTCCTGTAAACTACAATTAGGTAAATTAGGTAAATTAGGTAAATTAGGTAAATTAGGTAAATACATATTCGTCAAACTCAATCTTTTTGGAAATTAACCCATCAATATTTGTATACATGAACTTAGCGTTACCAGTATTTTCCCTATTTTTCTCGTCCCTGCTCGTTCCTTTCTTTTTTGTGCGTACCCCTCCCAATTTATTTCCTAGCTTGTCTCCTCTTCTCTTGTCTCCACCTGGACTGTTTCTCGCTCCGTTCCCACCTCCCCTCCCTTTGCCTCCACTTGGACTGTTTCTCTTTCTATTTCCACCTCCCCTTTCTCTGCCTTCTCCTCCGTCACCCTCACCATCTCCCTCACCATCTCCCTTTCCCTCCCTACTTCGTCCCTTCGCTTTATATACCATTTCTTGACTTTTCCCTCCCACACTCTCCAGAAAAACTTCTTTTCGTCTTCTTTCGTCCTTACTAGACTGAAAGGCAACCCCGTCTGAGCCATTCTTTTCATTTGCCTCGGTTTGCAATTCTTTTCTTATGTTTCGATCCTCAATACTCATGTCTTTTCTAATTACATACATTGGTTTAACGTCATTTTTCCATTACATACATTGTAACGGCTCAGACGGGGTTGCCTTTCAGTAGTTTGAGTGTACTGTAGTACTATAAAGTCCTGCCACAGCACTGCCCCACCAAGTCATCACAGTGGCTGATGTTGGTATAGTGTTAACCGTGCCTTAGCAAGACTCAACAGAGTCCCCCTGCAGCACTTGCACCTGCAGTATCTGCAACCACACCAGCCTTAACAGTACTACAAAAAGACAGCACCATAACAAGACTCTACTGTATATTAGGCAATTGGACTATAGAACAATAAAGTCCTGCCCCAACACTGCTCCAACATGCAAACACTGTTGCTGACACAGGTGTGGTGCCAAACGGCGCCCAGGTAAGACTCAGTCCCCTGTGGCACCTATCCGCACCCCACCAGCCTCGGCAGTGCCATACCAAGACAGTGCTAAGATAAAGACTTTATTGTCTAGTAATGGCTGTTGGTCCACAAGTCTATCGCCATCCCCCCTATTAGTCGCCTTGTACGACACGCAGTAGGATGCATGAGGCATATTCTTTTTTTCCTCCACCATTAGATAAAGGCCCCCTTACCCCCTGGGGGTATTGTAATTTTCTTAAACTTGCTGGTCAAGTTAAGTCTCCATGTTACGTTCATTATTGCATCCACTGTTACCCTAGACCTAAACTGCACTCTCATTGGCCTTGTGTTTCCCTTACTATATTTACCCATTCTCCTAACTTCTTCAATATCATCTCTCCAGTTGTTTCCTTCTTCATCGACATGCTTGATTAATGTTTTTACCTTGTTAATTTCTTCCTTATCCCTAGCTTTCCTCTCAATAATGTGCTCCTCTATATCCCCAAATACAATAATACACTTATTTCTATCTATTGTTTCATGCAGGACCTGTTCATTTCTCCTCATAGCTTTTACTACCACTGATTCTAGATCTTTATTTTCCCTTTCTGATTGTTTCTTTTGTTCCTCCATGATTTACTTCATTGCCACTTCTTTGAAAGTTCTTTCACTCTTCCTCCTTCGTCATTAACCCATTTATTGTGTTTCTCCTTAATCTCCTCCACATGTGTTTTCATTTCCTTGGTTTGCCCTTTGTATTCTTCAAGTTGTAATCTTAAATCTTCATTTTCGTCCCGGAGTTGCCCCATATGAGTTTGAATTTCTTTTAGGCTAGCCCGACTCAAATCTTGTCCAGGCTCGATGTCCCCAGCCTGAGCACCACATATTGAACATATAGCCTCAATCTGTGAACTAACACTCACCTTCCACTCCTGCATATCCTCCTTCCACCTTTTAATGTCATTCAGCTCACGTACAATTTTCCCTAGAATGCCCCCGCTCTCACTGACTTCAAATCCATCAAAGTCAGCCATATTTATTTACATCCACTCGCATTCACTATCGCTTGAATTATTTTTTATCACTCGAAATATCCTCACTTGATTTTAATCTCAAATAATTTTAATACTGCATTATAATACAGGACAGCACAAAATATCCTTATACTCAAGTTTAGGTGAGTTTATTCGACAAGCGCTGTAAACAGCTTGCTAGATCAGCTAATTTTCGGGAGCGTGGGTGCAGAGGTGTTGTCTCGTCGGTGGTTCGTCTGTGTGTGAGTGTGCGTGTGTATGTGTGCTTCCTTCTCAGTCCCAATATCCTTAAGTGTCCGTGCGCTGAGACTTGACCCATTTATTGTGTAACAACCGCCTTCCTACACCCTTCAACACCCTTCAACACCTTCAAAATGCCTAGGAAGAATAAACTGGTGAAGGCACTACTGCGATCGATCGGGAAATCTATGGGTTTATCCGGGGACGGAGACGGGGCCAGTGACAGTGGCGGGGCCGGGGTAGCCTAGGCCTCCGAGGGGCCCCCAGGGGTGTGCGCGTGGAGTAGGGAGGGGGGGTGGCGCGGAATACAAAAAACAGCATTTTTACACCGCTCTTCAACCATGATTCGTGTTTTGTGGGGTCAATACGTGTTTTAGGGATTTTGAGTACCTGTTTTACCCCTCGGCGCGGAATAGGGTAAACGCGGACTGAGGATACGTGTATTAGGGGGACTGACTGTATTTGTTGATTTCTTTAATTGAGTTTAGAAGTAAAGTTGGTTGGTGAAAAAATATGCATATACTGTACTGTAGTGCAAATACATAAATGCAGTTTTTAACACCGTGCACTGCATTGATTGACAGGCTATACTATAGGTAGCACCAACAAACTTGACAATAATCTTGATCCCTGACCTCTTTGTAATTCAAAAAGGGCCTAGAGCAAAGTGGCTGTAAATATCCACACCTATTTCCTGGTGGACTCTTCCCACATGATAAAAACGTCTGCCCAATTGCTTTCATTAATTTTGAGTTATAAGATTAGTTTGCCTGGGAGACAGATTACCTTGCTCATGTAGTAATATACTGTACACCCTATGTGGTAGATTGTGTTCTTTCATTTCATAAATTTTAATTTAGTAAGCGTTGTTTCCACATAGCGATTTTGATAAGTTGTTTTGACTTTATATTGTCTTTGTCCCAGTTTTGGTTTGCTTTGTTTGCAAGTTTTACATATTAATTTCATAAATTTTATTTTAGTAAGCATTGTGTCCACATAGCGATTTTGATTAGTTATTTTGCCTTTATATTGTCTTTGTCCAAGTTTTAGTTTGTTGTCATATTATTACTTGAACTTTTTAGTATGTACAGTATATATTCAGGCACATACCCCATAGCTGGGGGTGGCTGACTCGAGACAGAGCCTGGTATAGGACCAAACTATAGTAATTACAACCAACAATAATGTGGCTTATCTGGGAGTGTGATGTAAATACAGTACTGTAATACAGTTGTTAAAAGGGGGGGGGGGGGGGGATGGGCTTATATATTTCCTCATTTATATATTCATATTATTTTTTGTAGTTTCCTCTCTAGACCTCCTTCAAGCTTTAAAAATAGATAAATGTGTAAACAAAATTATAGAAAAATGTTCCGGCCTAATGTCTTAAATTACAGGCTCGCTATTGCTAGTCAGGAAAAATTTGACCCGTAAATGAGTTGAAAAATCATAATACTGTATTGACAAAGAATTTGGGTGAAAGGGCTTAAAATCGGCAAACTAATGGGATGTCAAAACTAATACGATGTCAAAGCTAATAGGTATAAGCATTAGGGAAAGGGGGACCAGAAAAATAAGCCATCTCCCCTTAACACTGTTTACTGCTTTGATTGACAGGATAAACTGTCTGCTTAACCTGACAAGCGCGATATAGACCTAGGTGCTAGGGTAGTTATTTGTGCATTTCTAGCCCTGGATTCTGACATAATTCGTTATATTTACAATATAAACCATTATTTGTTTTCGGTATGCTTTTATTTTACATATATGATGTATATATGAACCTTAAAGAGTGCTAAAATAAGTGGGAAAAGCATTTGGGTGGTGAAAAACGAAGATATTGGCCACCCGGTCATAATCTCAGGCGAGAGAGAGACACAGGCAGCCCTCCCCTCTCGCTGTCTGGGAGTCAACTGAGACGAGCGGGGCGGTGTGTGCCGGTGTCTGGGTGTTGCATAACAATCTTTTATGCAACCCACTTGTGCTACATTATCGCGGGAGAGAAAAATAACCGATAAATGATTAATTAAGTGGATAAATAGGTGATAATTGAGGAGGGGGGGGAGGGGGGAATAAGGTGGGGAGGGAGGGAGGGAGGAGGTGAGAAACACATGGATGAGTACTAGAGGGGAATTATCTCACCTAGAGACAAAATCCTTTGTTTTGATAGGCCCTTTTTTTTTTTGGAAGGCTTTTTTTATGGTCCTGCTTCCGTGAGGCCTATCGCGTTCCCTATAGGAAGCCTTCCGTGAGGCCTATCGCGCTTGCCGGGTTAAGCGTTGTTTCCACATAGCGTTTTTGATTAGTTCTTTTGCCTTGATAGCGTAATGCATAAATGCGCAGAATTTGGGTGTGAGTATCCTGGGTTCGAGTCCTTGGAGTGCCACATGTATTTGTTGATTTCATTAATTGAGTTTCGATGTGAAGTTGGTTGGTGTAAAAAACATCATAATTCATAATCACCTTATTTTGCAAGTTTTACATTTTAATAAGAAGTTAAGGGGTCAAGATTATTGTCAAGTTCCCTGGCGGTACCTATAGCATATTATTACTTGAACTTTTTAGTATGTACAGTATATATTCAGGCACATACCCCATAGCTGGGGGTGGCTGACTCGAGACAGAGCCTGGTATAGGACCAAACTATAGTAATTACAACCAACAATAATGTGGCTTATCTGGGAGTGTGATGTAAATACAGTACTGTAATACAGTTGTTAAAAGGGGGGGGGGGGGGATGGGCTTATATATTTCCACATTTATATATTCATATTATTTTTTGTAGTTTCCTCTCTAGACCTCCATCAAGCTTTAAAAATAGATAAATGTGTAAACAAAATTATAGAAAAATGTTCCGGCCTAATGTCTTAAATTACAGGCTCGCTATTGCTAGTCAGGAAAAATTTGACCCGTAAATGAGTTGAAAAATCATAATACTGTATTGACAAAGAATTTGGGTGAAAGGGCTTAAAATCGGCAAACTAATGGGATGTCAAAACTAATACGATGTCAAAGCTAATAGGTATAAGCATTAGGGAAAGGGGGACCAGAAAAATAAGCCATCTCCCCTTAACACTGTTTACTGCTTTGATTGACAGGATAAACTGTCTTTTTCCAGCTGATGGTCAATTGGTATATCGTCATCCTGATTACAGTACTTGACTATTGTGTTTGTTTCCACATAGCGATTTTGATTAGTTGTTAAGTTTTACATTATAATTATTATGTTCTCTCCACCAACCAACTTTACTCCTAAACTCGATTAATGAAATTAACAAACACATGTGGCAGTCCGGGGATTCGAACTTAGGATGCTCACACCGAAAATCAACACACTTATGCATTGCACCACATTATAATTTCATAATCATATTTTGCTTAACCCTTTCTGTACCGGTGCTGTCCTTTTAACTATATTCTGGCTACTATTAGATGATTGTATTCAGTTTAAAAAGGGCCTCCAGCAATTAACAGGCTTCGAGCTATCTCACTGAACCCATTTACTACCACAGATCCTTCTTAAACTGCACAAAATCGTCTACATATAGCTAGAATAAAATAAAATAGCCGTTGCCGGTACAGAAGGGGTTAACACCTTGCACTGCCTTGATTAACAGAGCTATACTCTGTCTTTTTCCAAGTGATGGTAAAATTGATATGTCGTCATCCTGATTACTCGGCTATTCTTCATAAATTTTATTTTAGTAAGCGTTGTTTCCACATAGCGATTTTGATATGTTGTTTTGACTTTATATTGTCTTGTCCCAGTTTTGGTTTGACTTTGTTTGCAAGTTTTACATTTTAATTTCATAATCATATATTGCTTAACCTGACAAGCGCGATATAGACCTAGGTGCTAGGGTAGTTATTTGTGCATTTCTAGCCCTGGATTCTGACATAATTCGTTATATTTACAATATAAACCATTATTTGTTTTCGGTATGCTTTTATTTTACATATATGATGTATATATGAACCTTAAAGAGTGCTAAAATAAGTGGGAAAAGCATTTGGGTGGTGAAAAACGAAGATATTGGCCACCCGGTCATAATCTCAGGCGAGAGAGAGAGACACAGGCAGCCCTCCCCTCTCGCTGTCTGGGAGTCAACTGAGACGAGCGGGGCGGTGTGTGCCGGTGTCTGGGTGTTGCATAACAATCTTTTATGCAACCCACTTGTGCTACATTATCGCGGGAGAGAAAAATAACCGATAAATGATTAATTAAGTGGATAAATAGGTGATAATTGAGGAGGGGGGGGAGGGGGGAATAAGGTGGGGAAGGAGGGGAGGGGGAGGGGTGAGAAACACATGGATGAGTACTAGAGGGGAATTATCTCACCTAGAGACAAAATCCTTTGTTTTGATAGGCCCTTTTTTTTTTTGGAAGGCTTTTTTTATGGTCCTGCTTCCGTGAGGCCTATAGGACCGTTCCCTATAGGAAGCCTTCCGTGAGGCCTATCGCGCTTGCCGGGTTAAGCGTTGTTTCCACATAGCGTTTTTGATTAGTTCTTTTGCCTTGATAGCGTAATGCATAAATGCGCAGAATTTGGGTGTGAGTATCCTGGGTTCGAGTCCTTGGAGTGCCACATGTATTTGTTGATTTCATTAATTGAGTTTCGATGTGAAGTTGGTTGGTGTAAAAAACATCATAATTCATAATCGTATTTTGCTTAAGCGTTGTTTCTACATAGTGATTTTGATTAGTTCTTTTGCCTTTTATATTGTCTCGTCCCAGTTTAGATTTGTTTATTTTGCAAGTTTTAGCATTTAATTAATTACCAAGAATTTGTAGCGAAATAGGTTGTTAAATGTTCCACATAGCGATTTTGATAAGTTCTTTTGCCTTTCATCTTGTGTCGTCCCAGTTTGGGTTTGTTTAATTTGCAAGTTTTAGCATATAATTACTAAGATTTTGTAGTGAAATAGGTTGTTAATTTTTCCACATAGCGATTTTGATAAGTTCTTTTGTGTCGTCCCATTTTTGGTTTGTTTAGTTTGCCAGTTTTACATTTAATTATGAAAGCGTGTCCATAATATGACGCAGACACATAGCAGTATCATATCAGTATCATCTCAGATATGTGGATTTTGTAAGTTTGTTGTTTTCAAAGTTTAAATTACGATTCATTTATTTCATAAATTTTATTTTAGTAAGCGTTGTTTCCACATAGCGATTTTTATTAACTTGCTCGTGTAGTAATGTACACCCTATGTGGTGGATTGTGTTCTTTTATTTCATAAATTTTATTTTAGTATGTGTTGTTTCCACATAGCGATTTTGATAAGTTAATTTGACTTTATATTGTCTTTGTCGCAGTTTTGGTTTGTTTAGTTTGCAAGTTTTACATTATAATTAGTTCATGTTCTTCCGCTCCCCATGCTCTGGTTCGTGGTGGCATATAGAGTATGCTATGTCATATTTATTTATTCCACTGTTTTCTTCATTTTTTATTGTGAGTAGTTCTGCTTTGCTTGACTGAGTACCAGTATCTATCTTTTTTTGGTTTCAGATTGTTACGAGTTAAGATTACTTTGTATACCAATTTGCCTTTAGATTTAGTATATTCAGAACTTTGCTTTATTGTAGATTTTCACTTTGACAGATTCGTTAAGAATGGTAATTATTTCATAAATGTTTATTCATATTTTGATAATGCATCACTTAGCAAGTTAGCTCTACTCCCACTAGTTCAGTATATTTTGATAGAAATTAACTTAAAGATGCCCTTAAATTCCTCCTTTTCAATACTTACGTTAGATTCGGGCCTTACAATTTCAAACAAATATTAGGAATTCCTATGGGTGGAAATGCTAGCCTTTTAACCTGTACAGCCCCAGCGACGCGTCTGATGCATCGGCGATGTATGTAACGCACAGCCCCAGCGACGCGTCTGACGCGTCACCCTAATTGCGCCGACCGTAACCTCAGGTGTAGCCACTCAAGAGGGCTCAGATTTGTATGGGAACTGTGTACGTATCCCACGCAACCGTGCCGATGGTTGAAAACTCAAAGTCCACGTGCGTGCGCGTGAGCGCGCAATAACCTGGTTTTTTGGGGTAATTGCCTTCAATTTTTTACTCTTGTAAAATACGTTTTCGGGGGCTCTGTAGGACCATTCTTTAAGCTTTTTGAGCGGTTTTTCGTGGTTTTTCCTTCATTCCTAACCCATTCGCTATTGTTTCTGGAATAATTTTTTTTTGTGAAAACCGGCCGGGTTCTGGTGAACAAACATTACAAAACTAGCCGGGGCTCCACGGGTTAATTGCAGATTTATTCTGGCTTGCTTTAGAATTTAATTATATAAAAGACTTAGTTGACAGTAGCAAGAAAAATAGCATCCCAGACAAATTATCTATCTATCTATTGCTTGACGCCGTGATCCCCGAAGGGGTGGCCACGAACGAACCGCCCCCATGCACCTCTGTCCCCAGTCAGTCGACGCCCCTCCCCCCATCCAGCACCGCCTTCGTTCATGTACTTCCTCACTCCATCCTTCCAACTCTCATTCGGTCTACGTCTCCCTCTCTGTCCCTCCACCTCGCTCTCGTACACCCTCTTAGTCATTCTCTCGCTTTCCATACGTTCCATATGGCCGAACCATCTCAAGTTGTTCCTTTTCACACTTCCAGCACATCTACCTCCACACCACACCTCCTTCTTACTTCCTCATTAGTCTGTCTATCCCTCCATGTAACTCCGCACGCACTCCTTAAGTAATTCATTTCCACTGCTCTCACTCTTGGTCTGAGTCTCTCAACCAACGTCCATGCTTCGCTTCCGTAAGTCAGTGTCGGGATTACCACACTGTCATGCAAGGACTTCTTCACTTCCATACTGACCACCCTATTTCTTGTTACTGCTTTTAGCATTCCTACAACCCTCTTCCCCTGTTGTACCCTCTCCCGTACTTCTTCATCCATAGTCCCATCTTTACTCAACACACTGCCCAGATACTTAAAAGAGTTGACGATCTCCATAGCCTGACCGTTCAGCTTCACCTCACACTCTGTGACTTCACCCCTTCCGAAGACCATAACCTTGCTCTTCCCCGCATTTACCTTCAAATTCCGTTTTTCGCACACTGTTCCAAACTCATTTACCAGACCCTGCAACTCCCATTCATTATCACTCATCAGAACTGTATCATCCGCAAACAGCAGTATAGGTAGCTTCCACTCAATTCCCTCCCTTTTCAGCGATACACCAACATCCACTGCTCTTGATAGTATTTCTTTCATGACTCCATCCATATATACAGTAAACAACCACAGGACATCACACACCCCTGTTTCAAACCAACATTCAGGTCAAAGAACTCGCTCTGCTCACTCTCCACACGTACTGCCGCCTTTGCACCCTCATACATGCTCTTCACTGCTTTCAGCAACTTGCCCTCTACTCCGTATATTCTAAGTACTTTCCACAAACCTTCTCTATCCACTCTGTCATAGGCCTTCTCCAAGTCCATAAAGGCAACATACACCTTTTGTTTCTTCTCCAGATATTTCTCCACAACACAATTCAGGGTAAAAATCTGATCTACACATCCTCTTCCCTTCCTAAAACCTCCCTGCTCGTCGCCTATCCATTTCTCTGTTCTCACTCTCTCAATCACTACCCTACTGTATACCTTCCCTACTACGCTTAGAAGACATATTCCTTGGTGGTTACCACACACTCCTCTTTCCCCTTTGCCCTTATATAGGAGGACTATTATGCCAGTCTTCCAGTCATCGGGTGCACTCCCCTTCTCCCATGCTAGTTTGCACATTTTCCATACCCATTCTATCACTATCTCACCACCATACCTCAACATTTCCCCACACACTCCATCTGTTCCTGGTGCTTTCCCCAACTTCACTCTTTTCATGGCTTCCCACACTTCTGACCTCCTGATCCCCACCTCCTCCTCCACTACTTCTCTTCTTCTCCCTCCCATACCATATCCAGCTATGTTTGCTGGCTCTTCATTCCTTACATTTAGCAACTCACTGAAGTACTCCCTCCATCTTTCGACTCTCTCTTGCTTCTCGGCTAGCATTCTCCCATTCTTATTTTTCAAACCCTTACTGTTTCCCTTGCTTAGGCTTGCTACCTTCCCTAACTTTCTTGACTTCTTTCCAGAACAGTTTCTTACTCTCCCTCCATTTTACACTCAGATTCCTTCCAAATTCCTCATCTACTCTTCTCTTACTTTCCTTCACTACTCTCTTCACCACCCTCTTACTCTCCACGTACCTCGCTCGTTTCTGTCTCTCGAAATCTACATTCCCTCTACTACCCACCCACTCTCTATATGCTTTCTTCTTTTCTTCCACAGCTATTCTTACCTCTTCTGTCCACCATGCTGTACCTTTCACTCCCCTCCCTCTTCTCCTCACTCCACACACCTCCTCACATGCTGCACAGATCTCATCCTTAACCCTCGTGCCCCGGGCTGGTCCTCCAAAGGACAGTGTGGGCTACCCGGGCGATCTGGCCGAAAAACGTCTAGGCCTAGGCTACCGTATTTTTGTTTATTTTAACTGCTAGAAATTTCCCACGCATCTATAAACGTAGTGCGGTTTTCAATCTGTAGACTGGCATTGAGTAGAGCTCTGTAAGTCAACTGGTTCAGTTGTGATGACGATTTCAGTGGAGCGAATTTTTTCCGCGATGTTGACAATATCGGAGCTTTTCAGACACTAATTTCGTCTGACGTCACAACAATAACATTGATCCGACGTCTCCTTCTTGTTTTCGGAGGTGCGGTGACGCAACGATCGGCTTTGTTTACATGCGTCGGACGCTCGGCGTTCAGACCAAGCTGGAGAGGCTTGAAAGCTTACTGCCTATTAACAGGACACCCGGGCTCCTGCCCTTCTTTTGTGGTGTCCTTTTAACAGGACACCCGGGCAGGAAGAGTTAAACACCTTGCTCATCTCCTCCACTTCCTCCATAACTTCCAGGTCGAACCCACCTAGTCGTCTTTCCACTGCTCTCCTGTACTCCTCCCTGACTTCCTCCTCCTGCAACCTCTCCACCCTCCTCACCATTCCACCCTCCTCTCGCCTCCCTCCAGCTTTCCTCACCCACTTCTTTTGTATCCTAACCTTAGCTACCACTACATAATGATCAGACAGACCCCCTCCAATACCCCTATACACCCGAGCATCCATCACAGATTTCTTCATTCGTTCATCCACACATACATAATCAATCAATGACTTTTGCTCCACCACTGTCTTATCCTTCATCGTCAACATCCGTTTTCACGTGTACCTGTGGATCATTCTGTGTCGGAAGAAGGTGTTGGCTATCCACAGCCTCCTCCCCACACATACGTCCACAAGTGCACTACCATTCCCATTCATCTCTGATGATACCCCCCACCCTCCCACCACTCCCTCAACTTTCCTATCACCCACCTTACCATTCATATCCCCAATCAGAAATATTCTTTCGTTCTTGTCAAACTTCTCCAGGCACGCCTCCACATTCATCCAGAACTCCTCTTTCTTTCTTTCAAGTATATCCTCTGTCGGGGCATACACGCATACAATCACCCACGTTTGTATTCCTACTTTCATTCTCACCCACACAATCCTTGAACCCACAGACCCATACTCTCTTACACATTCCTTCCATTTGCTACTTACAAACAAACATGCACCTTCTCTCGCTGTTCCTTCACTCACTCCAGCACACACACCCATTCCACACTCCCACTCTCTCACATCTGAACCTTTCCATTTGGTATCTGTCATTCCACATACATCCAGCCTGGCATTCACTAACACTTCCAGAACCTCTCTCTCTTTTGTGCCATCATTCATGCCACTAACATTCCACGTAGCCATTCTCAGAATGTCCGAAGGTATGTCCTTAGTCGGTCGTGGTTCGGCAACGTAGGTTCCGTCCGCATCCGAGGCTGTTCGTTCGTTTTTCTTTGCTTAGATATTTTTTCCGGGTGGGGGTTGCAAGCCCACCGACCCAACCTCTTTAGTTTCCTCTTACGACACGCAGAAGGCACGTGGGGCATATTCTATTATTTCTTTCTCGCCATTTCATCAGTTCAGCCGGACCACATGAGCTCCACAGCAGAGCTCTTATAGGGCAGGGCCGAAGGATGAGGCAAGAACTGCTACACTGCAGCACCAACCAAGAAGTGATCAAGGGCGAAGCATGAGAGATCAGAACTAATTATTATGTAAAACTTGCAAAATAAACAAACCAAAACTGGGATGACACAAGATGAATGCAAAAGAACTTATCAAAATCGCTATGTGGAAATAATGCTTAATAAAATAAAATCACAGCGAGATGCAAAAAAATGCACTACTGAGGGGAATCGAGTCAGCTCGACTGTATCAGCGACCGAAGAGACAAATCAAGTCAGGAGCCTACAGCCTAGCCAGGACAGGGTGGCACATGGTAGTACAAAGGAGTACAAAGGAAATCAAGCAACAACAGGTCTAGTGACCCTTCTAGGCTGCTTGTCCTCCAAAACACTAGGATCAAGTGTCCAAACAGTGGTTTAGAGTGGGTAAGGGAACATTGGAAAGGGAACTAATGTCTGTGGCAGGATTAGGAAGTTAGTAGGGGACAGATGGGTTAGTAACTGAGGGGAGGATAAAATAAAATTATTAATTTACAAACGCAGTCAGTCGCGGGTTTGATGAGAGATATTTGTCTAGGCGGAGTTTAAATGAATCAACGGTGCTGCAGTCTATAACGTCTCGGGGAAGCCCATTCCACAAGTTGACAACTCGATTGAAGAAGAAATTCTTAGATTCGTGTGAGTTAAAAAATTTACCAATAATACGCATTACTGAGGGGAATCGAGTCAGTTCCGCACCACCGACCGAAGAGACAAATCAGGTCAGGAGCCAACAACCGAGCCAGGCCAACTAAGAGGGGCTGACAGGGTGGCATATGAAATAGGCCGCCCGAAAGACAATCAAATGAGACAGAATAAGAACAGAAGGGGAAAAACATTGAAAGAGGACACAATAACTATGCAAATAGTCAAGCCGACGACGAAAGCTCGAGGGGAGAAGTAGATAACCATAGCCCTCCCCCATCAAGTTCCAGTCGCTGGCCCCGAAGCCCCCCAACCGCGACAAGGAGGGTAGTAACAGGGGGGACTGCAGTATCTACACCAACAATATTGGCAGGTCCTGATGTGGCGGCGTCTACGCCGTGGGACCACCTCCCGGAGCTGCCAACCGCGGATGGCTGCCGACCCTCCACGGCCGGAGACAAGATCAACGACCAGTGGAGGACAACCGGATGCCGGCCGCGGGGAGCAGTTTCGGGAGCCAAACCGTCACAACCATCCCCTGCCCTCTCCCTGGGGCACGGGTCCTTGGAGCGGCTTCGGTCGCGCCGGGAATTTCCACACCTCTCACACCACACACACACATCACACAGTTTTTCCTACACCGAGAAATGACTCTCCGGCTGTCATTTCTCGAAGACTTCTTCTAGCCGGAGACATTGAGAGCAACCCAGGACCCACGTACACATACAGTACATATGTCCAACTTGCTCAAAACCCATCACTTCGAGTCGCCACACTAAGGGTTCAGTTCTCTGCAATTCATGCAGGAACTGGACCCACTTCACCTGTACAACACTTGCCTCCAAGAAACACTACACGAACACCTGGACCTGTTCCTCATGCCCCTCCCTCTCCCAGTCAAATCCCTCGCCTAAAACCCGTCCACCTCTCCTCCCCAACCCACCTAGCCTTCCCATATCATCCACTCCCCCCCCTAAAACCCGTCCACCTCTCCTCCCTAACCCACCTAACCTTCCCATACCATCCACATCCTCAACTCAACACACCACACCCCATCCTAATCCATTCCAACCCCCATCTCCTGCTCCCCAATCCCCACCCCCACCTCACCCATCCCAACCCCCAGCCCCTCGCTCCCTCCATCCTCGTGCAGCAGCACCCAACATACATCGTGCACATAACATTAATATTCTCCAATTGAACATAGATGGCATCAACACAAAGAAACATGAACTCTCACACTTCATCAAACAACACAACATACACATTGCCATCTTACAAGAAACAAAACTCCGCACAACACAAAAAGCACCCACATTTCATAATTTCACCACCATCAGACAAGACCGGGCTGTCGGCGGGGGCGGTGGACTCATCACCCTGGTACACAAAG
This sequence comes from Paralithodes platypus, assembly GCA_032716605.1. Lineage (NCBI taxonomy): Eukaryota > Metazoa > Arthropoda > Malacostraca > Decapoda > Lithodidae > Paralithodes > Paralithodes platypus. Next base: position 28,641,907 of record CM064522.1, on the reverse strand, counting down.
AAATATCATACATAGTAACCAGTGTACAAACCAAATCCCTCCTCCCCCCAAATGATAACACAACAGAAATACAATCAATTAAAATACGCACTGGCAACACCTCCAACATAACCATCATAAACGCATACATCCCTCCCCAAACATCCCCTACAGTACCAAATGAATACAGACCACACTTACAACACATCACAAACACCCCACACCTCATCCTGGGTGGTGACTTAAACGCCAAGACGTCGGCCTGGTTTGTCGACAACCCCGACACAGACAGAGGGCTGGTACTACAAAACCAAACAGATAACCTCATCATCCTTAACGACATCCATCAACATACCCATATTCCTCACCAAGCCCTCTATAACCCATCATCTCCAGACATCACCTTTTGCTCCCCAAAACTCGCCCCCACAACATCCTGGAGGGTGGTCAGAACCTTAGGCTCGGACCACCTCCCGATCATTATCACCACCAAAACCAGACTCACCCCAGCTAGCCACAAACACACATACACCAATTATAAAAGAGCTAACTGGGAAGCATTCACAAATGAGACAGAACAACACTTCACAACTCTAAACAGTACACCCATCACTAACATCAACAATGCTGTACACATACTCAATAAAACTATCCAAAACGCTGACAAGAAACACATTCCAAGAGGTAATAGAAAAAGACACAACCCCAACTTCACACCAGAAATTCAAAACCTCATCAGACAACGCGACATACTGAAACACTCCCCAGCACCCCACACACAAGACATCACACAACAAATTCAAGCACTCAACACCCAAACTAACAACAAAATACAAGAACAACAACAACTACATTGGAATAACTTCCTACAAACACTTGATCACAAAACAAACCCCAAAAAACTCTACAAAACACTAAACAGCTTCACACTTTCCAACAGCAACACAACACAATCACATGCTGCAATCACAACAACAGACTCTACTCCTTCATGTAAACAACAAGCAAACACTCTCATCAATCACTTTTCACATGTCAGCCACCTAAAACCTCACAAAGACGACCGACGTGTCATCCGACGTAAGAGACAATTCCCCACAGACCCTGACTATACACCCTTCACCAATCACCAGACAAAGCATATCATCAACAATCTCAAGCACTCACCCGCCTGTGGCCTAGACAACATAAGCAACATACACCTCGGACACCTGGGACCACAAGGCATACAAGCACTCACTAACATATCAAACTACAGCTATTCACTATAAACTTAGCCTCCTATGCAGATGACATAACACTCACATGCACACACCATGACCCAAAAAGAGCAACAGATCTCCTTCAACCCTATCTCAACACACTACATGGCTGGTGCACTACAAACAGACTTAATCTAGCCCCAGCCAAATCCACCGCAACCCTGCTCACAAGTTGGACAAGAGAACACGAATACATCCCTCAACTCACCATAAACAACACACCCCTAACACATACACACACACACCCAAAATCCTAGGAGTAACATATGATACTCATATGACATTCAAACAGCACACCACAAACATTAAAAAGAAACTGACACCCAGACTTAACGCCCTCAGGTCACTTGCTCACACAAAATTTGGACACAACAAAGAAACTACCACCACAGTATATAAACAATACATAAGATCAGTGATGGAATACGCAAGCCCAGCCTGGGCTTCTAACCTAGCTGAAACACATCATAAGACCTTACAGACTATTCAAAACAAAGCCCTGAAGATCATTACAGGCTGCACAGCTACTGCACCCACAGATCACCTACATCAAGAAACCAAAATCCTCAAAGTCAAAGACCATCTGGACATGAGAGGCACTCAATTCCTGGCAGCAGCCTCCACGAACCAAGACCACCCACTAAACTACATGGCAACACACCCACAGACACCAAGAAATATCAAAACAACACCCAGCACACGGTATCACACACAATTATTGTCCTCTCTCCCTCCCTGCCCACCCCGAACCAACTTCCAGAAGCACATCCATACTCATATCTCTCACCGATCCATCCACTCACTCACAGACAACACGCAGCTGCATGCACGACCTCCCGAAATCCATCCTTCCGAATCCTCCCTTCCTCGCGAGGACAGAGTCCACCCGGCCAGGCTGAGATGCGGACACCATCTAGCTCTCCTGAGCTATCAGAAGAGACTGGATGACTCTGTTGTCGACACCTGCCCGGGATGTAACACAGCACCCCATACCATTAAACACATCATAGAAGACTGCATTTCACACAACCACTTACGCCAACAACACAATCTACACTCAATGAGAGCTCTGTGGGAAAGCCCGATTGCAGTGCAAGCTTGTATGCACGAGTAGGAATGTGCATGTACGAGCATAAAGCCTGTACGTTTCTGAGTGGAAATATGTGTTTGTATAATTGATGTACAAAATTAATAATGAATGTACAATATGTTTGTGTGTGTGTGAGTATGTGTGTGTATGTGTTTGTGTGTGTGTGTGTGATAGAGAGAGAATGAGAGAGTCATTCACATAACTTGTCTTTGTGAATGTGTGTTTGTGTTTGTAATTAGGAATGCGAATATGTATTTGTGCGTGTGGTTCTGAAAGAACATTAGAGTGTGGGTGCGATTGTGGGAGGGAATATCAATGTGTGTGTGTGTAATCTGATTGGAAATGTGAAGGCGAGTGTGTAATTGTGAATGTATGTTCGAATATATGTGCGTTGTCGAGTGGTAATCTAAGAGTGTGTGTGTGTGTGTGTGTGTAGATATATGAATATAAATTACCGAACTTGTTCGTCAAGGTGAATACACGCAATGCGAGTTAATGACATTGTGGGTAGGAATACGAATATGTGTTCCTGAATGATTTTGTGCGTGAAAATGTGAATGTGCATGAGTTTGTGTGTGTTTATATAGTGAATCAACATAGAAGATAATAGGTAACATTTCTCAATTGATGATGCATATATTGTCTGGTGATTATTGGCATTCAAATGTGATGTTTGGTTAATTTAGGATAGGGATGGTAATTGGTAAATCTATAGCATTATAAAACATTTATATTGCTACCATGTGAGTGCGGGCGAAGAAGGTTGCGAAAACAAAAACGCTGACCAATCTCTGGATACCAGCGTACCTGGACCCTTTACCTTAAGATCTCAAGCTAATCCAGGTAATCCAGGAAATTAACACCTACTTGTAAATTGTACACACACTCTCTCTCTCTCTCTCTCTCTCTCTCTCTCTCTCTCTCTCTCTCTCTCTCTCTCTCTCTCTCTCTCTCTCTCTCTCTCTCTCTCTCTCTCTCTCTCTAGACAACCTTGATGTAGGAATAACTAGCAAAATCAGTAAATTTACAGATGACACTAAAATGGGAACACTCCAAATAGATTTAGACATATTACACAAATGGGTAGTAAACTGGCAGATGAAGTTCAATGTAAGTAAATGCAGTATAGTAAAATTGAGTAAATCGATAGGAAATGCAGTATACAATTTCGATAACGTGGATATAACTAACTCAAATAATGAAAAAGACTTGAGAATCATCGTCAACTGTGATTTGAAACCACGAAATCAATGCATCAGTGTTCGAAATAAGGCAAATAGAGTTCTGGGATGTATATCTAGAAGTGTGAGTAACAGAACAGCAGACGTAATAAGTAGTAATCTTGAACTTTTATCTAGCGCTAGTGAGGCTACACATGGATTATGCTGTTCAAAATTGGAGTCCCTATTAGAGAATGAACATAGATTCCTTGGAGAGAGTACAACTGAGAATGACAATAATAATCTGTAATATTAGAAATCTTCCATATGAAGACAGGACAGGTTGAAGAAGCTAGGCTTACATTCGTTAGAAAGACGCAGAGTTAGATATGATATGATACGATATGATAGATATGATAGAGGTTTTCAAGTGGGTAAGTGAGATAGGCTAAATACAGGGGATTTGAAAGATGTACTGAAGCTCAGCGATAGCGAGAAAACTCAAACAAATGGTTTCAAATGAGATACATTTCGTTTAAAAAAATATAGGCAAATACTGGTTTGGTTAAGAGTTGTATATACCTGTGGAACAGGCTACCTAGCGCCATAGTGCGATCAAGAACGATAGAGAGCTTCAAAATACAATTAGATAGACATATGGACAAGATGGGTTGGGCGTAAGAGGGATCTGCCTTGTGTGGGCCAATCGGCTTTATGCGGGCTCCCATTTTCTTATTTTTTCTTCTTTTCTGCGTATGAAGGAGACAAAAGGCAGGTTACTAAACTATAATACCATATATATATATATACATATATCTCTTATTGATACCTTTCATCCACTTAAAACACCTCTATCACCTTTCATCCACTTAAAACACCTCTATCATTATTTCCTCTACATAATCGTCTTTCTAGCAATATGATAGCAATATTAACTAATAAGTCAGTCAGTCACAACTAATATTAATTATAATATTTATAACACACACACAAACACACACATTATATATATATATATATATATATATATATTATCTGTGTGTGTGTGTATGTATTAGAATATACAATGGGTGAAGCATTAGAATAAAAATAGATTATTGGTGAGTGGGAGGAGTATAATCTGTGATTAGAGGACCAGGTGGATCCTCTAATCACATTTAATTGGTACCATTGACTGCCTTTTTCCTTTAATTACAATTTATACTCCTCCCATTCCCCACTACCTCTTTTCCATAGTTGATACAATTTCTATATTTAACTGAATATTTAATAGTGGATGCTAACGTGCTATTAAAAATATGTACAAATTATATATATATATATATATATATATATATATGGGTAGAGGAGGAGGTAATTACAGTAATTAAAAGTAGTTACTAAACTATAACTGTAATGATATTGAAGTTGGACATTATTGAATTTATATATGTACTATGGCACATGTTGCTTAGAAGAGGAGTACAAAGGAGTACAAAGGAGGAGAGAGAGAGAGAGAGAGAGAGAGAGAGAGAGAGAGAGGGTTACAATTTACAAGTAGGTGTTAATTTTCTGGATTACCTGGATTAGCTTGAAAGGTTGGTCAGCGGGTTTTTTTGTTGGCAACCTTCTTCGGCCGCACTCACATGGTAGCAATATAAATGTTTTATAATGCTATAGATTTACCAATTACAATCCCTATCCTAAATTAACCAAACATCACATTTGGATGCCAATAATCACCAGACAATATATGCATCATCAATTGAGAAATGTTACCTATTATCTTCTATGTTGATTCACTATATAAACACACACAAACTCATGCACATTCACATTTTCACGCACAAAATCATTCAGGAACACATATTCGTATTCCTACCCACAATGTCATTAACTCGCATTGCGTGTATTCACCTTGACGAACAAGTTCGGTAATTTATATTCATATATCTACACACACACACACACACACTCTTAGATTACCACTCGACAACGCACATATATTCGAACATACATTCACAATTACACACTCGCCTTCACATTTCCAATCAGATTACACACACACACACATTGATATTCCCTCCCACAATCGCTCCCACACTCTAATGTTCTTTCAGAACCACACGCACAAATACATATTCGCATTCCTAATTACAAACACAAACACACATTCACAAAGACAAGTTATGTGAATGACTCTCTCATTCTCTCTCTATCACACACACACACACACAAACACATACACACACATACTCACACACACACACAAACACATACACACACATACTCACACACACACAAACATATTGTACATTCATTATTAATTTTGTACATCAATTATACAAACACATATTTCCACTCACAAACGTACAGGCTTTATGCTCGTACATGCACATTCCTACTCGTGCATACAAGCTTGCACTGCGCCCCCCCCCCCCCCCAACTGGCCTACGCAAGGCAGATCCAGCTCACACCCAATTAATTCATTAAGCTATTCAGTTTATTCTTGAAAGCCTACTGCTACTGAGCTGATCACTTTACAGTGTACTTTGCAATTTCTTTCACAAATATATAATTGTGTTCCTTCCAAATTATGACCCAAACGTACATGCCATTACACACGCACATACATACTCATGTAGACATGCATTTGAACATCCATATAACATTCGTAAACAAACATTTATTTACGCACATATACTGTATTTGCATTACTTTATATTACACTCACAAACATATTCATTTACACAAACACATGTAACTATCTACACATTGACGCACTTGTGCTTGTGAACGTCGTCAAGCCGTCTTATAGCACGTTATGCAAGTATGAATGACTTCTTCTGTTTGATCATTATACCATAATGGTAACAGATATGTAGATAATAGACATGTGGAATAGGCTACCTAGCGCCATTGTGGGGATCAAGAACGACAGAGAGTTTCAAAATAAAATTAGATAAACGTATGAACGAGATGGGTTGGGTGTGAGAGGGATCTGCCTTGTTTTGGCCAATCGACTGTCTGCAGACTCCCATATGTTCTTATAAGATGGATATGTAAGACGAAGAATATACACAAAAAAAAAAAAAAAAAAAAACATATATAACGGCTATATATAAGCCTAGTTAGATGTATAAATAGGTATGTGTGAGTGTGTGTGGCGTAGGGAGTTGAGTGTGGAATAGGTCTGTATATACAACATGTAGGATTATAATTTAATAAAGTCCAACGTTTTTAATGATAATATAAATAATAATCCAAAGAATTTCGATTCAACAGTCTAATTGGCTGAATTATATGGCGATAAATACGAAAACACTTGTGGTGGTGTCCCGTAGCCTACCCAGTGTGGCTGGGCTGCGAGACACCACTGGTGGTGTCACACAGCCCAGCCAGTGAGGCTGGGCTACGGGACACCACCAGTGTCCCGTAGCCCAGCCTCACTGGCTGGGCTGCGGGACACCACTGGTGGTGTCCCGTAGCCACTTCGTATTTGGATTCGTCTCGTCGTTGCGGATTCAACGGTATATTTTGGTTAAATTTTGACCTATTTTTAGGCCCCCTAGGCCTATTTTAAAGTTTAAAAACTCCATAGATGAGTTATTTATGAACGGATTTTGTTTAAATTTATACCCTTAGTACACTTTGGCAAGCTGAATCGAACAGAATTAAAATCGGACCATTAGTTTAGGATTTAGATTTTGACTGGGCCTTCCTGGAGGGCCCAGGGGACCGTTTTTTGGACTTTATTAGTCATTAGATACCTGTTGATGCTTGATTTCCCTTTAATTTTGTTGCTCAAGCATAGTTTCCACAATGTTGATAAGTTGTTTTGTCTTTATATAGTTAGTTTGTTTATTGCGAAAGGTTTAAATTATAATAATTAGTTTTGATTATGGTAATATTTGTCTGATGAATGATATGCTATATAATTAATGTTTCCACATAGCAATTTTGCCTTTGTCCCAGTTTTGGTTTGCTTAGTTTGAAATTTTAATTTATTGATGAAACATTGCTTAGCAATAATAGGTATGGCATATTTACTTAGGTCCTTACTATGTTGTATTTCTCAGTACTAATAATTGAGGACTTCTTTTATTTGTATAATTAACGATCAGTATAATGCTCAAGAGGTCCTTACTATGTTGTATTTCTAATTACCAATAATTGATGACTTCTTTTATATAATTAACTCAGTATATGCTCAGGCACATTCTTTTATTTAGTTATACAGTACTTTTATTAATCTGTACTCAGTTTAATGAGAGACTCCATATTATTGGTACATGTACACTCTGATGCCAGTCTCTAAGCCACTCTGACATTTATATTCTTGTTAAGTCCATGATTATTTATATGCATCAGTCACTTGAACCAGTTGTCCATTAAGTTTGGAATTTTATTAAGTTATTTCCATAGCAATTTTAATTAGTTCCTTTGAGTCTATCTTGTGTAGTCCAAGTTTTAGTTTGTTTATTTTGAAAGTTTTACATTATACTTTGGCAAAGCCAAATGTTACAAGGGTTATTAAGAAACATAAGTATACCAAGTCAATTTTATTAGACAGAAATAACAATAAGTTTTGAAGGTTTATAATAGTTGTTCATTATAATAATCATTCATAAAACATAGTCACATAAAAAATATCCAGTACCCAGTGAAATTATGAAATGTGGGTGTTTTTTGTGTTGTGCGGAGTTTTGTTTCTTGTAAGCTGGCAATGTGTATGTTGTGTTGTTTGATGAAGTGTGAGAGTTCATGTTTCTTTGTGTTGATGCCATCTATGTTCAATTGGAGAATATTAATGTTATGTGCACGATGTATGTTGGGTGCTGCTGCACGAGGATGGGGTGGGGGTGAGGGAGGGGCTGGGGGTTGGGATGGGTGAGGTGGGGTGGTGATTGGGGAGCAGGAGATGGGGGTTGGAATGGATTAGGATGGAGTGTGGTTGTTGAGTTGAGGATGTGGATGGTATGGGAAGGTTAGGTGGGTTAGGGAGGAGAGGTGGACGGGTTTTAGGGGGGGGGAGTGGATGATATGGGAAGGCTAGGTGGGGTGGGGAGGAGAGGTGGACGGGTTTTAGGCGAGGGATTTGACTGGGAGAGGGAGGGGCATGAGGAACAGGTCCAGGTGTTCGTGTAGTGTTTCTTGGAGGCAAGTGTTGTACAGGTGAAGTGGGTCCAGTTCCTGCATGAATTGCAGAGAACTGAACCCTTAGTGTGGCGACTCGAAATGATGGGTTTTGAGCAAGTTGGACATATGTATGTGTACGTGGGTCTTGGGTTGCGGTGCTGGTTGGGGGGAGGGGCGTCGACTGACTGGGGACAGGTGCATGGGGGCGGTTCGTTCGTGGCCACCCCTTCGGGGATCACGGCGTCAGGCAATAGATAGATAGATAGATATTTTTGCATTAAGTATTGAGAAATTAGCTGCTAAGGGACTAAATTTATCTTCAGCTGAAAAGAAACCGAGTATAGCATAATAATATTTGAACTGGTTAGTATGTATGTATGTTTAATTTATATACAGTATAAGTGTTTTATTTAATTATTTTGTTTATTACAGTACAGGTAGTTTAAATGTATGTACAGTATATACTGAGGCACATACCCCATAGCTGGGGGTGGCCAACTCGAGACAGAGCCTGATTAGTAATATGTAGGACAAAAGTATAGTACAGTAGTTACAAGAAACCAAAAAATGGCTTGTCTTGGAAAATGATGCAAATACAGTAATGCAGTTATTAACACTGCTTACTGTCTTGATTGACAGGGCTATACTCTTGTCTTGATAGCGTAATGCTTAGTGCGCGGAATTTTGGTGGGCGTATCCTAGGTTCGAGTCCTTGGAGTACCATATGTAGTCATTACTTTCATTGATTTCATTACTTAGATTTATTTGTAAATTAATTGGTGAGTTGGTGAAAACTAATATGAATAGCCTAATGGTTAGTGTGCTGAATTTCGGTGTGAGTATCCTAGGTTCGAGTCCTTGGAGTACCACATGTATTCATTACTTGGAGTACCACATGTATTCATTACTTTCATTGATTTCATTAGTGGTGTTTGATTTGTTTTGGTGGTGTAATGGTTTAGGTGCTTACGTTCTTTTTCAAGTTGATTTTAATTTGGTATCTCGACATACTGATTACTCGACTATCAGCAAAATTTTGTAGCGAAATAGGTTGTTCTTTTGTTTCATGATTTTAGTTTGGTAAGGCGTTTATCCACAGCGATTTTGATAAGTTATTTTACCTTTATCTTGTATCGTCCCAGTTTTGGTTTGTTTATTTTACAAGTTTTACATTATAATTACCAAGATTTTGTAGCAAAATAGGTTGTTCTTTTCTTTCAGGATTTTATTTTGCTAAAGCGTTTTTCCATATATACTGTAGATTATGTTTAGTGTGTTGTCTTTTCGATAGTTTTTAATTTGAATGCGTTCGTTATATAAATTTGAACAGTAACCTTTGAGGGAGTTTTCAAGTTTTATATTAATATTTTGATGTCTTGATAGCGTAATGGATAAATGTGCGGAATTTTGGTGCGAGTATCCTAGGTTCGAGTCCTTGGAGTGCCACATGTATTTGTTGATTTCATTAATTGAGTTTAGAGTGAAGTTGGTTGGTGGAAAAATCATAATATTTCATAATTTGATTTTGCTAAAGCGTTTTTCCACATAGTGATTTTGTTTAGTGTGATGTCGTTTCGATAGTTTTTTATTTTAATGAGTTCGTTATATTAATTTGAACAGTAACTTTTGAGTTTGTTTTAAAGTTTTATATTTTGATTAACTTGCTCATTACTCATGTAGTAATGTCCACCCTATGTGCTGGATTGTGTTCTTTTATTTATAAATTATTATTATTTTGCTTAAGCGTCGTTTCCACATAGCGATTTTGATCAGTTTGTCTTTTTACTGTGTTCGTCCAAGTTTTGGTTTGTTTATTTTCCAAGTTTTACATTATAATTCCACATAGCGATTTTGATTGGTTCTTTTGTATTTACATTGTCTGGTCCCAGTTTTGATTTGTTTATTTTGCAAGTTTAACATTTGAATTATGATAAGTTGTCCATAATATGATGCAGACACATAGCAGTATCATATATTTCCATCAAGAATCGAGAAATCAAACGATAAAGGAATCAATTTACCATCAGCTGGAAGAAAAGTTATTATATGTTTATTTTGCAAGTTTTACAATTTGTGTTTTACAATTGTGTTCTTTTATTTAACTGTCTTGATAGCGTAATGGTTAGTGCGGCGAATGTGGGCTGAGTATCCTAGGTTCGAGTCCTTGGAGTACCACATGTATTCATTAGTTTCATTGATTTCATTAGTTGGGTTTATAACTGTCTCGATAGCGTAATGCGTAAATGCGCGGAATTTCGGTGCGAGTATCCTAGGTTCGAGTCCTTGGAGTACCACATGTATTCATTAGTTTCATTGATTTCATTAGTTGGGTTTATAACTGTCTCGATAGCGTAATGCGTAAATGCGCGGAATTTCGGTGCGAGTATCCTAGGTTCGAGTCCTTGGAGTGCCACATGTATTTGTTGATTTCATTAATTGAGTTTAGAAGTAAAGTTGGTTGGTGAAAAACTCTGAAATATTTTGATAATTTTATTTTGCCAAAGCGTTGTTTCCACACAGCAATTTTGATTAGTTCTTTTGCCTTTATGTTGTCTTTATCCCAGTTTTGGTTTGTTTATTTTGCAAGTTTTACAATTTAATAGATTAACTTGTTCATGTAGTAATGTACACCCTATGTGGTGGATTGTGTTATTTTATTTATATTTATTATAATTTCATAGTTATATTTTGCTTAAGCATTGTTTACACATAGCGATTTTGATCAAGTTCATTAGTCTTTATGCTGTGTTTGTCTTGAGTTACTTGTATGTACAGGTATGTATGTATATATATATTCTCGGGTACATACCCCTTAGCTTTGGGGTGGCTGACTTGTTACAGGGACTTAAGTGAATATTTACCATGAATCCCTAGACCGAGCTGGCCACGATCTTCCCGTCTATCAATGACACGGTGTGGGATCAAAGTACAGACCTATCGATCAGCAACCATACGCACTAACGCCCATAGCACAGCCCGTGGAAACAGATTAACTTGCTCATGTAGTAATGTACACCTTATGTGGTGGATTGTGTTCTTTTATTTCATAAATTTTATTTTATTAAGCGTTTTTTCCATATAGCGATTTTGATAAGTTATTTTGCCTTTATATTGTCTTTGTCCAAGTTTTGGTTTGTTTAGTTTGCAAGTTTTACATTTTAAATTATATTATTATTATAAATGTTTATGTTTGATTTACTTTATATATTTATATATATTTACTTTATACAGTATATTTACTTTATATATATATTGACTAACCTGCCTTCGGGTATTTATATAATATGTTACTAACCGAGTGGTGACTGGCTGGGATATTTGGGCCTTCCCTACGACCTGTGCGGGTAGAGGCTTGACTTATCAGGTTGTGGAAGATAAGATAAGCCTTTTTTTACACCACCCCTTTCTCTCTCCCTGTGTCTTATTCTTCTTGTTTTCGCACTAGTGGAAAGGGAAATCGTGGCAGATGACCATGTCAACGATGGCTCCTTGAAACCTCCGAGGGTCCTTGAGATACGGCTAGAGCGGTGAGATTGGATACGACCCCGACTGGTGCACCCTTGCTACTGCGAGGTATTAGCTAGCTGACAGGGACCACTTCATTTAACCCTCTGTGTAGCGGTGATGTACTTTTCATGATATTCTGGAAGGTATTAGACAATTTTGCCAGAATATAATGTATTGGACGATTTTGTTCAGCTTGGGAAAGACGTCTACCCATTAAAAGGCTACAGACACTCAATTAATCGCAAGATCCAGGGTTCGAATCCTGGGTGGATTGTATGATTTGTTTCTCAATTGGCATGACTTGATTTAAAAGGTCTTAATTAAACCAGATTAACTTGCTCATGTAGTAATGTACACCCTATGTGGTGGCTTGTGTTCTTTTATTTCATTAATTTTGTTTTAGTAAGCGTTGTTTCCACATAGTGATTTTGATAAGTTAATCATCATCATCATCAAATCTGACGCCTTGCTTCCAGAGGATAAGTTAATTTGACTTTATATTGTCTTTGTCCCAGTTTTGGTTTGCTTTGTTTGCAAGTTTTACATTTTAATTAATCCTTTAATCCGAGCCCCAGCGACGCAGGGTTTGCGTCCACAATGTATGTAACGCAAAACCCCAGCGACGCATGGTTTGCGTCCTGGCCAGTCCGGCCCTAATTACTCCGGTCCTATGGCACCCCGAGGGCTCAGATTTGTATGGGAACTGTGTAAGTATCCCACGCACCCATGCCGATGGTTGAAAACTCTCAAAGTCCAACCGCGTGCGCGTGAGCGCGCAAAAACATGTTTTTTTGGGGAAATTGCCTTCAATTTTTTACTCTTGTAAAATCCGTTTTCGGGGGCTCTGTAGGACCATTTTTTGCACTTTTTGATAAATTTTTTATTTTTTTTTTCCTTCATTCCTAACCCATTCGCTATTGTTTCTGGAATAAAACAAAATTCAGAATCGGCCGGTCCTGGGTGGTACATTTATTAATATTTAGCTGGTACTCAGCGGGTTAAGCTACCATATATATCTTTCCTAAGCTTCACAAAAACGTCTAAGATGAAATCAAATGAAAATGCGTTGCCGGTACCGTATGGGTTTAGCTGTATAGGACGCCTCAGTGGTTGCATAGGGGATAGGTAATAGGGCTGGCTCTAGTGCCGGCTTAGCTATGTTCTAATATCTGTTGCCTTCTAGAGGACGCCGACAGTCGAGCAAACCTCGCAACCAAAATTAACTTGTACAGCCTTGGGAAGTTGAATTTCTCACTTCTGTCTTGATAGCGTAATGCATAAATGCGCGGAATTTCGGTGTGAACATCCTAGGTTCGAGTCCTTGGAGTGTCACATGTATTTGTTGATTGCATTAATTGAGTTTAGAAGTTGTTGTTGTTGTTGTTCCCTAAGCTGCCTGGCCGAACAGCCCCGAGTCCCTGAGGAAGGCCATGGCCACGATCGGGCTTTCCCACAGAGCTCTCATTGAGTGTAGATTGTGTTGTTGGCGTAAGTGGTTGTGTGAAATGTAGTCTTCTATGATGTGTTTAATGGTATGGGGTGCTGTGTTACATCCCGGGCAGGCGTCGACAGCGGAGTCATCCAGTCTCTTCTGATAGCTCAGGAGAGCTGGATGGTGTCCGCATCTCAGCCTGGCCAGGTGGACTCTGTCCTCGCGAGGGAGGGAGGATTCGGAAGGATGGATTTCGGGAGGTCGTGCATGCAGCTGCGTGTTGTCTGTGAGTGAGTGGATGGATTGGCGAGAGATATGAGTATGGATGTGCTTCTGGAAGTTGGTTCGGGGTGGGCAGGGAGGGAGAGAGGACAATAATTGTGTGTGATACCGTGTGCTGGGTGTTGTTTTGATATTTCTTTGTGTCTGTGGGCGTGTTGCCATGTAGTTTAGTGGGTGGTCTTGGTTCGTGGAGGCTGCTGCCAGGAATTGAGTGCCTCTCATATCCAGATGGTCTTTGGCTTTGAGGATTTTGGTTTCTTGATGTAGGTGATCTGTGGGTGCAGTAGCTGTGCAGCCTGTAATGATCTTCAGGGCTTTGTTTTGAATAGTCTGTAAGGTCTTATGATGTGTTTCAGCTAGGTTAGAAGCCCAGGCTGGGCTTGCGTATTCCATCACTGATCTTATGTATTGTTTATATACTGTGGTGGTAGTTTCTTTGTTGTGTCCAAATTTTGTGTGAGCAAGTGACCTGAGGGCATTAAGTCTGGGTGTCAGTTTCTTTTTCATGTTTGTGGTGTGCTGTTTGAATGTCATATGAGTATCATATGTTACTCCTAGGATTTTGGGTGTGTGTGTATGTGTTAGGGGTGTGTTGTTTATGGTGAGTTGAGGGATGTATTCGTGTTCACCTGTCCAGCTTGTGAGCAGGGTTGCGGTGGATTTGGCTGGGGCTAGATTAAGTCTGTTTGTAGTGCACCAGCCATGTAGTGTGTTGAGATAGGGTTGAAGGAGTTCTGTTGCTCTTCTTGGGTCATGGTGTGTGCATGTGAGTGTTATGTCATCTGCATAGGAGGCTAAGTTTATTTGAGGCGTATTGGGTGTAGTTATATCGTGCATGTACAGATTGAAGAGTGCGGGCGATAGGACGGATCCTTGTGGGACTCCGTTTGGAAAGTTTCTGATTTTAGATGACTGACCGGCAAAAGATACGTGTGCACATCTGCCTGCTAGGAAGTTGGCCAGCCACCTTTTTGTGTTGTGCATGTTTGTGTTGTAGATTTTGTTTGTTAGGTTGTGGCGGGGGATGGCATCGAAGGCTTTACTAATGTCGAGTGTGGCTAATAGTGATCTGTGTGGTGGTCTAGCTGAGTTGATGCCGTCAAAAGCTCTTTGTGTAAGGTCTGTGAGAAGTGTTTGTGGAGTGCAGTGGCCTAAAGCCATGTTGTGTTGGAGCTAGGGGTAGGTCGGGTGTAATTAGTTGTAATACTAGGCGTTCCATGACTTTGGAGGGGGAGCAAAGGAGTGTGATGGGGCGGTGCGAGGAGGGTAGCGTGGGGTCTTTGTTGGGTTTGGGGAATGTGATGATGATACCATGCTTCCAAATGTCTGGTATTGTGTTGTGTGAATAGCTGTAGATTGATATGTTAGTGAGTGCTTGTATGCCTTGTGGTCTGAGGTGTATGTTGCTTATGTTGTCTAGGCCACAGGCGGGTTGAGTGCTTGAGATTGTTGATGATATGCTTTGTCTGGTGATTGGTGAAGGGTGTATAGTCAGGGTCTGTGGGGAATTGTCTCTTACGTCGGATGACACGTCGGTCGTCTTTGTGAGGTTTTAGGTGGCTGACATGTGAGAAGTGATTGATGAGAGTGTTTGCTTGTTGTTTACATGAAGGAGTAGAGTCTGTTGTTGTGATTGCAGCATGTGATTGTGTTGTGTTGCTGTTGGAAAGTGTGATGCTGTTTAGTGTTTTGTAGAGTTTTTTGGGGTTTGTTTTGTGATCAAGTGTTTGTAGGAAGTTATTCCAATTTAGTTTTTGTTGTTCTTGTATTTTGTTGTTAGTTTGGGTGTTGAGTGCTTGAATTTGTTGTGTGATGTCTTGTGTGTGGGGTGCTGGGGAGTGTTTCAGTGTGTCGCGTTGTCTGATGAGGTTTTGAATTTCTGGTGTGAAGTTGGGGTTGTGTCTTTTTCTGTTACCTCTTGGAATGTGTTTCTTGTCAGCGTTTTGGATAGTTTTATTGAGTATGTGTACAGCATTGTTGATGTTAGTGATGGGTGTACTGTTTAGAGTTGTGAAGTGTTGTTCTGTCTCATTTGTAAATGCTTCCCAGTTAGCTCTTTTATAATTGGTGTATGTGTGTTTGTGGCTAGCTGGGGTGAGTCTGGTTTTGGTGGTGATAATGATCGGCAGGTGGTCAGAGCCTAAGGTTCTGACCACCCTCCAAGATGTTGTGGGGGCGAGTTCTGGGGAGCAAAAGGTGATGTCTGGAGATGATGGGTTATAGAGGGCTTGGTGAGGAATATGGGTATGTTGATGGATGTCGTTAAGGATGATGAGGTTATCTGTTTGGTTTTGTAGTACCAGCCCTCTGTCTGTGTCGGGGTTGTCGACAAACCAGGCCGACGTCTTGGCGTTTAAGTCACCACCCAGGATGAGGTGTGGGGTGTTTGTGATGTGTTGTAAGTGTGGTCTGTATTCATTTGGTACTGTAGGGGATGTTTGGGGAGGGATGTATGTGTTTATGATGGTTATGTTGGATTTGTTGCCAGTGCGTATTTTAATTGATTGTATTTCTGTTGTGTTATCATTTGGGGGGAGGAGGGATTTGGTTTGTACACTGGTTACTATGTATGATATTTCATTGTGTACCAGGGTGATGAGTCCACCGCCCCCGCCGACAGCCCGGTCTTGTCTGATGGTGGTGAAATTATGAAATGTGGGTGTTTTTTGTGATGTGCAGAGTTTTGTTTCTTGTAAGATGGCAATGTGTATGTTGTGTTGTTTGATGAAGTGTGAGAGTTCGTGTTTCTTTGTGTTAATGCCATCTATGTTCAATTGGAGAATGTTAATGTTATGTGCACAATGTATGTTGGGTGCTGCTGCACGAGGATGGGGTGGGGGTGAGGGAGGGGCTGGAGGTTGGGATGGGTGAGGTGGGGGTGGGGATTGGAGAGCAGGAGATGGGGGTTGGAATGGATTAGGATGGGGTGTGGTGTGATGAGTTGAGGATGTGGATGGTATGGGAAGGTTAGGTGGGTTAGGGAGGAGAGGTGGACGGGTTTTAGGGGGGGGAGTGGATGATATGGGAAGGCTAGGTGGGTTGGGGAGGAGAGGTGGACGGGTTTTAGGCGAGGGATTTGACTGGGAGAGGGAGGGGCATGAGGAACAGGTCCAGGTGTTCGTGTAGTGTTTCTTTGAGGCAAGTGTTGTACAGGTGAAGTGGGTCCAGTTCCTGCATAAATTGCAGAGAACTGAACCCTTAGTGTGGCGACTCGAAGTGATGGGTTTTGAGCAAGTTGGACATATGTATGTGTACGTGGGTCCTGGGTTGCTCTCAATGTCTCCGGCTAGAAGAAGTCTTCGAGAAATGACAGCCGGAGAGTCATTTCTCGGTGTAGGAAAAACTGTGTGATGTGTGTGTGTGGTGTGAGAGGTGTGGAAATTCCCGGCGCGACCGAAGCTGCTCCAAGGACCCGTGCCCCCAGGGAGGGGGCAGGGGATAGTTGTGACGGTTTGGCTCCCGAAACTGCTCCCCG
The DNA here is from genome assembly GCA_032716605.1 of Paralithodes platypus. Classification (NCBI taxonomy): domain Eukaryota; kingdom Metazoa; phylum Arthropoda; class Malacostraca; order Decapoda; family Lithodidae; genus Paralithodes; species Paralithodes platypus. The sequence continues at coordinate 28,624,602 of CM064522.1, read as the reverse complement.
CGGCCGGCATCCGGTTGTCCTCCACTGGTCGATTGATCTTGTCTCCGGCCGTGGAGGGTCGGCAGCCATCCGCGGTTGGCAGCTCCGGGAGGTGGTCCCACGGCGTAGACGCCGCCACATCAGGACCTAGAAGTTTAGAAGTAAAGTTGGTTGCCTGAATTGTGTTGGTAAAACCTTTTCATTACTGGTGCCGTGCTTTGAACTTTACTGTGGCTACTAATAGAAATTTTTAATCAGTTGAAAAAGGGCCTCCAGCAATTAACAAGCTTCAAAGTATCTAACTATTTTTAGTATCACAGATCCTTCTTAAACTTCAAAATTGTTTCTAAATATAGATAGAATATAATTATAGACATAGAGATTACAGAAGGGGTTAAGATGTTATCAAGGCCAAAGGTCCGACTATCATAGAAGCGCTACAAATACCACATGATGCAGGGTATGCTGTCAGAATCACAACAGGGAACACTGTACTGTAGTAAAAAAACACAAAATGGGAGAAGAAACGTCAAAGAAATGTGGCAACTGCAAAGAAGGCCACTGGGCATGGTCTACAAAATGCACGGAAAAACTCTGTGGTATTAAAAACACGGAGAAACAGCAAATAATGTTACAACACGAGCGTAGGGGTGCAGATACTTTTTTGACCGAGTGTACATACATAAATCCAGAATACGATGAAATTAATAATGGCGGTGAAGGGGTTAAGTGAGGAATTTCTGTTTTGTGTATTATGTTTCATATTGTTTTTTGCTAAATATTTTTTTCCACATACTGTATTGACTTTGATTAGTTGTTTTTTGTCTTTATATTGTGTTGTCCCAGTTTTGGATGATATTAAAATTGGCTACTGACTAACTTTAGGAATAAAATGCAAGTTGTTACATATATTTTCTTTTCTTTTCAGGTCAAGTGTTCCCATGATGTAGCAACAATCTGTTGCCGTGGTGGTATGGGTGCCTGGTCCCGGCCACTACTGCTTTAAGAAATGTAAGTACTGTATATTCATAATCGTTTTGTTTTCGGTTGCTTAGTTTATCATAATGTATGTTCCATCAATTGCGTCTATTCAATCAACTTCCAGTTACTTAAGCAGTTGACTTGTGTTGATGCTTTTAATAAACCAGTGAAGTCACACCTATTTCTGAAGGCTTATGTTACTGCGGATCATAGAGTTACTGTACTGATGACTATAAACATATATTTTTTGTTTGAAAAATTGAAGTTAATGCGGGCGCTCGTGAATCATCTTTGAGAATTGGCGCTCGTACAATACAGTACCTGCCTATTATTATTAATATTATTATTATTATTATTATTATTATTATTATTATTATTATTATTATCTACAGTTGTTGGCTTTGTTGTACTTTGTCGTGTACGGTGGCGCTAATAAGTCATGTCCCAGCTGTCATTACGTTTGGCTCACTTTGTGCTGTATTAATGTCTGTCAGATGTTGAATAGGGTGGGTAAGTGTAGGAACATGTTTGTATATATCACTCGATATGAAGAAATGAAGCTTGGGTATTGCTGATACCAATTATTGATCAAAATATACTTGGTGCCGAAACATGACTTATTAGCGCCACTGTACTTTGTCATGTACTATTATGCATTTCTATGGTTGATGTATACTTGTGAATATTTTGATTGTATTGTTCTTTGCTTGGGTACTTTATATATTGGTTAGACACTTTTGTTTTTCAGTATGGCTTGATTTGAGTGGTTGGCTGTATCATTGGAACTCTCCCAAAATCAGTATTTCCCTGTTCTTATGACTTGAATTGCTCCGTGTGTCCTGGCATTTTGGTTCGAACGTCCCTTGATTTTGGCCCTGTCACTCTTTCAACTCTGAGGAAGACACTCGCTACAGGCAGTTTTGCTTTTTGTCTCCCTCACTCACATAGAAAAAAAATAATAGATTTTGCTTGTGTATGTGTATATATTTGATATTTTCTCTACTTGTGAAATGCCTCCTGTTGTTGCTCCTTTTTCTTTGGTAGTCAGTCTGCTGTTGCTAGCTTCTTTGTGCTTTTACCAATTGTCTTGTTTGGATATTATGTTAGCTTCCCGAATGTTTAGCGTTATGTTGCTTTAGTTGTTTATCTTATATTGTTTGCTTAACCCCTTCATGATTGACACATTTTGACAGTACTGTAACCCGGCTATCATTTTACATTGTTTTTGTCCGTTAACCCTTTGAGTACCAGAAGTAACTTGGCTATCATTTGACATTGTTTTTGCCCGTTAACCCTTTGAGTACCAGCGATGTGTGTTAGATTTGTATTGTGGCTATATTTTGACGATTGGTGGTTAAAAGGGTTGGTCGAGATATTATTGAAGCCTTATTTTTGGCTAGAGGTCCTTCCTAAGCTAAATAAATTGGTTGAAAAGAGTTGGTTGAGATATATTGAAGTATTATTTTTTGCTAGAGATCCTTCTTAAGCTGAATAAAGTGGTTAAAAGTTTGTAGAGATATATTGAAGCCTTATTTTTTGCTAGAGGACCTTCCTAAGCTCAATAGTGGTTGATTACACAAATTTAATTGTTAAGAACTTTAAAATTATAATAAGCTCCCATTTCTACAAAAATGAATATTTAAAAACGGATTGCGCCATTGGATTCAGCACGTCCTGAGGAATCCAAACATATCCCCACATGTCCAAGTCTATTTTTTGCATTTTGTTTTTCTATTTTAACTTGTGACCATATCGTTGGAATCCTCTCGAAGCGGAGAGTTCCCAATAATTAATTCAGGTGATTCCGACCTATTATAACCCCACAAAACACAATTTTTTTTTTTGTCAAATTCCTTGTAAAGTATTGTACAATCTTAAAACAGCTCCCAAGGCCACAAAAATGGGCGGAATTAAAATCGGTTTGCGCCATTGGAATTTTCGCGTCGAGAAGAATCCGAATATACCGCTAAAAATATGAAAATCTGGCCATTCGGCCTGAATCGAAAACAAAATTTCCAAAAACCTTGGGTTTAATTAAGCCCAGGCAAATCGGTGATTTTGGTCGAATTATGACTTGTCAATATTATTACATATTTGGATTCGTCTCGCCGTTGCTGCGGATTCAACGGTATAATTATTTTTTAATTTTGACCTATTTTTAGGCCCCCTAGGCCTATTTTAAAGTTTAAAAACTCCATAGACGAGTTATTTATGAACGGATTTTGTTTAAATTTATACCCTTAGTACACTTTGGCAAGCTGAATCGAATGGCGCAAACAGAATTAAAATCGGACCATTAGTTTAGGATTTCGATTTTGACTGGGCCTTCCTGGAGAGCCCAGGGGACCGTTTTTTGGACATTAAAAGTCCTCTGTAGCCCAAACTATAAGTCCTAGGGAATTCTCCTTGGTGCCATTCGATTTTTCTCGCCGAGCTGCTTCTAGACGTGGTCTTAGATTTCATTTTCGCCCAGCCATTCGGCCAGAATCGAGAAAAAAAATCTCAAAAAACCTTTGCCCAGGCAAATCGGTGATTTTGGTCGAATTTTGACTTGTCAATATTATTATATATTTGGATTCGTCTCGCCGTTGCTGCGGATTCAACGGTATAATTATTTTTTAATTTTGACCTATTTTTTAGGCCCCCTAGGCCTATTTTAAAGTTTAAAAACTCCATAGACGAGTTATTTATGAACGGATTTTGTTTAAATTTATACCCTTAGTACACTTTGGCAAGCTGAATAGTTTGTAGCCCAAACTATAAGTCCTAGGGAATTCTACTTGGTGCCATTCGATTTTTCTCGCCGAGCTGCTTCTAGACATGGTCTTAGATTTCATTTTCGCTCAGCCATTCGGCCAGAATGGAAAAAAAAATCTCCAAAAAAACTTGAGTTTGTTGAAGCTTGATTTCCCTTTAATTTTGTTGCTCAAGCATAGTTTCTACAATGTTGATAAGTTCTTTTGTCTTTATATAGTTTGTTTGTTTATTGTGCAAATTTGACATTGTAATTAGTTTTGATTATGGTAATATTAGTCTGATGAATGATAGGCTATATATAATAGGTTTGTTTCCACATAGCAATTTTGACTAGTTATTTTGCGTTTGTCCTAATTTTAGTTTGAAATTTTAATTTATTGATGAAACATTGACATTGCTTAGCAATATAGGTATGGCATATTTACTTAGGTCCTTAATATGTTGTTGTTCCCCAGGCTGCCTGGCCGAACAGCCCCAAGGTCCTGAGCAAGGCCAAGGCCATAAACGAGCGCCCCCACAAAACCCTCCCTGCTTACCACTAATAAAGCCTGGGTGACCGAAGCCACTCTAAGGCAGGGAGCCGAGGAGGGCGCAGAAACGCCCGGGAAACCAAAGCTTCACCCAAAGCCCTGTGCCCCTCAGCAATTATGAAGGGAAAGTTGAGGGGCAAGGGAAAAATGTGACGCTTTGGCTCCCAATCTGCCAACTTGGCAGAAGGGAGGTCAATCCACGGAAAAGACGCCGTCACTTGAGATCTAGAAGATATATAAGTAAAAGGAACAGTCAGAGTAAGCTATGGATGTTGTATTTCTCAGTACCAATAATTGATGCATTCTTTTATTTGTATAATTAATTATCAGTATATGCTCAGGCAGGTCCTTACTATGTTGTATTTCTCAGTACCAATAATTGAAGACTTCTTTTTATTTGTATAATTAATTTCTCAGTAGCAATAATTGAACTTATTTTATTTGTATTATTAACTATCAGTATATACTCAGGCACATTCCCTTTTATTTAGTTATACTTTTATTAATCTTTACTCAGTTTAATATGAGGGACTCCATATTATTGGTAAATGTACACTGATGCGAGTCTCTAAGCCACTCAGAAATTTATATTCTTAAGTCCATGAAATATGAATCAGTCACTTGAACCAGTTGTCCATTGTATCCATGAAGTTTGGAATTTTATTAAGTTATTTCCATAGCAATTTTGATTAGTTCCTTTGAGTCTATCTTGTGTAGTCCAAGTTTTAGTTTGTTTATTTTGAAAGTTTTACATTATAATTTGGCAAAGCCAAATGTTGGGTTTTATTGAGAAACTAGTATACCAGGTCAATTTTATTAGACAGAAATAACTATAGTTTTAAAAGTTTTTGTTCATTATAAAGTTTATAATAGTTGTTCATATTATTCATAAAACATACATAGTCACGTAAAAAATATCCAGTACCCAAAGAAATTACAGTACAACCTTTTAGTAACAGTTTAGTTATTTTGCCCTAATCATCTTTGGAAGTTTTAAATTTGTCATGTCCAATGACTTTAGTCAATGCTGCTTTATAAAGTTATGATTGAGTTGTATAGTAATCAATTGAAAGTACTGTATATCATTGTCACAGATGCTTTAAAAATCTATAATTGTTGTGATATTACTAAAGTATTTTAAGTGATCAAATGTTATCTATTTAAAACAGCAGACTATAGTAGTTGATAATCCCGAAGCCTAATGTTTGTAAGTGATGGAACTAGTAGTTACTATAAGTACATTGTAATATTTGGAAATACAGTAAAAGTTTTGAATACCATAATATCTTTATTTTTATTATAATACATGTAATAGGATACAGTTCACCTTAGGTTCATACCAAAGGCTTGACTCTGAATATTTAAATCCCATTCAGTAAAGTAAGAGTATTTTGTTAAATTTAAAAAATAAAATCATAGCCAAAAAGTCAAAACAATGAATGGAATTTAGAATTCAGTTAGCTGTCACTTTGCAAAATTTTGCCAGTCAGAGCTCCGAACATATCAGAACTGTGGACATTAGAAAATTCAGTTCAGATATGTTCGGCAAATTTTTTCAAAGTGGAACTTAATCAGTCAAAAGTCTATGGGGTGAAACCCAAACATTTCACACTGCAAAAACTTTTCTATCTCTAGATTCTTGCTGGCAATTTGTGGAGACTATGCATTTCAAACCTAACCTCACATAGCCTGTCATTGGCTCAATTAACCCATTCGGTAGTCTCTGCCTAACCTCAAAAGATTTTAGTCAGCTTAGGTCCTTTCTAAGCTGATTAAAATAATCTGAGGCTAGCCAGAAATAGTGACGGTACCAAAAGGGTTAAGAGCTCATGACAAGCATGGGCTATGGAGGTTAAATTTGAAATGCACTAAGAACACATGCAACCCAGAAAAAACAGTACACAACATCTTAAGACTTTAAGACCACACAAATAATGAGGGCTCTGAACTTTATCAGTGTGCTTCTAGAACATTCAACCACATTACTTAAAAGAACTTAGCTACCATAAATGTAACTTTGGTTTAGCACTTTCATTAATGATGGTTGAACATATCCAGAGTTCATAATGATCCTTTGGTTGTCAAACTGTTCATTCTAGGTTGCTAAACTTTATATCATGAGTGTGCAGTATATAAATATGGTCAACTATCACATAACAGCTAAAGAAACTTTTAATGATTTATAAAAACCGTCCATAAACAAATCTTAGTAAAATATCTGTATATGGGAACAAATTTATTACTTTTATTATGCATGTTATTTATGAAAATAATATTACTTTCTTTGCATGTTAAGTGATATTTTCACTTACCATGCAAACAAAGTATGTATTTTTATAAATGGCACATGCATCGTAAAATAATCTATTTTTACCAATTTAAATACTTTACATCGACCAACTATTTTTAAATCTTTTTGGTAGATTTTTTCAGTCAGTGATAGACAAACCACATTTAAATATGCAAACCAAAGATATAAAGTTTTAAACCTACATAAATGCAGCCAAACCATTGCTTACATGATACAGTACACTCTTAACCCGGGAACTGCTGGGAGACTCTTAAGAGTTCCCCTGGCGGACTGCTGGGAGACTCTTAAGAGTGAGTGAAAAAAAAAATCAACTTTTGACATCGAAAAAAAAATATTTTGTTTATTTTTATTTTTGTATTTTTTTATTTTTTTTTTGGCCCCTGGGCCATGCAAAATCTCAGTCCTCTACCTCCCCTCCTTCCCCACTTTCCTCCTCTCCTTCAGTTATCACCTATTTTCCCTGTTATTCCCTTATTCTGAGGTATATTTTCGTGCTAACATTAGCGAGTTGCAAGCAGGGTGTTGTCATCACTGATGGCAAGCGAGTGCAAGAGAGAGAGAGAGAGTATCGATCGACTGTGTCTCAGTGGCCTTGGGGGAAATTGGCGGGAAAGCAGCTTGCCTCACCCATACATTATACAACTCGCGGGCTATATCTCCGATTTTGACCATCCAAACGCTGTTTTCACTCGTTTTATTGTTGTTTCAGGTTAATACCTTTATAATCAACCCATAATAGGCGCATATGGATAAGTATTAATGCTATTAATGGTACAATGAATATTTTAGTGACGGAAACACCTCAAATACGTCAGCACAGGGGGACGTTTCCAATTACCCCCATGCGCACTTGTTAGGTTAAGCAAAAATAAGTACACCAATGGAATCATGAACCTTTAACCCTCTCATAAAAGAATAAGTCATGCTGGCTAAGGAGAAATTGTATGCACTTCAGGAAAACTTCTAGGAATAATAAAGTATAAAACTCCATTAGACCCAGATCCTTCCAAAGCTTAATAAAATCATCCAATACCCAGAATTAACAAGTCATGCTGGCCAAGAGAAATTCTATGCACTTAAGGAATAATTAAGAGCATAAATGCCAAAGAAACATAAAATAACCAAATATCCAGAATTAACTTACTCATATTTATCAAGTGGCTGATAATCACTTTCAGTAATTATAGCAGTAAATATATAAAGGCCAAAATTCTAAACCAATTCAAATATGATGCACTTTGGGAATATTGGCTAGCATTCAATTATATTCAACTTAGGAAGTACCAGATCAATCTCAAGGGTTAATAAATTATTATTACCCCTCTCATTGCTCAAGTCTTCCTAAGCTGCATATAATAGTCAGGTAACCAAAATTAACTAAGTGATTCATATTCATCAATGGGTTAACTAAAAAGACTAAAGTAAATAAACTGCATTACCACACCTATTTCCTGGTCAACTCTTCCAGTCATAGAACTCACATAAAGTGATAACCCATTATTAATCTTAGTGGCAAAGATATCTGAACCCATTATTAATCTTAGTGGCAAAGATATCTGGCTTAATTATAATAGAATAGTCTTTTATAATTGCCCAATATTCTTTACCATTAAAATCAATAAACAGTAATCAAGCATGGGATTTTCATAATTTGGGAAGAGTCACCCAGGGACTAAGATAGGAAAGTTTCAGCCCATTTCTTCTAGCCTTTTAGAGTTTCAAGAAGGTTGGCCTATCATATATTAAAATACAGAACCAGATTTGTAAGCAGTCTATTTTCTTTACAATCACAAAAATCAAGACATTAATATATATAAAAATGCACAAGTACATTTCCATAAATATTTAATCTCAGTTAGATTTCAGTGGGCATTTTCTATTAATAACTCGTTCCAACACTGCATACAAATCTTATGCTGTACCCTAAATTACTTTTTCTCCAATAGGTTCAATAGATGCCATAGCATTTACTTATTTATGGCTAAAGAGTATCTCAACGGAATAAATTTTAGAATGTGCAAACTTTTAGTGATGTCAAGTAGACAGTCCTTGACAAAATCTACTAAAGTATATAGAGTAAAATAATTTCTAGTTCATATATTTTAATTTTTGTGTATATAATTATTAAATGTTATTATAAGTATAGATTTGTTTTAAGTCCCCGATCATCAGGACACCCACCCTACCCCAGCTCTTGAGCAAGGAGTGTATGGTGGTAAAAACTGAATCATTTTTAAAGCATATATAATTTTCCTCTTAAAAATACCATGACTTATATTTTCAGAGGGAATTACATTGCCTTCATAAATCAACTTAATTAGTCTTCAAACATACACAAAATAATGCACATTCTAAAAAATCATTCCATTAAAGATTTCATTACTGTATTATGCAGTTGTAGAAAAATATGCATAACTTCTATATCCAGTATTAATAAAGACAACTTGGAGTCGACAATAGAAAATGAAAACTTAAATATTGCAAAATTTCTAGTACTTAAATTTTGTCGTTTTTTTTTTTTTTAGGAAAATTGCGATTGGGCCGGAGTATATACATAGAATTTTTCCTGCTGTCTCAAGTTGGCCAACCCCACCTATGGGGTATGTGCCAGAGTATATACAAATTCCAAAATTCATTACTTTAATTGCAAAGTATTTTGACAAAGACCAAGATTTAATTAAATTTTAATTTCCATTTGGGCTCGGTCTCAAGTCTGCCAACCCCAGCTATGGGGTATGTGCCTGAGTAATTAACACCCAATTTCATTACTTTAATTTTTCAGTCTTTGGATAAATGCTCAAATATTCCAAAAAATCTATTTAAATGTTAAACTCCCTGTGTGGGCTCACTCTCAAGTCGGCAAACCCAAACTATGAGGTATATACCAGAGTATAGATTTAATTACTTTAATTTCAGTCTATTTTGCAAGCAATATTTTGTTATGAATTTCTTTCTATTGAAGTCTCAAGTTGTCAATATTAAAACTCTATCAGAATAATTATGAATCATCTACAACTGCATCTCAAAAAGTAAACTTTAATCATCTACACAAACAGAACTTGCACCTTAAACTTGCAGTATACAATTACTTCCTTTATTCTGGCTAATAGATTATTTATTCAGCTTAGGTAGGGCCTGTGAGAGTCACAAGGTTCATCTAGTCATTGCCCTTTACACTCTCAAAGGTCACTCTTAAACTGCTCAAATTTGTCAAAAAGCCAGAATATGGACAAATATATTGCATTCCAAAAGGATTAATACACCATGGGTTAGTGACATTTTTAGCTCTGTTAAACAGACAAATAAATACATAAATCTTAAATATAACAAATAAGCCCTTTACAAATGTAGTCATAATTTTTATAAAACTATGTATGAACTAAACTTATACCAATTGTACTAATCATTCAATAAAACTATGAACTCACTAAAAGCCTATTAATTATACCTATAACTAAAATCTAACTTTCATACTGTACTATAGACCAAGGCATCACTATCTCCATCAGTCTTCCCTAGTACCATAACAGATAATCCTTATTACCATATATACTGTAGGTGCAGTACTATATTAATAACTACTCTTCTCATAAGCTATAACCAACTTTGAGACATAAGCAAAAATAACACAAATGTAACCTTCCAATTCCAAGTATTTTAAGGATATATACCGTAAAATGTATAACTATTTTTCAATCCTCTCTCCTAAATACAGCTATACTGTATATCCCATATATACTGTATATTCCCAATGACCAATTAGTTTATGGAAATCTACAATAATCTGCCCAAAAATGTACTTTCAGATAACTGGTACTGTAGAGTAATAAAGCTAATATTTCTAGCATTTGGGAAGAGTCAGTCAGGGTATCTTATTTTATAGGCAAATTCCTCAGAGCATCAGTCACATTTTCAGCCCCAATTATATAGATTACACTATTCTTAAACTTCACTGGACTTTATATAAATGACCAACAGTTACTTTCTTCAGGCTAACATTTGTTATTGAATTCTTAGCCTTCCAGCCTATTAAACTAATTTTCAGAATGTATAGAAACTATTAATCCACTTTACTCAGCTTAGGAAGGATCTAAAGTTATAACTGGACAATTAAGGTTTGCTTCCATTCCCGTAGGATTTTTAAATTATTTCAGGTAATTTACTCATTACACCATTAGGTCAATCTTTTACTTATAAATTTAATTTAGAATTTAAAAGTTCTATACCAACACTTCACTTAGGGATACTGCATTTGCAACTATAATATATAGTACTGTATATTCTTCAAGAGAGTACCGGGTCAAATAACAAAAATTACTGCAAACTTATTTCAGTTATTTGCCATTAGTCTCACAAACTAGAATAGTTTCACTTACGCCAAAATTATTTGCTCTTACTTTATAATATTTCAAACTTTATTGCTAATTGCTATTTTGACAAGTACTTGGTCTTTATATAGTCATTTGTGTTTTAGTTTCTTTTGCAAGTTTTATATTCAAATTTCAAACTAAGCTGCCAGACTAATTACATTAAAGACTACAGTATATAGAACCAATCATTATCAGATCTTTTACCAAACTTATTCCTAGCATATTTTACTATTTATAACTAGTCCCTACTACAACTAGGTACTTCTATTTTCAGCCTAACCTATCCATTGAACAATACAGCATATCAAAATGTATAAAGGGCTTATATGGTATAGATACAATTCACATCTCATATTTTTCTTTATTTACCAATAGCTAAAAATGTCAAAACCTACAATAGTGCATTAAAATCAGAGTCGGTAAAATAAATTAGGTCAAAGCTTGGATACTGCAGATAAATTACTTTCCTTAACTTAAGCGTTAACGAAAGCAACTCTAAATCAGTAACCAAAGCTCTCCCATTCACTTTTACCTTGCCAAGTTCGGTTTGTATAAATTTACTCCGTTAGCAATGTTTACAGAACCCTTACAAACTTAAAATATTTCCAAAACACCAGGATGGAAATTCTTTTAAGTTAATAAACACCTTCAGGATAAGGAAGCGTTCAGTTTATTCGATCATTAGATGCTTTTATTCAGCTTAGGAAGGATCTATGGGTTCATATTTTTTCACCAACCAACTTTACTTCTAAACTCAATGAAAAATACATGGGACACTCCAAGGACTCTAACCAAGGATATTACTAAAGTAAATTTAATGAAAAATACTGTAAATTTGGCACTCCAAGGACTCGAACCTAGGACACACAAAAATTCTGCACATTTATGCATTACGCTATCAAGACCGTTAAAGAATTATGCACAAGGCTACGATATATTGGGTAGAATTGAGTTGCCAAAGACCTTCCTAAAACAGATATTATAGAAAGATCTAATAAACTTTATGCGCATATTAATACCGAGGGAGCCAAGACTCTCCAAACATTGCTTCCGAAGGAATATAAATGATACCAGTGGAACAATCAATACCCCGAAGCTAAGCCTACATAAACAAATTCTCGCTCTCTCCGTTCATCCCTATATCCCGGGCACCTCGGGGGCAGGACCTGACTTTCGGAATCACGACTTATTGACTACCTTGTTGCTTGCGAGCAGGAGACAGTTTCATTACCGTACTAGTTTTCAGGCTGCAGTCGTGGGCCCGGAATATACTCAAAAAAACAAATAAAATAAAGTTCTACAGCTAAAAACATTAAATTTAAAGTTACCCTTCCTAGCATAATCCCACACCCACCCCTTATCTCCCAGAATATACTAAACAAAAATGAAAATAAAATAAAAGTAATAAATCTAATAAGTACCACCCCCTTTAAATAAAACTTCTAAATCTAATAAGTAACATCCCATTCTTAACAATTACAAACTCAAATTTACTTTAATAAACTGATGAAAGCATATGGTCCTCCCGGGATTCGAACCCGGAACACCACAACCAGAATTTAATAAACTAATAGCATCATATGTGACACCACACCCAGAACATAAGCACGTTAAGCCATTACACCAACAACTTTACTTCAAAACTCAATGAAATCAACAAATACAAGTGGCACTCCAAGGACTCGAACCTAGGATACTCACAAAATTATACTTTAATTTTGAAGTTAATCCACCCACCCAAAACCCATTCTCCCCCGCCCGAGAGATATGCTCCGCGGTTCCAATATTAAATTTGTGAACTAACTTGCTGCATTCAATCCCCATTTCAGGGCAGCAGTACTGTAAAAGGGGCAGATCCCTTCTGGCACTCCTCCATTCACATTCTGGATTAGTAGATAGGTTACAGGATTTTATTTTTGGCAAGATTCGGATATTATCTCTAATAACTAATTTTACTTTCATCACAGCTACCCTTAGACAGTTTTATTAAGCTTAGGAAAGATCAGTAATCAAATACTCTTTGATGCCATAGACCCTTCATAAACTGAATAAAATTGAAGGACAACTACAATAAAGCAGGAATTAAAGTCTGGATTTAAATTTAGTGAACACTTTTCTATAAATCTGTGATAACCATTCACTGAAATCCCTGATCAGGGCACCCATCCTAGCCCAGCTATTCAGCAGAGAGTGTATGGTGGTAAAAACTGCATCAAGTTAAATACTAATCAAACTGTTAAAAAGATGGTTAAACATTATGACATTTGCCCATTTTGTTTGGCAATTTTAAGATTATTCATACAATTTAGGAGAAACCGGCCTCTGGCCGAAAAATGCACAAATTTATTTTGAAAGCGTGTCTTTGACGTAAAAGCAAAATTATAAATTCATATTTTTTCATCAACCAACTTTACTTCTAAACTCAATGAAATCAGCAAATACAAGTCACTCCAAGGATTCGAACCTAGGATACTCACCAAAATTCCGCGCACTTATGCATTACACTATCAAGAAAATTAACATGAAAGCTCATGGTTTAAACATTACACTATCAAATCATGCCAAAATATTACAATCCTTCGTAACCGTACCTATTCCATCACTATCACACCGTTAATAAAGTATCCTAACTCCTTGATCCACTGGTTATCATTATTAAAGTTTACCCTGTAAGCATATCATTTGGCTACATTCATGTTTATAGAGGATATATCACGTTAGGCTGGATTTGGAGATTGTAATGAAAATGGAGAGGATTCAGGGCGCTACGGGACAGACTGTCACTTTCAATGTCAATACTCATCTCCGCCGCGCTCCCTTCAAGGTCCGGTACTAACGGCGGATACTTTAACATTTACCGATGAACAGTCTGCCGTCATGGGCACAGATTATAATATAAATAGGGAAAACTCTATGCAGCATTCATGGATTTGGAAAAAGCCTACGACAAAATAGACTGGGAGGGCCTGTGGGATGTGTTAACAGTATATGGTGTGGGAGGAAAGTTGCTAATGGCAGTAAAATCTTTTTATAGGAATGCAATGGCAAATGTGAAGGTAGGGGATAAGTTAAGTGAAAGTTTTGAAGTCAATGTAGGTGTAAGACAGGGATGTGTCATGTCAGCTTGGTTGTTCAATATATACATGGATGGAGTGATTAGGGAATGTAGGGCTGTATCAATGGGTGTGGGAGCTAGACTGGAATCAGAGGGAAGAACATGGAAGATTTTAACATGCCTATATGCGGATGATGCAGTCCTGTTGGCGGAAAATGCTGAAGAACTTCAGAGAGTGGTCACTGACTTTGACAGGGTATGTGAAAAGAGAAAGTTAAAGGTCAATGTAGGGAAATGTAAGGTAATGGTGTTTGAGAGAAGAATGCATGAAACCATAGATTTTAAGGAAAAATATAGAATCAAGAAAGAACACAAGAAAAGTTGTAAAATAAAATTGAAAAATTAAGTACTAGAAGAGGTTGAAAGTTTCAAGTATTTGGGAGCTGTACTATGCAAATATGGTAAAATGGAGAGTGAGATAAGAGAAAAATGCAAGGGAGAAAAGTGATTGGAGAACTTGATAGTATTCTCAAAGGAAGAATGGTTAGCCAGGAAGTCAAAAAATCACTGAGAAACAGTGTGCTGCTCCCAACACTCTCGTATGGAAGTGAGACATGGACGGCAAGTGACGAGGACCTCTTCAAACTGAGAGCTGTGGAGATGAGCTTTTTCAGAATGGCAGCTGGCATGAATAGGCTAGATGGGCCAAGTAATAGGGAAGTGTACGAGTCCTTTGGAATGGAAGATCAGGCTTTGGGCATTGATTGTGGTGTGGTTGAGTGGATAAAGAGAAGTACTTTGAGGTGGTATGGCCATGTTCAGAGAATGGATGAAGACAGACTGCCAAGAAAGATATATGGGAGTCAGGTGAGTGGAACCGCTAGTAGTGGAAGACCACCTATGGTATGGGAAAAGAAAGTGGAAAAATATATTGAAGAAGAACTTCCACGTAGTGGAAGGGGCATTGTGGCACGGGCAAAGGAGGCATGTCTTGACAAAGTAGCTTGGAGACGTTTCTGTCATGGCCATCCTCTAGTGGGGGTTTCCCAGGGGGAAACAAGGCGTCGGAGATGATGATGATGATTTTTCAGTCTGCCGTCATGGGCACACATAATATAAATAGGGAAATTTTTCTATCTAAAAATGTACAAGGGGTTCTTTGTTTCAAGCTTTATTGAGGTCTACAGAGCAAACTAAGATTTTTGGAGATTTAATTAAGCAAAAGGGATTAAATTTTACTTTTTAAACCGCTTCAGTATACCCACACAAAACTGTCTACCATCAGTTTAACCATTTGAAGGGCGAAAACTATTTCACCTTTTGAGTAACCGGTCCTTCTTAACCCATCAGACCCGGAAGAGCTCTTAAACACCCATGAGCTTAAAGCCTGTAAGCTTGGTGTGCGAGGCGTACGTCCGACGCATGTAAACAACAGCGGGCTGGACCGACGCCCCGCATCTCCGGCCACAAGAAGGAGTGCGTCGCTTGTTCGTGTGTGCCTGTATGTTATTGTTAAGTATCGAAAAGTAGTGTAAAGTGGCTGTTTTTGCCATAAAGTTATCTCCAATGAAATTATCATGACAACTGAACCAGTTAACTTAGAGAGCTCTACTTAACACCATTCTACAGGTACGAAACACATCTACGCTTGGGGATGCGCGGAAATGCGGAAGCAGTTAGAATAACAAAGATACGGTAGCCTAGGCGTAGAAGTTTTTCGGCCAAAACCCCCGGATTTCGGGGAATATTTATGTAATGCGTAGCCGGGGCTGGAGGGTTAAACTGATTATTGATTACATCAAAGTTTAAAGACAGTTTTGTCCACACAGATTGTGGTTACAGTTTCTAGTCTTAAATGGAGGCCCCATCGAGGGCTACCTCGGTTATTAAGTAATTTTTGAGATCGGGCCAAAATACCTGATCAAGTCATTCTAGGTAAACGGTAAGTCATACTGAAGAGTTACAAAAATAGGGGCTTTGCTGTATGGAGTTTCATTGCAGGTATGCTTAAATTCTTTGACAAGGACATTTTATTTTAAATTTAAAACTACATTAATTTACACTTTATAAATAAATTAACTTTGAACTTTAACTTGCTAATGCAATAGCAAAGTATTAAAATTATGTATATTTTATCAAACTTCAATGCAATATTAAATTATTTAAATGGTGTATGCCTCTATTTTGGCAGAACTTATTACTTTAAAACTATTTGCTAATGTAATAGCAAAGCATGTATTTATATTTAAAACTAACATATTAAACTTTAGCAAATTTCAAAACTACTTTATTCCATTAGGATTATTTTCTTTATGGTGGTGGGAAGAGATACTATATACAGATCATTTTCAGTTTTAAAAGGGAGGGGTAAGGGTAATTTTTAACCAGCATATGCAAGACAGACTCCAACAGTTCGAACAAAAGACAATCATTTATACAAAAACAACAAATCCAGCATAACATTGACATATCCTATCTAATTTTCCAACCTTATTTACAGAAGTGGTGTGTAGTGGTGAGGCGAAGTTGAAAAGTTGATTCCTTGTTGAATTGGAAATTTCTTGTTACTTGAAGAATTTATAGAGGATCTGTTGATTTGAAGATTTCTTCATGCGCTTTCTTGATCATAGGACTTTTAAGAGTTGAGCCATGTTGGTTGAAGAAGCGAAGTCTGGCTCTGTAGAAGAAAAAATAGGTTAGTTATACAGAAGTCATGCCATTTTCTATCCTAGCCTTTTATACACTACATTCTTTGAAAAACTTAATTTTCTATACTTTATGGAATAATCGCAATGTATTAGGTCTCTGCATTATCTAATTACTGTACTGGTAATATAAAGCAAGTCTTTAATGGGTAGACGTAATTTGCAAGCTGAATAAAATAGTCTAATAGTTGCCAGCATATTTAATTAACCCCTTCTTTACCGGCAAAGTCCAATATTTTTTCTAGCTATATTTAGACTATTGTGCAGTACATATATTAGTTATACAGATCTCTTGCCATTTTCTAGCCTAGCCTAGCCTTTTAAACTGTTGGTGGTATAATGGTTTACATGCTAATGTTCTGGGTGTGGTGTCCTGAGTTCAAATCCAGGGAGGACCATAGGCTTTTATTAGAGTTTGTAATTAATGTTAAGAACGGAGGGTTACTTATACGCTAAATCATTTAGAAAAACTATAGTGTTGGTTATAATTAGGCCAATATTCTTTACCACTAACTTCTAGAACTCAAAGTGTCAAACTAAAGGTGAATTCGTAGTTTTTAGGCTTATTGTATATGTATAGCTAAAATTATAGTTTATACTTAACCCATTCTGTACCAGCGAAGTTCTAAATTTTATTCTAGCTATACAGTATTTACATAAAAATAAATAAAAGAAAAGTGGGGATTGAGCCTGAGTATATAGATTGATATAGATATTTACAAAAACAAATTGAAGGTTCGGAGAGTTTTGGTAGCTATGGGGGTTAAAAGAGATGGTCTTGCTTAAATATATGGGGAATATGCCCAAGTATAGATACAGTACTTATTTAGATTAACTTGATCCTAGTCAGTGAGAATTACTAGTCTTGTTAATTCAAGGCAGTTGGAAGGATACAAAAGTTTTAATGTCAAAGCAAAGTACCGGTTCTGGATTATTGCAGCATTAGCTATATGAAGAACATTTTGATAAGCTTAGGAAGGATATATGGTAGCCAAGAGATCTTTCCCTTTAATGGGTAGAAGTCCTTCGTAAGCTGAATAAAATTGTCAAAAAGTTGCCAGCATATAATTAACCCTCTCAGACAGAAGAGGCGATTTGGAGCCGATTAGGGATACTTTAAAGCATTTGTTACCATCAGGGGTATTTAGAAACTTTTAGTTTAGTTACTTCAACCTCTGCAGTGGTCTTTGAGTTAGCTGTGGGCACAAAACTAATTTTAGAGAGGTAATTATAAGAGTGAGAGAACTCTATTTCTTATTGCTAATATGGCAACCTCCGAGTCATGCGAGTCTGAAGGGGTTAAAAGAAAGTCACCAGTACTGAATGGGTTAAAATATATAGCCACGCAATACTAACCTATTATTGGTCTTCTAGAAGTCTTCATGGCCACCACAAGGCCCCTTATCATAATCTCAGTCTGTCCATACCATGCCCAACAAGTCTTCCATCCATCTGTCCAACACCATCAGGGCCAACACATCCATCTGTCCACACCAGGCCAAACATAGTCCTTCGTCCAATACCATGCCCAAGAAGTACTCCATCCACAACAGGCCCAAAAAGTCTACCATCCATCCATCCAACACCATGCCACTTCCGTCCATAACCACCAGGCCCAAGTCAGTCTAAAAGTCTCCCTCGGCAGTCCACATCACACCTGATACAACAGAAGATTCACACAAATTTAGAGATATTTTAAGTATAGGCTTTGATTCTTTAATAAAGTTTATCTTAGTCTGTGATAATTACCTTTTTTTTTTTTTTTCTATTGCTAAAGCGTTATTGCCATTGATAAGAGTCTCCTTTTTTTTTTTTTTTTTTTTTTTTTTCTATATTCCAACTTACTTCCTCTCGGGCATAGGCTGAGAGCCTTAACATTCACCGCTTTACAATGAACAGTGAAGCCTGTGAGGTCTTGTTCCAGTCTAGGGAGTGAGACATGTGAAGTATGTAGAGCACAACGAGCACCTGCCATCTTGCCTTCACATGAGGCACGGTGCTCACTCATGGCCCGAAACGACCCCATCTCTGAAGCCACCTCGCTCCCGTGCTTCACTGTCTCACCCCCTACACTCTGACTCTCACACTTACACACACACAACGCCACCTGTTGAGCAGATAACTCACCAGGCATTGCACCCCTATAGCATATTTTGAATATGGGAATATTCATACAGTGCTATTTAATCAGGGAACAATGAGGGTATTTTATTGAAGTTTCGGTGGGCTTGTGGTAATGCACTGATACTAGGTACAGCACAAATTCCATCCCAATAATATCTTCCCATTGATACATCGGGATTTGAACCCGGGACCTTTGGATTACATATATAGTCTTGTCCTCGTTTTGGTTAGTTTATTTTGAAAGTTTTACACTAAAATTCAAAGGAAAGTACCGGTACTGTATTATTGCAGTACTAGCTCTATTTAGAACATTTTGTGAAGCTTAAGAAGGATACACAGTACCTAGGAGGATTAATAGAACTCTATTAATGGGTAGAAGTCTTTTGTAAGCTGAATAAAATAGTCTAAAAGTTGCCATCATATATTTGAGGAAATCACTGGTACAGAATGACTTTCAATACCAAATTACAAAATACCAACCTATTATTAGTCTTCAAGAATCCTTGGGTCCCTTATCCTCATCTCAGTCCCCTTGGTTGCGAGGCGAGGGTGGAGGGTTGATTAAAGTCAGTCTACCACCATGCCCGACACGTCCTCCGATTGTCCAACACCAGGCTCACATCTGTCCACATCAGGCACAAGAAGTCGTCCGTCCATACCAGGCCCAATATGTCAAACGTCCGTCCATACCAGGCCCAATATGTCAAACGTCCAACACCAAGCCAAATACTTAGTCCATCAAACTCCACCAGGCCCACATCTGTCAGAGACCACGAGGCAGAGAACATCCGTCCAAAACTCCACTAGGCCCACATCTGTCAAGAAGTCCCTCTCGGCAGTCCACACCACACCCGATGAAACGGAAGATTTACACAAATTTAGGGAGATCTTGAAAGTAGGCTTTAATTTCTCAATAAAGTTCATCATAGTCAGTGATAATTACTATTCTTTATTTCTAGGCAATCGGTAGGTTCCGCAAATGTTTATGTCGAAGCAAAGTACCGGATTATTGCACTACTAGCTATATTTAGAAAATTTTGTGAAGCCGAGGAAGGATATATGGTAGCAAAGAGGATTAATAGTTTTTAATGGTTAGAATAGTTGCCACCATAAAATTAACAAATAACCAGTACTAAAAGTTAAAATATCAAGCTACGCAATACTAACCGAATAATAGTCTTCTAGAATAGTTCTTCCGGATTCTCCACAGGATTCCTATAGTCCCTTATCCTTATTTCTACCCTAGTGCGAGGGGAGGTTGGTCGATTCACTTCCGTCTACACCACGCCCAATGCTTCCTCCATCCAACATCAAGGCCACATCCGTCCATCTCCAAGGCCACCGTCCATCCTACATCCGTCAAAACAGTCTCCAAGCCCACATCCGTCCATTACCAAGCCCACCGTCCATCACCATGCCAAACACTTCCACCATCCATCTGGCCAACACGTCACAAGGCCCAGCACATCCGTCCAACAATCCTCGAGTCCAACAAGTCTCCCTCGGCAGTCCAAACCACACTAGAGCGAGCAGGTTTAGTAAACATTGGGAGATATTCAAAGTAAAGTATACACAAAATATAAAAATTACGGTTATTTTTTATGTTTTGGGAGCCTACGGAACAATTTTTTTTTCTGAAGTACAGTATATACACAATTAAATATTAGAGTACGAAGTTAATTAGGCTACTCTACCAGTAATTTAACTTCTAACTTTCTACATTAGAACTTCTGTTTAGTCAGCTTTAATTTTCATTTAAAAATAGAAACTAAATTTACTCTAAATTCCCACATACAGTAATCACCAGAGTCCCGAACCATGATCTCTGGGTGAAGGTATGGAGGGATAAGCCTTTAGAACGGCACCCCTTAAAAACTTCCGTTCCTAATTTCTGAAGGGTGTAGAGAGGGGAGAAGGAGTTTGAGAGAGAAAGCGGTTGGAGTAGCTTTATATTCTTGATTGAAAGGCTGTTCGAGTTTGACTAATAAACCCTACCACAGTCCACCACTGAGGGAGTCTCAGGCAGCCAAGCGGAGCCAAACAGCACAGGTAGGGAATCCCAGGTGCCGAAGTAACCCAACGCCACAGGAAGATCTTTGTGCACTTTGTGCATGTACCAGTCATGGAGGCCAGAGTCCACGTCACAGCCACCGCGAACAGGGAGGGTGAATTAAAGATTCCAAAAGACTAGGCTGCAGTCCGATTCCAAACAAGATGAAGCTGCGAGAGAGAAGTCAGATTCCAAACAAGGAGGTGGCTGTAGCGATGAAGGGTCCGATGGCAATAGAAGCGAGGGCAGTTAAGGTAGTGCTCAACCGTCTCTTACACCGTCCAGCATTACGGGCAGGAGGAATCTGGCAGGGCGTCCAAGTAGGTAAATTTGGTTTGAAGATTATGAAAAGGAATAAAGCAAAATTAAATTTTAGGAAGGAGCTTTGCGTACAGATATTACAATCTCCATTTCTAAGGGAAACTTTAATTTTCCAAATTATTAAATTAATTATCAGCACTACGAAAGTAAAGAATTAAGAGTAAAGGGGTAAATCAAAAGGATTCTTTTAACTTACAACTAAAATAATACTAGTCAAAATTAGATTACAGTACAGTACAATGAATTCCCCATATTGGAGTTACTTTGCGGTGAATAATAAAGTTATGCAAATTAGATAGTTTCCCAATTTGTTAACCCTTTCAGCACAATGAGGCCTTTTTAAATTAGACTATGGCTAAAATACTTATGCAATATGCAGTTTAAGAAGGACCTGTGTTACAGGAATTATAGATAGAAATTTACCCCTTGAGTTCTAAAGGTCGATAAGCTAAAATTAGTCTAATGGTAACTAGAATAAGAGTCATTGTGCTGAAGGGGTTAAGAAAATTCAGTTAAATGCTTATAAATTACCTATGGCTCTGGCTGTCAGCAGCATCGGCGAATGCTGCGTCCCGAGGAAGTGTTACCAGTGCTTGATAAACCAGACTATCCGAGGGAACAGCTCTTCCTCCCGGGACACATGGCTGATTAGGCACAGTATTAACCATGGCTCTTCAAGACTTCCGTTGGCACATCCATCAGGTTTCTTGCGTTCTGGTATTCAGTCTAGACTACCCCCTCAGATGGATTATGGAAATAGACTTAAAAAGACCAAAGTCATACTCTTATTTTCCCCATATTAAGCCTGATAAAATTGTTCAGTATACAAAGGCTGCATAGTATCCAATACAGGCATGTTAAATAAAAGTGAAAAGGGAAAAAAAAGTTATGAGAGACGTTTTAGCCGATTCATCTACATTTAGTCTGAAAACTACATGCTCAAAAAGGGGAGCCCATTTGTAAACCGTTGTTTGAAAGTTTTAAAGATAAATTTAGCAGATACACTACTAATAAAGTACAGTATGTACAGTACTGCAAAGGCGGCAGTACGTGTGGAGAGTGAGCAGAGCGAGTTCTTTGACCTGAATGTTGGTTTGAAACAGGGGTGTGTGATGTCCCCGTGGTTGTTTACTGTATATATGGATGGAGTTATGAAAGAAATACTATCAAGAGCAGTGGATGTTGGTGTATCGCTGAAAAGGGAGGGAATTGAGTGGAAGCTACCTATACTGCTGTTTGCGGATGATACAGTTCTGATGAGTGATAATGAATGGGAGTTGCAGGGTCTGGTAAATGAGTTTGGAACAGTGTGCGAAAAACGGAATTTGAAGGTAAATACGGGGAAGCAAGGTTATGGTCTTCGAAAGGGGTGAAGTCACAGAGTGTGAGGTGAAGCTGAACGGTCAGGCTATGGAGATCGTCAACTCTTTTAAGTATCTGGGCAGTGTGTTGAGTAAAGATGGGACTATGGATGAAGAGGTGCGGGAGAGGGTACAACAGGGGAAGAGGGTTGTAGGAACGCTAAAAGCAGTAACAAGAAATAGGGTGGTCAGTATGGAAGTGAAGAAGTCCTTGCATGACAGTGTGGTAATCCCGACACTGACTTACGGAAGCGAAGCATGGACGTTGGTTGAGAGACTCAGACCAAGAGTGAGAGCAGTGGAAATGAATTACCTAAGGAGTGCGTGCGGAGTTACATGGAGGGATAGACAGACTAATGAGGAAGTAAGAAGGAGGTGTGGTGTGGAGGTAGATGTGCTGGAAAGTGTGAAAAGGAACAACTTGAGATGGTTCGGCCATATGGAACGTATGGAAAGCGAGAGAATAACTAAGAGGGTGCACGAGAGCGAGGTGGAGGGACAGAGGGGGAGAGGTAGACCGAATATGAGGTGGAAGGATGGAGTGAGGAACTACATGAATGAAGGCGGTGCTGGTTGGGGGGGAGGGGCGTCGACTGACTGGGGACAGAGGTGTATGGGGGCGGTTCGTTCGTGGCCACCCCTTCGGGGATCACGGCGTCAGGCAATAGATAGATAGATAGATGCTAACTTTCCAAAATAATTTTATAAACTTTACTGAAAATTAAGTTTATCAGTTACATGTACTGTGTATTAGACATGCCTAGAAACTGGGCTCATATAATAAAACTTACCACCTTCGTATTCTGTAAAGAACTTACCGCATTCGACAATCTGCAAAGGTGAAGTTACCGAATTTCACTATCTGCAAAGAACTTCCCGCCGCCGAGAATCCAAAATGAACTTCCTGGACTTTGACAAGCAGCAAAAGAATTTCCCACCTCACAATCTTCAAAGAACTTCCTGCCTCGCTATCTGCAGAGAACGTACCACATCGCAATCTGCAAAGAACAATTTACCACCTCACAATATGTAAAGAACTTACAATCTGCCAAGGCAAACTTACCGCCACAGGATTAAAAGAACTTACCGCCACGGGATTAAAAGAACTTGCCGCCTCGGGGTCCAGCAAAGAACTTACCCCCATACAATCTGTAAATAAGAACTTATCGCCATACAGTCTGTAAAAGAACTTACCGCCTCGGGATCCAGCAAAGAACTTACCGCCATACAATCTGTAAATAAGAACTTATCGCCATACAGTCTGTAAAAGAACTTACCGCCACGGGATTCAAAGAACTTACCGCCTCTCAGTCTGTAAAAAAAAAATTACCACACAATCTAAAAAAACTTACCACCACGGGATTCAGCAAAGGAGAACTTACCACCACGGCATTCTGTAAATGAGAACTTACCACCACGGGATTCTGTAAAGGAGAACTTCCCACCACGGGATTCAGCAAAGCAGAACTTACCACCACAGGATTCTGTAAAGGAGAACTTACCACCACAGGATTCAGCAAAGGAGAACTTACCACCACAGGATTCAGCAAAGGAGAACTTACCACCACAGGATTCAGCAAAGGAGAACTTACCACCACGGGATTCTGTAAATGAGAACTTACCACCACGGCATTCAGCAAAGGAGAACTTACCACCACAGGATTCTGTAATCTTTATTTTATTAATTTCACCACAACACCAAACACCCCCAATGAAATTAATTAAAGTATATATGATCCACCGGGATTCGAACCTGGGTTATCACACACAGATTTTTGCCACCAAATGAGAACTTACCACCACGGGATTCTGTAAAGGAGAACTTACCACCACGGGATTCTGTAAAGGAGAACTTACCACCACGGGATTCTATAAAGGAGAACTTACCACCACGGGATTCTATAAAGGAGAACTTACCACCACGGGATTCTGTAAAGGAGAACTTACCACCACGGGATTCTGTAAAGGAAAACTTACCACCACGGGATTCTATAAAGGAGAACTTACCACCACGGGATTCTGTAAAGGAGAACTTACCACCACGGGATTCTGTAAAGGAGAACTTACCACCACGGGATTCTGTAAAGGAGAACTTACCACCACGGGATTCTGTAAAGGAGAACTTACCACCACGGGATTCTGTAAAGGAGAACTTACCACCACGGGATTCTGTAAAGGAGAACTTACCACCACGGGATTCTGTAAAGGAGAACTTACCACCACGGGATTCTGTAAAGGAGAACTTACCACCACGGGATTCTGTAAAGGAGAACTTACCACCACGGGATTCAGCAAAGGAGAACTTACCACCACGGGATTCTGTAAAGGAGAACTTACCACCACGGGATTCTGTAAAGGAGAACTTACCACCACGGGATTCTGTAAAGGAGAACTTACCACCACGGGATTCTGTAAAGGAGAACTTACCACCACGGGATTCTGTAAAGGAGAACTTACCACCACGGGATTCTGTAAAGGAGAACTTACCACCACGGGATTCTGTAAAGGAGAACTTACCACCACGGGATTCTGTAAAGGAGAACTTACCACCACGGGATTCTGTAAAGGAGAACTTACCACCACGGGATTCTGTAAAGGAGAACTTACCACCACGGGATTCTGTAAAGGAGAACTTACCACCACGGGATTCTGTAAAGGAGAACTTACCACCACGGGATTCTGTAAAGGAGAACTTACCACCACGGGATTCTGTAAAGGAGAACTTACCACCACGGGATTCTGTAAAGGAGAACTTACCACCACGGGATTCTGTAAAGGAGAACTTACCACCACGGGATTCTGTAAAGGAGAACTTACCACCACGGGATTCTGTAAAGGAGAACTTACCACCACGGGATTCTGTAAAGGAGAACTTACCACCACGGGATTCTGTAAAGGAGAACTTACCACCACGGGATTCTGTAAAGGAGAACTTACCACCACGGGATTCTGTAAAGGAGAACTTACCACCACGGGATTCTGTAAAGGAGAACTTACCACCACGGGATTCTGTAAAGGAGAACTTACCACCACGGGATTCTATA
The DNA here is from genome assembly GCA_032716605.1 of Paralithodes platypus. Taxonomy (NCBI): domain Eukaryota; kingdom Metazoa; phylum Arthropoda; class Malacostraca; order Decapoda; family Lithodidae; genus Paralithodes; species Paralithodes platypus. Next base: position 28,599,014 of record CM064522.1, on the reverse strand, counting down.
AAGGAGAACTTACCACCACGGGATTCTGTAAAGGAGAACTTACCACCACGGGATTCTGTAAAGGAGAACTTACCACCACGGGATTCTGTAAAGGAGAACTTACCACCACGGGATTCTGTAAAGGAGAACTTACCACCACGGGATTCTGTAAAGGAGAACTTACCACCACGGGATTCTGTAAAGGAGAACTTACCACCACGGGATTCTGTAAAGGAGAACTTACCACCACGGGATTCTGTAAAGGAGAACTTACCACCACGGGATTCAGCAAAGGAGAACTTACCACCACAGGATTCAGCAAAGGAGAACTTACCACCACAGGATTCAGCAAAGGAGAACTTACCACCACGGGATTCTGTAAATGAGAACTTGCCACCACGGGATTCAGCAAAGCAGAACTTACCACCACGGGATTCAGCAAAGCAGAACTTACCACCACGGGATTCTGTAAAGGAAAACTTACCACCACGGGATTCTGTAAAGGAGAACTTACCACCACAGGATTCAGCAAAGGAGAACTTACCACCACAGGATTCAGCAAAGGAGAACTTACCACCACAGGATTCAGCAAAGGAGAACTTACCACCACGGGATTCTGTAAAGGAGAACTTACCACCACGGGATTCTGTAAAGGAGAACTTACCACCACGGGATTCTGTAAAGGAGAACTTGCCACCACGGGATTCTGTAAAGGAGAACTTACCACCACGGGATTCTGTAAAGGAGAACTTATCACCACGGGATTCTGTAAAGGAGAACTTACCACCACGGGATTCTGTAAAGGAGAACTCAACACCCGATTCTGTAAAGGAGAACTTACCACCACGGGATTCTGTAAAGGAGAACTTACCACCACGGGATTCTGAAAAGAACTGCCATACAATCTGTAAAATAACTTACCGCCACGGGATTCACCAAACAACTTACCGCCACAGGATTCAACGCAAGAATTTTATGCCACAATCTGTAAAGAATTAAGAACTTACCGCCTCACAATCTGTAAAGAACTTACCGCCACAGGATTCTGAAAAGAACTTACCGCCATACAATCTGTAAAAGAACTTACCGCCACGGGATTCAAAGACTACCTTTCCACCACGGGATTCAAAGAACTTACCACCTCTCAATCTGTAAAGAAAAACTTACCACATAATCTAAAAGAACTTACTGCCACGGGATTCAGCAAAGAACTTACCGCCTCTGGGTTCTGCAAAGACTAACTTACTGCCACAGGATTAAACCCAAGAAGAATTTTCCGCCACAATCTGTAAAAGAATTAAGAACTTACCGCCTCACAATCTGTAAAGAACTTACCGCCACAGGATTCAGCAAAGGAGAACTTACCAACTCTTATCTTCAGAAACATAACTAGCTAACCTGAAGAAAATTATTTACCGGTATATACAATACAGTAAAAATAGAACTGGCTCAAAGGCTACTGTAATCTCCAGAATAATTATAGACCTTTTTGCATAGCCTATGTTAACCCTCTCGTTCGCCAGAAAATGCACTAGTCTTTGCCCCCTCTAAACGCAGCTTTCAAAACAATAATTGACAAATCACCCAAGGATGTTAATCTCATTCTCCGTTTAAGAAAAAAGGAATTCAGTGAGAACTTACAACACTTAAGCCAAAAACAAAACCTTCAGACTTTCTTATTTTATGCCTCCGAATACGAAATTCTTTGATCTATTATTTTTTTGGAATCTGTACTACGTACAATTTGTCCATATACGATTGGAATCCAATTCTTTACAGTATAGTAAGACAGAAGTGCTTCGATATAATCATTTGTGGTGAAGAAATTGTCCGATACTATTCATATTTTTAAACAAGTTCCAACTGCCACTGGTACATTACCGGTATACAGTACTGTATACGCATATGAAAATATTATTATAACTTTTTTTTGCGATAGACTTTGTTCTTGCTTAAAGTCTAATTTCTTTATATATTGCCGTAAGTCCAAACTTTTAAGCCGCATAGTGAAGTGAAATGCGGGCATAAAGCGAAATTTTCAATGATCCCTCATTACAATTTGAGATTAAAATATTCATATTAATTAATTAATATGAAGCAAGAGAGAGTCGAAAGATGGAGGGAGTACTTCAGTGAGTTGCTAAATGTAAGGAATGAAGAGCCAGCAAACATAGCTGGATATGGTATGGGAGGGAGAAGAGAAGTAGTGGAGGAGGAGGTGGGGATCAGGAGGTCAGAAGTGTGGGAAGCCATGAAAAGAGTGAAGTTAGGGAAAGCACCAGGAACAGATTGAGTGTGTGGGGAAATGTTGAGGTATGGTGGTGAGATAGTGATAGAAGGGTATGGAAAATGTGCAAACTAGCATGGGAGAAGGGGAGTGCACCCGATGACTGGAAGACTGGCATAATAGTCCCCCTATATAAGGGCAAAGGGGAGTGTGTGGTAACCACCGAGGAATATGTCTTCTAAGCGTAGTAGGGAAGGTATACAGTAGGGTAGTTATTGAGAGAGCGAGTGACAACGGAGAAATGGTTAGGCGACGAGCAGGGAGGTTTTAGGAAGGGAAGAGTATGTGTAATTCAGATTTTTACCCTGAATTGTGTTGTGGAGAAGTATCTGGAGAAGAAACAAAAGGTGTATGTTGCCTTTATGGACTTGGAGAAGGCCTATGACAGAGTGGATAGAGAAGGTTTGTGGAAAGTACTTAGAATATACAGAGTAGAGGGCAAGTTGCTGAAAGCAGTGAAGAGCATTTATGAGGGTGCAAAGGCGCCAGTACGTGTGTAGAGTGAGCAGAGCGAGTTCTTTGACCTGAATGTTGGTTTGAAACAGGAGTGTGTGTGATGTCCCCGTGGTTGTTTACTGTATATATGGATGGAGTCATTAAAGAAATACTATCAAGAGCAGTGGATGTTGGTGTATCGCAGAAAAGGGAGGGAATTGAGTGGAAGCTACCTATACTGCTGTTTGCGGATGATACAGTTCTGATGAGTGATAATGAATGGGAGTTGCAGAGTGGTAAATGAGTTTGGAACAGTGTGCGAAAAACTGAATTTGAAGGTAAATGCGGGGAAGAGCAAAGTTATGGTCTTCGAAAGGGGTGAAGTCACAGTGTGAGGTGAAGCTGAACGGTCAGGATATGGAGATCAACTCTTTTAAATATCTGGGCAGTGTGTTGAGTAAAGATGGGAATATGGATGAAGAAGTGCGGGAGAGGGTACAACAGGGGAAGAGTGTTGTAGGAACGCTAAAAGCAGTAACAAGAAATAGGGTGGTCAGTATGGAAGTGAAGAAGTCCTTGCATGACAGTGTGGTAATCCCAACACTGGCTTACGGAAGCGAAGCATGGACGTTGGTTGAGACTCAGACCAAGAGTGAGAGCAGTGGAAATGAATTACTTAAGGAGTGCGTGCGGAGTTACATGGAGGGATAGACAGACTAATGAAGAATTAAGGAGGTGGTGTGGAGGTAGATGTGCTGGAAAGTGTGAAAAGGAACAACTTGAGATGGTTCGGCCATATGGAATGTATGGAAAGCGAGAGAATGACTAAGAGGGTGTATGAGAGCGAGGTGGAGGGACAGAGAGGGAGAGGTAGACCGAATGAGAGGTGGAAGGATGGAGTGAGGAAGTACATTAACAAAGGCGGTGCTGGTTGGGGGGAGGGGAGTCGACTGACTGGGGACAGGTGCATGGGGGCGGTTAGTTCATGGCCACCCCTTCGGGGATCACGGCGTCAGGCAATAGATATAGATATTAATTAAATTATTTATGGGAGAAATTGGATAGAAATGGCAAGGGCATACAAAATTATAGTACAGTACTCTCAACAAAAAACACTGGTCATTTAAGTTTTCAGTTAAAAATAGTTAGTTACCCGGTAAATTACGCAAGGATCAAATTTTTCCCCCCATAAATTTGAGATATTTAGAAGTTTATATTCTTCTTATACGCGATTATAAGTACACAGTACAGTAAACCCCCGCTAACTCGGACTCTTTTTAGTCGGAAACCCGCACTTCTCGGAATGGCATCGGCCTCTCAGAAATGTCCGTATATCTCTGAAATTTCCGAGTTGGACGGGTTTTGTGTCCGGTTTACAATGTTCTCTCACTAGGTTTTAAGTGATTTTAGGATGAATTGAAGCCTGTGCCTTTTAATTATTGTGTTAATATTAATTACCATGTACTGTACTGTACTGTACTGTCCCTGAAAACATAAGGTTCGTATTAGTCATTAACCCATAACTGGCGGCACCCGGCTATAGTAGAGTGAAATAAATATGGCCTATGTGGCAGCACCCGGCTATTGTCGAGTGCAATTTTGAGCACGTAATGTGCTCTGAGAGAGAGAGCGTAGCTGTGGGAGGAGCAACTGAGATTTATTGCACCCTCCTCCACCCTCACTCACTCGCTACACACTTAATAATTTAAGAAAATGACCATATGAGTTTGCCCTTCGGTTGCACGATCGTTGAAAGACAAACTGTGATCGTAGAAGGATGGTTCGGGTGTCATTGGAAAGCTCAATTTACAGGGCCTTTCAGGGATACAGGGATACAATTAGGCAATTAGGTAAATACATACTTTTATTATGCTCTGGGTCTTTTTTATGCATGAAAAAGAGCACTGAAACAACCCCATTTATGGCCAAAACCCCCCACTGGGCGGTACATATATATTACCGCCTAGGCCGCTCGTAAGGTGTTAATATGATGAATTTCAAATGTTTAAAAAAAAAAAAAAAAAAAAAAAAAAAAAAATCTAAATTTTCTCTGACCCGGACTTTCCTCTTCTAATTCGGAATTTTCACTCTTAACTCGGCAATGGCGAGGGGGGGGGGGGGGGGTTATTGAACTAGCTCCCCATGGGCGAGCATATTGGCTCCATTCAGGCCTATAATAGTCATTTTACGATAAATATCGTCATTACTTATTCATGAGCCTATTTTACCTTCACTATGAAGATAGTAACTTGTAACAATAAAACAAGTGAAAATATAAATTTTCTGGTCAAAATTGCGAATATAGATGGACCAGCCCATTCATGAATTATGGAGAAAATTGAGGCAACCCCTTCCTCCACGAGGCCTCAAGCCACATTGAGCCTACTCATACACACTCAGTTGTGTAACACACCCGCTAGGCACTTAAGCACATCCCCCACACAGTTTGCTAATGTTAGCACAAAAATATACCAACGAATTAGGGAATAACAGGGAAAATAGGTGATAATTGAAGGGGGAGGGGAAAGGGAGGAAGGAGGGGATGTGGAGGAGTGATACGAGGTATAGGGAAAACAAAATTAATAATTTAGTGCTACTGGGGCTGTTTAACCCCTCCAACCCGGAAGGGCTCTTGAACGCCCATAACAACCTCGGCCCGCGCAACCCGGAAGGGCTCTTGAACGCCCATTGCTTGCGTGCGTGCTTTCGAATGCCGCGCGTACATTTTCGGTATCGTGGGACGGTAGGTGGCGCCACCAGGCGTAAACTACGCCACAGCAACAGTATCTACCCCGACGCCATCATGGACAGTACGCCAAATAGTGATTCCGCTGTGTCCGATACCGTGCTTCCTACGACGCCCTTGCTTGTTCGTCGCGCCTTACCCCGACGCCATCGCCTAAATGTGTTATCTCCCGGAGGTATTGAGACGACATTGAGACTTTATGAGCGAGCTGATGCCAAGCATAATGTTGATGATGAAGTCAGTGACGACTCCAGTAATTATAAGTCGAGTGATTATGGCCATGAGAGTGACAAAGAAGAGCAATTCCTGGGATTTGCGAGAGAACATGACAGTGATGAGAGTGATGAAGGTGATGTACCAGTTGTTGAGGAAGCTGGTTTACCTAAAGACAGTGAACTTGAGAGTGAGTGAGTGGGAGAGTTCAAGGTCACTCACCAAATTTCGCATAAGTGACACGACGCCAAGCCCTTCCCCAGGTAAATCGCCTTTCAAGCTACATTTGTATAAGCAGAAAATACTTGAGAAGGCGGCCGCGGCAGCTAGGGAACAAGCAAAACTACTTGGTGAGGATGAGGCTGTGAGTGAGGGTCAGCGTGGTGACCCTTCTCGTCCGCCATTGTCTCCCTTATCTACCCACGCCACCCAAGATGACCCGGATGCCCCGCATTCTTCCCCACCACCCCCACCATTGCCAAGGGTTGAGGACCCCACACTTTCGGCCTATTTGCCTCCTAGGTCCCCCGACAGGAGACATACTGCTGCCGAAAAGGGGAAAGGTAGGAAATATACCAAGAAAATTAAGAAAAGTAAGAGAGTTTTGTTCGAGGCTCCCGCGGCGTCCACCCCGGCCGGCCCCAGCCATACGTCCCCGCAACTTTCCCCACGGTCCTCCCCACCTCTCCCGCCTTCAACATGTCTTCCTGAAGAAGTCTTTGAGCTCGCATCACCAATACCTGGGCCTAGTGACAGTGAAACATTGCTTTCTGTCACTCGTCGCAGGCCAAGGAGCCCGGGACCTCAGGGGGACACAGCCTCACCTGCCACTCCTTCCCCACCTCGCCCACCCGCACGCCGCCCACGCATCACTGGTTCCCCGCCAGATTATGTGGTGGCCACTGATGATGAAGGGCACCTCTCTGAAGACTCTGGCCATGATTACATAGGTCCACCGTCAGGGCAAGATGACCACTCTGACGATGACTATATGGACATCGACGACCCTCGACCCATCCGCTTGGCCCGGCGTCGTGCTGCCCGTCGTGCTGCCCACCGCCCTGGCCGCCCTAGGGCGCGCGCCTCCCGAGTTGGCCGTGGGCGTGCTGGGCCACCAGCTGGAGCTCCTCGTCAGCGTAGACAAGACCCATTCTACGTTTTTCAGTGGCAAGACGTAGTTGATGAGGATGGATACAACCCTGATGTGCCAGCTTTTGATGAGGTACTGGAGGGTTCAGGCGTTACCCCCAATTTTCCTGCAGGCCCCAATGCTCCACCACACGAACTATTTGAGGCCTTCTTTGATGAGGAGGTGGTAGGCTATGTTGTCAAAGAGACAAATAAGCAGTACCAATTCCAGGTCCACTTTTTGGGAAAGGTGACCAAGGGCCACATGAGGCAGTGGACCCCAGTGACTCATAAAGAGTTCATGGTGTTCCTGGCACTCACCATGCTAATGCCTCATGTCAAGAAGCATAGGTTGCCTGACTATTGGATCACCAATGATCTGATATCCACCCCTGCCTTCGGGAAATATATGTCTCGCGACCGGTACCTTGATATCCTCGCAGCGCTCCATCTTGTCACCAACCTTGACGTCCACCTCCCAGACAAGCTGTGGAAGATTAGGACGTTGTACGAGATGATGCGAGAACGCTTCACCTCCTACTTCAAGCCCTTCCGCAAGGTCGTCATTGACGAGTCTCTTGTGCTGTTCCGGGGAAAACTCAGCTTCCGGCAGTACATCCCCTCAAAAAGACATCGCTTTGGCATAAAATTCTTTGTGCTGTGCGACTGCCAAACTGGCTATGTCCTGGACTTCCTGGTCTACAGCGGGAAGGAAGGGGACTTGCTTGTGGACCCCCTCATTGGCTTTGGCGGAGCAGTGGTGCAAGCCATGATGGACCGCTACTTTCACAAGAATCACGTCCTCTACACGGACAATTATTACACGTCCCCCACTCTCTCACAGTACCTGCATGAGCGCAAGACGGGGACTGTAGGCACAGTACGAGGGAAAAGGAAGGGCATGCCACCTTTCCCTCCAAAGACCAAAAAAGGTGATGTTTTCAAGAAGAAGTCGGGGCCCATTCTGGCTATCCACTGGCACGACCAGCGGAAGGTCAACCTCCTGACCACCATCCACAAGGAGGAAATGGTGGAGACTGGCAAGGTGGATCGCCGCACCCAGGCCAGGGTGACCAAGCCCGATGCTGTCCTGGACTACAACATCAACATGAGGCTGGTGGACAAGTCCGACATGCAGATAGGCTTCATTGACTGCCTGCGTACCTCGTGCAGATGGTACAAAAAGTTCTTTCTGCATATGGTGGACATGTCAGTTCTGAATGCCTACAACATATACAAGCTTCGGAATGTGAACACACCCATGAAGTTCAATAGCCTGCGGAGGTTCCAAAAGCAGGTGTTGACGGAGCTCCTGGAGAAGTATGCTATGCCACAGAGGGCAGTGGCACATCCTGGGCCCGCCGTTATTGACCGCTTGCAGTGTGCTCAATACTTGATTAGGCACAGGCTTGGTTCCCTGCCTCAGAATGAATCAGGAAGAACACAGCAGAAGCGGTGCCATGTCTGCTACAACAGCAGGGTGAAGCCGAGGTCAGGTAAAAAGTCAACCATGGAGTGTGTGGAGTGCAAGGTGGTACTCTGTGCTTTAGAGTGCTTCTTTGATTACCACTCCAAGCTGGAGTTCTAATAATCATACTGAAATTGCCAAATAAAATGACAATATGTACACTATAATTATATATAGGCAAAAAGTGGAAGAAAACCAATGTATTGTAATACAAAAGTCATGTATTATGAGAACATTGATACAAATACAATTACACCATAATAATATGTGAAAGTGACACATATGTATATACCAAGTGACATTCATATGATTAGAACCTATAGCAATATATAAATCAGTGAAAAAAGACACAATAAATTGTATATAAAACGTTTACAAATCATATAACTAAGTGAAAGTGACACAAGACCTAATATTTAATGGCCAAAGTATAATAAATACCTGTGATAACGAATAATCAGTGCCTAATACAACAATAACCTACCTCAATTACTAATAAAATGTACGGTATCGAGTGAAAATGAGCATTATCAGTGACAGTGACACTCTAAAGCATATTTGTCAAAGTGAAAGTGACACAAGACCTAATATTTGATGGCCAAAGTATAATAAACACCTGTGATAACGAATAATCAGTGCCTAATACAACAATAACCTACCTCAATTACTAATAAAATGTACGGTATCGAGTGAAAATGAGCATTATCAGTGACAGTGACACTCTCTAAAGCATATTTGTCAAAGTGAGTCACACAAGACCTAATATTTGATGGCCAAAGTATAATAAACACCTGTGATAACGAATAATCAGTGCCTAATACAACAATAACCTACCTCAATTACTAATAAAATGTACGGTATCGAGTGAAAATGAGCATTATCAGTGACAGTGACACTCTCTAAAGCATATTTGTCAAAGTGAAAGTGACACAAGACCTAATATATGATGGCCAAAGTATAATAAACACCTGTGATAACGAATAATCAGTGCCTAATACAACAATAAGCTACCTCAATTACTAATAAAATGTACGGTATCGAGTGAAAATTAGCAATATCAGTGACAGTGATACCCTAATAAACATATTTTATATAATTGGCCTCAAAATAACTAGAAAATATCAAATAAACATCACATTCTCAATATCAAACACTAAAATCGTCTAAGGGAGATAAATACTTTGGCGCGACGAGCGGCTAGGTGCGTCGTAGCCATGGCCGGGGCGACGCGTCCGAACGCGGGAAGAATTTGCCGCCGAAAAGCACTCGTCTTCCCGCGCTCACCATTATGCAACCAGAGGGGCTAGAGACCTCTACTCAACGCCATTCGACAGAGGAAGGTTTGTGGAACATTATTCTTTTTTATTCACAACATTACATGACATATTCATTGACTTACAGAGTAGTTAACATAGGCCAAAGATCGTCAAAACACCCGGTACCGGAGCACAGTCGTAAGCTATAGCCCCCGGGGCTGGAGGGTTAAATGTTTTTTTTTAGGCCTCCCTCTTAAGAGCTTCGCCGCCGTCGCCCAGTAAAACCTCTTATGAGCTTTGCATCCGTTTATGGGTTAATTAAGTTTGACATCGGACATCCCTGAAAATTGGCCTTCTCGGAAGTGGTCTCCCCTCAATTAGTCAGAGTTAGCGAGGGTTTACTGTATATAAGAAAAAGACAAAGTGGGGATTGGGCCGGAGTAAATATAGATAAAATGTATAACTAGTAATTCTTATACCGGTACTAAAAAATGGATTAAAATGTTTTGGTTCAACAGCATACTCATTATGCCAAAACCTAAAATTTGGAATACGTATTTACAGTACAGTAAACTTCCGTTAATCCGAAGGGCAGCGGACCGGCCCTCGTTCGGATTAGTGGATTTTTCGGATTATCGGACTTACCCCTATGAACCTGTGGCCTGACGAAAACATTGAGGCATTAGGCCACCCAAATGACACAATGGTGCACACATATCGGCTCATATGTTCATGAAATCACTTCAAAAGTTTACCATTGTCATTGTAGCCTATTACCTACTTCAAAACATTCAGATTAATGGTCAAAGGAATCTGCTGATATAAATGTAAACACCTTCTTCTTCTTATTGTCACATGTCCGCATCATCTACTAGCGAGTTTGTGTTGCTCTTGAAAGCACCCTTGGGACGCTCCGATCACTGAACTATAAATAGTAGCGTATCGGAACGTCCAAAGGTGCGTTTTCAAGCGCAAGACTGAATGCGCTTGCAGACGATGCGGTGCAAGCCAGTAGCGCATCGGAGCGTCCCAAGAATGCGTTCAAGAGCAACACAAACGCTCTAGCAGACGATGTGGTGTTTACGTTTATATCAGTAGCTTACTTTGACCATTAATCTGAATGTTTTGAAGTAGGTAATAGGCTACAATGACAATGGTAAACTTTTAAAGTGAATTCATGAACATATGATATGTCGACAACCCCGACACAGACAGAGGGCTGGTACTACAAAACCAAACAGATAACCTCATCATCCTTAACGACATCCATCAACATACCCATATTCCTCACCAAGCCCTCTATAACCCATCATCTCCAGACATCACCTTTTGCTCCCCAGAACTCGCCCCCACAACATCCTGGAGGGTGGTCAGAACCTTAGGCTCTGACCACCTCCCGATCATTATCACCACCAAAACCAGACTCACCCCAGCTAGCCACAAACACACATACACCAATTATAAAAGAGCTAACTGGGAAGCATTTACAAATGAGACAGAACAACACTTCACAACTCTAAACAGTACACCCATCACTAACATCAACAATGCTGTACACATACTCAATAAAACTATCCAAAATGCTGACAAGAAACACATTCCAAGAGGTAACAGGAAAAGACACAACCCCAACTTCACACCAGAAATTCAAAACCTCATCAGACAACGCGACACACTGAAACACTCCCCAGCACCCCACACACAAGACATCACACAACAAATTCAAGCACTCAACACCCAAACTAACAACAAAATACAAGAACAACAAAAACTAAATTGGAATAACTTCCTACAAACACTTGATCACAAAACAAACCCCAAAAAACTCTACAAAACACTAAACAGCATCACACTTTCCAACAGCAACACAACACAATCACATGCTGCAATCTCAACAACAGACTCTACTCCTTCATGTAAACAACAAGCAAACACTCTCATCAATCACTTCTCACATGTCAGCCACATAAAACCTCACAAAGACGACCGACGTGTCATCCGACGTAAGAGACAATTCCCCACAGACCCTGACTATACACCCTTCACCAATCACCAGACAAAGCATATCATCAACAATCTCAAGCACTCACCCGCCTGTGGCCTAGACAACAACATACACCTTAGACACCTGGGACCACAAGGCATACAAACACTCACTAACATATCAAACTACAGCTATTCACACAACACAATACCAGACATTTGGAAGCATGGTATCATCATCACATTCCCCAAACCCAACAAAGACCCCACGCTACCCTCCTCGCACCGCCCCATCACACTCCTTTGCTCCCCCTCCAAAGTCATGGAACGCCTAGTATTACAACTAATTACACCCGACCTACCCCTAGCTCCAACACAACATGGCTTTAGGCCACTGCACTCCACAAACACTCTTCTCACAGACCTTACACAAAGAGCTTTTGACGGCATCAACTCAGCTAGACCACCACACAGATCACTATTAGCCACACTCGACATTAGTAAAGCCTTCGATGCCATCCCCCGCCACAACCTAACAAACAAAATCTACAACACAAACATTCACAACAGAAAAAGGTGGCTGGCCAACTTCCTAGCAGGCAGATGTGCACACGTATCTTTTGCCGGTCAGTCATCTAAAATCAGAAACTTTCCAAACGGAGTCCCACAAGGATCCGTCCTATCGCCCGCACTCTTCAATCTGTACATGCACGATATAACTACACCCAATACGCCCCAAATAAACTTAGCCTCCTATGCAGATGACATAACACTCACATGCACACACCATGACCCAAGAAGAGCAACAGATCTCCTTCAACCCTATCTCAACACACTACATGGCTGGTGCACTACGAACAGACTTAATCTAGCCCCAGCCAAATCCACCGCAACCCTGCTCACAAGCTGGACAGGTGAACACGAATACATCCCTCAACTCACCATAAACAACACACCCCTAACACATACACACACACCCAAAATCCTAGGAGTCAAAGACCATCTGGACATGAGAGGCACTCAATTCCTGGCAGCAGCCTCCACGAACCAAGACCACCCACTAAACTACATGGCAACACACCCACAGACACCAAGAAATATCAAAACAACACCCAGCACACGGTATCACACACAATTATTGTCCTCTCTCCCTCCCTGCCCACCCCGAACCAACTTCCAGAAGCACATCCATACTCATATCTCTCGCCAATCCATCCACTCACTCACAGACAACACGCAGCTGCATGCACGACCTCCCGAAATCCATCCTTCCGAATCCTCCCTCCCTCGCGAGGACAGAGTCCACCTGGCCAGGCCGAGATGCGGACACCATCCAGCTCTCCTGAGCTATCAGAAGAGACTGGATGACTCCGTTGTCGACGCCTGCCCGGGATGTAACACAGCACCCCATACCATTAAACACATTATAGAAGACTGCATTTCACACAACCACTTACGCCAACAACACAATCTACACTCAATGAGAGCTCTGTGGGAAAGCCCGATCGTGGCCATGGCCTTCCTCAGGGACTCGGGGCTGTTCGGCCAGGCAGCTTAGGGAACAACAACAACAACAACATATGATATGTGTGTGCTCCATTATGTGTCATTTGAGTGGACTAATGCCTCAAAAAGGGGACTTTGGGACTTCTTGAAATTCGGACCATCGGGTGAATTCGGATTTGGCCTCAAATTGAAAAATTCGGACTATTGGGAGATTCGAATCATCGGTCGTCGGATTAAAGGACTTTTACTGTATATAGAATGCAATACCTGTATTAGAATACCGTATTTCCGAATAAACCGAGAAGCAGAAAAATGCTGGATCGGCCACGATATACTTTATAAAAACATAATACTGCAATTAACGCTAGTAATAAACCATATGAACGTATGGGAAGAGAGAAAGACACTTTTACGAAAGAGAGGTGTAAGGACAGAGGGAGAGGTAAACCGAGAGAGACTTTGAAGGATGGAATGAATGCAGTGCTGGATGGGAGGAGGGGCATAGACTGACTGGGGGACAGGGGTGTATGGGGGCATTTCGTTCATGGCCACTCCTTCAGGGATCAGTGTCTAACAATAGATATATAGAACTCTAGTAATGCCCAGTGAGGGTTAATATCCCCCAAAAAATTCCATTTCCAAAACGCAAGTGCATTACTGTAGGCTATGGGTATATACTACAGTACACTTACAACACATCACAAACACCCCACACATCATCCTGGGTGGTGACTTCAACGCCAAGACGTCGGCCTGGTTTGTCGACAACCCCGACACAGACAGAGGGCTGGTACTACAAAACCAAACCGATAACCTCATCATCCTTAACGACATCCATCAACATACCCATATTCCTCACCAAGCCCTCTATAACCCATCATCTCCAGACATCACCTTTTGCTCCCCAGAACTCGCCCCCACAACATCCTGGAGGGTGGTCAGAACCTTAGGCTCTGACCACCTCCCGATCATTATCACCACCAAAACCAGACTCACCCCAGCTAGCCACAAACACACATACACCAATTATAAAAGAGTTAACTGGGAAGCATTCACAAATGAGACCGAACAACACTTCACAACTCTAAACAGTACACCCATCACTAACATCAACAATGCTGTACACATACTCAATAAAACTATCCAAAACGCTGACAAGAAACACATTCCAAGAGGTAACAGAAAAAGACACAACCCCAACTTCACACCAGAAATTCAAAACCTCATCAGACAACGCGACATACTGAAACACTCCCCAGCACCCCACACACAAGACCCAAACTAACAACAAAATACAAGAACAACAAAAACTAAATTGGAATAACTTCCTACAAACACTTGATCACAAAACAAACCCCAAAAAACTCTACAAAACACTAAACAGCATCACACTTTCCAACAGCAACACAACACAATCACAACAACAGACTCTACTCCTTCATGTAAACACTCTCATCAATCACTTCTCACATGTCAGCCACCTAAAACCTCACAAAGACGACCGACGTGTCATCCGACGTAAGAGACAATTCCCCACAGACCCTGACTATACACCCTTCACCAATCACCAGACAAAGCATATCATCAACAATCTCAAGCACTCACCCGCCTGTGGCCTAGACAACATAAGCTACATACACCTCAGACACCTGGGACCACAAGGCATACAAGCACTCACTAACATATCAAACTACAGCTATTCACACAACACAATACCAGACATTTGGAAGCATGGTATCATCATCACATTCCCCAAACCCAACAAAGACCCCACGTTATCCTCCTCGCACCGCCCCATCACACTCCTTTGCTCCCCCTCCAAAGTCATGGAACGCCTAGTATTACAACTAATTACACCTGACCTACCCCTAGCTCCAACACAACATGGCTTTAGGCCACTGCACTCCACAAACACTCTTCTCACAGACCTTACACAAAGAGCTTTCGACGGCATCAACTCAGCTAGACCACCACACAGATCACTATTAGCCACACTCTACATTAGTAAAGCCTTCGATGCCATCCCCCGCCACAACCTAACAAACAAAATCTACAACACAAACATGCACAACACAAAAGGTGGCTGGCCAACTTCCTAGCAGGCAGATGTGCACACGTATCTTTTGCCGGTCAGTCATCTAAAATCAGAAACTTTCCAAACGGAGTCCCACAAGGATCCGTCCTATCGCCCGCACTCTTCAATCTGTACATGCACGATATAACTACACCCAATACGCCCCAAATAAACTTAGCCTCCTATGCAGATGACATAACACTCACATGCACACACCATGACCCAAAAAGAGCAACAGATCTCCTTCAACCCTATCTCAACACACTACATGGCTGGTGCACTACAAACAGACTTAATCTAGCCCCAGCCAAATCCACCGCAACCCTGCTCACAAGCTGGACAGGAGAACACCAATACATCCCTCAACTCACCATAAACAACACACCCCTAACACATACACACACACCCAAAATCCTAGGAGTAACATATGATACTCATATGACATTAAAACAGCACACCACAAACAGTAAAAAGAAACTGACACCCAGACTTAACGCCCTCAGGTCACTTGCTCACACAAAATTTGGACACAACAAAGAAACTACCACCACAGTATATAAACAATACATAAGATCAGTGATGGAATACGCAAGCCCAGCCTGGGCTTCTAACCTAGCTGAAACACATCATAAGACCTTACAGACTATTCAAAACAAAGCCCTGAAGATCATTACAGGCTGCACAGCTACTGCACCCACAGATCACCTACATCAAGAAACCAAAATCCTCAAAGTCAAAGACCATCTGGACATGAGAGGCACTCAATTCCTGGCAGCAGCCTCCACGAACCAAGACCACCCACTAAACTACATGGCAACACACCCACAGACACCAAGAAATATCAAAACAACACCCAGCACACGGTATCACACACAATTATTGTCCTCTCTCCCTCCCTGCCCACCCCGAACCAACTTCCAGAAGCACATCCATACTCATATCTCTCACCGATCCATCCACTCACTCACAGACAACACACAGCTGCATGCAAGACCTCCCGAAATCCTCCCTTCCTCGCGAGGACAGAGTCCACCTGGCCAGGCTGAGATGCGGACACCATCCAGCTCTCCTGAGCTATCAGAAGAGACTGGATGACTCCGTTGTTGACGCCTGCCCGGGATGTAACACAGCACCCCATACCATTAAACACATCATAGAAGACTGCATTTCACACAACCACTTATGCCAACAACACAATCTACACTCAATGAGAGCTCTGTGGGAAAGCCCGATCATGGCCATGGCCTTCCTCAGGGTCTACACTCAATGAGAGCTCTGTGGGAAAGCCCGATCGTGGCCATGGCCTTCCTCAGGGACTCGGGGCTGTTCGGCCAGGCAGCTTAGGGAACAACAACAACAACAACTACAGTACTGTATAATCAAATATATTATTAATTTCACTCCAACACCAAACTCCTCCCAATTAATTAAATTAGGGAAAGCATGTGATCCACCGGGATTCTAATCTAGGTTATCCGATATTAAACACTAACCATTATACCATCAAGCCATATTTCACAACCTCACTAAAGTGGTATGAACCAAAACAAGGAGAGCTTTCTGAAGGTGAAAGAGATTTAGTTCTTTATCACAAAACTGCATTGCTATTTTATTAGAGAAAGGGTTGGTAGTATCCTTCCCACAGGTTGTAAGATACTGTACAAAGTTACCAGGCTGGGAAATTAGGTATAGCCCGGCAGCCCGGACTAGCCCTGACATGTAGCCGGGCTAGTGATTTTCAATGTTAGTCTGCCCGGCAGTTGCCCCGGGGGACAAGTTAATGTTTGTAATACTTCATTACATAACGCTTCAATAGAATATATAATAGTAATCATATAATATCAAATACCGGTATATTATTATTATATGAAAACATCGCTGCTGTGACGCTCCTCGGTGCGATGACCCTTTAATAAATAGAGACCAGCACATCCGATCGGTTGTCATTTCTGTAATGTTTTCGGCAGAGAGCATTATACTCGGTTATATTTTATCTGACGGTAAATTTAATCACCTAGCAACTAATTTATCGATAACTAACAGAAACATTAGAAAGTAAGTTCTCATAATTAACAACAGATTTTGCTACACAATTTGAATAATAGTAGAGTACAGAAGATGAAGACAGCAATTTACCATCAGGTGGAAAAAACCCATTATAATCATATACAGTACTGTACTGCCAATATTGATTTATATCGGATACAATAACATAAATATGTTCAATAAACAGATAGCAAAAACAGGATATTTGAGTAATACACGTTGGGCTAAATGTAGCCGGTTAAATCCTATGTCACCGTGTTATACAATAATTAGGGTAAATCCATAGCAGCTGTTTGGAGGGTAGCAGATTAGCTTCGTCTGCACCTACGCTTGTCTCCACTTCGCCGATATTGGCGTGCACTTTGATTATATGTTCTATTATTCACCATTTGAATGTTATTATCGTCTGATTTTCGATAATTCGAGCTATTAGGATTTTTGGATTTTCTGTGATCGGAATATTAGAATTTTGTTGTAACAAATTTGACAGACAAATATATCTTCCTTATGTCAGTGTCGTGGTTTCACATTCAGTACAGCCGTAAACATATACATCTCTCTCTCTCTCTCTCTCTCCGATTTACGTTAGTAATGAACTATGAATTTGTAATGTAATTCAATAACAATGTGACTGACTAAGGCTTGTTGTTCCTAGAAGTATGAGGTGTTTTCGCCGTAGTCAATTTTATAAGCTACACGTGTCGACCATAAAGGTTAGCATTATTTTGATCGTTTATAGATTCATTGAAAATTAAGATTTATGTATGGTTTTGCCTGTTTTAACAATATTCAATATTCAAGGATGGTAAACAACATTGGCTGAGAAGTTTATAGGGATGAGGGAAATTGAGAAATATATTTTTTTTGTTTGTTTTAACTTTACCGTCAATCTCTTTTGGAAGTCATCAATTAGGTTAACCCTCCAGCCCCGGGGGCTATAGCTTGCGACTGTGCTCCGGTACCGGGTGTTTTGACGATCTTTGGCCTATGTTAACTACTCTGTAAGTCAATGAATATGTCATGTAATGTTGTAAATAAAAAAGAATAATGTTCCACAAACCTTCCTCTGTCGAATGGCGTTGAGTAGAGGTCTCTAGCCCCTCTGGTTGCATAATGGTGAGCGCGGGAAGACGAGTGCTTTTCGGCGGCAAATTCTTCCCGCGTTCGGACGCGTCGCCTCGGCCATGGCTACGACGCACCTAGCCGCTCGCCGCGCCAAAGTATTTATCTCCCTTAGACGATTTTAGTGTTTGATATTGAGAATGTGATGTTTATTTGATATTTTCTAGTTATTTTGAGGCCAATTATATAAAATATGTTTATTAGGGTATCACTGTCACTGATATTGCTAATTTTCACTCGATACCGTACATTTTATTAGTAATTGAGGTAGCTTATTGTTGTATTAGGCACTGATTATTCGTTATCACAGGTGTTTATTATACTTTGGCCATCAAATATTAGGTCTTGTGTCACTTTCACTTTGACAAATATGCTTTAGAGTGTCACTGTCACTGATAATGCTCATTTTCACTCGATACCGTACATTTTATTAGTAATTGAGGTAGGTTATTGTTGTATTAGGCACTGATTATTCGTTATCACAGGTGTTTATTATACTTTGGCCATCAAATATTAGGTCTTGTGTCACTTTCACTTTGACAAATATGCTTTAGAGTGTCACTGTCACTGATAATGCTCATTTTCACTCGATACCGTACATTTTATTAGTAATTGAGGTAGGTTATTGTTGTATTAGGCACTGATTATTCGTTATCACAGGTGTTTATTATACTTTGGCCATCAAATATTAGGTCTTGTGTCACTTTCACTTTGACAAATATGCTTTAGAGAGTGTCACTGTCACTGATAATGCTCATTTTCACTCGATACCGTACATTTTATTAGTAATTGAGGTAGGTTATTGTTGTATTAGGCACTGATTATTCGTTATCACAGGTGTTTATTATACTTTGGCCATCAAATATTAGGTCTTGTGTCACTTTCACTTTGACAAATATGCTTTAGAGAGTGTCACTGTCACTGATAATGCTCATTTTCACTCGATACCGTACATTTTATTAGTAATTGAGGTAGGTTATTGTTGTATTAGGCACTGATTATTCGTTATCACAGGTGTTTATTATACTTTGGCCATCAAATATTAGGTCTTGTGTCACTTTCACTTAGTTATATGATTTGTAAACGATTTATATACAATTTATTGTGTCTTTTTTCACTGATTTCTATATTTCTATAGGTTCTAATCATATGAATGTCACTTGGTATATACATATGTGTCACTTTCACATATTATTATGGTGTAATTGTATTTGTATCAATGTTCTCATAATACATGACTTTTGTATTACAATACATTGGTTTTCTTCCACTTTTTGCCTATATATAATTATAGTGAATAATGATAATGAAGATGTATGAGGATTCGCGAAGTTCGGTGAGGGTGAAAGGTGTACTGAGTGATGAATTCGCAGTCCGTGTTGGAGTCCATCAGGGTTCAGTGTTAAGCCCCCTCCTCTTTATTATGGTCTTGGAGGCGCTGTCTAGAGTTTTTAGAGGCGGACTCCCGTTGGAACTGTTTTATGCAGACGATTTAGTCCTAATAGCTGACAGTATGCAGTTGAGTGCGTAGTGTGCAAAGGCGAGCTTGTGTTAAGTGATGATCCTGTGGCTGTGAATTTTGAGCGTAATGAGTATGGACATGTGGAGAGAATGGATGAACAAAATTGGGTGACAAAATGCAGGTCTGTGATTGTGGAGGGAGCTGCACCAAGGGGTGGACCGAGGAAGACCTGGGATCGGACTATACGCGCCGATCTCAAATCCAAGAACTTGACAAGTGAAGCAGCCCTTAACAGGGTTGCCTGGAACGCCGCCATTAGGACAAGAGACTGAAACTGCACTTATGTGTGGAACACTCAGTCTTAAAATGTTATGTATGTATGTATGTATAGTGTACATATTGTCATTTTATTTGGCAATTTCAGTATGATTATTAGAACTCCAGCTTGGAGTGGTAATCAAAGAAGCAATCTACAGCACAGAGTGCCACCTTGCACTCCACACACTCCAGGGTTGACTTTTTACCTGACCTCGGCTTCACCCTGCTGTTGTAGCAGACATGGCACCGCTTCTGCTGTGTTCTTCCGGATTCATTCTGAGGCAGGGAACCAAGCCTGTGCCTAGTCAAGTATTGAGCAGACTGCAAGCGGTCAATAACGGCGGGCCCAGGATGTGCCACTGCCCTCTGTGGCATAGCATACTTCTCCAGGAGCTCCGTCAACACCTGCTTTTGGAACCTCCGCAGGCTATTGAACTTCATGGGTGTGTTCACATTCCGAAGCTTGTATATGTTGTAGGCATTCAGAACTGACATGTCCACCATATGCAGAAAGAACTTTTTGTACCATCTGCACGAGGTACGCAGGCAGTCAATGAAGCCTATCTGCATGTCGGACTTGTCCACCAGCCTCATGTTGATGTTGTAGTCCAGGACAGCATCGGGCTTGGTCACCCTGGCCTGGGTGCGGCGATCCACCTTGCCAGTCTCCACCATTTCCCCCTTGTGGATGGTGGTCAGGAGGTTGACCTTCCGCTGGTCGTGCCAGTGGATAGCCAGAATGGGCCCCGACTTCTTCTTGAACACATCACCTTTTTTGGTCTTTGGAGGGAAAGGTGGCATGCCCTTCCTTTTCCCTCGTACTGTGCCTACAGTCCCCGTCTTGCGCTCATGCAGGTACTGTGAGAGAGTGGGGGACGTGTAATAATTGTCCGTGTAGAGGACGTGATTCTTATGAAAGTAGCGGTCCATCATGGCTTGCACCACTGCTCCGCCAAAGCCAATGAGGGGGTCCACAAGCAAGTCCCCTTCCTTCCCGCTGTAGACCAGGAAGTCCAGGACATAGCCAGTTTGGCAGTCGCACAGCACAAAGAATTTTATGCCAAAGCGATGTCTTTTTGAGGGGATGTACTGCCGGAAGCTGAGTTTTCCCCGGAACAGCACAAGAGACTCGTCAATGACGACCTTGCGGAAGGGCTTGAAGTAGGAGGTGAAGCGTTCTCGCATCATCTCATACAACGTCCTAATCTTCCACAGCTTGTCTGGGAGGTGGACGTCAAGGTTGGTGACAAGATGGAGCGCTGCGAGGATATCAAGGTACCGGTCGCGAGACATATATTTCCCGAAGGCAGGGGTGGATATCAGATCATTGGTGATCCAATAGTCAGGCAACCTATGCTTCTTGACATGAGGCATTAGCATGGTGAGTGCCAGGAACACCATGAACTCATTATGAGTCACTGGGGTCCACTGCCTCATGTGGCCCTTGGTCACCTTTCCCAAAAAGTGGACCTGGAATTGGTGCTGCTTATTTGTCTCTTTGACAACATAGCCTACCACCTCCTCATCAAAGAAGGCCTCAAACAGTTCGTGTGGTGGAGCATTGGGGCCTGCAGGAAAATTGGGGGTAACGCCTGAACCCTCCAGTACCTCATCAAAAGCTGGCACATCAGGGTTGTATGCATCCTCATCAACTACGTCTTGCCACTGAAAAACGTAGAATGGGTCTTGTCTACGCTGACGAGGAGCTCCAGCTGGTGGCCCAGCACGCCCACGGCCAACTCGGGAGGCGCGCGCCCTAGGGCGGCGAGGGCGGCGGCCAGGGCGGTGGGCAGCAAGACGGGCAGCACGACGCCGGGCCAAGCGGATGGGTCGAGGGTCGTCGATGTCCATATAGTCATCGTCAGAGTGGTCATCTTGCCCTGACGGTGGACCTATGTAATCATGGCCAGAGTCTTCAGAGAGGTGCCCTTCATCATCAGTGGCCCCCACATAATCTGGCGGGGAACCAGTGATGCGTGGGCGGCGTGCGGGTGGGCGAGGTGGGGAAGGAGTGGCAGGTGAGGCTGTGTCCCCCCGAGGTCCCGGGCTCCTTGGCCTGCGACGAGTGACAGAAAGCAATGTTTCACTGTCACTAGGGCCAGGTATTGGTGATGCGAGCTCAAAGACTTCTTCAGGAAGACATGTTGAAGGCGGGAGAGAGAGGGAGGACCGTGGGGAAAGTTGCGGGGACGTATGGCTGGGGCCGGCCGGGGTGGACGCCGCGGGAGCCTCGAACAAAACTCTCTTACTTTTCTTAATTTTCTTGGTATATTTCCTACCTTTCCCCTTTTCGGCAGCAGTATGTCTCCTGTCGGGGGACCTAGGAGGCAAATAGGCCGAAAGTGTGGGGTCCTCAACCCTTGGCAATGGTGGGGGTGGTGGGGAAGAATGCGGGGCATCCGGGTCATCTTGGGTGGCGTGGGTAGATAAGGGAAACAATGGCGGACGAGAAGGGTCACCACGCTGACCCTCACTCACAGCCTCATCCTCACCAAGTAGTTTTGCTTGTTCCCTAGCTGCCGCGGCCGCCTTCTCAAGTATTTTCTGCTTATACAAATGTAGCTTGAAAGGCGATTTACCAGGGGAAGGGCTTGGCGTCGTGTCACTTAAGCGAAATTTGGTGAGTGACCTTGAACTCTCCCACTCGCTCACTCTCTCAAGTTCACTGTCTTTAGGTAAACCAGCTTCCTCAACAACTGGTACATCACCTTCATCACTCTCATCACTGTCATGTTCTCTCGCAAATCCCAGGAATTGCTCTTCTTTATCACTCTCATGGCCATAATCACTCGACTTATAATTACTGGAGTCGTCACTGACTTCATCATCAACATTATGCTTGGCATCAGCTCGCTCATAAAGTCTCAATGTCGTCTCAATACCTCCGGGAGATAACACATTTAGGCGATGGCGTCGGGGTAAGGCGCGACGAACAAGCAAGGGCGTCGTAGGAAGCACGGTATCGGACACAGCGGAATCACTATTTGGCGTACTGTCCATGATGGCGTCGGGGTAGATACTGTTGCTGTGGCGGAGTTTACGCCTGGTGGCGCCACCTACCGTCCCACGATACCGAAAATGTACGCGCGGCATTCGAAAGCACGCATGCAAGCAATGGGCGTTCAAGAGCCCTTCCGGGTTGCGCGGGCCGAGGTTGTTATGGGCGTTCAAGAGCCCATCCGGGTTGGAGGGGTTAAATAATGTTCATACATAGCTAACCACGAAAGAGGGCATGGATATTAAGATGAGGAAATTTGAGAAGTTAATTAGGTTACGGTAGCTTAGATAGGGCTATGTTAGAGTGACTGTAATTTGGCCAAATTAAGATATCTTGAGTTAGGAAAGCTAAATCAACTTAGGTTAAGATACGATACATTTGTTTTTGGTTTACTAAGATAGCTTAGGGTAGATTTGGCTGTACAAAATCGTTTATGATGAAATGGAAGGATATTATCTAATAAGATAAGGATATAATAGCCGAATAAGTAAGACAAATTCGAAAAAAATAGATTAATATACACAAATATGATTATATTAATATACACAAATATGATTATATTTGAACTAAATTTCAATAAAACCTACATGAACTAACTTGTGAGACACCAAGACGTAGTGTTCTAGTTCATTATCAAAAGTTACTTGATCCTGTGTTGGTGTTATAAGAACAGTAAAGTAGCAGCCGGCTGTATTTCGCAAATATTTAGTTTAAATAATATCATAATAATTATTATAATTATATTTAGTCATTCAGCAACATTTTCAAGGGCAGGAGAAAAGTAAAGAGGTAATAACATAATTTTCCTCTCTCTTACATTACTAACACTCAGTAACCTAGTATAAGGATAATTCTGTATGTTGTCATGATAATTGTTTCACTCACATACAGTATATTGATTATTTGTAGTCAATGCCTGAGATCCGAGGGGAAAGAATTACGGACAAGATTACATACAGTACGATGCAAATAGTGATAAACAAATCTGAAAGGACTAAAGTATGAGAATCAGTAGGCTGACACCTAATCCCATATAAAAGCCATTTATTGATGACACTGCACTGGTTTCAGGCCCAAGAAAAAAAATGAAGACGTGAAACAGCGTAAAAATTAATATTCATCAACGGAACACATGTAGGGGATGGAAGTTGGACAGAAGCCTAGATGGGAGAAGGTACATTTAATGAGAATAGCCTATTACGTTATGTAATGTAAAATGAGAGATCAATATTTACAAGGAACAGTATGTTTATTTGAAATGTTATTTTGACTATAAAAGTGTCAGGGAGCTAATGCTTATAGGCGGAAAATAATGAAGTCTTAATGCACTTACATTTATGATAAAAAGTCTGAGGCCCTGATGAAGGAAGGTGGATTGGCAATGCAAAACAATAGATAACGATTGAAATGTTAGAAAAGAAAGATAATATTAGAGACAGTTATGAGAACATATCATATGTTGACAAAATAAAGCCTTACCAAAGGAGCTTTGAAAGGATTATCAATAGGAGAATCTAAATAAAATAAACTATAATATATATTGGAGTGAGGGGATAAAGTGGTAGTACCGTAATCCAAGAAAGAGAAGAGGAGGGAGAGTGGAGAACAAACATTTCAATTGAAGAGGGAGAGATGTAAATAACCTAATAAATGGAAGCCTTCAATGTCCTCTTCTTATATTCAACGTTTTTCCCATCAACGTGCAATAACAAATACTATTGCTATGTCCAAAACATCAGTAATGCAGGAGTTTCCCAAAACTCAATAAGTACGGTACTGTGAACATAAAATAACTAATTTATAGAAGCTGGTGGCATGTTTGTGAATATATGTGGTACTTAATTAGCGACATTCTTTAAAATGTATTAGAGCAACTAAAAAATATGACAGGGCAAGTGAAAAAAACTGTCAGGGCAAGTACATTTCAGAAGACACTAGCCCGGGGCAAGTAGATCCGCAACACTAACTTCCCAGTCTGGTACAAACAAATTTAAAGAAGTGCTCTACATTCAGCGAACTTCCAGTCTCTCAACCCAATGCCAGCATTCTAGGCAGAGCCTGTTCAGAGCTTCAGGTTTTTTAAATTAAAGATAATCGTGTAGTGAGTCATATTTCTTAGTCTAATATTACATTCAGTTTAAAAAGGGCCTCTAGCAATTAACAGGCTTTGAACTCTTTTTCCATATTAGTTTACTACCACAGATCCTCCTTTAACGGCACAAAATACAGTAGTCTACATAAGGCTAGAATAAAATAAATGCATTTGCAACTACAAAAGGGGTAGTCTTAACCATCATCCATTTAACTGCAACGGTATTCAGTAATTTTGACCAAGGTAATCGATCTAGTTTGACAGCCGGATTATGGTACAGGTACTGTACTTTCAGATTTCACACCCACCAATTTTAAAATAAACAACTAATGAAATCAATGACAATAATTAACCTGACAAGCGTGATATAGACCTAGGTGCTAGGGTAGTTATTTGTGCATTTCTAGCCCTGGATTCTGACAGAATTCGTTATATTTACAATATAAAACATTATTTGTTTTCGGTATGCTTTTATTTTACATATATGATGTATATATGAACCTTCAAGAGTGCTAAAATAAGTGGGAAAAGCATTTGGGTGGTGAAAAACGAAGATATTGGCCACCCGGTCATAATCTCAGGCGAGAGAGAGCCACAGGCAGCCCTCCCCTCTCGCTGTCTGGGAGTCAACTGAGACGAGCTGGGCGGTGTGTGCCGGTGTCTGGGTGTTGCATAACGATCTTTTATGCAACCCACTTGTGCTACATTATCGCGGGAGAGAAAAATAACCGATAAATGATGATAATAAGTGGATAAATAGGTGATAATTGAGGAGGGGGGGGGGGAATAAGGTGGGGAAGGAGGGGAGGGGTGAGAAACAGATGGATGAGTACTAGAGGGGAATTATCTCACCTAGAGACAAAATCCTTTGTTTTGATAGGCCCTTTTTTTTTTTGGAAGGCTTTTTTTATGGTCTTGTTTCCGTGAGGCCTATCGCGTTCCCTATAGGAAGCCTTCCGTGAGGCCTATCGCGCTTGCCGGGTTAATACAGGTGGTTGTTGTTGTTGTTCCCCAAGCTGCCTGGCCGAACAGCCCCAAGGCCCCGAGTAAGGGCAAGGCCATAAACGAGCGCCCCAACAGAACCCTCCCTGCCGACCACAATAAAGCCTGGGTGACCGAAGCCACTCCATGGCGGGGAGCTGAGAGGGTGCGTAAACGCCCGGGAAACCAAAGCCCCACCCAGGGCCCTGTGCCCCTCAGCAATTATGAAGAGAAAGTTGAGGGGCAAAGGAATAATGTGACGCTTTAGCTTCCAATCTTGGTAGATTGGGAGGTCAATCCACGGAAGAGACGCCGTCACTTGAGATCTAGAAAATATATAAGTAAAAGGAACAGTCAGAGTAAGCTATGGGTATGGCAGAGATCGCTCAGGTCTCACTCTGATAGACCAGCCCATCGCCATACAGGTGGTACTCTTGATAGGCTAACCATTAACACTTTCAGTTCCGTGTTGTCCTACACTTAATTCTGGTAACACAAACCGGTGCCATTAGATTTTATTCAGTTTATAAAAGGGCCTCTAGCAATACAGTAAACAGGCTTTCAACTATCTCCCTTTACCCTTCTTACTACCACAGATCTTTCTGAAACTGCAAAAAAAAAAAAATGGCTATAGCTAGAATATAAACTAAATGTTGCCAGTACAGAAGGAGTTACCGTAATTTAAAGGACTACAAAATATAAAAAAATACTATGCGCATGATTCTGAACCGAACTGAAAAAATAAGCTTTACAATCATGAGTCGTGGCATAGTCCGTAGAACTTCGGCAGATAGAGCCCTCACCGTCAAAAGGTTATTGGTAGATTTAAAGCCTGGGCAACTTTACCTAGCGATTCATAACAAACTTCCAATATTCATAGCCACCCCTTTTCGGGAATTAGGCTACAGTGTGGCAAAAATATAAAATACCGGTACTATGCGTAAGATTTGGAACCGAACTGTTAAAATACCCTTTGCAATTAGATCTGAGGGAGGTCGTTCCGGAACTCCTTTTTCGCTCCATTAGTTTGGAGACAGACATTTCAACATTAGTTTGGTGATAAGACTTCATTCCATTCACTTTCTATTTTCAGTCGAGCGATAGGGAGACCAACTTAAATTCTGCTTTCAGCCGTGATATAGCACTTTTGAAAAATTTACAAATAGAGTCTGGGTGGGCATTGTGTTTTTAGTTTGAAAGAGGTCTGGGACCAAATTTTTGCTAGCCTAGTGGGACAAACTCATTTCGCATTTTTTTTTTTTAAACATTAAAAAAAAAAAAAACATTTAACCCTTAATTAGCGGCGAGCAACATAAGTCGAGTTAAATAAAGCTGGACTATGTGGCGGCGCTCGACATAACTCGAGTGGCAATTTCAGCACGTAATGTGGCTGAGAGAGAGAGACAAGTGGTGGCAGGAGACTAGCGAGCGTATGACTGCTCCAGACCACCGCGGCGAACCTACTGACACAAATCTCAGCTCCCTCCCCCCTCTCTCACTCGCTACATACTCAATTATGTACTGAAAGTACCGAATTACCTGCTTTTTGCACTCGCGTTGCATGGTTATTGCAAGAAAACTATCCATCATACAAGGATCGTTATGGTGTCATTCGAAAGCTCTGTTTATGCCCTTTCAGGGATAGGTACTTGTTTTACGTTCTGGGTCTTATTTAGGCATGAAAATGATCACGTAAACAGCCCTATTTTGGCTAAAAACACCCCGCTGTGCGGTACACATAAATAAACCGCATAGGCCGCTCGTAAGGTGTTAACAAGGGTATATGGTTTTTGTGGAATCCCTTAACTTTTAGCCCCATTAGTCAAGAGATTAACACTAAATTTTAAGAACTTGTAGTGCCATTTAGGTGCCAATTTTATCCTGGCAAGTGGATTTTTTTTTTTTTTTTTTTTTTTTTTTTAAAGTTTGGAGGTCTAGGGAGGAAACTATTACTGTATAAAGATAAACCCTATCTCCCTTAACCCGTCCAGCCCCGGCTAGTTTTGTAATGTTTGTTCACCAGAACCCGGCCGGTTTTCAATTTTTTTTTTTATTCCAGAAACAATAGCAGAAACAATAGCGAATGGGTTAGGAATGAAGGAAAAACCACTAAAAACCGCTCAAAAAGCTTAAAGAATGGTCCTACAGAGCCCCCGAAAACGTATTTTACAAGAGTAAAAAATTGAAGGCAATTAGGGTACGAGTACCAATGCAGACGCATTTTTACATACTTTTTTTTTTTACGAGTTGCTTCCGCTTGCCTATAAGAGATAGGAAATTGAGGGTAAGGGGGATAAATAGCAAAAAGCTTATATTTTCACCAGGCACTAAAATTTTTACTTTATATTATATTGTGTAGGAGAGAGAAGATAAATAAGAGATGCGTCCCCTTAGGGCAGCAAAATCCTAAGGGGACGCCCCTGGTCCTAAGGAGACGCAGGTATGTTTAAAACACAAAAACACACGTAAAATTATATAAGTACTTACCTCATGGGTACCAGAAACAAAGCATGGTACTTTTGGTCGTAAGTTGACAATGCTAAAGCAATAAAACGGACTGACATAGGCCTTATAATATATATTATTAGAGAGACATAAAATATTACTAAACATACTAATTGCTCATTGTAGGCCAATAACAAAACAGTTTAGAGGATGCAGGGAAGGTATATATGTAACATGCATGCTAATACGAGGTTTAAATCAAGCACCAGTCGCCAACCCAGGCATATTTGGGGAAAATAGGGATAGGAAATGGGTGGAGGGCCTGGAAATATAGTCTATTTTTTCATCACTAGGCTGACAGGGCCCACACAAACATTTAACTGTCTGGCAAGAACATGCTTAATGTGATTTTGAATTGCTGAGGGGGTAAAAGGGGTACGTCTCCTTAGGGCCAGCAAAAAAATTCTGGAGGTCCTATAGAGACGCATTTTTCAAACTGTTGCCATACCTCACTGGTAGAAAGCCATTCTCCCCAATATGTATGGTGTAATTAGGGTCGAGTTTCCTTCACCCAGGATAAAATAAAAGGTTATTATGTTTAATAATGTTAACAAAATAAACACATATTTACAAGGACCTAAGGAGACGCAACGCGGCTGCCCTAAGCAGACGCGTGCGTCTCTATAGGGCACTGAGTTC
Source organism: Paralithodes platypus (assembly GCA_032716605.1). NCBI lineage: Eukaryota > Metazoa > Arthropoda > Malacostraca > Decapoda > Lithodidae > Paralithodes > Paralithodes platypus. The sequence goes on along the minus strand of CM064522.1, from coordinate 28,569,776 downwards.
TACTTAAGGCAGCTTCGTCAATGGTGAAGGAAACTCAACCTTATTTATACCAGACATAGAGGAGAGTATGCTATGTTACCAGTGTGGTGTACGACCTTCTGGCATCAATTTGAAAAAATGCGTCTCCATTGGACTTTGGGTTTTTTGCTGGTCATATGGGGACGCACCCTCACCCCCCTTCAGCCGTGCAAGTAAAAGACTTTTGATCATGCAGTGTTATACTTCAACTCATGCACTATCAACCTGCAGTAATAGAAACGAGATTCAAATTAGGGAACTGTAAGAAATTTAGCTTTAACCCGTTGAGCCCCGGCTAGTTATAATATTTTGTTCACCCCAGTCCCAAGCCATTTTCACTTATTTTGTTTTGTTTGCTAAAATGGAAGACAAGGATGAGAAATGAAAAAAAAAAAAAAAAAAATCACCTCTGACATTTTTTTTTGGGGGGGGGGGGGGAGCCTCAAAAAAATTTGTTGAGCCAAAATTGAAGAGAATGGTGAGAAGTGAAGACAAAAATAAAAAAAAACTCATTTCGGTCATTTGGGGGGCGGGGTTTCAATAGTTCGTCTCCCCCGCATGACCACCCGCCCGGGAGCACTAAGGTAAAAACTGAGTATGGCATTGTACGGCATACATCCTAAGGAGTATCTCACATAAATCTCAAGCCTCTAGCTCCCATACGACCGGAGTAATGAAGGTTCAAAGTGGCGGTGAACTAGGGGTGTAAACTATCCCCACTAAGCCCACCACCACCAGCCGCGCGGCTGTCTCGGCCCGCTCACACCTACTGGCCCGGCTCCCACACACACTACGGTACCTCCCCCTCCTATTCTCCCGCCATTTCCTACCTTACGAGCCACGTAAGTGTTTTTTATATGTCGGACGCACGTGATGCGTCGCTGGGAGTTGGTGATCAAAGACTGCCGACGCAACACGTGCGACACTGGGTCTCACCGGGTTAAAAAAAAAAAAAAAATTCTTAGGTTTTCGTAAGGAATTTGCGAAAACATGACATTTTTAAAGTTCATCTCATCTCACACAATAACATATGAAAATAATAAGCTGCTACTATGTGAGCATATTAGGTGATAGTTAAAGAATATTTTGGCCCACCATTCATGCATCTATCTACTCATCCTATGCCTGTGCAAGTTTTTTTGTTTCAAGTGCGTCTCCTTTGGGCAATGCGTCTCCATTGGTACTCGTACCCTACCCCCAAAAACCAGGTTATTGCGCGCTCACGCGCACGCACGTGGACTTTGAGAGTTTTCAACCATCGGCACGGTTGCGTGGGATACGTACACAGTTCCCATACAAATCTGAGCCCTCTTGAGTGGCTACACCTGAGGTTACGGTCGGCGCAATTAGGGTGACGCGCCAGGCGCAATTAGGGTGACGCGCCAGGCGCGTCTCTGGGGCTGTGCGTTACATACATCGCCGACGCGCCAGGCGCATCGCTGGGGCTGTACGGGTTAATATCATGACCCAAGGATACCGGTACTGGAAAAGTCTCCCGAAAAAAATTAATACAATAAAAAAACAACTAGCCCCACATTTTTACAACCAATGCCCGGTTTTAGTCAACTTTCCCTGTTCATGTAAACCCCTCCCCCCCACCCAGGAAATTAGTGTTCACCCATTACTGTATCTAACCATCTAAAGACACCGCCCCTCCCACTAGTGAGTTAGGTCAGGGTGTCAAAGAGGAGCAATATAGTTAGAAGATATAGTTAGGAATATTAATAAATATCAAATGCTAGCATTTCTTTGCCATTATATAACTTCTACAGAAAATTTAACCATAATAGTTTTTTTAAGCTTTAAATTTTAATTTTTATATACAATTAAATACTAAAATTAATCTACCCTTTCCGTTGACACCCTGGTTAGGTTAGGCTTTGTTAGTTGGGCTAGGTTCAGGGAATATGAATTGGGCAAGTTCGGAGCGGGGCGAGTTCCCCAAGAGGGGACACTTCCTGGTAATTTTGAGGCAAGAAAATAGTTTTTCGGGTTGTCTTCCAGTACTGTACAGTATTAAAAAAATCAGAAATTTGACCCGATTGTGTTTAACGATTAATAAGAGTTACCGGTATACTAAAGGTGAGTATTTTAGTTTGCTCCCTAGACCTCAAAGCTTAATTAATAGCGCCTTTCTAGATAAATAAAAAAAGTTGGTAGAAAACTTCCTGAATTACATGCTCACCATTGCTTGCCAGCAAAATAATTACTCAAATGGCATTAAGTCTCCAAATTGAAAACCATGGCGAAATATCTTCGCCAAACTAATTGGGCGAATTTCTTAAAATCTTAACAAGTTATGGGCTTTAACATATGGGAGAAGGCGATTTAAAAAAAAAAAAAAAAAAAAAAAAAAAAAAAAAAAAAAAACCCACTTCCCCATAAATCTGGGTTTAGCCTACAGGTCTTTACCTACCCCCTCGAGCCAATTGGAAAGTTACCAGTACAGTACTTTTATTGAAAGAGAAGTCTAATTCAGCTAGAAGTTTGATTGTGGTAAATTTTTATCCCTTTGAAGATGAACATTTTATTATAAGAACATAAGAAAATGGGAGTCTGCAGAAAGCCGATTGGCCTAAGCAAGGCAGATCCCTGTCCCACACAACCCCAATTATAGGCTCAACACTCTAATACCCTGAGGATCATCTTACCAAAACGGTTAGAGATTAACGCAGGATTACGGGGGTCTGCTGATTGGCCCAACCCTGCTGATCCCCCTTCACACCCAACCCTTCTCGTCCATATGCTTATCCAATTTTATCTTAAAGCTCCCTATCGTTTTTAATCCCACTATAGCACTTGGTAGTCCATTCCACCCATCTACAACTCTGTTACCAAACCAATATTTGCCTATATCTTTTCTGAAACGAAATTTATCTAATTTGAAACCATTGGTACGAGTTCTTTCGCTATCACTGAGCTTTAGTACATTTGTCATGTCCCCTTTGTTAATCCCACTAACCCACTTGAACACCTCTATCATATCCCCTCTAACGAATGTAAGCCTAATTTCTTCAACCTTTCTTTATACGGAAGATTTCTAATATTATGGATCATTTTTGTCATTCTACGTTGTACTCTCTCCAATGAATCTATGTCCATTCTGTAATAAGGACACCAAAATTGAACAGCATAATCCATATGGGGTCTCACTAATGACAAGTAAAGTTTTAAGATAACATCAGCAGTTCTGTTACTCACACTCCTTGAGATGAACCCGAGAATCCTGTTTGCCTTGTTTCGAACGCTTATACACTGTTGTCTAGGCTTCAAATCATTGCTAACAAACACACCTAGATCTTTCTCACAATTCGAGTTTTCTAATTCCACATTAGCTAGTTTATATTTAACATTTGTATGCATCTTCCCTATCTTTAATACCTTGCATTTGTCAATGTTAAACTTCATCTGCCAATTTACTGACCATTCGTGTAAGGTATCTAGATCCCTTTGGAGGCACTCTATATCTCTATCTGAATCAATTGTTCTCCCCATTTTGGTATCGTCTGCAAATTTACTTATCCTACTAGTTATACCTAAATCAAGGTCATTTATGTATATAACAAACAACAGAGGACCTAATACAGATCCCTGGGGGACACCACTTTTGACTGCTCCCCATTCTGACTTCGTACCATTTATGCTGACTCTCTGCTTCCTACCAATTAGCCATGACCTGATCCATCCCAACAACGCCCCACCTATTCCATGCGCCTCAACCTTTCTCATCAATCTCTCATGGGGGACTCTGTCGAAAGCTTTACTGAAATCTAAATATATTATATCATATGACTTGTCATTATCTACTGCTTCATATACCTCCGAGAAAAAACTAAGCAAATTAGTAAGGCAAGAACGTCCCTGAGTGAATCCATGCTGAGAAGAATTTATTCAATTAAATGTATCTAAGTGGTTTCTAATTTTACTAGCAATAATTGACTCTAGTAGCTTTCCTATGATTGATGTAAGACTAATGGGACGGTAATTGGATGCTATTGATTTGTCACCTTTTTTGAAGATCGGAACTACGTTTGCAAGCTTCCAAGCTTCTGGAACTATACCTGTCTCCAATGACTTGTTAAATAAAAATGTTAATGGGTAACTTAACTCATCCCTACATTCTTTTAATACTCTAGCATATACCTCATCAGGACCAGGCGATTTATGAGGTTTCAGTCTGTCAATTTCCATAACCCTCCCGCCCCGGCTACGCATTACATAAATATTCCCCAAAATCCGGGTGTTTTGGCCGAAAAACGTCTAGGCTAGGCTACCGTATCATTGTTATGCTGACTGCTTCCCGCATTCCCGCGCATCCCCAAGCGTAGCTGTGTTATTTACCTGTAGAATGGCGTTAAGTAGAGCTCTCTAAGTCAAGTGCTTGATTTGTGATGATGATTTCATTGGAGATAACTTTATGGCCAAAACAGCCACTTTACACTACTTTTCGATACTTAACAACAACATACAGGCACACACGAACAAGCGACGCTCTCCTTCTTGTGGCCGGAGATGCGGGGCGTCGGTCCAGCCGGCTGTTGTTTACATGCGTCGGACCGACGCCTCGCACACGTAGCTCACAGGCTTTCAAGCAATGGTACAATGTTGTACCACCCGGGTTCCTGGGGGCAAAACATAATGGTACACACGTGTACCACCCGGGGTTGAAGGGTTAAGCACATCATTTCTACTTATAGTAACCGTACTTAACCTATTTTCTATACTATCGCTATATAGACTTCTGGAAACTGTGCCAAATTTTCATTAGTGAAAACGGAAAGAAATTGACTATTTAATGTACTGCACATTTCTAAATCATTTTCTGTCATTTCTCCTATCGAAGTTTTAAGGGGACCAATTACATCTCTAACCTTGGATGTATATAGTTGGTAAAAAGCTTTAGGATTATTTTTTGTCATTGGCAACCTTAATTTCATGATTTCTTTTTTCTTTCCTAATATCCTTTTTTACCTGTCTTGATAGATTATGTAAATCATTTGATTATTATATGCAGCTCAAAGGATCTGTGGGAATTAGAAGGGTAAAGACTACCTAAATTAACCCTCAGACTTCCATATAGCCTTCCTAACCCCTACTGTACCAGAGCATTTCACAATTTAACCCAAGAACTGCTAGAACCTGGCACAAAAAAATGGGAGGTTGGGGTATAACCGAGGGTAGGCTAAACCTGACTTTTTGGACCGACAGCGATTTCAGTTAATTTTTTTTTTTTAATTTTTCCTTCAGATATAGCGTTTCATACTAAAGAGGAGCTGAAATTATTACCGGTATTTACCCAATATCCAACAATCTAAAGTCACGCCCCCCACTAGTGGAGAGGCCTATGAAGTTCAGGGAAAAGGAGGGGTTAAAAGCATAAAAGACATTAGCCTAACCTAACAACCTTACCTAACCTATCCTAGTATTATGGGTGGGGGCTGCCGCCCCCACACCCCCGCTGGTTGGGTAACTGTGCAAAAAGCACAGTATGAGAGTTGCCTTACTCTGGCAACGAGAGGGCCGAGAGGTTCACAACAATAACATGAGTGCAGCGGATGTAAGTTAAAATAATAAATCATCGTATTAATTTCCGGAAGTTTAAACCTATGCGAAAAATTCTTAATTTTTAAGTTACTTTGCCATAACCCATTAAGATTGCACTGCTAGCTGTGGTGCATATTTTATGAGTTTTATTTTGTTCTCCCTTATAATACATTTCAGCTCTTAACCCATGGAGCCCCGGCTAGTTTTGTAATGTTTGTTCACCAGAACCCGGCCGGTTTTCAATTTTTTTTTTTTTTATTCCAGAAACAATAGCGAATGGGTTAGGAATGAAGGAAAAACCACGAAAAACCGCTCTAAAAGCTTAAAGAATGGTCCTACAGAGCCCCCGAAAACGTATTTTACAAGAGTAAAAAAGTGAAGGCAATTACCCCAAAAAACCAAGTTATTGCGCGCTCACGCACACGCACGTGGACTTTGAGAGTTTTCAACCATCGGCACGGTTGCGTGGGATACGTACACAGTTCCCATACAAATCTGAGCCCTCTTGAGTGGCTACACCTGAGGTTACGGTCGGCGCAATTAGGGTGACGCGCCAGACGCGTCTCTGGGGCTGTGCGTTACATACACCGCCGACGCGTCAGACGCGTCGCTGGGGCTGTACGGGTTAATACTTTAATGTATAAATTTAAAGTAAAATTTAAATTTCCGAGCATCAAACCATACCAAGTCTAGCCTACTACGAATAGGCCTACACTAATATTAACCCATTAGGAGCAACAGATTAGCGACAAACCATGGATTGTGAAGGTGTATTTATAAATATTTTGAACAGGGTATAGCCTAGGCTAGTCAGTAAATTTTCCGATTAACATTTAAGAGTCTTCCAAACAAAACGCAGTTTCCTAATTTTTTTAAAGTAATTTATTAGATTTTAACACTCTGAATCCGGAAGGCTATCTATCTATTGCGTGACGCCATGATACGGAAGAACTAAGAGTACAAAAAAAAATTGGCAGTAGGCTAATCCAAGAGGCCTCATAATAGGCAAAATGTGCGGCTAAAAATCCCCGCTAAAATCATAACACGGCAACCACGCGTTTTAGCAATGTCATCTCAACGGCATTCTACACCGAATCTACAGACAAAAAGTTCTACAATTTGCAAAAAAATTGACTGCTCTAGGTAGTCTCAATCAGTAGCTACTGAATTATGAAGATCAACTGTACCAACAGGGCCCCGTACACAGCGATCGAGATCATACGAGACTCCCGGATTTAGTGGGTTAACACCCATTTCGGAAAAACTAAATAAGATGGTCACCAATTTTCCCATGGATTTTTTTATTTTTCCCTGTTAGTTTTCATCAATTAGTGTTTGGAAATAATTACAACCCTCGGCAAAACCGTTTGCCCCATTATACAACGATCTTAAGACACGCCGCCCGATAGTGGGGAGGGCTATGAAGTACAGGGAAAATGAGGGGTTAAATGCGTAAAACGGCGATTAAAACTTATTTAACAAAACTTTGCTCGGGTTTTAAGGTATTTCAAAGGCCTAAAACCCAATATTTCGAAAACCCGAGCCAAGTTTTGGCCAAAGCTTGCTCGGATTTTGAGAGTTTGTAGACAACAAAATGACAGTAACCTCATTTAGAAATTTGGCTCAGGTTTCCCGAAATTGCAAAGCCATAAAACCCGAATTTTGGAAAACCCGAGCCAAGCTTTGGCAAAACTTGGCTCGAATTTTGCGAGTTTTAAGAGTAAACAAATTACAGTAACCTAATTTAGAATTTTGGCTCATGTTTCCCTAAATTGCAAACCCCAAAAAGCATAATTTTGGAAAACCCCGAGCCAATTTTTGGCAAAACTTGGATCGGATTTTGAGAATCGAAAAAGACTAACTAAATGTCGGAAATCGGCTCATGATTTCCCTAATTGCAAAGCCATATAACCAGATTTATCGAAAATGTAGCACTTATTTAAATCATAAATATCCAGTAACATAGACCTAGTACATTGGATACAAGCCTAATCCACACCTAATGCCTACAATGTGTCCGTAGTACCTAGTAGGCCTACGTGTGATACAACATGGCGGTTGGGCCGCCGCCCATTTAGTAGCCTACCGATATTCGGCCGTATCTGTAAAGAATGCGAGTCACTTTGAGCGAATTCCTGATAGAGCGGATGCACAATCTAACCTAACCTAACTTAACTTAACTTAACTACCTAACCTAACTTAACCTAACCTAACCCTAAATGCGCTTCCGCTCGAATATGAATTCGCTCGAAGTGTCCAGATACCTCTGTAAATACTACCGCAACTACGAATCTTGTTTCTGAGACCTAGTATATCGTGACGTGATGCTCAAAGCTGTGGAAATGAACACCTGTAGTCAGTGTGCCAAAATTCGCCCATTTTCTTCGTGATCCCGAACCTAACATTGAAAAAATATTGATACTGAAATAGGCTAAGAGCCTGTGACTGTCCCGGGGCGGCCGGGAGCCCCGCTAAACCTGCCATTCTATTTCTACATTACACTCATCAAACGATAGTTGCTCTGCTCTACACTGTACTCTACATTGGCTATGATCTTAGAACTATTATATATCACCTATATTGAAGTCCAAATGCAGCTACTAATGTAAATATAGACGGATAAATCCAGAGCTCGAGTCATGAGAGCGATTTGTTTACACTGTGAAAACACAACTTGTTCGGTTCGGATGAGGTGACTGACTTTAGCACCAATATAACAAATATATATTACAATAAGGAAACAGCCATCGTTCATAGAACGAACTCCTGGATGGGAGAGTCCGCTAAAACAAACAAACAAACAAACAACCAATGTACCCCTACACTCCGATGTTATATTGCGCCGAAGGCTGAGTCAAGACGAACACAACTACCGTAATTTTATTGGCACTCGAATGCTCAATAATATGTAGATTAAAGGATAATAATAGGTATTTATCTAAAACTATGTATATATTAACTAAACTACTCCATGTGTTTAATATATTGACTAAATTTCACTGAAATGAATAATGTAAAATATTAATTTAAGTTTGAATGTTAATTTTCTGATCAGAGTTCCTCTTAATTAAACTCCTTCAAAATACAGATATTGTTTCGTATGTGCTAATTTTATGGGGTCTCTAATTTCTTAAAAATAGTGAATGAATATAAATTTTATGTGTTTGACAAAGAGCGCAAGACCTTGAGGCATAAGGTAAGCTATAAATTAGTACGATTTTATGATGAATTATTGGTTTTCAGGGGTATATATGTGGTTGGATTAATGGAAAACAACGAACGAATATCAGCACTGTTTTCCATTGTGGTGTTTCCGAGAATAATCCAATGATGACGTCAAATTAGCTTGCCGCCAATCAACTGTGGAACACTTGGAAATGTGTTAGCTGTTATTTACCGATATATTTGTGGAAAAATAGAGTGAATTAAGGGGCTGGAATATAACATTGACTTCATGTGAAGTGCGAGTGCCCTACACATTCTAAAATTGTGCATATTAATCTTGGGGAACTCATTATATATAAGGTATAAGTTCAAGGTGATACTTTGGATAAACCTGACTTCTAGCAAGCACCAAACAGCGATTTTGTAAGTAGCCAAGCATATTATTTTGTCAGATAAGCCTAGGCCTACTTGTATTAGCCTAGGCCTATGATGATAATGATGATTTGAAGCAGAAATGAGTAGCCTAGGCTAGGCATATTAGGCTTAGGATAACCCATTATCCAACAATCTTAGGACTGCCCCCACTAGTGGGGCTATGTATAATGTATTGATAGGCTAATGAAGATCAAGGAAGATTTGAGGTTAAAGACAGTAAAAAATAAGGTTAGCTAGGCAGCTGGGAATCTGGTTCTGGTAGGCTAAGACTCAGAGCCCACTCTTAACCCGGGAATGGCGAAGGTCCTCAATTATGGTAATTATTTAGAAGATGACCTTTTTTTCTAGTTATTAAAAACTTACTCTATGGTGTATTATATGATATATAGAAGCAATAGAACTGTTAAAATGACCTGGGAAGTGTATATTAAACTTAGCCTAGACCAACATTCCTGTTTTGTTTTTTGTTTTTTTTGTAGCTAAGGCTAGGCTAGGCTAACCTAGCCTAGGCTACTCTTGAGTTTTGGAACACAGTAGGCCTAAGCCTAGGCCTATTTTAGATGTCTAACTTTTAAAATAATAATATAAAAATACGTAGGCTAGGCCTAGGCTAGGATTTTTTTTTTTTATCATTATACAGAAAGTTGTATCACTCAAAAAAACAGCGTCATTCGACACCCTGGCTAGGCTATAGCCTATGACAATAACAGTTTGCCGTCATGCCGTGGGATTAGGCCTATAGGGCTAGACCTGTCACTGAAGAATACTTTCGCAGTCTTACCGTTTGTTTTTGTTTTCAAGGTATAGGCTATAGGCAGAATAGGCTACAGTAGTATCTTATCTACTGGTATCTTATTTTATTGTAGTTTATATTATGAGTGGAAGATTTGCAATAACTTACCCTAACCAAAGTCCAAAGTGGGATCTGCACCCTGCCTCTATGTTCTCATTTTGTATACCGGTAACTTTTTAGCCAGATTACCGGTACAATTTAATAAGTGTACAGCCAGCAGCTAGGCCTACCGCCTACAGTCCATAGTTCAAAGTTGAACTTAGCTAGTTCCAATCTCCATAGAAAGTGCAATCGGTGATTACCAAAGACAGAATAACATACATAAACACTTAGTGAGTGCACATATACAAGAAACAAAGACCGAAACAGAAGGATTGAAGTGAAAATAAGAGAAAAAAAAAAAAAAAAAACAGTGACTAAGAACATGACGCCAACAATGGCCGGGGATCAAAACAAACCCGACCCAGAGTGCCCCGACTGCGGAATCAAGTTCGCAGGTGAAAAAAATGCAATCCAATGCGACTACTGCCAGGATTGGCTGCACTATTTTTGCACAGAACTCCCTGCCTATCAAATTCTCAACTATGCAAAAACGGCAAGGAAATTCATGTGCAAAACATGCTCCCTAACAAAGCTTGACACAAAAGGTGAGTGGGTGGCCGAGGCAGAAGCAGCCGTTCTCCAACACAAGGAACGAATAATCAAATCTGGAGCGATAAGTAAGGTAAGAAAAATCCATGTTCAGCCCCAGAGCAACAAAGATGTCACCAACACGCCAGCTGACAATAGGCCTACTCCAACAACCAAGGAATTAACTGGGGACACTGACCTAGGCCAAGGCCTACCCATAAGCCCAGAAGTAGCCTTAGGCAAGAGTGACGGTGACAACCCCCATACCAGTAACTCACCAAACGTGGCTATAGGCCTAGATCTAGGGATGGGGAACACACCAGGAAATATTAGCATCACAATGCCAGATGCACATAGCCCCCCCACCGCAACACTAGCAGACACGGCAGAGCCCCCTCAAAATGCAGCAAGACAGGTGAGGTCGGGGACCCCAACGAGCACACACCCCACATGCAACGGATGCGGCCAAAATGCTCCTACATACAGTAGAACAGGGGAGGTTAGTGCTGTAAATACAAATTCATGGAGACCTAGGCCCAGAGCTGATTACAGGGGCACCGATATTAGGAGGAAAAGAATAGAAGTATGCAATTTCTACCTAAGAAATGAATGCCGATACGGAGTAGTGGGCAGGGGATGCAAACAAGACCACCCAAAAATATGTGCAAAATTCATGAAGCACGGGCGGGATGAAAGAATAGGTTGCAAGCGTGGATGGAAATGCATCGACTACCACCCATATGTATGCAGAATCTCACTCAACAAAAGGGCATGTACTATGAGAGACTGCAATCTTCCACACATCAAGGGAACCAAAATACTGACGCCAAGAAACAACGTCAACAGACCAAGGGAACACGCTACAGGACACATTCAAAGGGAATTTGCTTACACACCAACATATGAGGAAAAAATAGAAAGTCAACGCAATGCCTTCAGAAGCTGGCCAACCATCCAGCAAACTCACAAGGCCAGACCAGCAGCGGTACACACGGCTATGCCCGACCAAGGTGCTTTTTTAGAGGTAGTAATGGGACGTCTTCTGGAAGTGGAAAAACGGTCTCAAGTGATTATGGAGAGATTCCTAGCCCAAACCGAGGGGCCAGACATGAACCACAGAGGAAGGTGCAACTACCACTAACTAGTTTTGTTGTGGGCAACATCAGAGGACTTTACCCACGAAACAATCAATGTAAAGTCCCTATGTTGGGAGAAATTGCAGAGGAAGACAACTCAATTTTTCTAGCCCTCACAGAAACACACCTGAACGAAAACATTTTGGATGCAGAGATCAATATCCATAATTTCACTCTATTCAGAGCCGACAGAGAGGACAGAAGCCACGGAGGAGTAGCACTCTACCTAAGGGAGGATATGGCTGCAAATACCGAAACTTTAGTTGCATTCTCAAACGGCACAACAGAGCTACTAGCAGTACACATAAGACAAACCGACATGCTCATCATAATTTTGTATCGACCTCCAAACACCACAGGGGAAATTTTCAAGGAGGTCACAGAGAAAATACAATCACTCCTACAAAATCTTCCAACTCCCGCTACAGATGTCATCATCACAGGAGACTTCAACCTGCCCATCATCAATTGGGCAACCATGAAAATAGATGGAGGAACCAGGGAGGAAAAACAGCAAGCCAAGGAGCTAATGACTATCATGGACACTGCATACATGAAGCAATACATCGAGGAACCTACAAGAGGCAACAACACACTGGACTTACTATTTGGCAACAACTTCGACCTGGTACACTCGTACGAAACTGTAAAAACTATAATGTCCGACCACAGCCTCATCAAAGTTAGAACCCCCACACCACCCGCCACACCACCAAGAAGATGTCAACAGGAATCAAGCCAAATACCCTGCACCTCTCTGAAAGATCTCAACTTCTACAGCAAAGATATAGACTGGGACAGACTGAGAGCAGAACTGGCAGGAACTGATTGGAGGGCACTATTCGAAGATAAAAACGTCGACGAAACTCTCAGTATCCTCCAGCAACAATGCCTGGAGACCTGTAAAAACACCATACCACCCAAATCAAGCAGGAAGCAGATCAAGCAGATTCCCAGAGATAGAAAAATACTAATGAAGAAAAGGACGTACTTGAGAGCCAAGCAAAGGAAGACCAGCTATGCGCACAATATCACCAAACTACAAGAAGAGCTTGATGAAGTGGAACGTAAACTCATCCGGTCACACCAAGAGCAAAGAACACGCGAAGAACTACAAGCAGTTGCAAACATACGAGTAAATAGCAAATTCTTCTATGCATATGCAAAAAGGAGACTCAGGAACACCACAACAATAGGACCACTTGCAAAACCTACGGGCGAACTTGAGAGTGACCCAACCGAAATGGCCAAGATACTCAAACAGCAGTATGAAAGTGTCTTCAGCCCGCCAAATGAAGACAAGAAAATCGAGAATGCAACGACTTTCTTTGGCAACGCTCCAGAGACACCACATCAACTCTCCTCGGTAACAGTATCAACAGAGGACATAATAGCAGCCATCGACAAGATTGGACCAAACTCTGCAGCAGGACCAGACGGCTTTCATGCCCAACTGCTAAAAAACTGCAAACATCAGCTAGCCCTGCCTCTAAAACTGCTGTGGAGCAAGTCCCTCCAAACTGGATATGTACCACAATCCCTAAAAGAAGGCAATGTCACACCAATACACAAAGGGGGTAGTAAAGGCATAGCCAAAAATTACAGACCAGTGGTGCTGACGTCACACCTTATTAAAATCATAGAAAGAACAATAAGAGCTAAGATGGTCAGCTTCCTGGAAGATAATGAGGCGTTCAACGAGGGGCAACATGGCTTTAGAAAAGGCCGCTCCTGCCTCTCACAACTACTATCACACTACGACAAAATCCTACAGGATATTCAAGACGGAGAAAATGTAGACGTCATATATCTAGATTTCGCCAAAGCTTTTGACAAGGTGGACCATGGGATCCTTCTACATAAACTCAAATCACTGGGAATAGGGGGAGACCTTGGAAGATGGCTCCATAGCTTCATCACCAACAGAAAACAAAGAGTCACGGTTCAAGGAAGCCTATCAGAAGCAGGTGGGGTCATCAGCGGAGTACCACAAGGATCAGTACTGGGACCTCTCCTATTCCTCATCATGATAGGAGACATCGACAGGGACCTGGAACACTCAACAGCCACATCGTTTGCAGACGACACCAGACTCATGAAGAAAATCACCTCACAACATGATGCTCAGCTACTACAACAAGACTTGGACAAAATCCTGAAGTGGGCAGAAGAAAACAACATGGCCCTAAACGGAGACAAGTTCGAGCTTCTAAGGTACGGGAACAAGAGAGCACTACAAAACGACACCAACTACAAAAGCGGACAGCAAGAAATTACCGCCAAGGACACAGTGAAGGACTTGGGAGTAAATATGAGCAGTGACGCCACTTTTTCCCAGCATATTACCAAAGCCACAACAACAGCAAAACAAATAGCAGGCTGGATCCTGAGAACCTTCCACACAAGAAATGAGAGGTGTATGCTAACATTGTGGAAGTCACTGGTCCTACCACGACTGGAGTACTGCTCCCAGCTCTGGTCTCCCCAAAAAGTAGGAGAAATAACAGAAATTGAAGCCACCCAGAGGACATTCACCAGTAAAATCCATGGGTTTCAACACTTTAACTACTGGGAGAGACTTAAGGAGCTGCAGCTGTACTCACTTCAAAGACGTAGGGAGAGATACATCATCATCTACGTCTGGAAGATTTTGGAAAAAAAGGTACCAAACCCAAACATCCAAGAGACTCAGCACCAAAGGCGAGGGAGGCTGTGCTATGTGAGGACTACGCCGGGATCAACACAAAAAATCAAATCCCTGATCCATCACAGCTTTACATACAATGGAACCAGACTGTTCAACTGTATACCAGCCCCTCTCAGGAACATAACCGGGGTGTCTCCAGACACCTTCAAGAAACACTTGGACATGTGGCTGGCCAAAATACCGGACCGGCCACCAACACCAGGATACCCCAGCACCAACTCCAACCGACTTCTGGAATGGAGAGTGGAAGAAAGGGAGCTGCCTGGTCGCAGTGGAGCCCCAGCTCAACTGTGTCACTAACGGACGGAATACAACTAAGTGTAACTAAGTGTAAGTGTAACAGTGCATTTATAGATTTCCCGGAATCCCGGCCATGACTTGGGTATCACTAAAGAATCTTTCCGCAGCCTTATGTACAATTGTTTGTTTTTATTTCTTCAAGGAATATAGTACAGTAGTTTATTGTTCAATTGTTTATCATGTTATGAGTAGATAATTTGCATTACCTTACCCTAACCTAACTTTACTTAGTCTTAGTGTCCAAAGTGGGGGCTGCCACTATCCCCACAGTCCACACACCCGCTAACTAACATATATTATTGGTATGTCTTGTCATTACTATAACCTGACTTCATGGGGGTAACGGAGACTTGATTGAATATTTTCGGAATTAGCCTCGCAGAATCTTGAGTCTTTTAAAGTTGTGAAAATTAAAGTAAGTTTCTACGTTCCTACTGATTGTACTTAACCCGAGATGGGAATAGCCTACCCAGGTATTTTTTACTCGGCCCAGGGAAAATAATAGACAAACAAATTCTAATCAAAGTTTATTCTTGAAACTTTGTACCGGTATGTATTTTAACCAGTACTCTATAGTAACTCATGTATCATATGAAAGGATATAAATTAAGTATGTAATAGTTCTTGGAATGCAACAACAAATATACATGAAATCTTTATTGGACAAAAGTTACAAAACTAAAACAGGGACTGCTAAGAATAATTTAAAAACCTGTTTTCAATGCCTATATTAGTGGACCTGAAGTGCATCTCTTTGAGACTGAAGTACAGGCAGCCAGCTCCCCTAGTATCCTGATTAAACACCAGTAAACATACATAACATCCCTTTTACTTACAATATTATTCATTCCTTTTAATAAATTTTGAGCATATATTTACCTTCACATCTCAAAATTTCTCCGGCGGCCGGGGGGCTACGCCCCCCGGACCCCCTGTTATGGAGCGGGGGGCTGTGCCCCCCGCAGACGCCGCGCAAAGTTGATCCTTTTAAGCTTAGAAAAATGATCCAGAACTGGATAATTTCTGTTTTGGCACCCTGCCTGTAGTTTCGACAGAGATGGGCAGGTGGAGTTAGTGTTGACTAAAAAGCTGGTGGACAGACTTCGGGAGACATGTGAAAATGGCGTGTGTACGAATCGGTGCCGTCTATAGGAAGGTATTGACAACCATGTTACGACAAAATTCCATTTTAGTACCATATATTTTTATTAGGTTTTGCCGAGGCTTAAAACACATTTTCATATTATGTTTAGAGCATATAAAATCCATATTTGTTTTCAAATATTGCAAAATAATTGGTGACCAACTTATTTAGTTATACTCCCATTTCTACTTAGGCTATTCTAGTTGCAGAAATTTCACTTTTTGGCCATAGTCCTACCCCATAAAAAAAATCCATATTTCGTAATTAGGCCTAGCCTAACCTGGGAAATTATATCTCCACCCGATTAAACATTGCCGCCTTTCCCATATTTAACCCAGTAGCCTAGAAAATATTTTATTTTCGCAGGTAGGCCTAGGCCTATTTACATTTATAGGCTAGAAATTATGCAAGTCATAACTACTATATATATATATATATATTACAAAGATTAAAGATACCTCGTGCATGTGTCAAATCTGAAAAAAATACCGGCTGGGATGGGCTATATGGAAGTCAGACTCAGTCGAAGTTTAATCTGGCCTGGCCCAATCTTAACACTTAATTCCCATAGACGCTTCCTAAGCAATCTATAATAGTCAAAGGACATTTAGAATCTGTCAAAACTAGTCAAAACACCAAAGGGGTTAACAAAACTTACAGAAAACAAGAGCAGAGACCGGAAGCTTTGTTTGCAGCACCATATCCTTCCAAATCCTGTCCTCTCCTTCCAAATCCTGTCCTCTGCGCATGCGTGAGAATCACAGATTAATGGCCATCTTTCCGATATTTAACCGTCTAGGCTAGCCTATAAGATCTGATTTTATTTCCGCAGGTAGGCTAAAGAAATTTATAGAAATTATTTAAGTCATAAAGACCAAGTAACAAAGATTAGATATCTCTTGCATGTGGCAATCTGAAAAAATACCGGCTAGGCTAGCCTAGCCTATCCCTATGGATCATGGCAGACTCCGTCGAAGGGTTAATTATTTCTTACAGTTTCTGCCAATCTTTACCCTTTTAATTCCCATATACCCTTCCTTAGGCTTGCTAATCAATCTATAATAGTCAAAGGACATCCAGAATCTGTCAAAACGAGTCAGGATTCTAGAGAGTTAACAAAACCTACAGAAATCAGGAGCAGAGACCGGAAGCTTAGTTGTTGACAACCGCGGTCGGTTAAAAGCACGGGCCAAACCCACGTGGTCTTTGAGTTGCGCAACGACACCACTATCTGTTTTAGTTTCACATTTCACTGATTAAACTATTTTTCCTTATTAAAAAATCAGCATCACGTTCTTTTTAGTTTTCTTTTACAAACAGTTCCGATTAAATTGCTATTGGCACTAATAACTAAAATCCTGTCCTGGCCGAGTTGTCTATTAGCATTCCTAAAATCTGGGATCTGGATGGCTCCGCACCTACGCGCAGTCAGTATGTACCACTCAGTAGTAGCAGGTTAGTACAGCTCCGTACCTCAGTCGGGTACTGAAGGGTACTAAAACCGCACTATACTCAGGTCCTTTCTGACACTACCTGCCTTGCAGATTGGACAGCTCCGTAATAGTACGGAAGGGTAATAAATACAGCAGTCATAAATGATTTACTCTAGGTTATTTTGCTAATTAACTGACATGCCTGAATTAGAAAACTGAATACTGAGAAAGATCTAGGTGTGTTTGTTAGCAATGATTTGAAACCTAGAAAACTGTGTATAAGCGTTCGTAACAAGGCAAACAGTAGGCTATTTTCGGGTTCATCTCTAAGAGTGAGTAACAGAACTGCAGAGGTTATCTTAAAACTTTACTAGTCATTAGTGAGACCCCATATGGATTATGCTGTTCAATTTTGGTGTCCTTATTACAGAATGGACATAGATTCCTTAGAGTAGGATACAACGTAGAATTTAAAAAAAAATCCATATTAGAAATCTCGCATATGAAGGAAGGTTGAAGAAATTAGGCTTACATTCGTTAGAGAAGTCTTATTTTAATCGTTCGTCACCCTTACAAAGTTTTATACAATCACGAATCACAAGGCTATAACCATATATGTATTGTGCATTTACGTAAGACTCTATCCAGGCTTCAATCTGCAGGCAGGTAGCTTATAATAAACTACTGCTGTATTTATTACCCTTCCGTACTATTACGGAGCTGTCCAATCTGCAAGGCAGGTAGTGTCAGAAAGGACCTGAGTTTAGTACCCTTCAGTACCCGACTGAGGTACAGGACTGTACTAACCTGCTACTACTGAGTGATACATACTGACTGCGCATAGGTGCGGAGGTGTCCATAATCCCTAAAATCTAGTAGGCTAGTAGCTAGAATAAAGTTAAAAGGACTGCACCGGTAATTTTTTGGTTTTGAGAAAAACATTTGTTTAGATGCCGGGACTTTTAATATGACCTACGTCGGTGCTGTAAATGTTTAGAGGACCTGTCAGATATGAACAATAAAATGCCATAATTCAAAGAGTTTCGGAGGTATAAACTTAAATTAATAGCCAATTCCAGTTATAAAACTTAATTATGTTCTCATTCAGGAAAAGTAGACCAAGTTAAAATACAATTACCGCGTTTTTTTTTTTTAGAGTAACCTACCGGTAATAAGGCTAGAATGGAGATGCCGGGTTTTAAGATAGAACTGTGTGAGATACGGTGCAGCAGGCTAGGCTATATGTTTAGAATCTGGGAAAATCTGGCACACTAACTACGATAACAAGTTTTATTTGCGCCCAAGGTAGGCTAAAGCTAAAACCTAGACAAAGTATATAATTCCTAAAGTTTTGTTCAAAGATACTAAATTTCAAAGTTACCCCATATAATTATATATAGAAATAGTGACCGGGAAATTTGAAAATCATGGCTAATATTTATAAACTTTTATAAATCTAAAAAAAAAAAAAAAAATATGCTATATATATTTAAGATTATTAAGTCAAAGCAAGCTTTAACTTTTTTGAGACTAAATTTGAACAGGGACAGGGGGCTAGAAGTCCTTCCATTATACAATTCTACAAATAGGAGAGGGAACGCGGAAGTAGTCCGACCCTGAGAATAGAAACTTCAAAAGCTTCTGTTCGGGCTCTGTCTCATGACGGCCACCCCTAGTAATAGGGTATGTGCCTGAGTATATACATAAAATATATACCCCACATTAAAAATAGAAATACTGACCGGGAATTCTGAAAATTAAAGAAATTATGTATAGCCATCTATAAATCTAAGAATTCCTAAATCTAGTTAAGATTATTAAATCAGACTAAGATTTAACTTCTTTAAGACTACATTTTAGCACAGACATTAGTATTTTTTTTATTAAAAACGCAATTTTATATTTTAAATTTATAAAGGCAAAAATTAAGTTACTTTTATCTGCAAGTAAAGAAGTTTTTATTCACAAGCATGATTCTACATTTTACTTTTAACAACCTTCTAGAACTTTCATAAAAATATTACGTTAAAGGCAAAATTATTAACAAAATACCAAGATTTAACACTCACCAGAAACACCAGTTCAGCAACAGCTCTACTGCATTCTAAGGGTACCTCTTGGGTCGGATTTCTTGTCCAAGAAATATTTAGTTCCTTTTTTCGTAGTAAACACTTTACCCAATTTTAGTGGTAGTTTTACGGGACATTTTCAACGCCACCCCTCGCTATTAAAATTTTATAGGTAAATTTTCTATCTGTATCAGTTTTATCCACATTAATACGCATTAAGCTATACATTTCCCTGCCTTGGGGTTTATTAACCCCTTCAGCATGAAGTTTTAATTTGTAATCATTCTGGTAACCATTACACTAATTTCTTTATCAATAGCAAATAATCTACCGGTACCTCCATGATTTTAAAGGGGTAAAGACTATAAACCATCTGAATAATAGCTTAAATTACACAAGATCTAGATTTAGACAAATTTAAAAAGAGTAATCGTGCTGAAGGGGTTAAATAGGATGTTCAGTATGGGAATTATAGTCGGTCAATATCCTAATTGGAGCGTAACTAGAACCTTAGGTATATTTAATACAGTTGCATATATTTCAAGAGATCAGCTTCTAGATCACCAATAAATTTAATTTGGCAGTAAAAATTATTGAGTTACTGCTAATCACTTCACATAACACTTCCGTACATTTGGATCCAAGTACGGTTTCTAGTTTTTCAGAAGTTAAGTTTCCATGAAATTTTGGTTTTAATTATTAGTTAGGTTTAGTTTTGTACAGTAAAGCTACTTAGTTTTCCCATTTGGTAGCCCAGGTTCGAATCTCGGGAGGATCACACGCTTCCATTAATTTCTTTGGAACGAGTTTAGAGTTAGAAGTTAAAATATAGTTTCTTTTTTCGGTAGATCTCACGCAAAATTTCTACCGCTGACCAATACAGTGTTACAAGAGCGCTTTTTCCGGCAATTTTCGACGAGCTATTATTCTAGCTATATTTAGACACATTTTTAAGGAGTTTCATGTTATATATAATTAGCCATGATTATTGTCTTACACTATACAAATAATATGTACGAAAAGGGTAATGAATGTGTCCATAACAAGTTCGAAGCTATTCCATGAGTCGAGGTTTCCTATCGACTCGTTACCTAATATTATTATCCAGGGGTTCGTTTAACTCCTATACCGTCGACGTTTTTTTTATTCGAATCTAGCTATAATTAGGCAATTTTATGAAGTTTCAGAAGGATCTGTGGTAGCTAAAGGGTTAATTAAGATAGTGTGTAACTTTTTAATTGCTACATGTCCGTCTTGAGCTGAATATAATCGTCTTATAGTTGCCAGAATATAATTAAAAGGACGTCACTGATACTTAAAGGGTTAAGCAGTTCGAGGTTATAATAATCTGTTTTATTTCACTCCGAACACCAAATACCTCCCAATGAAATTAATGAAAGCATGTGATCCTACCGGGATTCGAATCTGGGTTACCACGTAGCCTACAGATCACTCTAACCATGACACCATCAATAGTTATAATTATAATTAGCCATAATTATTGCCTCATACTATAAACATAATAGGTGCAGTTATTTGTCTTTCTTATTCTGGCTATCATTAGACGATTTTACTATTTAATAAAGATTTAGGATTGTCAACGAACTAGATTACCAGACGTCCCTCCTAAGCTGTATAAAATCGTCTAATAATAGCCAGAATATAAGGAATAATACCGTCCCCCGGTACTGGTGTTTAAAGTACCGGTATCCATAAGAATCTACTAATTTTAAGGTATATTTTGTTGGTATCAAACCCCTTCACCACCATTATGAAATATTCATCATATTCTGGTTACCATTAGGCGATTGTGCTTTGGTTTATAATCTACCTATACGACTCATATGGGTAGCCTATTGTATATACGATCTCAATAAATCATCTTAATACAATAGGTCCTTCTTAAACTGTTACCATTAGACGATTTCTTTGGTAGGCTATATAATCTACCTAGAAGACTCAGATGGGTATACGATCTCAATAAGCCTTCTTAGTAACAGGTAGGCTAGCCTACTTCTTAAACTGTTACCATTAGACGATTTTCTTTAGTTTATAGCCTAATCTACCTATATGAATCAAATGGGTAGCTTATATACGATATCAATAATCCCTCTTAGTAACAGTCCCTCTTAAACTGCATATACTCGCCTAATTTTAGCCAGATTCAAAGGTAAAAAGGCGTCATGGTGCTGAAGTGGTTGACCCATTTCTATGGAAGTATATATCTGGAACGAATTTATGAATATAATTATCTATGCATCATCTATAAAACTATATATACTATTTATTGATAACCAAGTTCTATCCGAAAATCAATCCATACACTGTAGTTATAATTACATACAGAAATACATAGGGGTTCACGAATTCTAATGAGTGGGCTGGTGAATATGGCATCCGAGCGTACACGCGTGCCTCGACTCATTAGCCAATCAAAACCCATAATTATGTAAACAACAATGATGGCCACCATGCGTTACCATAGCAACCAACCCTTAGCTCCGCCCACCTACAGTCTGAATTCCGTTGCCATGGTGACGCTTGGTGGCCATCATTGTTGTTTACATAATTCTGTCTTCTGATTGGTTGAAGAGCCTGGGCACATCTGGGCACATTTTCTGAGGGAGACAAAAGGCAGGCTGTCTGTATCGAGTGTCTCCCACAAAGCCAAAAAGAGTTAAAGAGCGAAATTCACGGGACGATGGGGTCAAAATGTCTGGACACACAAAATTTAAAGCAGTCTAAGAAGGAAGACGTAGGGCATAGGCCTATTGATTCTCTCCAAATTAAATGGATAGAACACACATAGGCCTATATAATGAAGTTATTCTTGACAGTGTGCTGGCTTAATAATCCAGAAGGGTTGATAGCCTCTAGTCCGATTAACTAATAACCTACAACACACTTAGATTACAAAGCGACGAAATACATAAATTATAACCGCGGAGTTAGTTAGTTTACAAGGCTTTAATTATAGGCCTACACAGGCTGAAATAAAGACCATAGCATAAACACAATACTAGTTCTTATACCATATGATAGACATATATTAAAACAAGTAGGCAAGAAATCCGAAACCCATAATCTCTCATAACTTGAATCTACCTATAACAATCAGATGGGTACTGTATATATGATCTCAATAAACCCTCTTAGTTATTATGTTATCTCCACCAACCAACTTTACTGGGCGGGTGCCCAACCCCGAAAGGGGTTGAAATAGGGGAGCTATCCCCCCGCCAAAGGCAGCTTTCTAGGGCCTTTCCTAGCTGTTGCTGAGAGGATTGGGTTCTAGTCATGTGGTGATGGGCTGGTCTATCAGAGTGAGAACTGAGCGATCTCTGCCATACCCATAGCTTACTCTGACTGTGCCTTTTACTTGTATATTTTCTAGATCTCGAGTGACGGCGTCTTTTCCGTGGATTGACCTCCCAATCTACCAAGATTGGAAGCCAAAGCGTCACATTTTTCCTTTGCCCCTCAACTTTCTCTTCATAATTGCTGAGGGGCACAGGGCCTTGGGTGGGGCTTTGGCTTTCCGGGTGTTTCCTCACCCTCCTCAGCTCCCCGCCATGGAGTGGCTTCGGTCACCCAGGTTTATTGTGGTCGGCAGGGAGGGTTGTGTGGGGGGCGCTCGGTTATGGCCTTGGCCTTGCTCGGGGCCTTGGGGCTGTTCGGCCAGGCAGCTTGGGGAACAACAACAACAACCAACTTTACTTGAGTAATCGAGCAGTCATTTCTACAATTTTGGAGGGGGTCAACGAGTAAATAGGTCTGGAAACTTACAGCCTGATTGCTCCAGTCATTCCTGATTTACAAGAGGTTAGGGGTAAAACTTTTAGTCTAATTAGGCCTATAATGGACAAAATATATATCGAAATAATAGTTGGGCATACAAGTAGGGTTTTGCCTAGGCCTATACTCTGTTTCATTTCATCTGACGGTAAATTGAATCCCTTAGCAGCTAATTTCTCGATAATTAATGGAAAAATATGAAACCACTATGTCTGCATCATATTAAGACTAAGTTTATATAATAAGCACCATATTTCACTACACAATCTTCAAAATAGCCGAGAAATCTTGATGGGAACTTTGCAATTTACCGTCAGTTGAAATTAAACCGAGTACTGGTATAGGCCTAGTTGACCAGCTTCAGCCTAGGAAATAAATAAAAGATTCGATTTACTCACTAAAATAATCTATAGAACTTCAAGTATAACTCCTACCTTGACAGAAATCATGCAAAACGCCAAGAAAATGGAAATATAGTGAGACTGAAACACAACCTGCCCCATCCGCCATTATGGCCTAACGAACGATTAGCAAATTACCAATGTGCCTAAAACTACCCAAATACAATGCAGTGGCCGAAATTTACTCTAATTTACTGTTACGAGTAAAACAAATTATTATAAATTTGTTATTCATCTTAAGGGGAAGTCTCCACTTGAGGGATTGTTTTCTTGACCCCTTTCTCCCTCATGTTTAGCCCCATTGCTTTTGATATTATAAAACGTTTGCCCCATTAGTATAGCGATTTTAAGAACTTTCACCCCATATTAAGACCTTTCGTGCAATTCAGGTGTCTATTTTATCCTGGCGAGCGATAGCGAGCCTGTAATTTAAGAGGAACCGGCCTTTGGCCGGGAAATTTTTCTACCGAAAAATGTACAAATTTATCTTGAAAGGGACTCGAGGGGGTGTAATTTTAAGGTTAATGGAGGTCTAGGGAACACACTAAATACCTCCCCTTAAGAAGGAAGTTTATTAGTAGCCAGAATATTGAAAAGGATGTCACCGATACTAAATGGGTATTTAGAATGCTTGGCCATAGCTCAAAATATGCCATAATTAATAAAATGGCACAGTTGTCATCGGTGATAATGATATGGCACCATTGTCACCAATGATCTGGCACCAGTGTCACCATTTGAGTACCACATATTTTCATTAATTCCATTGATTTCAGTAATTAGGTTTATTTGTAAGTTACAGTCAGTTCCCCGTATCCGCGCTCCATACATTCGCGATGCCGCTTATCCACGGACACCCCTAAATATCCCATTACTCGTCATCCACGCAAAAAAACAGCAAAATACCAGCTATTCACGGATTTGAATCGGGCGGGTCGGTGCGCATCCCGATTCTTTCTTTGGTCGGCCACATCTTGCATTCTTGCGTGACGTCAACACAGCGTCCCAGCTGAGGCAGCAGTTCACAGAGTAACACAGAGTCACAGACCAGTGTTGGAAAAGTTGAAAACCACCTGTTTACAAGCTTTTTTCTGCACGAACCTCGTATCTCCCGCATTTATTAGGGCTTTTAGAGCATTCAGTGATAGGGACAGTGGGCCTGATGGTAATCATGATGGAAATAAATGCCCGGGACCATCAAAACAGAGAGCAAGCGTACCGACGCTGTCGGACGAAAGCAGGCAAATTATGCCGATGCGTAAGGCTAGCCTAGGCCTAATGACTGATTTCAAATAAAGTTTGTGTGGTAAGTTATCTCCTCATAATATGTATTAATAAGTATTCTCCTCAAATAATATGTAGGTCAAAATAATGGTTTGAGGGTCCAAGATGGCCGGGTCAGGTACGAGCTAAGCCTATTTCCCATTGAAACCTATGTTAAATAAACTCCACGTATCCGCGGACCGCAGTCGGTACCAGTAAGGCGCGGATATGGGGAACCGACTGTAATTGGTGGGTTGGTGAATAAATATGTAGGCCTATTCAGTGGTACTGTAGTGGAAGCAGATGTAGCTACAGGTTAGGGTATTGGGTTTGGGGCATTAAAGACTTAGGTACAGGTTTAATATACTGTAGAAGCGCGCAGATTTGGAGAGTTCGGTGTGTTGTTGTTGTTGTTGTTGTTCCCCAAGCTGCCTGGCCGAACAGCCCCAAGGCCCTGAGCAAGGCCAAGGCCATAACCGAGCGCCCCCACAGAACCCTCCCCGCCGACCACAATAAAGCCTGGGTGACCGAAGCCACTCCATGGCGGGGAGCTGAGGAGGGTGCGGAAATGCCCGGGAAACCAAAGCCCCACCCAGGGCCCTGTGTCCCTCAGCAGTTATGAAGAGAAAGCTGAGGGGCAAGGGAAAAATGTGACGCTTTGGCTTCCAATCTTGGTAGATTGGGAGGTCAATCCACGTTAGAGACGCCGTCACTTGAGATCTAGAAAATATATAAGTAAAAGGAACAGTCAGAGTAAGCTATGGGTATGGCAGAGATTGCTCAGTTCTCACTCTGATAGACCAGCCCATCACCACTAGTTCGGTGTGTTGCTTTGTTTTGCTGCACTGTTAAGTGAGGGTGGTAGCCCCCATTAATAATAATAGGTTGGGTTGGGTTGGGATAGCCTAGGTTAAGTTTTAGCCTAGATCTTAATTTCGGAAATAAATCGGCCAAACTAGACATAGCCTAGGCCTAGTGTAGGAAGACATAGCCTAGGCCTACTGTAGGAATTGGTTTTTACACCATACCCGAAAGAGGATTTATAGAGCTCCGATCTTACTCTCAACCATCTGAACAATTTTACCAGCACACCTAAACTTCGTTAGATGCGGGAATAGCCTCCCGAAAATATCAATCCCTGGTGGCGGTGGGGGCTTGAACTCTCGACCCTTGGGTTGCGAGGCAGACACTTTACCAGTTAGACCAATAGAGATATCCCACTTGGACTGGTCGGCTCAAGGTATTTCCGCATCCGGTTCTGTTTAGGATAACCTATTTTCAGACTTTACACTAGGCTAATTAGGTTGCCGAACTCTCTAAATCAGCACGCTATTATACAAAAACTGCAACACTTTACCCTCTAACCTATAGTTAAATTAATGCCCATTCCCATAACCCTATCAACGTTCAATAGTCAAATTTGACAATTTTTATTTGTTTAATTAACCCTCTCACCACGGAAGGGCTCTTGAACGCCCATAAAAAAGCATATAACAGCTGCCCGGAAGGGCTCTTGAACGCCCAGTGGTTGAAAGCCTGTGAGCTTCGTGTGCGAGGCGTCGGTCCGACGCATGTAAACAACAGCCGGCTGGACCGACGCCCCGCATCTCCGGCCACAAGAAGGAGAGCGTCGCTTGTTCGTGTGTGCCTGTTGTTGTTAAGTATCGAAAAGTAGTGTAAAGTGGCTGTTTTGGCCATAAAGTTATCTCCAATGAAATCATCATCACAACTCAACCAGTTGACTTAGAGAGCTCTACTTAATGCCATTCTACAGGTAAATAACACAGCTACGCTTGAGGATGCGCGGGAATGCGGGAAGCAGTCAGATTAACACATATACGGTAGCCTAGCCTAGACATTTTTCGGCCAAAACACCCGGGTTTCGAGGAATATATATATAATACATAGCCGGGGCTGGAGGGTTAAGGCATGAACCATCTAAATAATAAACATTAGGCTAGCCATTTGTCACGAATCACTAGGTCAGTTGGGTATGATTAGGAGTAGTGGGCGTACACATTATTTCCATTATGTGTATTGTAATTCCATATTTAACCCCACTATCTTGTAGTTTAAAAGATCGTCTACACCTTGATATACAATTAAGTATGTGGCAGAATATGTATAAGTGTACATATACCTGTAAATACAGTCCTCCTCTACCACACTTTTCGCCATGTAAACAAACCCGAGTCGATATACGCTTCAAGTCGCTGTGCAGACATCCGAACACAGGGTTTATCGTGACGTCATCTAGAATATAAGTGCTAGTATGCGAATAATATCTATAGTCACGGTTTGTGCATTTGAGTGATTATTATTGATGTTCTTTTGTTTGCCAATCCTGCTCATCATAGCATACAGTCATTTATTATTTTTTGGTCAGTTCAAGTTGGTTGCCATCTTGAACGAGTGTGGAATGGGCGTGTTAAGGTTATTGTCTTACGATTCGCGAAGTTATTGTATTTTCTGAGGACATCAACTCATCACAATATTTGGTAAAGGTTAGTAGCTGTTAGATATAGGCGGAAGCCCCCACCTATAATACTAGGATAGGATAGGTTAGGATAGGTTAGGTAAGGTTGCTAGGTTAGGCTAATGTCTCCTCAAAGTTGACTATTTGTATAACATAGGTTTAGTAGGCCTACCCACTCCACCCCGTAGCTGGCATGCAAGGGTTAGTTTTATATTCCACATACCTAGGTACTAGCAACTCGCAGTACCTGGTATGCAAGGGCTAGTTTAATATCCCACGTACCTACTGTAGGTACTAGCAACTCGCAGTACCTGGCATGCAAGGGCTAGTTTAATATCCCACGTACCTAGGTACTAGCAACTCGCAGTACCTGGCATGCAAGGGCTAGTTTAATATCCCACGTACCTATAGGTACTAGCAACTCGCAGTAGCTGGCATGCAAGGGCTAGTGTTATATCCCACGTACTAGGTCTAGGTTAGGTTGGGTTGTTTGGTTAGGTTAATATACTAGGGTCTCAGAAACAACAATCGTAGTAGCGGTAGTAAAGTTGAAATAGGCTAGCGGTCGCACCACTATTGACAGCACACATATAGTAATGGATGCACTATTTTGAGTTTTCACTAGCATTTCCCATTAATTTTCTTTGTTACAAGTGGGTTTTGCCTTCACATTATTGTTTGCCTCAACAATATCAAACTCGGTAGGTGATCAGGGTTATTTCAATACGCCCGCCACTTATAGTGGGCGTGACGTCACGATACTCATTCCAATCACAGACGCTTTCTCGACTGTGAATGTGTTCGGATACACACGACCACGGTATAGTAACATAGAAGGTAGACGCATCGAATTCTTGAACTCATATATATAAAGGCTTCTAAAAAGCACTAAACAGACTTCTATTAATTCTTTTTATTTTGTGACTTCACGCTCAACCATGGTACCGTCATAATATAAGATATAGTTGTCGGAATAACGTTGATTATTCTAGAAGCGAATATTTATTTATATCATTATTTATATTTATTACTATCAGTTGCCCTCTGACCCTTAACCAGTGCGGACGTCCCCAGTGACCGCTAGTGTACCTGTTTACCCTTAGTGAGGTCCTAGTGAACTTTCTTAGTGATGGCTGTTGTTGATGAGTCTGCTGTCTCCTCCCATACTCTCCAGCTTTGTCTTGCTTTGCAAGAAAGACTGGAGAGTGTGGAGCAGGAGATTCAGTGTCTCAAAGATGAAAATTTGGCCTTGAGACTAGCTATGGCGGAGAAGAAGTGTGAGGCTACCGGAAGTGTTCCCAGGGATTGTGAAGCCCCTTGGAAAGTGGTGTCAACAAGTGCAACGGTCTGCAAGCTGAAAAGGCAGCCACTCAAGACCCACAATAACGTCAGCACCTTGGCTGATGAGAGTGATAGCGAGGAAGTGGCGATCATCGAGGCAGTGAGAAGGGAGGGGGGGGGGGGGGGGGCAGTCTGCTGCTGTTGCTGCAACAACTGCTGATACAACTCCTGCTACACGCCGACAACGGAAAAAAGCTAAGTTCATTGTCGGTGATTCAATGGTTAGGTACTTTGACGGGGCTACTAACACTCATGTTAGTAAAGTTGTCTGCCTACCTGGAGCCAGAGTCGGGAGGGTGGCAGAGAAGATGGATGGTGTCCTAGAAGTGGGTGGGGAGGACCCCATCATCTTCATCAACGCGGGGTCCAATGACATATGGAGATACAGGACTGAGGAGTTGCTGACCAAGTACCAGGAAATGCTGGAGAGGATCAAGGAGAAGGGTGGATTTCCTGTGGTACACAGTATCCTGCCAAGAAGAGGGGTACGGAAGGAATGGTCCTCCAGGGCTATTGGTGTAAATAGCCGGCTGGAGAAGTATTGCAAGGCAAAGTCAATACCATTCCTAGATAACTGGACCCACTTCTATGGTAAGGATGAACTGTATGCCCAGGATGGAGTACATCTTTCTCGACTAGGAGTTTCGACCTTAGCCAGCTCACTGGACAAGATTGTTGCGGGGTTTCGTTAAAAAACCTGGGTGTGTAAGTAAAATACTGTCTCCATATGGAGCAGGTACTTCATGTGACAAACCAGTGAGTAAAATAGAAATAATCAGTCAAGATAGTGCGGATATAGTGATGTGTAATAGTAGTATCGATAACACTACACATGTAACTGATAGTAAAGATGAGAATACTGATAGAGTAGAATTTCCGTCTAGAGCTAGTAGTTCAACAGGAAATAATAAGTTAGCTAAACACAATAGAAAATGAGTTGCAAATAAAAGTAATAGGTTGAGGGTATATTATACAAATTGTAGGAGTTTATGTAACAAAATGAACGAACTTAGAGCACTCGTTAGCACAGAAAATATAGACATAATAGCGCTAACTGAAACGTGGATTAATACAGAATCTAGGCATTTTTTAGCAGAATTTGATATTCCAGAATATAGTTTCTTTAAATATGACCGAACAAGTAGGAGGGGCGGGGGTATAGCAGTGTTTGTCAGGAGTACATTAAAAAGCTGTATTAAATCAGGTATTAGACTAAATAATGATAATGAAAGTGATTGGGTAGAGGTTAACGAAGGTAGTGAGACCATAGTTATTGGAGTTATATATAGACCGCCTAATATGAGTAGAAATGGCGGAACATCGTTATGGGACGAAATTAAAATAGCATAAAGGTTTAGCAATGTGTGCATTATGGGGGATTTTAATTTTCCGAACATTGATTGGCAGCACCAAATAGGCGACTCCGATTCAGTAGAGTTTATTGAAGTAGTACAAGATAGTTTTTTATTTCAATTCATAGATACGCCAACTAGAGGTATTAATATTCTTGATTTAGTTTTCAGTAACAATGAACATATGATAAATGATGTAGAGATTGGTGACCACCTAGGAAATAGCGATCATAAATCTATTTATTTTAATATACAATGGACAGGGAATGCTAAAGAGAATACAACACTTATCCCAGATTTAAGAAAAGCCGATTATGGTGGGCTAAGAAGAGACTTAAGGGTGGACCCTATTGTTAAGCAATTAACCCTTCAACCCCGGGTGGTACACGTGTGTACCATTATGTTTTGCCCCCAGGAACCCGGGTGGTACAACATTGTACCATTGCTTGAAAGCCTGTGAGCTTCGTGTGCGAGGCGTCGGTCCGACGCATGTAAACAACAGCCGGCTGGACCGACGCCCCGCATCTCCGGCCACAAGAAGGAGAGCGTCGCTTGTTCGTGTGTGCCTGTATGTTGTTGTTAAGTATCGAAAAGTAGTGTAAAGTGGCTGTTTTGGCCATAAAGTTATCTCCAATGAAATCATCTGTGGTAAACTATCAATGGAAGTTAAATATTACTAAGCTATAATGAATCAAATAAAATCAATCTAAATGAAAACTAATCTATATCTAAATTGAATTCAATCTGAAACAAGCTAATTTATATCCAAAGGTCTCACATAATAAATGTATATATAGGGTAAGTTATAAGGGTTAATATTAGCCAGGAATTAACTCACCAATAGTTCCACGTGGCAATGAGGCTAGGGAGAACGTTTTACCCAATATGGCGGTGGACAATGGGGAACGAGACTTCGGTCCCAAGACTCGAGTCAAGTTAAAGAAAGAATAAATGATTACATGGGAATGGACATGATTATTATAATTTATGCTTATCTATCAGTCAGTCATGATGTCGATGAGAGCGTCGTGATGGTGTAGCTGTGTGTATTGCTGTATGTGTATTGTGATTAGAGGCACAAAAGCACGATCAACTGAGGGCGGAAAATTAGATGTTAACTGGTTGGTATTCGTGAAGGCTCTGGCGTACCTCAAAAGCACACCTTGCTGCCTTGGCAAACCGCCAGGAGCCCAAATTATCGTACCGCATTTAGGTTGCTCTATACGATAAATTATATTAATATATACGATAAATTCATATATATTACATAAGACCATGGCAATATTGCTTAATAGCATATTAGGCCTTTTATAACTTAACTTATTTACAATCTTATAATATACGATCTACTCGTCCTACGTCGTGCTGTAGGAGAGATCGTGACGTCACAGAGACATACGAGATCACAAAAGAGTCATATTTTATCGTATTTATACGATACACTCCCCCCACAAAAAAGACCTGAACCCCACCTTAAACCTAAAGTTGCCCAGAGGCTATCTTCTGACACCACAAGTCGACGGCGCCAGCAGCAGCGCGTCTGGGACGCGTCCCGGTCCGAGAATGATCACCATCAGTATGAGGTGAGTCGTTCCTTTGAGAATCCTCGGACCCAGCAATAACAGGTGGAGCCTCAGATTGCAATGCGGAATCGAGCTCCAAAGCGTACAAACGTGCGATAGGCCGAACAGTAGTTCCAGTGGCTGTCTTCAATAGCGCCACCCGCTCTACAGAGTCTGCCCCCTTGTATACCTCTAACACGCGGCCTAATTTCCAGTATAAACGAGGACTATCTTCTTTAATTAAAACAACTTCGCCAACTGTAGGTGCCGTTGGTCTACCAGAGGGAGTAACACTCCTTTCCCTCAATGCTAGCAGATATTCACTAATCCACCGTTTCCTAAAATCCTCGATTATCCTGGATATATACTGGTATCTCTCAGACACCGCTACCTCAGAGTACAACGAGGGATCCTCTAACTCTACTATGGATTGGAAATCAGATGGAAACGCAGTCAATGGTTTCCCATATAGCAAGTGAGCTGGCGTTAATGGTAGTGGTTCTTGCAGGTCGGTGTACACGTATGTAAGCGGGCGATCATTCACGACTGCCTCTATCTCTGTGAGGACTGTCGTCAACTCGCTCTTCTTTAATAGAGCACGTCCTACAACCGCTCTTAGTCCTGACTTTACTATGCCGACGCATCGTTCCCACATGCCACCAAACCAAGGTGCCTTAACTGGAATGAACCTCCATTCGCACTTCTTCTCTCCCAAAAAAGTGATGATAGTAGGATCACTACTCATATCCTTTAGATATTTTGATGCTTGGACATAAGTGGGAGCATTGTCGCTAAGAATGAGTTGAGGGAATGAACGACGGGCACAAAACCGTCTGAACGCCAGCATAAATTCTTCGCTAGACATATTATCACATAGTTCTAGGTGTACCGCTCGAGACGTCGTACAGGTAAACAATAATATATAAACCTTCTCATGCTCCCTCGTCTTCAATGCCCCTGTGTAATCTAATCCTACCGCTTGGAAAGGTTCTACGTGCTTTACACGGCATTCAGGTAGAGGTGGAGCTGGTCCAGTTGCATATGGTTTACCCTTTAGTCTCTGGCATATTACACACTGTCTTACTACGCGTCGAGCTACTTGTCGAACTCTGGGTATCCACCATGTGAGACGTAAATTTGATATAATATGACATACCCCGTAGTGTTTTACTTCCCTATGTGCACGTATGATCAATAGATCAGTAACGTGATGTCTTGTTGGCATAAGTATAGGTCGGTTTGTGCCGTCTGGTACACCCGACCACTTCAGGCGACCCTCACACCTGATGAGGCCATTGTCTAGGTGCAACCTTAGTTGACGCACTATATTAGGCATTAATGTCTTATTCGAGCTTTTCAAGGATTCTAATTCATTGGAAAAGGTTTCTACTTGAACCCATTTGATCAAAGTTACTTCAGCTGCTTTAAATTCACGAGCATCAATGTTGTGACCCCTGTTGCAGAGTTGGCCCGTTACTTTAAGCTTGAGATTGGATACATATCGCAAAACCCAAGCTACAACTCTGACTAGTTTATTATAGTCACCGAATCTTGCCCACTTTATGATAGGACCCGGTGGCTCATTTGGTTGGGCTGTAACTGCCACTGTTTCCAGTGGCAGAAGTCCCTCACCAACAGCATGCCATATAGTCCATTCACTTTCATGGAGCAGCCACTTTGGACCATGCCACCACAATTCGGACTTCATTAACTGGCTAGCCGTTATACCCCTAGTTATGAGATCACTAGGGTTTTCCTTTGTATTTACATAATGATAAGCAACGTCTGGCAAAAGGGCTCTAATCTCATCTACCCTATTCCGCACATAAACTGGCAGAGACTTCTTGCTATGTATCCAGTTGAGTGCGACCTGACTATCGCACCATACATGAACGATTTCAATATTTAATTTGCTCTCGTATGCTGCGCGTACATGTTGCACCAGACGTGCTAATAGCAGCATGGCAGTCAATTCCATTTTAGGGATAGTTACCTTTTTAACCGGGGCTACCTTGGCCCGGGCTGTAACTAAATGTGCCCCAAATGAAGTAACAACATATATGGCTACCCCGTATGCCGTGGCGCTAGCATCGCAAAACGTGTGTAACGTAACGTCACCGAACGCCGCCACTTTACGAGGTATAGGTTTAGTACATAGGATGGCATATTCATTCAACAACAATGTCCCTTGGTCATTCAGGTCCCCGGGCAAACTGTCATCCCATCCTATCTTACGTCTCCAAACTTCCTGCATTAGAATCCTAGCTCTTATGGTAACAGGTAATGCTAGACCCAAAGGATAAAAAAATTGCGCAACTTTGCTCAACAGACTTCTTTTTGTGTGCGCTCCTGTCTGCTGAGCAAAAGACCTTGTTTGAAAAGTTAGTATGTCATGTTTAGGTTGCCAGATCATCCCCAAATTTCTGGACTTTTCCTGGTTAAGAGATGCCGTACCATCCACTTGTATTAAACTCTGAAGATCTTCACTATTAGTAACCCACTCGCGGAGAAATAGATGTGCATCCGCAAACAATCTGCGTGCTTGCCAGTATGCATACAACAAATCATCTTGACTATCGCTAGTACCCTGCAAATTGTCAATGTATAATCCGCGAGATAGTTTACTTGTGTCCTCATGAGTGTCAGCTAGATGTTTTCTGATTGTGGCATTTAACAAAAACTGCGAGCAAGTGGCCCCAAAGAGTACAACCCGAAAACGGTATATTATGATGGGACTTTCAGAGTCGCTAATGTCGCCGAACCAAAGAAAGCGGGTAACATCTCTATCTTCCTCCTTTAGCTTGACCATCAAGAATGCTTTCTCAATGTCACTGGTATAGGCGTACTTTCCCAGCCTAAACCGCAATAGATGTTGGGACAGGTCCGACACCATGGACGGACCTGTCAACAGGCAGTCATTCAGACTGGGTTGTTGACCTTGGTGGGCAGAACAGTCATACACCACCCATATTGGTGTGGTGAAGCTGTCTTTCTTTACCCCATGATGGGCCAGATAGTGAACCCTACCCTTCTTACACGGTTCCTTGACATCGACTCTCTCTATAAAGCCCCTATCCTCATAACTGCAAAATACATCGTCATACGCCTGGCGCGTGCTCGGTTCGTTAGACAATTTCCGCTGCAATGCGCGCAAGCGACCTAATGCCAAACCATAGTTGGTAGGCAGGCTTATCTCACTGTTCTTCCAGGGTAAACTAACTTTATATTGCTTGTCTGAGGCACAGTAGCACACAGACTCGTCAAACCTTTGTAGCGCAACTTCCGAGTCATAATCAGTCTCCATAGGATTAATGCCTATGTGATCCAATCTCCACAGTCGTTCCAGGTCGAACTCGGCAGCCATCTTAGGGTCACTAGGTTGGGAATCCTCCCTTCCCAACTCCTCTGCCGCGGTTACATTGACTCTATATATCGAGACCGTGTCGACCAGGACCTTTGACTGTGTAGTATGCACCTTTCCGCTCATGCAGTATCCAAATTTAGTGGGGATTAAAATTACACCACACATCTTTTTAAATCCAGGGTATACTACTTCATAATAATGATCCACACCAAGTAGAACATGCACCTCACTCTGATTTCCCATGGGATCTGACAAGTTAACCCCCTTGCTACGTAATGCGTGTTCCACCTTCTTCACACCCACAGATACATATTCTGGTAGGGTGTCTACTACGATACAAGTCATAAAGTACCGTTTTTTACGATAGAAATATGAAATCTCCGCTATCTCGTAGTCTTGTTTATCAGTAACCCCTGTGAAGCCCTGTAATCGAAGAGTCTCAGCCCCTACGATTCGGTGCTTCAATCCCACTAGTACGGACCTCTTTATAAAGGAACGTTGAGATCCTTGATCTAGAAGTACCCGACAAACTTTGTTACTGTCATTACCTTCCATGGGAATCTGTATTGTGGGCAATATAGTGGTGTCTTGCGTGCTACCTAGTGCCACAGTTGTAGTACCCTCATTTTTGACGTCTTTGACTTTATCTGCTGTAGGACACAACTTATCAAAGTGATGTCCTTTGCAGTGCCGACAGGGCCTTAAGTATGTAGCAGTACATTGTCCCTGCTTACCATGTTCCCCACTTAGACAACCTACACATAGCTTCAATCTTTTCGCCTGTGCTACCTTTGTCTCATTTGTCGGGTATTTTACGCAGAAACTCCATTTATGTTTGTTGTTACATAGCTTACATAGAATCTGAGCAGGTTTCTTATACGCACCCTCTTTCTTTACTTTAGTCCCCACTGTCATGCTTACTGTTTCCCTCTTCTCCACATTCTCACTCCCTCCCGACACATACATTCTCCCTTTGTTCAACTGTAGATTATTGATCTCCTTACTGAACTGAGTTTTGAATTCCCCCAGCTCAAATGATCTTACCTTATCAAGTATTGCCATAGGAAGCTTCTGACGCAAGATAATGACTATCATTTCCTGCGTGGTAAGCCCTAGGGTGTCTAGCGATCGAGTATGGCACTCCATATTTGCCCTGAAGTTTGTCAACTCATCAACCTTATACTGTGGTTCTGCGAGCCCCAACAAGGCAACGACATGGGCCATCTTCAACTGCTCTCTATCCCCGTATGTGGACTCTAATAAGTGTACCGCTTCAAGATAACTACCACCCACTACTGCAAAACCCTCTATTAAATGTAAGGCCTCTCCTTCCATTTGTCCCTTCAGATAGTGAAACTTGCGGACATTATCCAAAGAGGATTCATGAACCGTAGATCGAAATACGTCCCAGAAAGCTAACCACTCGGTTAACTTGCCTCCAAATGTAGGAAGATTGAGCTTTGGGAGGTGTACAGTATGTTTTGGGTCAGCCCTTCTATGGGCCTCATTATCGCCTCCCTTCTTACTTGCGACAGCACGCTGTAATAGGTACTTCGCTCTAAAGACAGGTTCGTCATAGAGGGCGCGATTATCACACTCTGTAACTATCTCTTCCTCCTCTATCATGTCAGCCACAATCACCTCACTCAGAGCCGTAATACGATCATGGGTAGCCTGGACGTTTTCTAATCTAGCCTCCAATTCCTCTAGTTCAGCAGTAGTGATGAAAGTGTTGACGTCCACAATTAGCCTACTTAATACTACCCGAAGTCCCGCCCTTTGATTTTTAGGGGCTTTGATCAGCACCCTACTAGACGTGTCTCTTTATCGTTTTTATCCATTTTGCATGTGAGCCTATAGGCTATGTATCTAAATGTTACGTTACAAAGACAACGGCAAATCAATAGTCTAGTTAAGAGACGCCAACCGGCGGACTTCTATGTTATGGAGAAAAAATAGTACACTAAATAGCAATACCTACTAATGGATCATATTGAACAAGAAAAAATGTTAGGTCAGGTCATATGTCACAGGAAGTCTGAAACGGAAAAGAAAATTATTGGGGAAAGATGATGGGTGGGAAGCAGGACTTAGGCAGGCGCAACGATACAACCCCGGCGTCCCTCTCTAGCCTACGCTTCGTTAGCCCTACAATCTTGTCATACAGGACTTGATTGGTGTCTAAGTCGAGGTGGACACCATCCTGGTCGAGGTCTCGGATGCTGAGTGTGAGAGAAACAAAGCGGTGCTTCGTTTCTATTAACCGACACCTCAGGGTGCGGTTAACAGAATTTTTTATAGCTTGATAATCCGCCGCTGAGAACCCTCGGACGCTCCCTCCGGACTCACGCTCCAGATCCAGCGCCACCTCTTTGATTGCGTCAGCTAACTCGCGGGGTACTGTACCGGGGCGTATATCATTGCCGCCTATAAACAAAAAGATCATATGCGGCCTAAACCGAACCACTTGCCCCCACTGGGGGGAGGCTTTCAGGGTGTCAACGGTTGCTCCCGGTACCCCGAAGTAGGTCAGCCGGAAAGTTCTTTCCCCCTCCGACGCCCGATACGACTCAGTACCTCCGTCAGCTGCCCTTAGCCTAGTTGCATATGAATGCCCTACTATGGCTATTCGCTGAGGTACCGGCGCCTGAGGTACAGGGAGATAGCCAAGCCCCACCCCTCCGGGGTCCTTGTTCCTGCATCCCTGGGCTAATCCCTTGCTCATTGCCTAAGAAAAATCCCCTACTGGTAGCTAAATCCCGGGTCTGGGCACCAATGTGGTAAACTATCAATGGAAGTTAAATATTACTAAGCTATAATGAATCAAATAAAATCAATCTAAATGAAAACTACTCTATATCTAAATTGAATTCAATCTGAAACAAGCTAATTTATATCCAAAGGTCTCACATAATAAATGTATATATAGGGTAAGGTTATAAGGGTTAATATTAGCTAGGAATTAACTCACCAATAGTTCCACGTGGCAATGAGGCAAGGGAGAACGTTTTACCCAATATGGCGGTGGACAATGGGGAACGAGACTTCGGTCCCAAGACTCGAGTCAAGTTAAAGAAAGAATAAATTATTACATGGGAATGGACATGATTATTATAATTTATGCTAATCTATCAGTCAGTCATGATGTCGATGAGAGCGTCGTGATGGTGTAGCTGTGTGTATTGCTGTATGTGTATTGTGATTAGAGGCACAAAAGCACGATCAACTGAGGGCGGAAAATTAGATGTTAACTGGTTGGTGTTCGTGAAGGCTCTGGCGTACCTCAAAAGCACACCTTGCTGCCTTGGCAAACCGCCAGGAGCCCAAATTATCGTACCGCATTTAGGTTGCTCTATACGATAAATTATATTAATATATACGATAAATTCATATATACTACATAAGACCATGGCAATATTGCTTAATAGCATATTAGGCCTTTTATAACTTAACTTATTTACAATCTTATAATATACGATCTACTCGTCCTACGTCGTGCTGTAGGAGAGATCGTGACGTCACAGACACATACGAGATCACAAAAGAGTCATATTTTATCGTATTTATACGATACAT
Organism: Paralithodes platypus; assembly: GCA_032716605.1. Classification (NCBI taxonomy): domain Eukaryota; kingdom Metazoa; phylum Arthropoda; class Malacostraca; order Decapoda; family Lithodidae; genus Paralithodes; species Paralithodes platypus. The sequence continues at coordinate 28,531,272 of CM064522.1, read as the reverse complement.
CATCACAAATCAAGCACTTGACTTAGAGAGCTCTACTTAACGCCATTCTACAGGTAAATAACACAGCTACGCTTGGGGATGCGCGGGAATGCGGGAAGCAGTCAGCATAACAATGATACGGTAGCCTAGCCTAGACGTTTTTCGGCCAAAACACCCGGATTTCGGGGAATATTTATGTAATGCGTAGCCGGGGCGGGAGGGTTAAGTCAGGATATGCCAGAGTTAAATTTGCCACCTACAGGCTACATATAACCAGTTTATTGCTTATACTCCACAATGCTCCAAATAAATATATCCCTAAAAGAAGATTTAGATCGACGCAGAACCAACCAAAATGGATGACTAATAAGCTAATAGATCTTATAGGAAAAAAAGAAAGGAATATATAGAAAAACAAAGAAAGGCGAAAATCATCTACAGTACATACTGTATATACAGTACTATCAGACTCTATCAAGACAGGTCAAAAAGGAAATCAGGAAAGCAAAAAGAAATTATGAAATAAGGATAGCCAGTGACTCAAAAAATAACCCTAAAGCTTTTTACCAACTATATAAATCTAAAGTTAGAGATGTAATAGGCCCCCTAAAAACTTCAATACGAGAAATAACAGAAAATTATTTAGAAATGTGCAGTACATTAAATAGTCAGTTTCTTTCCGTTTTCACTAATGAAAATTTGGCACAGATTCCAGAAGTCAATATGGTATATAGTGATAGTATAGAAAATATGTTAAGTACAGTTAGTATAAGTAGAAATGATGTGCTTAAGGAAATTGACAGACTGAAACCTCAAAAATCGCCTGGTCCTGACGAGGTATATGCTAGAGTATTAAAAGAATGCAGAGATGAGTTAAGTAGCCCATTAGCATTTTTATTTAACAAGTCATAAGAAACAGGTTTAGTTCCAGAAGCTTGCAAATGTAGTTCCGATCTTCAAAAAAGGTGATAAATCGATAGCATCCAATTACCGTCCCATTAGTCTCACATCAATCATAGGAAAGTTGCTAGAGTCTATTATTGCTAGAAAAATTAGAAGCCACTTAGAAAAATTTAACTTAATAAATTCTTCTCAGCATGGATTCACTCAGGGATGTTCTTGCCTTACTAATTTGCTTAGCTTTTTCTCAGAGGTATATGAAGCAGTAGATAGTGACAAGTCATATTTTTTTTTTTTTTTTTTTTTTTTTTTTTTTTTCTATATTCCAACTTACTTCCTCTCGGGCATAGGCTGAGAGCCTTAACATTCACCGCTTTACAATGAACAGTGAAGCCCGTGAGGTCTTGTTCCAGTCTAGGGGGTGAGACATGTGAAGCACGTAGAGTACAACGAGCACCTGCCATCTTGCCTTCACATGAGGCACGGTGCTCACTCATGGCCCGAAACGACCCAATCTCTGAAGCCACCTCGTTCCCGTGCTTCATTGTCTCACCCCCTACACTCGGACTCTCACACTTACACACACACAACGCCACCTGTTGATATATGATATTATTTATTTAGATTTCAGTAAAGCTTTCGACAGAGTCCCTCATGAGAGATTGATGAGAAAGGTTGAGGCACATGGTATAGGAGGATCGTTGTTGGGATGGATTAGGTCATGGCTAATTGGTAGGAAACAGAGAGTCAGCATAAATGGTACCAAGTCAGAGTGGGGAGCAGTCAAAAGTGGTGTCCCCCAGGTATCGGTATTAGGTCCCCTGTTGTTTCTTATATACATAAATGACCTAGATTTAGGTATAACTAGTAGGATAAGTAAATTCGCAGACGATACTAAAATGGGGAGATCAATTGATTCAGATAGCGATATAGAGTGCCTCCAAAGGGATCTAGATACCTTACATTAATGGTCAGTAAATTGGCAGATGAAGTTTAACATTGACAAATGCAAGGTATTAAAGATAGGGAAGATGCAAACAAATGTTAAATATAAACTAGCTAATTTAGAATTAGAAAATTCAGACTGCGAGAAAGATCTAGGTGTGTTTGTTAGCAATGATTTGAAGCCTAGAAAACAGTGTATAAGCGTTTGTAATAAGGCAAACAGGATTCTCGGGTTCATCTCTAGGAGTGTGAGTAACAGAACTGCTGATGTTATCTTAAAACTTTACTTGTCATTAGTGAGACCCCATATGGATTATGCTGTCCAATTTTGGTGTCCTTATTACAGAATGGACATAGATTCATTGGAGAGAGTACAGCGTAGAATGACAAAAATGATCCATATTAGAAATCTTCCATATGAAGAAAGGTTGAAGAAATTATGTTTACATTCGTTAGAGAGACGCAGAGTTAGAGGGGATATGATAGAGGTGTTCAAGTGGGTTAGTGGGATTAACAAAGGGGACATGACAAATGTACTAAAGCTCAGTGATAGCGAAAGAACTCATACCAATGGTTTCAAATTAGATAAATTTAGTTTCAGAAAAGATATAGGCAAATATTGGTTTGGTAACAGAGTTGTAGATGGGTGGAATGGACTACCAAGTGCTATAGTGGGATCTAAAACGGTAGGGAGCTTTAAGATAAACTTGGATAAGCATATGGACGAGAAGGGTTGGGTGTGAAGGGGGATCAGCCGGGTTGAGCCAATCAGCGCTCTGCAGACCCCCATAATCCTGCGTTAATCTCTAACCGTTTTGGTAAGATGATCCTCAGAGTGTTGAGCCTATAATTGGGCTTTGTAATTGAATTGGGGTTGTGTGGGACAGGGATCTGCCTTGCTTAGGCCAATCGGCTTTCTGCAGACTCCCATTTTCTTATGTTCTTATGTTCTTATTTAGTGAAATATTCGTATACCATCGTTTGTTGACATAGGCTCCGCTATAGTGTTCTCTCTGGCCGTCAGAGGGCACCACCGTCCGTTCTTCTCTTCCCCCCCCCCCCACTCTCACCATTTCGCTTCGTAGAAATCTATGTTCCCTCTAGCTGGCCATATATTTATACAGATCATCTCTCCACATCCCCTAGGCCTTCATACACCCTCATACACCATCACTGGGTGAAAGTTGATGAGTGTCAGAGGCAAACTACGTGAATTTAAAGGAAGTTAAGCAAGGGCTAAACGAGAATCCGTTTAGGCCTACCTTTTCTCCCGACCGACGAATCGAATATCACCAACACCTTCGAAATATCTCTTCATATAAACTACACATATATCAAATAACAATGCTAACATGTAGCTTGGGTCCTACTACAATAATATTATCGATATCAATCGACAATACTCTACATATTAGGAATTAGGTCAACAAAAATATCATCGCATTTCCGCGGTAAAATTTGAAGCGACGTCGGCTATATACTACCTCATAGCCGTATATATATTCTTCAAATGCAAAAAATAACAACTTTAGCAAATAGACTAGGGTCCTGTCACACTATATATGTATATGTTTATCCATGTCACTTTACATTTTCGGTGGAAAATGCAATATACTGATCCTGTTAGAACACCATATTTAGCTTGGGTGACGGTACAGGAGTCATTCAGTGACGTCACGGAGGCCCAAACAAGTGACTGTCGTGGTTCCAATACTACCGCCATGCGCCTACCTCCTTATGTTACTATACCGTGCACACGACCACCACCCTTGACCACCACAGGTTTTTCTATTCATAGAGTTTTCAACCCCTCTCTTTCCCTGATATACAGTATTTCATGCCCTCCCCACATATCGGGGTAAATATTTTAATATTGTTTAAGCAAACAACATAATGTGAAGTTAAAAGACACTTGTAACAAAGAATAATAATGGAAAACACTAGCGAAAACTCGAAATAGTGCGCCCGTATGTGTCCTGTCAATAGTGGTACGCCCACTACTCCTAATCTTACCGTCAGTTGCCCGGACTTGACATCTACCAATAACATTTTGACAGTGCAGGCTTGCTCCGCCAATCCTTTGATCAGCAGCAGATACTCTAATGACTATGCCATGGCTAACCTAACTTAGTATAATTAGTGGGGGCTGACACCCCCACACCCGATGAACAGTAAACAAAGCGACGCAATGAGCATCTTTTAGTATCAAGGGCCTAACCTTAACCCGTCATGTACCAATGACGTCCTGTTCTTTATATTCTGGCAACTATTAGATGATATAATTCAGCTTAGGAAGGCCCACTATCAAATTATAGATATCCATCTCTTTTAACTCCCACAGATTGTTCTTAAGCTGCATAAAATAGTCTAAATATAGTTAAAACAAGGCAAAACAGACATTACCGGTACTCAAAGGGGTAAAAATCTTTCTTGTTCCAGTTATAGGTATGGTACAGAAGACGATGATATTGAGAAGTGTACAGTGGCGTGATGTTTCCCGAGAGTTTTGTTGTCGGTAGAGCACCACCACCAATACTCTTATAATAACCCCCTAGACGTTGCACCACACAGTGTTAAGGCATCTTTTAGTATCCACTATCCAGGCCAAAACCTTATATCTTTTCACCCATCTTAGTTCATCCATCTTCTGCGTATGTCCAAACCATCCAAGCTTGCTAGTACGTATCTTATACGATCTTTTACCATCCAGGCACTAATCTTGAAATCTTTCTTCCAGTTGTAGGTAAAGAAGAGGATGATATTGAGAGGTGTGTTGAGAAGTGTACGGTGGTGTCATGTTCCCCGAGAGTTACCGGTATGTCGTCAGGAGATTACCAGCACCGCCACCGCCGCCAACAGTCTTATACCCGAGGCCAGAGAGAGACTGGTTGGTCTGGGGGAAGGGGAGGTCACACTGGTCAAGGATGATGCGTCGGGAATCGCCACCATCACCCTCAACAATGAAAAAAAAAAAAATGCTCTCTCAGATGTGTTCTTGCTTAATATAAACCAACCAGGGTCTCAAACTAAAGCTAAGTCCAAGTCTTTTCTTTATTATTGTATATGTAAACTTAAAATTATGGTCTATAGTTTAAATTAGGTCTTTGGAAGTGATAAAATGGCCAAAATAATGTTATTTCATGTTAATTTTCTTGTATTCCTTCTCATATTCATTCAAGTCTTCAAACAAAATTGCTCCGGTTTGACACCCTGTTAAATCTTGAAACGGGAGTGAAACCCGCTTGTTACACACACAAATATTTTTATTCTACTCTTGACAATGTTACCAAAGCAGCTAAACTTCGTTAGATGCGGAAATTCAAAATACAGTACTGTACAGGTACAACTTTAATTTAATGAAGTAAAACTTGCAAAATAAACAAACCAAAACTGGGACGACACAAGATAAAAGCAAAGGAACTTATCAAAATTGCTATGTGGAAATAATGATTACTAAAATAAGATTTTGAAATAAAAGAACACAATCCACACTGAGGAATTACTGTATTTGTTTATGGTTACTTCCAGGTCTAATGATGGTGCAGCTGTCCGACATAACTGAGGAGCTACAGAGTTGGTCTACGGGCCGAGCGGTGATCCTGGGTGCAGCGGGAGAGATGTTTTGCTCCGGGGGTGACCTGACTACCGTTCGAGCCATCAGCAACCCTCACGACGGACTCCTCATGTCGACGTTCATGCACGCCGCATTGTCACGACTCTATTGTTTACCCTTCGTCACAGTCTGCCTGGTCCATGGTAAGGGTATCGGAGGGGGAGCGGAACTGACTACCACTACCAACTACCGTGTGTTTACCGAGACCCGGGAGGTGGCGTTCGTCCAGAGTAGGATGGGGGTCGCTACGGGATGGGGCGGGGGCACTAGGCTAGTCAGAATATTAGGGCCCAGTGCCGCCCTCACCACCTTCCTCACCTGCAGAAAATTTAACGCAACCAAAGCCCTGGAAGTCGGACTAGCGGATCACTTAGTCGACCAGCAGAATAGGACCGAGGAGACTAAACCCTGGCTCGCTAAGCTCATATCGTACGATCCAGAGGTGATCCAAGCGTTCAAGAGGATTGTGGTCAGAGCGTGGGACTTGCCGATTCACGAGAGTATGTTGAATGAACGACAAAACTTTTCTCCGTTATGGGGGGGGGTCCAGCCAATGTAAAAGCTCTAGGAAAGAACATAAAGCATAAATAACCACTATCCAATAGCTCATAATCATTTTTTTTTTTGGTACGGTAGCGTTAATAAGTCATGTCTCAGCTGTCATTACGTTTGGCTCGTTCTGTCCTTTATTAATGTCTGTCAGATGTTGAATAGGGTGGGCAAGTGTAGGAACATGATTACACATCACATTCAAAATTAAATCTTGTTTACATATTGCTGATACCAATTATTGATAAAAATACAATTGGTGCTAAGACATCACTTATTTGGCAGATTGTACAGTGTTCCGCATAAGTTCTGTTCTTCTCTGTGATCTTATACTGTACATGGAAATATAATACGCATGATTGAATTACGAGTGTAGTTTCTTATGCAGTGGTTAACTCATTGAACTAGGCAACTTTTAATTTTAAGAAACCACAATCGCAATTCATTCATACTAATTTGACTTTCACACATAAGATCACTCCTACGAACAGAACTTATGTGGGCAACTGTACATAGCTTTAGGAAAAAATATGAAATGTAAATAATATCTCTCTAATCTATCTATATGTCTATCTATCTATATGCTCAGGCCCATCTCTCTAATACCTGTTTAATATTTTTTGTATAATAATTTAATATTCCTAAAGTGGATATACTCGAACAGTCCTAAGAATAGTACAAGTAGTATTTACATTTGCAATATGCTTTATAAATAATAAACTAATTTAAGATACCGGTAATTATGTTGTTTGAATATGATACCCTTTACCATCCTTCTGAATCCTCCCATCCTTCTGAATCCTCCCTTCCTCGCAAGGACAGAGTACACCTGGCCAGGCTGAGATGTGGGCACCATCCAGCTCTTCTGAGCTATCAGAAGAGACTGGATGACTCCGTCGACATCTGCCCAGGATGTAACACAGCACCCCATACCATTAAACACATCGTAGAAGACTGCATTTCACACAATCACTTACGCCAACAACATAATCTACACTCCTTGAGAGCCCTGTGGGAAAGCCCGACCGTAGCCATGGCCTTCCTTAGGAACTTGGGGCTGTTCGACCAGGCAGCTTAGGGAAGGACAACAATAACAACCATCCTTCAAATAAAGCCAGATTTGTTATTTATTTATTAATATTTTTTCAGTTTTATCTATTTCTATATATTTTTTAGTTAAGTATCGAGAAATCAGTTGGTAAGGGATTCAATTTACTATCAGCGGGAAAAAACAACTTTATTTCATAGTAAATTGGTGACTAGACTGATGACTTAGTAATGAAGTGACAGATATTCACCATCTGGAGGATACCATGCTTCATGATTTTACCATTATAAAACTACACCCAATACGCCCCAAATAAACTTAGCTTCCTATGCAGATGACATAACACTCACATGCACACACCATGACCCAAAAAGAGCAACAGATCTCCTTCAACCCTATCTCAACACACTACATGGCTGGTGCACTACAAACAGACTTAATCTAGCCCCAGCCAAATCCACCGCAACCCTGCTCACAAGCTGGACAGGAGAACACGAATACATCCCTCAACTCACCATAAACAACACACCCCTAACACATACTGTACACACACACACAAAATCCTAGGAGTAACATATGATACTCATATGACATTCAAACAGCACACCACAAACATTAAAAAGAAACTGACACCCAGACTTAACGCCCTCAGGTCACTTGCTCACACAAAATTTGGACACAACAAAGAAACTACCACCACAGTATATAAACAATACATAAGATCAGTGATGGAATATGCAAGCCCAGCCTGGGCTTCTAACCTAGCTGAAACACATCATAAGACCTTACAGACTATTCAAAACAAAGCCCTGAAGATCATTACAGGCTGCACAGCTACTGCACCCACAGATCACCTACATCAAGAAACCAAAATCCTCAAAGTCAAAGACCATCTGGACATGAGAGGCACTCAATTCCTGGCAGCAGCCTCCACGAACCAAGACCACCCACTAAACTACATGGCAACACACCCACAGACACCAAGAAATATCAAAACAACACCCAGCACACGGTATCACACACAATTATTGTCCTCTCTCCCTCCCTGCCCACCCCGAACCAACTTCCAGAAGCACATCCATACTCATATCTCTCGCCGATCCATCCACTCACTCACAGACAACACGCAGCTGCATGCACGACCTCCCGAAATCCATCCTTCCGAATCCTCCCTTCCTCGCAAGGACAGAGTCCACCTGGCCAGGCTGAGATGTGGACACCATCTAGCTCTCCTGAGCTATCAGAAGAGACTGGATGACTCCGTTGTCAACGCCTGCCCGGGATGTAACACAGCACCCCATACCATTAAACACATCATAGAAGACTGCATTTCACACAACCACTTACACCAACAACACAATCTACACTCAATGAGAGCTCTGTGGGAAAGCCCAATCGTGACCATGGCCTTCCTCAGGGACTCGGGGCTGTTCGGCCAGGCAGCTTAGGGAACAACAACAACCATTATAAAGCTGACTTCCCTCATTATTAACACCTTAATTAAGGGGAGGCTGAACCTTCATTTAGCCCAGAAGTCAAAATTTCACTTTTTTTTTCTTCTAAAATGCTTCTTTCAACATAGGAGAATAACATAGGAAGGCAAAAAAACACATATCACATCCATAACTTATCCCCCCCCCCCCCCAACCAATTTGGACCCCGTCAGTCCATTTTTTTTTTTTTTTTTTTTTTTTATCTAAAAGGCTTCTGTAAACACTAGATAATATCATAAGAGGGCATAAACACCCATATGACATCCGTAGCCCCCCCCCCCCACCCCCGCGAATATAATAAATACACATACAATACATTACCCATAGGCTTATGTTTTATCTTTCTAAATTCCTTATTACAACATAGTACAGCAATTTCAAGAGTATATAGCTGCTATATGGCAACACTAAAATTACCCATCCAACATCACCCGCCACCGTACGATCACACGCGCGGTAGTTGTCACCCTACATGACTCCCGCGCTACCACCACCACACTGTCACCGCAGTTTGCCTCAGACCGTCAGTGAGACTATATACATATCTTTCAGCGGCGTCAGCGCACCCAACACTCGACCAAAATGCCGAAAGTCACGGCACAGAAGAAGAATCTACTAGCCATTGCACAGAAGAAGAAAGAAGCAAAGGATATTCAAGAACCAGGACCTGTGCAGGCTGAAACTGCAGGACAGGAGGTGAAATCCCAGCCAGGACCCGCCCCAGCCCCATCACTATCTACCCAAGGCCCCGCAGTGCCACCACCACAGCACAACCAGGAACTTCTGGTAGTTCCCATAGCGAACCACAGCCAGAACACAAAGAAATCCCACCTTCTATGAAGAAAAGAGAACTCAGAGAGAGCCTGGAGATGGGAGCTGATAATGTGACACCCGAATATATGATAGTCAGCCAGAAACACTATCACGAGATCTACAAAACGTTATGCAATAAATGTGGGAAAAATGCTTTGGAACCACCTGAACTTGCAACGCGGTATGGTGCAGTGTACAAGGTCACATCGACGAGTGTAGTGTGTGGTGAGACAAGAGAAGCTTGGACCTCGTTACGTACAAAGCCAACGGGAACCTTTCATATCAATGCCAAGATCGTGGAGTTTGCTTTGGCAAATTCAGGTTATAAATATATTCAAGATTTAGAAGTAGCCTTGGAAACTCAATTTGTGTCAGAGCGAAGGTTTTATGAGATGGCAAAAATAATAGAGATGGAAGGAATCGAAGAAACTGAGAGATGTTAAAAAGGGCAAGAGAAATAATCCATGACGAGATCGAAAGTAATAACCCAGAATCACCTGAAATCAAAGATATTACTGTTACCTGCGACGGTACTTGGTCTCAACGTGGATTTATAGCAAAATATGGAGTAGTGACAGTGATCCATTTAGAAACAGGAATGGTAATTGACTATGAATTGCTGTCTAAGTATTGTGCATACTGCGAAAATCACAAAAATGACGAGGGAGATTGGTATGCAACTCATGAGAGTGATTGTAATAAAAACTTTGCTGGCAGCTCCCCAGCCATGGAAACGGAAGGATGGCAGAGATTATGGAAACGATCAGTAGAAAAATGCAAGTTCCGGTATGTCACTGTAATATCCGATGGCAATTCCAAAGCCTTTAGTGCCATTGTACAAAGGAGTACAAAGTACAAAGGAGTACAAAGGAAATCAAGCAACAACAGATATAGTGACCCTTCTAGGATTGCTTGTCCTCCAAAACACTGAGGATCAAGTGTCCAAACAGTGGTTTAGAGTGGGTAAGGGAACATTGGAAAGGGAATTACTGCCCTGGAACTAATGTCCGTGGCAGGATTAGGAAGTTAGTATGGGACAGATGGGTTAGTAACTGAGGGGGGGATAAAAATAAAGTTATTAATTTACAAACGCAGTCAGTCGCGGGTTTGATGCGAGATATTTGTCTAAGCGGAGTTTAAATGAATCAACGGTGATGCAGTCTATAACGTTTCGGGGAAGCCCATTCCACAAGTTGACAACTCGATTGAAGAAGAAATTCTTAGATTCGTGTGAGTTAAACGATTTACCAATAATTTTGCAACCGTTTCCCCGCGTATAATTAGATTGGTCGATAGTGAAGTACTTACTACAGTCCATATTGTCGATGCCTTTGATGATTTTGAACACTTGAATTAAGTCACCTCTTAATCTGCACTGGGTTAAAGGAAATAGATTTAATTCTCTAAGACGCTCTTCGTATGGTTTGTTCTTTAGGCTAGGTATCATTTTGGTAACTCTACGTTGAACTCGTTCTAGCTTGTTTATATCTTTTTGGTAATAAGGGCACCAGGATTGAACACAGTATTCCAGAAGAGGGAGGACTAAGGAATTGTAAAGGGTTAGGATAACTTCTTTGGATTTATGCTCAAATGACCTGCCTATAAAGCCAATTATTTTGTTTGCCTTCTTAACAACTTCTGAACATTGTTGACTCGGTTTTAGGTTACTCGATATTGTTACTCCCAGATCGGTTTCTCTGTTTACATTCTTAAGCTGAGTGCCATTCATCGAATAGTTTGCTTTCTCATTTAGGTATCCGATATGTAGTACTGTACTTTACATTTATCCGCATTGAAACTCATTTGCCAAATTTGGGCCCAACATGACAATTTATCTAGATTGTGTTGCATATCGTCAACTTGTTCTTTTGAGAGTACGCTATTTGCAATTTTTGTATCGTCAGCAAATTTTGAGATTGTACAGGTGAGACCCTCATCTATGTCGTTGATGTAAATTAGAAAGAGAATTGGACCTAGTACCGATCCCTGGGGTACTTACATTGGTCCATTTAGATGCCTTACCGTTTATGACTACTCTTTGCTTTCTGTCGCTGAGCCAATTTTCTATCCATTTCAACACACCGTCTTGTATTCCATGCGCTTTTAGTTTTAGCAGTAAACGTTTGTGGGGAACTTTGTCAAAGGCCTTTTGAAAATCAAGGTATATAATATCTACAGCTTTACTCTCATCGTAGAGGTTGAGGATATCGTGGAAGAAGTCTAAGAGGTTTGAAACAGGAACGTTTTTTACGAAAGCCGTGTTGAGTATCTTTAACCCTCCTCTAGCGGGTGCTCTGTGGCCGTTTTGGGCCTTTCTGGGCCGTTCTGACTGCTATATCAACCATCAGTATGAAAGGAACTGTATTGCGCCGAAAACTAGGTGGAAATCGCTATACAATGACGCCACATACAGCTACGTAGCACTCGTGGAGCACTGACAGTGTTACCTCGAAGATGGAAGTTTAGCAGATTTTGCTACCTTGCTCACTTTTAGCGAACTATTGGTTACACTGTCATCCTCTCGCGCGGTGGGGGAACTGGAGTTAGTGTGGGCCGGGAGGCCACAGATGTCGGACGTATGGATCATTACTATCCCACCCATTTTCACTCGATTTCCACCCTTTTTTCACCCGTTTTTTGCCAGTTTTTTCAACTCGACTTATGTGGTGAGCCGCTTTTTAAGGGTTAAGTATGTTATTTTCCTCTAAGTGATTTACGAGTCTATCTCGTATGACCGTTTCTAGCATTTTACATACAACTGAGGTTAAGCTAATTGGACGATAGTTATTGGGTAGGGATTTGCTGCCTTTTTTGAATATCGGTGTTACGTTGGCTAGCTTCCACTGATCAGGCATAGTTCCAGACTGCAAGGATTTATTGAATAGTAATGTCAGTGGTTTGGAGAGCTCATCCTTAGCTTCCTTTAGAACTCTAGGCGAGATTGTATCAGGTCCAGGCATTTTATTTACCTTTGAGTTTATCTAAACAATTCAATACTTCTCTCTCTGTAACGGTGATATTGCTTAGAACATCTGAATTATCAATCTGAATCGGCGATGGTGTAGGGATATCACCGAGGTCTTCTGTTGTAAAAACTGATGCAAAGAAGGTATTGAGGGCATTACTCATTTGTACTTCGTGTTTGGTGTATTCTCCATTTTCATCGACTAACGGTCCAACAGTTGAAGTAACTACTTTTTTCTTTCTGATATAACTTTGATTCGCAATATGTAACTCTAAGGTCTTTTTACTTTGCTTAATTAACTTTTTGGCTTTGCGTCGTAGCTCTACAAATTTCACCCGTTCTTCGTCATTTTGTGAGGATTTTAATCTATCATTAGCAAACTTTTTAGCAAGCAGGCAGTTTGAAATATCTTTATTCCACCATTTGGGCTTATTATTATGGCCTGGACGCCGTATTTTCGATGGTATGCAGTCTTGCACTGCTTTTAGGTAAGTGGTTTCGAATAACTTCCAAGATGTATTTATGTCGTTATTGTTAATTAAAAAGCTCCAGTCAGTTTCTTTAAACATAGCTCTAAGTTTATGGAAGTTTGCTTTCTTGAAATTAGGGACTTTTCGATGCTACTATTTGGTTCGTTACTAGTAAACTTTAAAGTGAAAGTTATCGTACGATGGTCGCTGTTACTGAATTCATCACCAACATTCAAATTCTCTATTAATTCTTCTTTTGTTGCAAGTACAATGTCAAGAACGTTATTACCACGGGTCGGCGTTCGAACAAATTGATAAAGCGAACTCTCTTGCAAGTTCGTATACAAGTCATGTCCGGAGTGTGAAGTAAGAGTATCGCCCCACTTGGTCACAGGTAAATTAAAGTCGCCAAAAATTACGGTATCTTGTGAGTTACTTACATCTGCAATTTGTTCGTAAATTTCTCGGTCAGTTTGCACTGATTGAGCTGGAGGTCTGTATATTAACGCAAGTATTATTTTTGTACCTTTATTATTCTTTATTAGCACAAAAGATGTGTCGACGTTCACAATTTGAGGTTTTGACAAGAGGGTAGGGTTAAGACTTTCTTTGATATAAAGTAAAACGCCACCTCCATTTCGATTTATTCGGCTTTTCTCAAACATTACATAACCGGGAAGTGAATACTCTGCTAAAAAGTCTCTATCTTCTGTATTGAGCCAAGATTCTGTTATGCCAATCACATCATAATTTTCTGTAAACACTAGCTCCTCTAAATCTGAAAACGTATTGCGTATGCTACGAGCGTTTGCATAGAAAACCTTTAAATTTGTTATTTTAGAACTCACGGAACGCTCTTTAATAATATTTTTGGTTCTTGTCGGATCTACATTTATGTTCATGGCTGTCCTCGGTCCTCGCTGTCTTCGGTCCTTATCGCTGGTGGTCCTCGTTTGCCTCTGTTTTTTGCTTGGCGTTGGATGATTTATGTCACTGCTGCTTCTTCTCGGATGGCGTTTTTTGATCCATGGCTGCGGACTGCTTCGTGTAGGAGACGACCCATGCGTGCTGAACCCACAGGGTTTAGATGAATGCCATCCTTGCGGAACAGAGTAGGCTGGTTGTAGAAGTTGTCCCAGAGGTTGATGAATTCAACTTCTTCCCTCAGACACAAATATTTTAGTCGGCTATTTGTGCTGAAGGCCTTGTCGTAGAATTTGTCAGGTGCGTCGATCTTGGGGAGAATGCCTGAGATGATGATATTCCTTGACTTGTTTTTGTAGTGCTGGATCATCTTGCGATATTTCTCCATCAACTCTTCGGATCTGGTGCGCATGACGTCATTTGAACCAGCATGGATGACAAAAAGGGTATTTTCATTTGCATCTTTTGTGGTATCTTCGAAGGCTTCCACAATGTCGTCCAGTTCAGCTCCTGGGATGCAAAATATTTTTCGTCGATTTGGGACTCTGTCGCAGAACTCTTCGACCTGTCCTCGTAAGATGGAATCCCCAACGAGCCTGGTCTCTTCTGGATCATCTTCCATCTCTACCAATATCTCAAATCTGTTTGACATTGTGACTGGTAGATGAGACCTTTTCTGCTTTGGCCGTGCACCGTTCCTCACTGGTGTAAATCCAGAAACCTGTACTCACCTAATTGTACTCACCTAATTGTAGTATACAAGATTTGAGCCTAAGCTCGTGTTGTCCTGTCTCTCTCTCTACATTTATCCAATTTTGCTTTAAAAGTTTGGATATTTCTTGCTCCCACCACCTCCCCATCCAACTTATTCCAACACTCAATGCTTCTATACGGGAAGCTGAACTTTCTTACATCAGACTTACATATAACTTTCCTCAACTTACAATCATGACCCATGGTTCTTCCCTCGTCCCTCACCACAAAATCTCCCTTGTCGATCTTCTCAAAACCTTTCACACACTTAAACATCATGATCATGTCACCTCTCTCTCTCCTCTCCCTCAGCGTTGGCAGCTTTAGCCTCTCCAATCTCTCCTCATAAGGCAGGTCTCTAAGGCTAGCTATCATCTTAGTGGCAACTCTCTGAACTCTTTCCAGTTTTTTATTATGTTTTATAAGGTGTGGAGACCACACCACTGCTGCATACTCCAGTCTTGGTCGTATTATTGTCCCTATTATTTTTGCTAACATCTCTTCATCTAAATAATTCAGAGCTATTCTCATGTTAGTCAACACTGCATAGGTTTCACCAGTTATTTTATTTATATGCTGTTCAGGTGACAAGCTGTCTGCCACAACTACCCCTAGGTCTTTTGCTTTCACAGCTTTACTAATTATTTCATCTCCTATTTTATATCCCCAAGAAGGTCTATATTTACTTTTTCCCATCTCAAGAACCTAACACTTACTCGTGTTGAATTCCATTTTCCAAGTTTGACTCCACTCATATAACTTATCTAGGTCTCTCTGTAATTCTTCACAACTACTCCTACTTGTAATATGCTTCATTAATTTTGCATCATCAGCAAACATAGATATATATGAGCCTATTCCCATTTGAAGGTCGTTGATGAAAACCAAAAACATGATTGGGGCCAACACCGATCCTTGAGGCACTCCGCTTTTTACCCTTTTCCACGAGAACTTTCCTTTTATTACTGTTCGCATTTCCCTCCCAATTAAATAGTTTTCCATCCACTTTAATAATACTCCCTCAACCCGCCCCACAGTCCTGAGCTTCCACAACAATCTCTTATGAGGCACCTTATCAAATGCCTTCTTGAAATCTAAGTAAATACAATCTACCCACCCCTCCCTCCCTTGTACAATGTCAATTACCCTATCATAGTAACTCAACAAATTTGTGGTACACGAATGACCTTTTCTGAACCCGAACTGCTTGCTTGAAATTATTTCCCTCTCCTCCAACATACCCACCCATCTTTTTCTAATAATCTTTTCACAAAGCTTGCATATAACACTCGTTAAGGATACCGGTCGATAATTTAGCGGGTCTTCTTTATTTCCACTTTTATATATTGGAGTTATATTTGCTTGTTTCCATTCTAAGGGAAGTTCCCCCTTGTTTAATGAGTGTTGAACAATATTAAAAATAGGTCTCACTAGTTGTTCAGAACATTCTCTTAATAC
Organism: Paralithodes platypus; assembly: GCA_032716605.1. Lineage (NCBI taxonomy): Eukaryota > Metazoa > Arthropoda > Malacostraca > Decapoda > Lithodidae > Paralithodes > Paralithodes platypus. The sequence goes on along the minus strand of CM064522.1, from coordinate 28,515,362 downwards.
CCATCCAGCAATGTTATCTGGGCCCATAGATTTTCTCACGTCCAATTCTTCCAACAATGATTTTAGTTCATCCTTGTTGACTTCTATCAACTCTAGTCCCTGTATCTCGTTCAATTCCACCACAGGTTCTACATAGTCATCCTCCTCCACAAACACGGATGTTAATGTATCATTCATAATTTCACACATACCCACTGTGTCTTCATATAATTGACCCTCTACCCTAAGCTTTGTTAATTTGTCCTTTATTTTTGTTTTGCCGTTGATATAACTATAGAACAGTTTGGGTTCTTTATTACATTTGTTTACTATATCTTTTTCAAAGTTCTTTTTCTCCTCTCTTATAGTCTTGACATAGTTGTTTCTAGCATTCTTATACTCATTCCATTTTTCCTCAGTGTGTCTCCTTCTCACTTTATTCCATGCAGAGTCCTTTTTGTTCTGGGCAATGTGACATCGCATGTTAAACCACTCTTTCTCCTTAGCCAGCTTTCTATCCTTAAATGTTGGTACATATTTATCTACCCCCTCCCTGTAAATGTCTAGTAACATGGTGTATTTTACCTGAATATTCTGTTCTTGCTCAATAAATGACCAATCTATATTTGCAAAGTATCCTCGTAATGATTCATAATCCGCCTTACTATAATTTAGTTTATATTCCCTATGTTCCTCCTCTCTACCTTCCAGAAATACCACTGTCAATTCAAATTCAATCACAGCATGATCGCTTTTTCCCATGGGACTCAAATATGTTAGGTTCTTTATTTCTTGGGGGTCTATGGTGAATAATAAGTCGTGGTGGCGGGTCTCTGCGTACAGGTCGGGGAGAGGAGTGGTTAGAACGTGGGCGAGGGGTTGGTACTGTTCGTGCTAGCAGGCTTCTTGCACGAGGAGTGGGGGAGAGACTAAGGTGAACAGGCCGGCTGTCCTGGTTTGATGTCGGCTCAGGTTCATCAGAAGCATCTGCTGCAGGTGTTGGATTGTTGGCAGATGACGTTGGGGCGGTGGTGGATGCTGGAGTTGAAACAATTGGAGTTAGTGATACTCCAACATTGAGGGTTACAAACTCTTGGAGTGATTCCAGCTTCCTGGTGATGTTACAATATTGGTAATAATATTGTAAGCTAAATATATAATCTACAGGTGAGCCAATATCAAGGCATGGCTTCCTAAACCTCCCTTGACGACAAGAAGCGTGTAACCAGACTCCCCCAATATATGTGAACCCCTATCCAGTGTGTCTCATTAAGAACCCGATATATATACTCATACCAACATGGTGGCAGCTGGGTAAGCAGTGCACGTGTGAATGAAGTACTGCTGACCAAGTTCTACAGCTGAAATAGTGAGTTATCCTTGGATTTAACCTCAAAAAGTCGAAGATATGAGTGACGTCATGGCATCGACTTCACAGCCTTTATTCGTCTGCAAGTCTGAGATTGAGCAAGCAGTGGTGTGGAGGCGTTACAAGAAGAAACTCGATCTTTACATCATTGGCAACGGTCTGAAGGGTAAGAGTGATGATATTAAAATAGCGAAATTGTTGACTGGAGGTGACATTCTGCTAGATATCTACGAATCTTTTGGCATAGAAGATGAATCTGCCCTGACTTATGCAACATTAATTGGGAAATTTGACAAGCATTTTTCACCAAGAGATGAGCAGCTGATGGCGAGGTACAACTTTCATGATAGCATGCAAAGGAAAGATGAATCCTTGGAATCTTTTATCACTAGGCTGAAGACTTTGGTAAGACACTGTGGATATGGAGAACTTCAAGATGAACTTCTGAGGGATAAAATTGTTTTTAGTTGCCAAGAGGATACACTTCGGGAAAAATTCTTTAGGGAGGATAGCCTAACTCTAGATGTTGTACTTAAGATGTGTACTGCCTATGAAACTTCAAGGAGATCAATGACAGCATTTCGAAGTGACAAGCAGGAGTCTCTACACAAACTCAGTGCAAAACCCAAGAAGAAGAGTAATCCACAAACAACAAAGACTAAGCCTAACCTCACGCAGTGCGACTGGTGTGGTTTAGCACATTATTGGGGTAAGAAGAACTGTCCTGCAACTGATGCCAAATGTCATAAATGCAAGAAAACGGGACACTATGCCAAGAAATGTCCAAGTAATGCAGCGACCGGCGGAGCACCAAGAAGCGCAGCGACAGGAGGCAAAAAGAAGACATCACGCAGAGTCCATGCGGTAGAAGATGGAGACACAGAAGAAAGCGACGACTCAGAAGATAACTCAAGAGAACGGGAATACATCATGAACGTATCGACCGGATCCAGAGGAAAACACATAATGGCTAATCTCATGGTCAACGGTAATAAAGTGAAGTTCCAGATCGACAGCGGGGCAAGTGTGAATGCCATTCCAAGTCATCTGGTACCGGACGCAGAGCTACAGCCGTGTGAGTCAACTCTTCAAATGTGGAACTCTACTACAATTCAGCCGTTGGGAAAGTGTAGGATTGATGTCCACAACTGCAAGCAATCACAAAGGTACTATTCTGTTGAGTTTGTTGTTGTAAAACAGGCTGTTACACCAATTCTTGGTAAGCGAGCGTCTGAGAAGATGGGATTCATCACAGTAAACTATGAAAACATCTGTGCAATGAATGACATCCTAACAGACTACGAAGACGTATTTGCTGATGAAGTTGGCAAGATACCAGGAAATGTTAATCTAACAGTGGATGAGTCGGTGAAACCTATTGTAATTCCTTCATGTAGAGTACCATTGAGCATCAAGTCGAAGGTTAAAGAAAAACTGGAGCAGTTGGAGCAGGAAAATGTCATTACTAAGGTCGACGAGCCTACAGAATGGGTAAGTCGAATGGTAGCAGGAACCAAGAAGTCGGGGGATCTGAGAATTTGCATTGACCCTCAAGCTCTGAACAAAGCACTCATAAGAGAGATGCACCCTCTACCGGTAATCGACGACATTCTGCCTGACCTTGCAAAAGCCAAAATTTTCTCCAAGCTTGACCTCAAGAATGGCTACTGGCACTGTGTGTTGGATGAAGAATCACGCAAGCTGACAACATTTCAAACACCATATGGGAGATACAGGTGGAACAGACTTCCTTTTGGTCTGGCTGTAAGCAGCAAAATTTTTCAGAAGAAGCTACAACTGGTTCTGGATGATCTACAAGGCGTAATTTGTGTTGCTGATGACATTTTGGTCTTTGGAGTTGGTGACACTGATGAAGAAGCTGCAAGGGATCATGACTCAAAGCTGAGAAACCTACTGGACAGATGCCGAGCAAAGGGTCTGAGGCTGAACAGAGCAAAGACTGAGCTTGGTAGTACAGAAATCACATTTCTAGGTCACAAGATCTCGCGGGATGGTCTGATGGCTGACCCAAAGAAGATTGAAGCAATCGTGAAGATGCAAGCACCAGAGGATGTGACTGCAGTACGACGACTGTCTGGAATGGTGAACTACTTGAGTAAATTTGTACCCAGTCTATCGGATGTCATGGAGCCTATGAGGAAGCTGACCCATAAGGACACCGAGTGGAAGTGGACAAGAGAACACGATGAGGCGTTCAAGAGGACCAAGAAGATGATGACCCAAACACCCATCTTACAGTACTACAACCCAGAGCAAAAGTTGGAGATTCAATGTGATGCATCTCAAAAAGGTTTAGGAGCAGCGTTACTTCAAGAGGGTAAACCAATCGCATTTGCAAGTCGAGCACTGACTGACACGGAGACACGATATGCGCAGATAGAGATAGAGAAGGAGACTTTGGCAATTGTCTTTGCACTGAACAAGTTTCATCAGTATTGTTTTGGGAGGAAGACGACAATCCAGAGCGACTATAAACCTCTAGAAGCTATCCAAAATAAGCCGTTGTCAGGTGTACCAAGACGACTGCAAGGGATGTTGATGAGGATACTACAGTATGATGTCGAGATTGTCCACAAGAAGGGCAAAGAAATGTATCTAGCCGACACTCTATCAAGAGCTTATCTGCAAAACACAAGAGATATGCAGTAAGAGGTGTTTGAACAGATCAACATGACAGACTACGTACCCATCCGAAGTGAACGATTGCAAGAAATCCGTCGAGCAACTGAGGAAGATGAAGCATTGCAACTATTGAAGGAGATAATTCTCAAAGGATGGCCAGAAGACAAGAGTGAAGTAGAGACCATACTGAAACCATACTTTAATGTACGAGCAGAACTGTCATTTCAAGATGGATTGATCTTCAAGGGAGAACGTGTTGTAATTCCTACCAGTCTACGTCAGAAGATGAAGTCCGCTATACATTCGTCACATATGGGAGTTGAAGGTTGTCTACGACGCGCAAGAGAATGTTTGTTTTGGCCAGGAATGAATGCAGAGATGAAGCAATTCATTTCAGAGTGTGAAATTTGTAACACATACTCTACAGCTCAACAAAAAGAACCTCTGATGACTCATGAGCAAACCAGCCGACCATGGGAGAAAGTAGGTGTAGACCTTATGACAACCAAGAGTCACAACTATCTTGTTACAGTGGACTATTTCAGTAATTTCTGGGAAGTTGACTACCTGGAAAGCACTAAGTCAAGCGCTGTTATCAGGAAGTTGAAGGCGCACTTTGCAAGATATGGACTGCCAAATGTACTAGTTAGTGACAATGGTCCGCAGTTCAGCAGTGAAGAATTTCAAGAATTCGCGGAGAAGTATGACTTTGAACATCGAACGAGCAGCCCACATCATCCCCAGTCTAACGGTAAAGCAGAATCAGCGGTCAAGACGGCGAAGAAACTGATCAAGAAAGCTGTCGAGAGTGGTGAAGATCCGTTTTTGGCGATTCTAGACTACAGAAATACGCCGATGCAAGATTTGGAAGAGAGTCCAGCGCAACTCAACTTTGGTCGACGTACGAGGACGTTACTGCCGACTACTAGCAAGTTGTTGGAGCCGAAAGGAATTATGTTGGAGCGAGTGAAGCGGAAGAAGATGCTGAAAGATCTCAAAAGCAAGAAGTACTACGACAAAGGTTCGAGAGTTTTGGAACCATTGGTTGAAGGTGACGTGGTGCGAATCAAGCCAACATCACTAGGCAAGAAGAAGTGGGAACGAGGAGTTGTAACCAGGAGATTAGACGAGCGATCGTATGAAGTGGAGACAGAAAATGGAGCGATAAGACGAAATAGAGGTAATTTACGGATGACAAGTGAAAACGCTGACATAAGAAATAATGGAAAAGTCACTAATACAGACAACACCACAACCATTAGATCTACAGATAGGAATTATACAGATATATGTGTTCCAGTCTACACAAACAACAGACACGTGAGAGACATACACGGTAGACTTGATGAACCTGTCACTACACATGAGAACAGGACGAGCGTGAGACGGAATAGGAATGTATTACCTACCAGGTACCGAGAGTTTGACATGACCAGGTAAGAGTACAGTACCGGTATGACTGATTGCATGTCTGACTAACAGTCTAATACTGGTATGAGATGAGGCACTGGCAGAAATGTAAATGCTGGATGAGAATGTTACAGGATGAGAAAGATTATCTAAATGGAGTAAGTGAGTGAGAATACGACTGAAGCCACTGAATGAGGAGTAACCTAACATTACAGTCTGAATGATACAGGTTTTGTAATGTGAATGGGAGTGTAAGGATATTATAATGCAGATCGGTATGCAAAGAAATTGTAATGCGAAAGGAAAGAGATTGGATGATTTTGAGTACGGTACTGGGTATCAGGATCTATAATTTAAGTCGATCATATAACCTTTGTTACTAATTTACTAATCCTGCATGATATAACCAATAACTTTGCATGAAACATTTTGTAATTTTCAGAACATTGAATATTGATGTTCTAATGTACTAACTTTACTAATATACCAACAATTACTAATCCCATATAATCTCATAAAATAGATTCTTTATGTTTAGTTGGCACAAGGGTATACAATATATTTTTGTATCATATATATTCACTATTTGTGGATATTCTCATGTAGAACAGTATTATCAACTAATAATTAACCTACCTCACCTAGTCTTGTAATACCATATCAATAGATTTGACTAATATACCTCATCTACTTCATATCTCATATTTACATACTAATAGATTAATATTCTAACAAAATTAATTACATTCCATACTGTACTAAAACACTAATTACAGTACCGGTAACATACTGTATACAGTACAGTACCAGTAACTTAACAAATCATAGTACTGTACAATTTTATAAATCAAATTGGTACTATTATTACTCTAGCTCATGTGCCATAATAGAATAAGCATTACTTAATAATCCTAGGGGACCTCAAAATGTCAAAATATAATTATTCTTATAATACCAATTTCACTGGTAGCTATCTCCTCAAAAGAGAGAGGATGTTACAATATTGGTAATAATATTGTAAGCTAAATATATAATCTACAGGCGAGCCGATATCAAGGCATGGCTTCCTAAACCTCCCTTGACGACAAGAAGCGTGTAACCAGACTCCCCCAATATATGTGAACCCCTATCCAGTGTGTCTCATTAAGAACCCGATATATATACCCATATCAACAGGTGAGGGCGTTGATCTTGTTGTGGGCTTCATCCAATTTTGCTGTCAAATCCTCTCGTTGCTGGCAGAGTCGGCAGACTTGTGGATCGGCAGGAGCAAACATGGAAGCACCAAACCTACCAGCGCAGTTCGTACAGGCACGAGGCATGGTGATGATCACTTTCTTCAGATCACTTCACTCACTTAAAAACACTTAACTCACTTTAAAAACACTAAACTCACTTTAAAAACACTTATCTCACTTTAAAAACACTTCACTCCCTTCACTTACTTAAATAGGCCTAACCGAAAACAAAAATGTTGAAATATGCACAAATAGGTTATCAGCGGTGATAGCCTAACCGAAAATTAAAACAAAACAAAATTAAATTTGAATACGCAGTGATAGCCGAACCGAAAACAATTTTATTTTTATTTAAACAGAAATAGGGCACCAGGGGTTATAGCCTATCCTAACCGAAAACAACAATTATGAAATACCGGTACGCAGAAATAGGCCACCAGCGGTGATAGCCTAACTGAAAATTTAAAAATTGAAGTACGCAGAAATAGGCCACCAGGGATGATAGCCTAGACTAACCGAAAACAAAAATAACCGAAAACAAAAATTATGAAATACCGGTACGCAGAAATAGGCCACCAGCGGTGATAGCCTAACTGAGAATTTAAAAATTGAAGTCCGCAGAAATAGGCCGCCAGGGATGATAGCCTAGACTAACCGAAAACAAAAATAACCAAAAACAAAAAGTATGAAATATGCAGAAGTAGGCTACCAGGGGTGATAACCTACCTAAAAAAAAAAAAATATATATATATATATATATATATATATATATATATATATAATAGAATATGTAACTAAATATACAATTCACCAAATAGAGATTATATAAGAATAAAGTGTAACTGCACACATGGGGTTAATATACTGTATCAACAGATGGCGCTGGTGTCACTGTAGCTGTAGGCTAGTCAAGCAGGATTATATTTAGATAAACAAAGTTATCAGTCAAAGGTTACTACAAGATCATGCAAGCAACAACTAAAATTACAGATATATATAGCTACAGTAGGATACTGAATACGATAACTACTAGAGTTAATAAGAAAATACAAAGCTAGGTCGATTAGAGGTGCGCGTGCATCGTCTGCTACAAGCTAGGATAACAAATGTAAACAACAATGTTTATCAGTCAGAAAAGTAATAAAATAACATGCACGGCAACTACAGAACTATGTGGAGGTTAAACAAGCACTTAACTACTGTTCATGCAATGAATAAAGGGAATAGGGATATGAAATACTCAAATTAGGATCGAGTTTTCTCAGTGGCGATGCGGAGCTGTTGGCGGTGCTAAAGCCGGCGGGTGAAGGATAATGTGTATGGAGATGACGTGACAATCAACAAGGAGGAGTGCATAAACCATGTTGCAAAGAGGGTGGGGAAACTTGCGTGACTATGCAGTCAAAAAGCAAGCAAGGAAAGGGAGTGGGAGGAAAAGCAAAGGGATCCCTTACACAGGCAGTCATGGGGAAATTCCAAGAATACTACCGTTTTGCCATAATAAATAACCTGGGCAATGTAGACAATATGAGGAAGGCAATTTTTGCAACTCTTGAACATTGTGCAAGCACAGACGAAGATCCAAACCACGATCTGTGCCCAGACGGTGTTACTTCTTGGTGCTTTTACAAGTGGCTGTTGGCTGAAGGCAAGGAAGTGAAAGGCACTCACGAGAAATATATAAGGCACCCTATACGAGAAAGCATAAAGAATGACTTGGTGCCAATGTATGAAAGACTGGCGAGTGAGACGTTGTTGAAACAATGTACTGGCCAGACTCAAAATGTAAATAAATGTGTCTACCAGGTGATGTGATCGAAGGCTTCCAAAACAATATTCTATCACAAACAAAGAATACACTACCTTGTGAGCAAAGGCATAACCCAATTCAATTTGGGGACATGCTATTCCACAGGCACTTACATTGGCCCCATTGGAAAGATGGTGAGAGACAAGACAGATAAGAAAAGAGAATTGGAGAGGAAATCACGACTGGATTCAAGAGAAGACCGTAGGACAAAAAGAGCAAGAAACCTGGAAGAGAGAAGAAGGCAAAACGTATGAAGCAGGAGGCTGGTAAAGTAATGAGTTAGATATAAGTGGCGAGGAGACGGAAGGCGCCCATCCCTGGGTAAACAAAAAAAAAACTCTCTCATGACCCACTTATGTCGATGATACCCCAGGGGTGAGACTATAAAGGTCGGTAAAGGCAAATTGAATATACTTTTTTATAAAATTACATTGAAACACCATGATATACTACATATACTCACAGTAGATTCCCTGGAAGAGGCCCTAGGAGGCCTGTAAACCTAATAAAGGGTAATTATCTTATAATTGATATATAATATGTACAAATACAATACAACAATAATATATCTTCCCCAAAAACAAAAACAAAATCATATGCTCTATGATATACATGTACTCACAGTAGATTCCATGGAAGAGGCCCTAGGGGGCCTGTAAACCTAATAAAGGGTAATTATCTTATAATTGATATATAATATGTACAAATACAATACAACAATCATATATCTACTCCAACAAAACAAATTGTATGCTATATAATTTATATTAGGGTATATCGCACTTTTATTTTAGTTTGCCATACACAGAAACATTTTCTTTAACCACGCAATAATAGAAAACGCCATTTCAGGTCTATCTGAGCCATTTCCCCCGGACTTTTTTTTTCGATTCTAAGACATTTTACTTTCTTTTGCGATTTCCAGAGATCATATCTTGGCAACTTCCAAGTGCATCTACATTTTGGTATATTGCTCTGCTTCGTTCCCCTTCTACACACTATATATAGGACTAGCCTACATAGCAACGGTAAAATGATTACATATTGCCCCCATCTCAGATATTTTGCAAGATTTGACATTTTACATGTCGAATTGTGCACTACCAATATATATATATGGTACGATTTTAGTTACTGGACACCTATTTGACAGGTACCACCGAGGATTTAATACATATTTGTTTTCGGTTTCCACGCATCCAACACCAAGCTACACCTTTTTCTGGTCCGGTAATAGTATTGAAAACGATATAATAACTTTTTAAATGTGGTTTTCGACGAGAATAAAACGGCGCGTTTGGGCCGAAAATCGGCGGCGGGGGGAGTCCGTCGTCGCAGTTTGTTTACCCAGGACGCTCGAGGTTACTACGGCCAGCTGTTTTACTTGCCCCCTGCTGGCCACATATATGACGATTATTATAATTCACGGGGGGGGGGTGAGGGGGGGCAGAGCCCCCCCTCAACCCTGTCCTGTATCCCACGGCCTATAACGCAAGTCTTTATCAAAAAATGGACCCAACAACTGGTTATATAAGCTTAGCCATTTGAAGTCGACCGCCAAGGCGGCGGGACCGGGAAGTCACTCCGAGCATAAAGTAAACAAAGCGACGCTACTTCCACAAACGCAACCGAGTTGTCTATATTTCGTCTCATATTATCATTATTAAAGTGTCCCCATTGCTTTTTTAGTGTTTCGTACACCAGAAAAGGGTGCAGCTTGGTGTTGGATGCGTGGAAACCGAAAAATAATATGTATTAAATCGTTGGAGGTACCTGTCAATTAGGTGTCCAGTAACTAAAATCGTAGCATATATATATATATATATATTATTTTTGTCAGCGCCTTCTATTATTCAATATGGGAAAACTAGATAATTTTGTTGTAGGGGATGCCATGCAAAAATTGCGGGTAAGTTGAACAATTTTCAGTGACTAGATGATTTTACAAATAGTGCAATGAAATTCTGCGCGCGCGCACGCACATAGAGAGCTGATTTTATCAGCGAGTCTTAGTATTTCCATTGGTAATAAGATGGCATACTGCCAGAAACACAATCTCTTATACAAGCTGACTTGGGGGTCAAAGGTTCAGCCTCATTAACCCGGGAACTGCAGGGAGACTCTTAAGAGTTCCCCCGGCGGACTGCGGGAAGACTCTTAAGAGTAAGGGAAAAAAAAAAATCAAAAATCCATTTAAAACACCGCCCCCCAAAAAAAAAAAAAAAAAATATTTGCCCCTGGGCCATGCCGAATATCACTCCTCCACCTCCCCTCCTTCCCCACTTTCCTCCCCTCCTTCAGTTATCACCTATTTTCCCTGTTATTCCCTTATTCTGTGGTCTATTTTCGTGCTAACATTAGCGAGTTAGTAGCAAGGCGTTGTCATCACTGTTACCAAGCGTGGGAAAGAGCGAGAGAGAGACTATTGCGTAACAGTGTCTCTCCAGACAAGGGGAGGGGAGGAGGGCAGGGAGGTTGCCTCAGCCATACATTATGTAACTCCCGGCCTGTATCGCCGATTTTGACCATCCAAACACTGTTTCCACTTGTTTTATTGTTGTAACAGGTTAATACCTTTATAATCAACCTATAATAGGCACATATGGATAAGTATTAATGCTATTTATGGTAAAATAACGATGTTAGTGATGGGAACAGCTCAAATACGTCAGCACAGGAGTGTGGTGTCTCATACCCCCCATGCGCACTTCTTAGGTTAAGAGCGGCCTAGGCGGTAATTTCTATGTACCGCCCAGCGTTTTTTTTTTACCATAAATGGGGTTGTTTCCGTGCTCTTTTTCATGCATAAACAAGACCCAGAGCGTAATACAAGTATGTATCCCTGAAAGGGCGTAAATTGAGCTTTCCAATGACACCCGAACCATCCTTCTACGATCACTGGTTGTCTTGCAACGATCGTGCAACCGAAGGGCAAAAACGGTAAAATACGGCAATTTCTTTATATAATTACGTATGTAGCGAGGGAGAGAGGGTGGAGGAGGGTGCAGTAAATCTCAGTAGGTCCACGGCGGCCGTGGCGAGCGGTCAGGAGGTAATCTATGCTCCTCCCACCGCTCCACTCTCTCTCAGAGCACATTACGTCCTCAAAATTGCATTCGACAATAGCCGGGCCCCGCATATGGGCACCTTTTCTTTCACTCGACAATAGCCGGGCGCCGCCAAAGAAGGGTTAAAAGCACTGATAATATCAACCATCAACTTCACAGCACACAACTACTTACGCCTACAACACTATACGGGGAGGTGTGGTGGTGTGGTCTTGCCACTGGCCTGGTAATCCAAAGGTCCCGGGTTCAAATCCAGATGTATCAATGGGAAGATATTATTGGGATGGAATTTGTGCTGTACCTGGTATCAGTGCATTACCACAAGCCCACCGAAACGTCAATAAAATACCCTCATTGTTCCCTGATTAAATAGCACTGTATGAATATTCCCATATTCAAAATATGCTATAGGGGTGCAATGCCTGGCGAGTTATCTGCTCAACAGGTGGCGTTGTGTGTGTAAGTGTGAGAGTCCGAGTGTAGGGGGTGAGACAGTGAAGCACGGGAACGAGGTGGCTTCAGAGATGGGGTCGTTTCGGGCCATGAGTGAGCACCGTGCCTCATGTGAAGGCAAGATGGCAGGTGCTCGTTGTACTCTACGTGCTTCACATGTCTCACTCCCTAGACTGGAACAAGACCTCACAGGCTTCACTGTTCATTGTACAGCGGTGAATGTTAAGGCTCTCAGCCTATGCCCGAGAGGAAGTAAGCTGGAATATAGGAAAAAATAAAAAATAAATAAAATAAATACATTCATCGAGAGGAAAACCCGGTTTTGGCCGTGGCCTTTCTTAGGAACTCGGGGCTGTTCGACCAGGCAGCCTAGGGAATGACTAGTACAGTACTACCATCAAGTTATAAAATTATTATAAAATTAAATGACTTATAAATATAAAAAAAAATATAACTGTCTAAGCGTACCTAATGGAAAAAAAACTGGCCAAGAGAACACACAAAATACTACCACCACCATATAGACATGTACCCCCTGTAATCTACCCGCTGCAGATGGAAGAAAAGGGTAGAAGAAATCGTAGGGCAGCTTGACATCCAGGGAGGGTGGACTGGCATAAGCTGCTTGGGCCGGTCGCGTCACGTCATTGAACGATACGGACGACACCAACTCAACATTCCGACTCACCGTAAGGCACTCCGGCGAAATACAAGGCATACGGTTACAATTCAAGGCGCTACAAGGCATACGGTTACAGTTTAAGGCGTTACTGCAAGGGAATTCAATACTCTGAGGTCCCCCGTAGCGCAAAACATCCCCCACGACCTTCGCCTGAGGGTTTGGAAGAGCCCCCTGTAAGCTGTAGGCCACCTTCACGTGTAGTGAGAGGGTCAGGTCCCAACACCCGAGGTTTGTCGACGTCCCATCTGGCATGAGAGGTAAGACCACAGCTGTTTAATTGTATACATTACTTTAAATATCTATCTATTGATCTAACTACCAATCTATATCCCCCTACCAAAGAATACAAAAAAAAACATTGCCACCATGCTCTCCCTGCTGAATGGCTGGGCTAAGGTGGGTGCCCTGATGATCAGGGACTTTAGTGAAAAGTTGCCACAGATTGCTAGACTGTACCATTCACCAACAGCACTGGTGTCAGCAAATAGCACACTGGCTGGCCCGAAACTCGAACCGTCAACCTCATGGATTGCAGGCGAGTGCTCTAAGACCTGTGGCCATTAATAAGAATATACTGTAGTAAGTATATAGTGGCGCACCCCCCCCCCCCAGCTATGGGGTATGTGCCTGAGTATATACATACTGTACATATATACAAGTATATAGTAAGAGTATAAAAAGCTAATACAGTATACAGTATCACTAATAAGAAGTAAAACATTACTATCTCAACTACATCCTTTTTCACTCTACTATACAAAATACTGTACTTATGTCCCTCTTTATCTCTCTCTCTCCCCCTGTCCATCCCTCATTCTGTCTCCATTACCTGATACAGTTCTAGGAACCTCTGGGGTCAGTATAGGCAGCCAATCACCAGCGTTGTTTACACTCGAGTCTCCGTAGCTCGCCACTCTCACCATACTCAAATCTGTGGGGTAATAGGGGGTGCTCCCTTAGAGTGGTATTCTTAAACAATAGTTTTCCCTTCGCAGCGCCGTTATTGGACGAAATAGCTTGACAAATACGCTAGCTTCAGAAATGGGAGTGCTACTCCGTCTAATCTCTATAAACAACACTCATTCCCATAATATTCGTTCAGCGCTGCGAAGGGAAAAAAATGCTTAAGAATACCACTCTTAGCCTCTACACTCAAACAATAATTATTTTTTTAAATGCTGGGTGAGAAGGGAATTGTGCCCCTGAAAATATCTGGGGTTTCGAACCCGGGTCAGTAGGCCTCCCGCGCTACCACTGTACCACGCTCTGACATAGAATAAGGAAACCATCTTGGTTCTCTTTTGAAGAACCAGGAGGGCTATGGCTTCATACACGTGGTGAGTTTATTAGACTTACTACCAGTGACAATGGCTGGGGCAGTGCTGGAGGCCCATCCTTGGTCTAAGGGTCTTCTCCTGGGCGACCTAGATGTGTGTGTATTTGTATTTTGTTTTTTGTGTTGTGTTGTCCCTGTTCAGGCTTTGTCTCGAGTCGGCCAACCCCCGCTATGGAGTATGTGCCTGAGTATTATACATACATACGGTTTTGGTTCGTTTGTTTTGCAAGTTCTACATTTTAATAACGGTGACTTTAGTGTTGTTGCAAATACCTGCTTCCGCCAATGTGGGTCCCAGCAGGAGGTGCAGAAATCTACTCTGCAGTCCTTCACAATTGGTCAGGTCCTTCGGGGTCACAGCCACAACACACCCTGACCTCACTGACTCTCCAAAGTTGACCTGGGTTCGACGGTCACACACCCCCTCCCCCCCGCTGCTGAGAGTAAGGTCAGCCAGTGTTTGGGGTCGGTGTTGAGGGATATGGCCTCTTGTCTCTGATCTGTAGGTGGGTTGAGAGAAGGAATGATATACTGTATACAGTACAGTCAAAACCCATTTACTTCTTGCATTTTGTGTCTCAAGTTGGCCACCCCCAGCTAAAAAAAAAAAAAAAATGGGGAATGTGCAGGAGTACAATATTATAGGTTTGACTCCTGTAAGGAGATAAAGAAAACCTAATATTTAGTAGTGGCCCCGTAATCATTGACGAACATGCCTATTACATAAGGCATCCTCTTCAAACACTAATCCGCCGTAGTTTGAATCTACCGCGCAGAGCATTTAAAAACTGAGGAGCCTTCATCATGAGCGCACGCGACCTCACTCATGGCTTCAGTCATTATGAATTGGGTTCTCACTACGAAAAAACTTCGTAAAAAATAAAAACAAAAAGAAAATAAGAATAACTATCCAATAAGCTTTCCATCATATCGTGGATGTACTTGTGTGGATCTCTGACCAGATGCTGATTCAGGCGTCATTCCTCCTTCACTGACATATCAAGTAAACCAAAATCCTCAATACATCAACGAATGGGAAGGGGACGGTCGGGAGGGCCCCAGTCGTCAATGATTACGGGGCCACTACTAAATATTAGGTTTTCTTTATCTCCTTACAGGAGTCAAACCTATAATTTATTAGTGGCCCCTCCATCATTGACGAACATGCCTGATTTCTAAGACTGGAGGGGGACATTCGTAATCATATCATAACTCTAGAAAAGTAGATAATAAAAACAACCACATAGTATTCTTACTTTTGAAAATATATTTAAACATGGCGTAGGCCGAAAATATACAAGAAAAAGGGGTTCAGGCAGGTGCGTGCTTCAAAGAAGCCTGCCTGACAAAAAATGGGTAACCCTGAAGATTCTGAACACAGATCTGTAGTTACAAAGGCACCCCACTCAACGAGTGGTGACAAAAATAACAAGTTATAAGTTTATATGTGCACATAATAAACCCCAAAATAATCGTGGAGATAAATTGCAAAGGATCTCCACTGTTCTAATATTAAATTGCTTTCGCAGCTAAAACTACTATAACAACACCGTTGTTTTGTACTAACATTGTACTAGCACAATTTCTCGCTGAGAAATTTTCATATCACATTAACCTTAAATTGTATCACAGCTCTCATACTCCGGCGGGGTCTAGGGTGTCCTATGTCAACTGACTGCACCCCCCCCCCCCCCCCCCTTCCCGTGAAAGTAAACAAAAGTGACTGCAGGGCCACCTAGACCCTCTGCCTTAAAGCTATACATGGTAAGGAAGGTTTGTCTAGAGCAACTGACAAGTATCTAGACAAAAACGTATGATTAGACGCCCACAACTGAGTGGACGCGATATCTTCTACTGAAAAAAATTTCAGGAAACGTAAAGAGGCTGCCCATTTGCGTAAATCGTGGGCCCGACCCACAACGCCGGGATTACTCTCTTTAATGACTTCGACCAGAAGAGAGGCTAATCGCCGTTTAAGTAAGCGTTTACCCGTACTTGCTACCCATAAAGCACCTTGGGGGTTTAGAGGAGCTACTCTCAAATATTTGGTTAGAGCTTGCACTGGACATAGATTATGATGCACCTTTCCCCTTTTTAACGCCGGCACCGTGAACTCAGAAAACACGTGTGCACTGTGCTCATTCTTGGCTACAAAACCTGGGGAAGGTGCAATGTAAATACATTCATTAAGTCTACCAAACCTAAGGCAATTAGGTGTGTTGCTCATCGCCGCCAGCTCAGACACTCTGTTCCCGGTGGCCAAAGCCAAAAGGAAAACCGCCTTTTTTAAGAGTAATGCAAAGTCTGCAGTATTTTGGTACAGACGAGAGTGAAGTAAAGACAAAGCTTTGTCCAGAGACCAAGTACGCATGAGCTGACGGGGAGGTGGGCCAAGTTTAAACAAGCTCTCATAAAACCTGTTTCCTCCGCCACCGGTATGGAGAGACCTGTAAGGTCTAAAAAGGGCACTCTAATCGCAGTTAAGTGATTTTTTAATGTTACCACAGATAAATGTTTCTGCTCAAACAGATAATTTAAATAATTGAAAACTAAAGCCACTGACGGCACAGTCTGTTCCGTTCTGATGATCCAGGAAGTAAAGGCTTGCCAATGTGAGTGATACTGTCGTTTCGTAGACTGAGTATATTGATTGATTAATTTATTGGTCACATCTCTACCGTATGGTGCTAGCCACTTGGCCTCCTGAATGTCCATAATGCAAAAGTCAGCGAGGTCGCTAGGTTGCCAATCGTGTCTAAGTGGAAATACCCGACCGGGAGCGATACCGGGTCCGGGCACCACGTTTTCAATTGCTGGTACCACAACTGCGCCGGCCACAGGGGCGCGATTAGCGAGACTAAGCCTCGATAATCTCGTAGTTTGTTCACTACGTGGCACATTAGTGACGCATCTGGCGGCGGAAACAGATAGATGGAGATCCATCTGTTCCAGTCTGTCACTAGGGCGTCTGGCCCCCCTGCCGGCGTTTTCGCCCGGCGGGTGAGGTATAGAGGGAGTTTGTGAGTCTCCTCGGACGCAAAAAGATCCACTTGTGGATGGGAGAGCTCTGCAATCATTAGGTTGAAAATGGGTTGCTTGAGCTCCCATTCTACTGTCGTGCTCTGTCTCCGGGACAGAGCGTCTGCCCAGACGTTCGCTACGCCTGGGAGATAAGATGCGTGAAGGTAAATGTCTAGTCTGTTGGCTAGAGTAAAAATCTCTTCCGACACGTTTAGCAACCTCCTTGACCTCGTTGACCCTTGTTTCTGAATACAGTGAACTGCATTCAGATTGTCCATTCTGAAGGCCACCGACTTGCCCCGTAACGCCGGGCCGTGAGCCTGAAGGAAATACAAGGGGACTAGTAATTCTTTGACATTGATGTGAGAGACTTCTAAGTGGGACCAAAGCCCCTGACCCTGGTGCCCCTGATTTGACTGAAATCCCCACCCTATTGTGCCTGACGCATCCGTGTCTACCCATACCGTTGGTGGAGGAGAGGTCCATGACATTATTGAGTGCAACGTTTCCCTCTTTGCCCAGACCGCTAGTAAGGTGTGGATTAATTTCGGGATGGGCCATAATTTTCCCGCCGGTAAGAGCGGGAAATATTTGTTGCCTTCCAATATTAATCGTTTTACTTTCAACCGGCCCAACTTGACAGTTAGTTGAATCCAGTTGAGAGAGCCGACCAGAGACTCCCAGACCCTCCGCGTCGTAGTCAGACTGTGAAGAAACATGAACAGTTTCCTGCGAAACCTGTTGCGATTGTCCACACTCTGACTCAGAGTGAGAGTGGCCGTGTCCCAGACCAGCCCTATCCACTGAATTACTCGTGAGGGAACAAGGTTTGACTTTACCAGATTTACCTTGAAGCCTAGAGTTTTGACATGATTTAAAATGATATTGACATGTGTTATGCATAATTGTTGTGTCTCTGCCACCACCAGCCAGTCGTCTAGGTACTGTACCACAACACTCTGATTCCCTGTTTTAACAATGGCATCAGGGCTTGCCGGACTAATTTCGTGAATAATCGAGGTGCTAGGTTCAAGCCGAACGGCATCCTCTGAAAAACAAAATTTTGGTGCCTGATCCGTAAGGCCAAAAACCTTTGAAATCTTTTGTTGACCGATACGTGCCAATAGGCGTCTGTCAGGTCTAGTGAACACATCCAACCTCCCGGCGGAAGTGTTAGCCTGATTTGGTGTACTGTTAACATTCTGAAAGATTCGTTGTGAATGTGAAGGTTCAGATAAGACAGGTCTACGACCGGCCTCATCTGAACACTGTCCCTTTTGGGAACCAAAAATAGTTTGGACGTGAATACAGGGTAATTTGGGGGGACCGGGATGATGACATTCTTGGCAATCATTTCCTGGACCAGTGACTCCACCTCTAAAGAAACAAAATTCGCCGTTGTCGGCTGACGTAAGCGAGGTCGCCGGAGCCACTGCCAAGTGATGCCTTTGCGTGCCACCATCCGTGCCCAAGTGTTTAATGGCCATGCTTGGTGACACGTTCGGAACGACCCAGTTAGCAGACAAGGGTTCGCCGGCTGTACTACCCTCGGGTCCTCCAGCCTTAACCCTCCAGCCCCGGCTATGTATTAT
This sequence comes from Paralithodes platypus, assembly GCA_032716605.1. NCBI lineage: Eukaryota > Metazoa > Arthropoda > Malacostraca > Decapoda > Lithodidae > Paralithodes > Paralithodes platypus. The sequence continues at coordinate 28,496,761 of CM064522.1, read as the reverse complement.
ATATATATTCCTCGAAACCCGGGTGTTTTGGCCGAAAAACGTCTAGGCTAGGCTACCGTATATTCGTTAATCAGACTGCTTCCCGCATTCCCGCGCATCCCCAAGTGTAGCTGTGTTATTTACCTGTAGAATGGCATTAAGTAGAGCTCTCTAAGTCAACTGGTTGAGCTGTGATGATGATTTCATTGGAGATAACTTTATGGCCAAAACAGCCACTTTACACCACTTTTCGATACTTAACAACAACATACAGGCACGAACAAGCGACGCTCTCCTTCTTGTGGCCGGAGATGCGGGGCGTCGGTCCAGCCGGCTGTTGTTTACATGCGTCGGACCGACGTCTCGCACACGAAGCTCACAGGCTTTCAACCACTGGGCGTTCAAGAGGCCTTCCGGGTACCTGTTATATGCTTTTTTATGGGCGTTCAAGAGCCCTTCCGTGGTGAGAGGGTTAAGGTTGGCACCGGATGAGTGAGAGACTTTAGTTTTTTGATGGTGGGGTTGGTGGTGCTGGACGCTTTGCCGGCTGGCTGGTGTTGGCCGAAGACTGGCCCTGACCTGGCTTATTCTGGCCGCGTCCTCTCTGACCTGAAAACCTACTCTGTCTATGCCTGTACTGACCTTGGGGGGAGTGGGAGGACTTAGGCGGAAGAAAGGGTTTAGATCCCCCTGGCTGAGCTTTAGCGGTTGGCCTGGGTTTGGGGAAGTTAAATGCAGGTTTCTTAGAAGGGGTGGGACTGTGCTTGAAAGCCTGTGCCATATTGAACACCGTTCGCCACACTTCAGGGGACATTAGAGAGGGAGTAAGCACTGGTGACATGACCACCTGATTCGCAATGCGATCAGGAAGCTTGCGAACTAAAGACATTCTGAGATCTTGTCTTGCTCGTACCGCCTCAAGCAAGGCGGTGCGTATGTCACCCAAGGATTGGATTGACGACTGGAGGAGCAGTCGCCGGGATAATTCAACCGATCTCCTGGCATCCGAGTGGACCGCAGTAAAGACTTAGCCACCTGTTGAGACACTATGTACTGAGAGAACAGGCGAAAAGCTTTCCCCCTTAGCCTAAATTCTCTGTCTAGGTGAGTAGGGGTAGGGGTAGTGAAAGGGTCTTTTAGCTCACAAAGATTAATCTTAGGGGCGGCTAGGAAAGAAAACAAAGCTGACGGGACTCCGCCGGCAGAACCTACTGGCATGGAGAACCACGAATGAGTATCTTGAGGGATCTGGTGGGAAGATTTAGATGTAAATGTGGTTGCAAAGTTTTGAGCCTCTACCTCCCAATCTACCCAAGGTCCTGGACCCAACTGCCCCACCTTCAAGACTGGATTAGCTGCTTCGTCTGTGACGGTCTGTAAATCAAGTTCAGGAGTGAGAGCTGACAGTTTTAATATCATTAAACCCATCCAGCTTAGACCAGTCTGAAAATAGTTTTGAAGCTGAGGCAGGGGGTAAAGCTGGCTTAGAAGCATACACAAAATAGTCTTGGTGATAATAACTAGGTATAGCCTTGATGTTTACGTCTAGTACATTTCCCAAAATATCCAAAGCCCTTAATTTCTTTGATTTATTGCCCTGGATGACCCACTCACGCGGTACTGGGAGTTCCCCTGACAAGGTAGGTTGGGCGAGCTCTGGTTTAGTGGGGGTCAAAAGGACCCATGACTCGTCTGGTCCATAAAGCAAGGGCATAGCTACCTTTCTGAGAGGCGCCTTGTCTAGAGGGGGTGGATTGACATCCGTTATGACCCTTACATTTGAAGTTGTCAATGCCGCCGTAGCAGGCCTAGTAACCACTAATGTTGACAGAGTGGGGGATTTAGGGATCTTAGATAAAGCAATCGAAGTCATCAGAGGCCGTACCGTAGAACTTGTCGTGGGAGCCCCTAAGTCCATTGTGGGGGTTTCCTGTTGTTGGCCAAAAAATTTAAATAAAGCATGAGTAAGCAGCCCATTAATTTCTTGCGCAGTAACAAATTGGTTTGATGATGAACTTACAGGTGAATCATTAATATCCTGCGCGGCGTCTAAGCCTGAGCCTGACTCTTGCCCTTCCATCTCCGAAATTATTGAAACCTCGTCTTTCTCCTCCTGATCCTCCTGAGAAGACCCCGCCGAAGCTGGGGTACCTTGTTGCCAAGATAAGTCAGGAATAGAGGATGGGATCGCCGCGTCCCTGTGGACATCAGCTACTGTGTGACTCGTTTGAGTCGGACGTGGGTGGTCAGACCCTGGCTGAGCAAACCGCCAAACACCGAGGCCCTGGCCTACACTCTCTTGGGAGTCTGAAACATTCTCAATTACTGAACCCCCTGAACTCTCCAATTCCAGGGTTAAAATATTAATGGGTAAATCCTCTTTAGGGACAGGCACCGCACTGGATCCTTGAGACCTAACACAAACTCTGTCTGGGGTAGAGGTACGATGAGAGGCACTAGAAGCTGGTGAATGTAGGGAGGACTTTCGTTTATGGGAATCCTTTTTGGAGGATTTATGGCTACGGTGTGACCGTGAACTACTCTTAGATTTGGAGGATTCATCGCCGTGACCACTGGTGGAACCTTCCGTCCTACTCTTCTTACTCGCTGGGGAAGAGGCAAGACTAGATGACTGGCGTCTGAGAGGTGACCTAGACCGAGATCTCGCCCGAGACGAGGAGGCGGACGCCGGGGGTGTAGGCTCTCTTGGACGTTTCGGTGTAGCAGCAGAAGATACAGAACCCTGACCAGTCTCCGCCGGCTTATGACACGTGACTCTAGAGGAACGTTTAGGGGGAGGGTGTTCAAAGAGCAATCTATCCCAAAGAGGGACGTTGTCACATTGAAGTGATTTATGTGCAACAATTGTAGTGTAGGCTGACATCTGTTGCCTAACTTCTCTTAACGCTACTGCCGCGGTCTTATCATTGTCGCAAAGGACCTTTACAGCTAATTGGGAGCAAAAAGAACAATTACGCATTACCCAGAGACCCCTTGAACGGTCTAGACATTTAACACACCTTATGCAAAGAGTATGCGCAAAAATAGGGATACCAGCACAAGCAGGGGTAGTGCATAAAGCAAAGACTGGGGCCAAGGTAGCCATGACAGAGACTGGTGGGGAAAACTACCGCCGGGTCTGTATTGGTCCGCCGGAGCCCAGCTCTGGAAAAAAAAGAAAATTTCCAGGAATTAATGCTCATAAGGTTAACCCAACATGTTCGCACACAAGTGTTAATAACCCACCGGATAACGAGATGTAATGACACAACGATCACAGCTCGCTACGCGGCGGGGTTCAGAATATCTAAACAAATCTTTTAAAGAAAGTGAAGAATACCCTCTGACATAATATAACGGTCCAGCATGGCGATTATAGTCTTTCTGGTGGTGACTGTCTCAAGATTCAATTTTGGAACAAAAACAACCCCCCATAAAGACGCCGGCCCTTGAAATATTTTAGTAGAATAACACAGGGCAGGCTGATACGAGATCTGATTTCTAACGAATTGTCACAACAAGATCGCCGTAAGTTTGAAGGCGGCGATACCTAATCGTATCACTAAATTAAGTGGTTAAATCGAAATTGAATTGTAAATTCCTTATTTCCTCCACCTAGGAGCCGGGTGTGAAAAACGCCGGGTGTGAAAAACGATGTTAACCCCACTTGAACCTTCAATCGCCGTAAGTGTAAAGGCGGCGATACATATAGTACCACTTAAAAATGGATTGGTTAACTAACTGAATGACTTAGTTGTTCATCCCACCCTACCAAGGTACACCCGCCGGGTGAGATGTCAAAACGTTAACCCCATAAGTTCCTGTCCCCACTTCTTTGTAAAAGATCGCCGGGGAGGAAAGCCCTTAACAACAGCTAGGTTTTTCATGTGGTTTGTAAAACCGGGTAGAAAAACTACATAACGTATGTTCGCATGAACAAAGTTTTATAGATGGGTACAGCCATTCCGCCGGGAATCAAAGGGGGCCTGAAACCAGGCACCAACACAGAGACGCAGTCCTGGAGAGCCACAGACACCTCATCGCCGGGGACACAAGCCTGTGTTAAAACCACGTGTGGCCCAACACGGCTCTCGGCCGGGTTTTTTTCATGGTGAAACCGAGAAAAAACCCGCCGGAAGGAAACCCACCCCGATCAGACACCATCTGAACGTACAACGGACACGAGGGAAGCCACGCACGACTAACCTAAGTCCACACAATAATCCGTGGAATTAGCCAATACACAACTAAACCAGGAAACAAATATAGTCCGAGGAATTAGCCAATACACAACTAAAACCCGGATACACACGACACAGTAGGGCATATTTATAAAATAAACAATAACACTTGTACATGTGGCAAAGCTACGAGCGGCTGGCTAGGCCTAAGTAGACGGCATCATAAATGTTGAAATATACACAAAACACTGGAAATATCACAACAGGAACCACCGCCAACACACCACTGTAGCAAATACTTCCGGCAAAGGGAAGACTGACTCGGGACCCAGAAAAAACTTCACTAAGTGAAGAAAAATACGCTGGGAACGTCAGAAGCAAAGCTTACCTCATCAGAAAGATAAAAGGCAGCAATAATTAACGCGTAATGAAAGCCACCTGCATCACAAGCTAACTCAACTGTGAAAAAGTTCACATGTCCACAACAGGACCACGAGGGTACATCCGAAATAGATGCCCCAAATACACGACCCAAAATACACTGCACTGCGGGCAACCAGCCCAGGACACTCCTGCTACGCATATCCTAACCTTACTCGATACATCCCGGAGTAAACAAATGAGAAAAAACTCACTAGGGACGCAGCAAATGCGGAACCAGCGGAGCGTGGGGAGACACGTCCGGGCAGGCTGAGCGCAGAGCAGAGAAGGAGGAATGACGCCTGAATCAGCGTCTGGTCAGAGATCCACACAAGTACATCCACGATATGATGGAAAGCTTATTGGATAGTTATTCTTATTTTCTTTTTGTTTTTATTTTTTACGAAGTTTTTTCGTAGTGAGAACCCAATTCATAATGACTGAAGCCATGAGTGAGGTCGCGTGCGCTCATGATGAAGGCTCCTCAGTTTTTAAATGCTCTGCGCGGTAGATTCAAACTACGGCGGATTAGTGTTTGAAGAGGATGCCTTATGTAATAGGCATGTTCGTCAATGATGGAGGGGCCACTAATAAATATAGATAGATAGATTTTGTTTTTATATTTCATAGTCCATTAAATCAAAGACCCTGACAAGTGAGGCAGAGTTCCGTATGGAGCTCAGTGGTCTGGTTAATCTGCTCTACATAACCTAACCTAATCTTAACAGGGATGCCTGGAACACCGCCATTAGGACGTGAGACAGGCTGGGAAATTAGGTATAGCCCGGCAGCCCGGCTAGCCCGGATATGTTGCCGGGCAAGTGCTTTTTAATGTTGGTCTGCCCGGCGGTTGCCCGGGGGACAAGTCAAATTTTTTGCCTTTTAACCCTTGAAAAATGCTAAAATTAATATAAAAACAAACATACACACTTTCCATAAATATAAATAAAGTATAAGAGACAGGCAGATGTATCTACTATTTCCACTTTCAACGACCATTGGTTACTGGTAATGTAACGGCTGGTTTTCGATTAACGTTAATTTCACGTCACTATTCTCTCTATCTCCTCTCCTCCTCCTCCTCCTCCTCCTCCCCCCCTCCCCGTAGGCCTACATAATATTATAACCGTTGGACAGAGAAGAGGTACTTCCGAATAGGCGGCTCGCTCGCCGCTCTTTATCAATAACATTAGTGTTTCAATTATCGCCGGGGAAGCACGTGTTTAGTGAGAAAATGTACTATAATGAGTGTGTCTAAGAAATAACAGGCTTCCTTGACAAGATTCTTAACACTAAAACAACCACCATCAACAAGTACAACTAGGTAAAACCGTTGTTTTAAAATAGTTTGTTAACTTTTTTGTATCTAGCCTAGTCAGTCTGTCAGACGATAGATTTCTCTTATTGACTCGCCTCTTAAGTGAAAATTGTTGGTAAGCTACTCCACCTATGTTTTCTACCTACGATATTTACTTAATGTTACAAAAATGTGTTTATAAACAATCTTAAGGATTTAGTTACACAATTTTTAATAAAAAAATATATATATATGATACTCTGCAGTCTCTGTTCTCCTACTGTACAATGTAAAGTATGCCTAAATAAAACTATATTTATTGCCAGACAACTTGATCCCTGAGGGGATGGCCACAAACTAAGCTCCAGCATAGAGGCAACGTTCAGTTCGTTCGATTTTGTATCTTGTTTCGTGGGAGTGTTGGTAATTGATAATGTCTAACCGCGAATTATTATTTGTGTTTGGGGGTTCAAGTGAAATGTGTGTTATCATACTGTTGGAATGGCTGTGGTGGTGAATTTAGTTTGTAACCAGTGTAATCAATTCGATCATGCTGATCAGGGTCTTGTATTCACGTTGTAAATACAACACTGGTCTACTTCACCCCTAATGTCTGCCATTGCAGACATTGGTTGGGAGGCCATGGGCTTAAGTAATAAGTACCGAGTGTCGAATGTCGATTAAAGATGACTTTATCACTCACTTTCTGGACATATTTCTATTTTCTATATAGCCTAAAAAAAAAAAAAAAAAAATATCAGCTATATTTAATAAACTAAAGCTAGTCCTTCGCTTTCATTAGAGATGTGAACCATGAATTTTGCAATATAATATCTACACTTACACACACACACACACATACAGACAGACAGACACAGATAAATAGATAGATAGATATTAGATAGATAGATAGATAGTTATTTATTTAGTTCAGATTTCAGAATGAGTTTTCTGCAGAGGTTTACCTTACTTAATATTCAACATAAGTATGATTTCATAAGTTTTCTATAATATAACTGTACACTGACAGCTTATTACTTACTGGTACCGTATTAGTTATTTTTGACATATTAATTCGATAACTAATCATCTGATGGTATTGCATTGTTTTTAACTTTGTCACTGTCTTTATATGCTAACTTGTGAAAGCTATTGTTTTGCTATGTGCAACCTTTGTATTCCCCTAAGAAAATAAATCTATTGAATAAAACAAAATAACTAACAAACATTATATACTGTATATACAGTATATAGCATAATTTGTATTAATTCAACAAATTTCATATTCAGGGCAAGTACAAAAATATCAGGGCAAGTAAGGAATATATCAGGGCAAGTAAATTTCTGAATTCACTAGCCCGGGGCAACTAGATCTGGAACACTAATTTCCCAGCCTGCGTGAGACCAGAACTGCGCTTTTTGTGGAGCACTCAGTCTTTAAATTTGTGTACGATGACTGGAAGACTAGCATAATAGTCCCCCTATATAAGGGCAAAGGGAAAAGAGGAGTGTGTGGTAACCACCGAGGAATATGTCTTCTAAGAGTAGTAGGGAAGGTATACAGTAGGGTAGTGATTCAGAGAGTGAGTGAGAATGGAGAAATGGATAGGCGACGAGCAGGGAGGTTTTTAGGAAGGGAAGAGGATGTGTAGAATCAGATTTTTACCCTGAATTGTGTTGTGGAGAAATATCTGGAGAAGAAACAAAAGGTGTATGTTGCCTTTATGGACTTGGAGAAGGCCTATGACAGAGTGGATAGAGAAGGTTTGTGGAAAGTACTTAGAATATACGGAGTAGAGGGCAAGTTGCTGAAAGCAGTGAAGAGCATGTATGAGGGTGCAAAGGCGGCAGTACGTGTGGAGAGTGAGCAGAGCGAGTTCTTTGACCTGAATGTTGGTTTGAAACAGGGGTGTGTGATGTCCCCGTGGTTGTTTACTGTATACAGTATATGGATGGAGTCATGAAAGAAATACTATCAAGAGCAGTGGATGTTGGTGTATCGCTGAAAACGGAGGGAATTGAGTGGAAGCTACCTATACTGCTGTTTGCGGATGATACAGTTCTGATGAGTGATAATGAATGGGAGTTGCAGGGTCTGGTAAATGAGTTTGGAACAGTGTGCGAAAAACGGAATTTGAAGGTAAATGCGGGGAAGAGCAAGGTTATGGTCTTCGAAAGGGGTGAAGTCACAGAGTGTGAGGTGAAGCTGAACGGTCAGGCTATGGAGATCGTCAACTCTTTTAAGTATCTGGGCAGTGTGTTGAGTAAAGATGGGACTATGGATGAAGAAGTTCGGGAGAGGGTTGTAGGAACGCTAAAAGCAGTAACAAGAAATAGGGTGGTCAGTATGGAAGTGAAGAAGTCCTTGCATGACAGTGTGGTAATCCCGACACTGACTTACGGAAGCGAAGCATGGACGTTGGTTGAGAGACTCAGACCAAGAGTGAGAGCAGTGGAAATTAATTACTTAAGGAGTGCGTGCGGAGTTACATGGAGGGATACAGACTAATGAGGAAGTAAGAAGGTGTGGTGTGGAGGTAGATGTGCTGGAAAGTGTGAAAAGGAACAACTTGAGATGGTTCGGCCATATGGAACGTATGGGAAGCGAGAGAATGACTAAGAGGGTGTACGAGAGCGAGGTGGAGGGACAGAGAGGGAGAGGTAGACCGAATGAGAGGTGGAAGGATGGAGTGAGGAAGTACATGAACGAAGGCGGTGCTGGTTGGGGGGAGGGGCGTCGACTGACTGGGGACAGAGGTGCATGGGGGCGGTTCGTTCGGGGATCACGGCGTCAGGCAATAGATAGATGTATCTATAATATTACAGGTATAGCAAAATCAATTAAAACAAAAATCTTTAATCACAACTCACCATCCTCAGTAATATTCCCAACCAGTGTCCCCATAATGAGAGGCTTCCCTGTGATGTACCCGGGCCGTCCACTCCTCACAAACACCGCCCCACCATCAAGCTCCGATGCCCACACAAACTCACTCCCGAACGTCTGGCGCAAATAGTCTGTCCTGTCTGCTGGTAGATCGGTGAGGCGGATGTGGGCTCGAACCTCAGTGATCCCTAGACTACCGTTATGCGTGAAGATCAAACGAACGCTCTTAACCACATTGCCGCACACGTCGCCTTTGTACGCTGGCTTGGGGAGATTTCCGACGCTCGTTTCGGTGCAGTTATCGTCTTCACTACTACACAGGAATATCTTTAAAGGTACTAAGGCCTTTTCATTTACGCTAGACATCAGCTTAGCCCTCAACATCTCACTTATGGCCGAAATCTGCAAGGCTCGAGATTCCGACACGAGATCATCCTTTCCGCTTTCGGCCAAGACCTGCGAGTCTATGTGTCCTCTCTCCAGCTTCTGCGATTCGAGTTCTCCGCTGGGAACGTTGAGAGGGAAGTCGGTGGTGATGGTCTCTTTGTTAAGCAAGGAGTCGGTTGTTGACGGGAGCTCTGTGGTCGTTGGTGTTTCTTCACTGTCTTTTCTTCACCACTTATGTTCTGGGGTATACAAAACAAAACACTATTAGTTATTTTAACCCCTCCAACCCGGATGGGCTCTTGAACGCCCATAACAAACTCGGCCCGCGCAACCCGGAAGGGCTCTTGAACGCCCATTGCTTGCATGCGTGCTTTCGAATGCCGCGCGTACATTTTCGGTATCGTGGGACGGTAGGTGGCGCCACCAGGCGTAAACTCCGCCACAGCAACAGTATCTACCCCGACGCCATCATGGACAGTACGCCAAATAGTGATTCCGCTGTGTCCGATACCGTGCTTCCTACGACGCCCTTGCTTGTTCGTCGCGCCTTACCCCGACGCCATCGCCTAAATGTGTTATCTCCCGGAGGTATTGAGACGACATTGAGACTTTATGAGCGAGCTGATGCCAAGCATAATGTTGATGATGAAGTCAGTGACGACTCCAGTAATTATAAGTCGAGTGATTATGGCCATGAGAGTGATAAAGAAGAGCAATTCCTGGGATTTGCGAGAGAACATGACAGTGATGAGAGTGATGAAGGTGATGTACCAGTTGTTGAGGAAGCTGGTTTACCTAAAGACAGTGAACTTGAGAGAGTGAGCGAGTGGGAGAGTTCAAGGTCACTCACCAAATTTTGCTTAAGTGACACGACGCCAAGCCCTTCCCCTGGTAAATCGCCTTTCAAGCTACATTTGTATAAGCAGAAAATACATGAGAAGGCGGCCGCGGAAGCTAGGGAACAAGCAAAACTACTTGGTGAGGATGAGGCTGTGAGTGAGGGTCAGCGTGGTGACCCTTCTCGTCCGCCATTGTCTCCCTTATCTACCCACGCCACCCAAGATGACCCGGATGCCCCGCATTCTTCCCCACCACCCCCACCATTGCCAAGGGTTGAGGACCCCACACTTTCGGCCTATTTGCCTCCTAGGTCCCCCGACAGGAGACATACTGCTGCCGAAAAGGGGAAAGGTAGGAAATATACCAAGAAAATTAAGAAAAGTAAGAGAGTTTTGTTCGAGGCTCCCGCGGCGTCCACCCCGGCCGGCCCCAGCCATACGTCCCCGCAACTTTCCCCACGGTCCTCCCCACCTCTCCCGCCTTCAACATGTCTTCCTGAAGAAGTCTTTGAGCTCGCATCACCAATACCTGGCCCTAGTGACACTGAAACATTGCTTTCTGTCACTCGTCGCAGGCCAAGGAGCCCGGGACCTCGGGGGGACACAGCCTCACCTGCCACTCCTTCCCCACCTCGCCCACCCGCACGCCGCCCACGCATCACTGGTTCCCCGCCAGATTATGTGGGGGCCACTGATGATGAAGGGCACCTCTCTCAAGACTCTGGCCATGATTACATAGGTCCACCGTCAGGGCAAGATGACCACTCTGACGATGACTATATGGACATCGACGACCCTCGACCCATCCGCTTGGCCCGGCGTCGTGCTGCCCGTCGTGCTGCCCACCGCCCTGGCCGCCGCCCTCGCCGCCCTAGGGCGCGCGCCTCCCGAGTTGGCCGTGGGCGTGCTGGGCCACCAGCTGGAGCTCCTCGTCAGCGTAGACAAGACCCATTCTACGTTTTTCAGTGGCAAGACGTAGTTGATGAGGATGCATACAACCCTGATGTGCCAGCTTTTGATGAGGTACTGGAGGGTTCAGGCGTTACCCCCAATTTTCCTGCAGGCCCCAATGCTCCACCACACGAACTGTTTGAGGCCTTCTTTGATGAGGAGGTGGTAGGCTATGTTGTCAAAGAGACAAATAAGCAGCACCAATTCCAGGTCCACTTTTTGGGAAAGGTGACCAAGGGCCACATGAGGCAGTGGACCCCAGTGACTCATAAAGAGTTCATGGTGTTCCTGGCACTCACCATGCTAATGCCTCATGTCAAGAAGCATAGGTTGCCTGACTATTGGATCACCAATGATCTGATATCCACCCCTGCCTTCGGGAAATATATGTCTCGCGACCGGTACCTTGATATCCTCGCAGCGCTCCATCTTGTCACCAACCTTGACGTCCACCTCCCAGACAAGCTGTGGAAGATTAGGACGTTGTATGAGATGATGCGAGAACGCTTCACCTCCTACTTCAAGCCCTTCCGCAAGGTCGTCATTGACGAGTCTCTTGTGCTGTTCCGGGGAAAACTCAGCTTCCGGCAGTACATCCCCTCAAAAAGACATCGCTTTGGCATAAAATTCTTTGTGCTGTGCGACTGCCAAACTGGCTATGTCCTGGACTTCCTGGTCTACAGCGGGAAGGAAGGGGACTTGCTTGTGGACCCCCTCATTGGCTTTGGCGGAGCAGTGGTGCAAGCCATGATGGACCGCTACTTTCATAAGAATCACGTCCTCTACACGGACAATTATTACACGTCCCCCACTCTCTCACAGTACCTGCATGAGCGCAAGACGGGGACTGTAGGCACAGTACGAGGGAAAAGGAAGGGCATGCCACCTTTCCCTCCAAAGACCAAAAAAGGTGATGTGTTCAAGAAGAAGTCGGGGCCCATTCTGGCTATCCACTGGCACGACCAGCGGAAGGTCAACCTCCTGACCACCATCCACAAGGGGGAAATGGTGGAGACTGGCAAGGTGGATCGCCGCACCCAGGCCAGGGTGACCAAGCCCGATGCTGTCCTGGACTACAACATCAACATGAGGCTGGTGGACAAGTCCGACATGCAGATAGGCTTCATTGACTGCCTGCGTACCTCGTGCAGATGGTACAAAAAGTTCTTTCTGCATATGGTGGACATGTCAGTTCTGAATGCCTACAACATATACAAGCTTCGGAATGTGAACACACCCATGAAGTTCAATAGCCTGCGGAGGTTCCAAAAGCAGGTGTTGACGGAGCTCCTGGAGAAGTATGCTATGCCACAGAGGGCAGTGGCACATCCTGGGCCCGCCGTTATTGACCGCTTGCAGTCTGCTCAATACTTGACTAGGCACAGGCTTGGTTCCCTGCCTCAGAATGAATCCGGAAGAACACAGCAGAAGCGGTGCCATGTCTGCTACAACAGCAGGGTGAAGCCGAGGTCAGGTAAAAAGTCAACCCTGGAGTGTGTGGAGTGCAAGGTGGCACTCTGTGCTGTAGATTGCTTCTTTGATTACCACTCCAAGCTGGAGTTCTAATAATCATACTGAAATTGCCAAATAAAATGACAATATGTACACTATAATTATATATAGGCAAAAAGTGGAAGAAAACCAATGTATTGTAATACAAAAGTCATGTATTATGAGAACATTGATACAAATACAATTACACCATAATAATATGTGAAAGTGACACATATGTATATACCAAGTGACATTCATATGATTAGAACCTATAGATATATAAAATCAGTGAAAAAAGACACAATAAATTGTATATAAATCGTTTACAAATCATATAACTAAGTGAAAGTGACACAAGACCTAATATTTGATGGCCAAAGTATAATAAACACCTGTGATAACGAATAATCAGTGCCTAATACAACAATAACCTACCTCAATTACTAATAAAATGTACGGTATCGAGTGAAAATGAGCATTATCAATATGCTTTATCTCTAAAGCATATTTGTCAAAGTGAAAGTGACACAAGACCTAATATTTGATGGCCAAAGTATAATAAACACCTGTGATAACGAATAATCAGTGCCTAATACAACAATAACCTACCTCAATTACTAATAAAATGTACGGTATCGAGTGAAAATGAGCATTATCAGTGACAGTGACACTCTAAAGCATATTTGTCAAAGTGAAAGTGACACAAGACCTAATATTTGATGGCCAAAGTATAATAAACACCTGTGATAACGAATAATCAGTGCCTAATACAACAATAACCTACCTCAATTACTAATAAAATGTACGGTATCGAGTGAAAATGAGCATTATCAGTGACAGTGACACTCTAAAGCATATTTGTCAAAGTGAAAGTGACACAAGACCTAATATTTGATGGCCAAAGTATAATAAACACCTGTGATAACGAATAATCAGTGCCTAATACAACAATAACCTACCTCAATTACTAATAAAATGTACGGTATCGAGTGAAAATTAGCAATATCAGTGACAGTGATACCCTAATAAACATATTTTATATAATTGGCCTCAAAATAACTAGAAAATATCAAATAAACATCACATTCTCAATATCAAACACTAAAATCGTCTAAGGGAGATAAATACTTTGGCGCGGCGAGCGGCTAGGTGCGTCGTAGCCATGGCCGAGGCGACGCGTCCGAACGCGGGAAGAATTTGCCGCCGAAAAGCACTCGTCTTCCCGCGCTCACCATTATGCAACCAGAGGGGCTAGAGACCTCTACTCAACGCCATTCGACAGAGAAAGGTTTGTGGAACATTATTCTTTTTTATTCACAACATTACATGACATATTCATTGACTTACAGAGTAGTTAACATAGGCCAAAGATCGTCAAAACACCCGGTACCGGAGCACAGTCGCAAGCTATAGCCCCCGGGGCTGGAGGGTTAATAAAGGTAAAGTTAAATAAAAAAATAAAAAAAGGAAAGAGAGGAAAAAATGGGTAAGTGCCAGAGTACATACATACTGTACATATAATGGGGTACTGTATCAGCGGACCATTGGTTCCTATCTTCAGAACATTCCTGTGCTTAGTATGCTTCCAGCCAGGGCCCCACTGGGGGTAAATAAAATAGCAAAACAGTGGTGGAACTGCCATCCGGGTGAGGGACTGCTCTGGGTCTGTTCCTTCAGTGCTAAGGGTCATAATCCACTTAGTGGAAATGGTACTGTGGAATGGGTCGGTAGAGGCATGTCTGGGAACCTGGAGGCAGTTTCTGCCATGGCCATCCCTTTTGGGGCGCTTCCTCTGAAAGCGGGGTGCATCAGATTGATGATGATGGTACTGTACTGCATCATGTACATAAACAAAGATACAGGGGAACTTTATATGTAATACAGTCTGACCTGCCAATACGCGAGCTTTTAATACGCGATTCACCTTATACGCGAGAAGGGGGTCGAATCATACCCAAACTTTCAAAACGCGTGATGTACCTTTAAAACGCGAATCCGGGCCCGATATAAGGGCAATTCCGGGGAGTTCAGCTAATACGCGAGGCCCCCCACCATTCCGCGCCAGTTACGTAGGCACACAGGGCATTGTGGGATACGCCAGTCTACCCTCAGTCCACGCTCGCGCAACAGCTGTCCGACTCGTGTTGGACATTTACTGTTAATTTTAAGGTGAGTTTATTATTATTGTTATATTTTCTTATGATTTGGATGTTTATGTATACATATATGTACCTTTTGTGGCAATTGACGGAGATAAATAGGCCTAAAGTAGACAACTTGGAGTCAGTGCCGCCCATATCGATTGATTCCCATATAATACTCTATTGCTAATACGCGAATTTTCATTCCGCGCCCTCGCGTGTCGCCCATATTCTCGCGTATTGGCAGGCCAGACTGTATCTGCAAAACAAACAAACCATAACCAGAAATCGCACAATATAAAGACAAAAACATTTATCTTATCAAAATCATTAGTGGAAATAACATATTGAAGATTTAGCAAAACAATAATATGAAATAAAAAAACACAAAACAAATACAGTAGTACCTGAAATAAGACTCTGGGATCGGCAACCACAACGAACGTCAGAAAAGTAGCTGCGTCTAAATATGGGTCACTCTGGCAGTCCTGGGGAAGCGAAGGAACCTCTCGCGTACAGGATCACTCGGAACTCTCCAGGTAGCGTAGAGGTTCTGTTGTCTCGCACGTAGAGCCAATCACTGAACTGGGAAGACCTGTGATAGAGGATAATTTGTTAGGTTATTATTTCTCAGCCGAATATTTCATGCGAGACAGGTGAAACTACAAGTCTCCCTCGATTCACAATTGGGTTAAGTTCCTGAAAACCAGATCTTAAATATAAAAATCGTATAGCAAACCTTAAAATTAATGGAATAAATAGGGGTGCATTCTCAGACCAGCCAAAACCCAAACACAAACACCTAAAAACCAATAATAATATCAAAATCGGGGCATCGGATAGTGAGGGAGACCTGTAGTGAATTTAGGGAAGAAGAGAGATACAAAAGCCTAATAATAATAATAGTGCAGTTTTTTACCAGCATGCACTCCCTGCTCAAGAGGTGGGCTAGGGTGGATACCCTGATGTTTGAGGAACTTCAGTGGACAGTTACCACAGATTGCTAGACCACCACCATCCACCAACAACACTGTTGTCTGTCAATAACACACACTGGCTGACCCCAGACTCAAACCCTCAACCTCTCGGTTTGCAAGCCAGTGCTCTACCAACCGCAACTGCCTGTTGCAGCTCTCTTTATGTTACATTTTATTATAATGTAAAACTTGCAAAATAAACAAACCAAAACAGGAACGACACAACATAAAGACAAAAGAACTTATCAAAATCACTATGTGGAAATAACAATTTAGCAAAAAGAAATATAAAAACAAAAAACCACCACATAGAAATTACTGCCTCACAGCACCCCATACTATCAAACACATCATAGAAGACTGCATTCCACACCATCACTTACGCCAACAACAATCTACACTCCTTGAGAGCCCTGTGGGAAAGCTCGATTTCGGCCATGGCCTTCCTTAGGGACTCGAGGCTGTTCCGCCAGGCAGCCTAGGGAACGACAACAACACTGACTCACACATACCTATAACAAAGAGTTTTCCCTCATTCTATCTATATTTAAATGATTTTATGAAGTTTAAGAATGATCTGTGTTAGTAAAAATGGTTAAGTGAGATAGTTTGAAGCCTGGTAATTGCTGGAGGCCCTTTTGAAAACTGAATAAAATCGTTGAATATGAGCAAGAATATAATTAAAAAGACGTCGCCGGTACAGAAGTGGTTAATGACTCAGACGTACCTATAACAAAGAGTTCCCCCTCGGCATCCACGGCCCACACAGGCTGTCCGGCGGTGTATGTTTCTTCCGTAAACCTTCGACTGTGGTGTGGGTTGTGCTGCCAGGGGTATTGCCTTTCTTTAATGTCCAATTTATTATAGTCCTCTACAGATTTTACTCCCTGAAAATATAGTAATGGGTTGGCAATGAGAACAGATAAAATATATACTACCTTTCTATTTTTTTTGTAATATTGGTAGGGGAATTTCCTATCTTTAATGTCCAGTTTCTTATAGTCCTCTACAGATCTTACTCCCTGAAAATATAGTAATGGGTTGGCTATAAGAACATAAAATAAATACTATAGTACGGTACCTCTCTTTCCTTATATATAATACTTGGTAGTAAAAGTAGGTAAGGGTGCTGCCTCGCTTTAATTATATTTTTTATAGTCTGGTAGAGATCTTATTTCCTGAAAATTTGGCAGTGTAGAATTCTGGGTTAGCAATAAGCACAGATGCATGTATGTACTGTATATACTAAGGTAGATACCCCACAGCTGGGGGTGGCTGACTCAAAACAGAGACTGAAGAGAAACAACATTTAACCCTTCCAGCCCGGGTGTCCTTTTAAAAGGACACCGCGTCAGATGGGCCGGTACCCGGGTGTCCTATTAAAATCCGTAAGCTTAAAAGCCTATTAAGCTTGGTCTGAACGCCGTGCGTCCGACGCATGTAAACAAAGCCGGTCATTGCGTCACCGCACCTCCGAAAACAAGAAGGAGACGTCGGATCAATGTTGTTGTTGTATGATATGACGAAATTAGTGCCTGAAAAGCTCCGATATTGTCAACATCGCGGAAAAATTTGCTCCACGGAAATCATCATCACAACTGAACCAGTTGACTTAGAGAGCTCTACTCAATGCCAGTCTACAGATTGGAAACCGCACTACGTTTAGGGATGCGTGGGAAATTGCTAGCAGTTAAAATAAAAAAGATACGGTAGCCTAGGCCTAGACATTTTTCGGCCAGATCGCCCGGATATGAGCTCCGTCCTTTAGAAAGGCAGCCCGGGTCACGGGGGTTAAAGTTCCAATTCTTAGAATCCGGGACCACTTTCGCGTTCCCTCGCCCCTTTCTCTGTCTCGTCTAGTAAATGAGTTGTACAATATATATACCGGTACAGTAATACTGTAATAATAATAAAAAGATTAATAAAAACAATATTAAAAACAATAATGATAGTGATGCTTATCATACTGTTAACCCGTACAGCCCCAGCGACGCGTCTGACGCGTCGGCGATGTATGTAACGCACAGCCCCAGAGACGCGCCTGGCGCGTCACCCTAATTGTGCCGACCGTACCCTCATGTGTAGCCACTCAAGAGGGCTCAGATTTGAATGGGAACTGTGTACGTATCCCACGCAACCGTGCCGATGGTTGAAAACTCTCAAAGTCCACGTGCGTGCGCGTGAGCGCGCAATAACCTGGTTTTTTGGGGTAATTGCCTTCAATTTTTTACTCTTGTAAAATACGTTTTCGGGGGCTCTGTAGGACCATTTTTTAAGCTTTTTGAGCGGTTTTTCGTGGATTTTCCTTCATTCCTAACCCATTCGCTATTGTTTCTGGAATAAAACCATTTTTTGAAAACCGGCCGGGTTCTGGTGAACAAACATTACAAAACTAGCCGGGGCTGGACGGGTTAAAAATAATTAAATTAATTAATTAATAATTAAAATTAAGAGAGAGAGAGAGAGAGAGAGAGAGAGAGAGAGAGAGAGAGAGAGAGAGAGACAGAGAGAGAGAGAGAGAGAGAGAGAGAGAGAGAGAGAGAGAGAGAGAGAGAGAGAGAGAGAGAGTGTGTGTGTGTGTGTGTGTGTGTAGGGGAGAGAGAGTGTGTGTGTGTAGGGGAGAGAGAGTGTGTGTAGGGGAGAGTGAGTACTATACCAACGGAGATTTTAATGCTATAGTACCGTAAGTATAAATCCTAAAATCAAACAGACCCGTTTTTGCAGGGATTTGACTGTCAAGCCACGGTGGTGTTTGAACGACCAAGTGATAATTTTCCCGGCTTCTAGTAATGGTTTCCCTTAGTAAACCTTCTGAGCCGACGATGTAGGCTACGAGATCGTAATAATGATCAAATGGGCGAAACGACTCATTTTTAACAGGGATTTGACTCTTAACCCGGGAACTGCGGGAAGACTCTTAACCCGGGAACTGAGGGGAGACTCTTAAGAGTTCCCCCGGCGGACTGCGGCGAGACTCTTAAGAGTGAGTGAAAAAAAAAATCAACTTTTGACATCGAAAAAAAAAAAAAAAAAAAAAAAATTTGGCCCCTGGGCCATGCAAAATCTCAGTCCTCTACCTCCCCTCCTTCTCCACTTTCCTCCTCTCCTTCAGTTATCACCTATTTTCCCTGTTATTCCCTTATTCTGAGGTATATTTTCGTGCTAACATTAGAAATCCGGTTGCAGGGTGTGGTCATCACTGATAGCAAGCGAATGCAAGAGAGAGAGAGAGTATCGATCGACTGTGTCTCAGTGGCCTTGGGGGAAATTGGCGGGAATGCAGCTTGCCTCACCCATACATTATACAACTCGCGGGCTATATCTCCGATTTTGACCATCCAAACGCTGTTTTCACTCGTTTTATTGTTGTTTCAGGTTAATACCTTTATAATCAACCCATAATAGGCGCATATGGATAAGTATTAATGCTATTAATGGTACAATGAATATTTTAGTGACGGAAACACCTCAAATACGTCAGCACAGGGGGACGTTTCCAATTACCCCCATGCGCACTTGTTAGGTTAAGAGTCAGAGGAAAAAAAAAATCAATTTTAAACATCGAAAAAAAAAAAAAAAAAAAAAATGGCCCATGGGCCATGCAAAATATCAGTCCTCTACCTCCCCTCCTTCCCCACTTTCCTCACCTCCTTCAGTTATCACCTATTTTCCCTGTTATTCCCTTATTCTGAGGTATATTTTCGTGCTAACATTAGCGAGTTGCAAGCAGGGCATCGTCATCACTGATAGCAAGCGAGTGCAAGAGAGAGAGAGAGAGTATCGATCGACTGTGTCTCAGTGGCCTTGGGGAAATTGGCGGGAAAGCAGGTTGCCTCACCCATACATTATATAACTCGCGGCCTATATCTCCGATTTTGACCATCCAAACGCTGTTTTCACTCGTTTTATTGTTGTTTCAGGTTAATACCTTTATAATCAACCCATAATAGGCGCATATGGATAAGTATTAATGCTATATATGGTAAAATGAATATTTTAGTGATGGAAACAGCTCAAATACGTCAGCACAGGGGGACGTTTCTAATTACCCCCACGCGCACTTCTTAGGTTAAGTCATGGTGATTTTTAGTGTTTACGTATTGGAGTTGTACAGTAGGCCCTATCCTGAACCGGTAAAATCTAGCTGTTTTTACGTATTGGATCTGTAATAAGTAAAATGTAAATAAAGCTAATTACTTATTCTAGCTCTTTTTACGTATTGGATTTTTATTTTGAATACGTAAAATGTAACTAAAACTAATTACTTATTACTTATTCTAGCTGATTTAACGTATTGGATTTGCATTTTGAATACGTAAAATGTGATTAAAACTAGTTACATATTACTCATTCCAGCTGTTTTTACGTATTGGATTTTTATCTTACGGAAACGGATGTTGACGATGAAGGATAAGACAGTGGTGGAACGAAAGTCATTGATTAATTATGTATGTGTGGATGAACGAATGAAGAAATCTGTGATGGATGCTAGGGTGTATAGGGGTATTGGAGGGGGTCTGTCTGATCATTATGTAGTGGTAGCTAAGGTTAGAATACAAAAGAAGTGGGTGAGGAGAGCGGGAGGGAGGCGAGAGGAGGGTGGAATGGTGAGGAGGGTGGAGAGGTTGCAGGAGGAGGAAGTCAGGGAGGAGTACAGGAGAGCAGTGGAAAGACGACTAGGTGGGTTCGACCTGGAAGTTATGGAGGAAGTGGAGGAGATGAGCAAGGTGTTTAAGGATGAGATCTGTGCAGCATGTGAGGAGGTGTGTGGAGTGAGGAGAAGAGGGAGGGGAGTGAAAGGTACAGCATGGTGGACAGAAGAGGTAAGAATAGCTGTGGAAGAAAAGAAGAAAGCATATAGAGAGTGGTTGGGTAGTAGAGGGAATGAAGATTCCGAGAGACAGAAACGAGCGAGGTACGTGGAGAGTAAGAGGGTGGTGAAGAGAGTAGTGAAGGAAAGTAAGAGAAGAGTAGATGAGGAATTTGGAAGGAATCTGAGTGTAAAATGGAGGGAGAGTAAGAAACTGTTCTGGAAAGAAGTCAAGAAAGTTAGGGAAGGTAGCAAGGGAAACAGTAAGGGTGTGAAAGATAAGAATGGGATAATGCTAGCCGAGAAGCAAGAGAGAGTCGAAAGATGGAGGGAGTACTTCAGTGAGTTGCTAAATGAAAGGAATGAAGAGCCAGCAAACATAGCTGGATATGGTATGGGAGGGAGAAGAAGAGAAGTAGTGGAGGAGGAGGTGGGGATCAGGAGGTCAGAAGTGTGGGAAGCCATGAAAAGAGTGAAGTTGGGGAAAGCACCAGGAACAGATGGAGTGTGTGGGGAAATGTTGAGGTATGGTGGTGAGATAGTGATAGAATGGGTATGGAAAATGTGCAAACTAGCATGGGAGAAGGGGAGTGCACCCGATGACTGGAAGACTGGCATAATAGTCCCCCTATATAAGGGCAAAGGGGAAAGAGGAGTGTGTGGTAACCACCGAGGAATATGTCTTCTAAGCGTAGTAGGGAAGGTATACAGTAGGGTAGTGATTGAGAGAGTGAGAGTGAGAACGGAGAAATGGATAGGCGACGAGCAGGGAGGTTTTAGGAAGGGAAGAGGATGTGTAGATCAGATTTTTACCCTGAATTGTGTTGTGGAGAAGTATCTGGAGAAGAAACAAAAGGTGTATGTTGCCTTTATGGACTTGGAGAAGGCCTATGACAGAGTGGATAGAGAAGGTTTGTGGAAAGTACTTAGAATATACGGAGTAGAGGGCAAGTTGCTGAAAGCAGTGAAGAGCATGTATGAGGGTGCAAAGGCGGCAGTACGTGTGGAGAGTGAGCAGAGCGAGTTCTTTGACCTGAATGTTGGTTTGAAACAGGGGTGTGTGATGTCCCCGTGGTTGTTTACTGTATATATGGATGGAGTTATGAAAGAAATACTATCAAGAGCAGTGGATGTTGGTGTATCGCTGAAAAGGGAGGGAATTGAGTGGAAGCTACCTATACTGCTGTTTGCGGATGATACAGTTCTGATGAGTGATAATGAATGGGAGTTGCAGGGTCTGGTAAATGAGTTTGGAACAGTGTGCGAAAAACGGAATTTGAAGGTAAATACGGGGAAGAGCAAGGTTATGGTCTTCGAAAGGGGTGAAGTCACAGAGTGTGAGGTGAAGCTGAACGGTCAGGCTATGGAGATCGTCAACTCTTTTAAGTATCTGGGCAGTGTGTTGAGTAAAGATGGGACTATGGATGAAGAGGTGCGGGAGAGGGTACAACAGGGGAAGAGGGTTGTAGGAACGCTAAAAGCAGTAACAAGAAATAGGGTGGTCAGTATGGAAGTGAAGAAGTCCTTGCATGACAGTGTGGTAATCCCGACACTGACTTACGGAAGCGAAGCATGGACGTTGGTTGAGAGACTCAGACCAAGAGTGAGAGCAGTGGAAATGAATTACTTAAGGAGTGCGTGCGGAGTTACATGGAGGGATAGACAGACTAATGAGGAAGTAAGAAGGAGGTGTGGTGTGGAGGTAGATGTGCTGGAAAGTGTGAAAAGGAACAACTTGAGATGGTTCGGCCATATGGAACGTATGGAAAGCGAGAGAATAACTAAGAGGGTGTACGAGAGCGAGGTGGAGGGACAGAGGGGGAGAGGTAGACCGAATATGAGGTGGAAGGATGGAGTGAGGAACTACATGAACGAAGGCGGTGCTGGTTGGGGGGAGGGGCGTCGACTGACTGGGGACAGAGGTGCATGGGGGCGGTTCGTTCGTGGCCACCCCTTCGGGGATCACGGCGTCAGGCAATAGATAGATAGATAGATTTTTATCTTAAACTAGGTAAAAAAAAAGTAAGTTTGTTCATCACTCTGCGGATAAATTTCCGATGGAGTTGTAGGCCCTATCCTGAACCGATAAAATCTGGCTGTTTTTACGTATTGGATCTGTTTCCTGAATACGTAAAATGTAAGTAAAACTAATTACTTATTACTTATGTTAGCTCTTTTTACGTATTGGATTTTTATTTTGAATACGTAAAATGTAAGTAAAACTATTTACTTATTACTTATTCTAGCTGTTTTTAAAAATGTAAGTAAAACTAATTACTTATTACTTATTTTAGCTCTTTTTACGTGTTGGATTTTTATTTTGAATACGTAAAATGTAAGTAAAACTAGTTACTGTACTTATTACTTATTCTAGATGTTTTTACGTATTGGATTTGTATCTTAAATTAAACTAGATAAAACAAAAATATGTTTGTTCATCACTGCGAATAAATTTCCGACCGCTCCCTCAGAGAGTCTCTCCGTAGCAGTCGGTATAGGTCCCGCCCCTGGATCTGATAATCCAGCGTTCGATCCCACTCGGATATCGTGTATTTTTATATTTTTATTTTTATTATATTATATTATATTATATTAGGGTTGGGTTGGGTTGGGTTGGGTTGGGTTGGGTTGGGTTGGGTTGGGTTGGGTTGGGTTGGGTTGGGTTGGGTTGGGTTGGGTTGGGTTGGGTTGGGTTGGGTTGGGTTGGGTTGGGTTGGGTTGGGTTAATCTAATCTAATCTAATTAATATAATATTTGTACATTTTGGGCAGTGGGCGGGGCCAAGGCTTGGGATCCGGCTGTGTGCATGGCCTCCCCTTCTGAGCCGACTGGCGACGGTGTATGAGATCGTAATATCATTTTTCAAAGGAGCGCTGCCCTGCCTCAAGGTCCATAGATACTCAGGTCAACCCACGGGGTCGCTCAAACTCCCTATCCGCGCGCATGACGTCAGAGTGTTGAAGGGTGAAGGGGTCACCAGTTTCTTCCCGCTCATTCTCAAAATCACAGCCGTTGGAGCAGCATCCTCCGTTTTCTATATCTTCGTGCCGTGAAAGTATAACTTCGATATTTTATAATACAACAGTGACCATAATGCCGTGTGACAGTGTAGCTCTGCTATTGTAAATGAACAAAATGCCGTTATACTGTGAAGTTGTTGGGTGTAAGTCTGTATTCATTAAACAAGGAAATGTATCATTCCATCTATTTCCCAAAGATGAACAACTGAGGGCCAAATGGACTACATTATGTGGTAAAAAAAAACAGAGTTACTCCACAATGTGCAAGAATCTGCGGAAAACATTTTGAATCAAGTGCTTCTAAATTAAAAGAAACTTGAAATATGAACTGCTACGACTACCAGTACCACACAACCAAATAAGATTTGTAACCTGTCCAATGTTCTTCATAATAACCTTACGGAACCTTACGATGATACTGGACGCAGGTCTTGTCAGTGCTCTAAGTCCAAATCTTCATAATTTAACTTTAATAGACACATGTATATATTAATAAAATAAGTGTGTACCGAATTTTGTGAAATCCTTATCCCGCTTTGTGCAACCTAGTTGTAAGAAGAAATTAGAACAATAACCAATACCTATAAATTAAACCTGAAAATAGTTATCCCATTTTATATATGCTAAATATAATATTATAATATTATAATGTAGTAATATAGTAATAGCCTACATTTGATATGAAAATTATTGGACCGGGTAAACAAATATACAAAGTATTATAAGCTTGTGACAGTGTATAGGCGGGAAGGTGAAGGTATTGAGGAATCACAGTCCAGATATTGTGTGGACTGTGTGAGGGATAAGCCTTTACAACGTCTCGCAGCTGTTAGGGGGCGGAGCTAGGCAGAGCGGCGAGCGTATTCTCTCTTTCTTTCATTTGGTACAACAGTGTGACGTCACTGAGCTGCACGTGGGTTGACCTGAGTATCTATGGACCTTGCCCTGCCTGAGACCCGTTTTAGCACGGATTTGACTCTCAAGTCAAGGTGATTTTTAGTTTTTACGTATTGGAGTTGTAGGCCCTATCCTGAACAGGTAAAATCTAGCTGTTTTTACGTATTGGATCTGTTTCTTGAATACGTAAAATGTAACTAAAACTATTTACATATTACTTATTCTAGCTCTTTTTACGTATTGGATTTGTAATTTGAATACGTAAAATGTAACTAAAACTATTTATTTATTACTTATTGATATAAAGGTCCAACAAAGGTGAATACGTAAAATGTAACAAACTATTCATTTATTAATTATTCTAGATCTTTTTACGTATTGGATTTGTATATTTTGAATACGTAAAATGTAAGTAAAACTATTTACTTATTACTTATTGATATAAAGGACCAACAAGGAACCAGTAAAAAGTAAATAAGTAACCAACTTCAGTGTGCTTTTTCAGTGCATGTTTCATGTGGGAACTAATTAGGCCTAATGAATAACCTACAAGTCCCCTTAAATTACATAATTAGGCCTAATGTAAAACTTGCAAAATAAACAAACCAAACCAGGGACGGCACAATATCAAGACAAAAGAACTTATCAAAATCACAATGTGGAAATAAAGATTTAGGCTAGCAAAATACAATTTTGAAATAAAAGAACACAAAACCACCACATAGAATGTACGGTAAGATTAAGAGTAGTGGGCGTACCACTACCAACATACAGCATAACTCATCTATAAAACATTAACCTAACCAAACAACCTAACCTAACCTAACCTAGTATTCATGTAGTACTAGGTTCGGTTCGGTTCGGTTAGGTTAAGTTAGGTTAATGTTTTATAGATGCTTTATGCTGTATGTACTAGGCCTATGTCGGTAGTGGACCAGTGGTACGCCCACTACTCCTAATCTTACCGGATACAGTAAGTTTCGTCACCACCTCTTACCCGTTTCGTCACCGCGATTTCGGACGTTTCGTCACCATTATTAGCCACTACTATTTCAAGGCCATTGAACCTTGACTTGGTAAAAATTTACCTATGGTCCCGTTAAAATATCCTCAAGTAACCTATTAACCCTCTCCAACATATGACGCGATTTTGAGCCGATAAGGGATACTTTAATTTTAAAGCCTTTGTTACCATCAGGGGTATTTAGAAACCTTTAGTTTAGTTACTTCAACCTCTGCAGTTGTCTTTGAGTTAGCTGTGGGCTGAAAACTAATTTTGGAGAGGTAATTATATGAGTGAGAGAACTCTATTTAGTATTGCTAATCTGGCAACCTCTGCGTCATATGAGTCTGAAGGGGTTAAGAACTGGTCAGGGGACTGCCCAAAATGTACAAATATTATATTAGAGGAAATGAAGGTCGGAGGTCACGGGATCAAGAGGTCGTGCGTGCGTCCGCGGAAAATAGCTCGAAAATCCAGGATATAACTACAACTACGGAACATCTTGTTGAGTATAAAGTAGATTAGTTCCCCTAGATTGTGCTTTGAGGTAAAATAAGCCGCAGGTTGGCAATTTGTCGAAATGGCATCGAAACGAACTGGGACTGGGAGAGCGGTGAGAGGAGACACGCTGGTAGAATGTTCCAAGTGCATGACGTGGCATCCACATGTTTTAATGGGCGTAGAGGGTATGACACCGAGGCAGATCAATCAGAGGACTGTGCTGTGTAGGGAATGCATGGAGAGGGAAATAATGGAGTTGAATGGGGGCATGAAAGGTCTGATAGGAATAAATGCAGAACTGAGTAGGAAACTGGATGAAAAAACATGCGTGTGTACATGCACACAAACGGCGGAAGCGGGGGCGGCAGCTCCAGCAGCTCCAGCCCCAGAGAACCAGCAAGCCCAGCAACCAAGTGCAAGCAACTGCAGACCCAGACATACCACAGGGGAAAATAGGGAAGCTGCATAAGAAAATGGTAGTGTAAGTGAAGATGAGAGAAACCGAATGGGAGCTAGCCCTATGGCCACCCCTGTGAGGACGGACCCCACAGACGAAGGGCAGTGCACCTGGGGACATAACACCTAGACAAGAAGTAAATTGCAGGAGGACAGCAAGGGTAATAGTGGGGGACAGCATGATCGGTAAAGTAAGAAAACAGGTGAGGATGGAGGCGGAAGGAAGCAAGAACAAGTGCCTGAAAGGGAAAGGTATAAAGGATATAATGGAAGAGGTGAAGGAATGCGGGAAACAGCTACAGGAAGGAACCCTAATCATCCAGGGTGGTGGAAACGACCTCATGCAACAGGGAGCGGAGGACACCGTAAGAGAAGTGATTGAGGGAATCAGGATAATCAAGACACACAAAAAGAATCTGCGTGTAGGAGTTATGGGTATACTAAGACGACCCAGAGAGGACATGGCCTACAAATATACCAGAAGAAGAGTAAATAAGAAAATAGCAGAAGAGGTATACAAGATGAAAATGGAGTACCGTACATGAGGAATGAGGACATAGGAGTGAGCTTCCTAGATCTAGACCAGGAACTCACAGGCAATAGATTCGCAGGAGACCGAGTGCACCTAAACAACGAGGGGATAAGACTCCTCGGAAACAGGACCCTGGGATGGTTCCTGGCTAGCGAAAGGTTACACAAGGGGCGCATGGAAAAAAGGGCCTCCAGGGATGAGCAAGACTCGGATCATGAGGAAACCCGGGAGGGATCAGCAAACGGTAACGAGGAAACGAGGAGAGAACCAGGAACAGAGGAGACCGATATAATGGTAGAAGCCGAAGAAGCAGTACCTGGAGAGGGAGGGGAGAATGAGCCGACGCTCAGGGACGAAACCAGGGAAGAACCTGCCCCTAGGGAAGGCCAAGAGGAAACAATCCCCGGGAACGGGGTAACCGAGGCCCCAGTCGCGAGAGAGGACAGAGGGACTCCTGACTCCGGCAATGAGAGTGAGAACCCCCGGGAAATGTGAACCAGGAATCAGCAGGATAGGAACTGCAATAGATTAGGGTGCCTAAATGTGAATGGATGGGGAGTGGGAAAAATGGAAGACATGAGTGAAGTACTGTATGAGGGGGGTATAGATGTGCTCGGTATAACAGAGACAAAGCTACGTGAAAGAGTGGAACTGTACACGGAGAACTACAGAATGACTGGGAAGGGGCGCAGTAAATGGAAGAAAAAGGGTGGAGGTATAGGCCTAATAGTGAGAAAGAACATGGATATAGAGGTTGAAGAGTTAAAAGTCGGCGAATGCGAGATGAGTGAAGATATGATGGCAGCTTACCTGAACTACAAGGCAAAAGGAAAGACTGAAAGGATCCTACTGATTATATGCTACATGACGGTACAGGGACCGGATGCCAGACGTGATAATGAAAGGAAATATGACCTAATGAGGAGACTGGTAAACGAACATAGACGAGAACAGGTGATCGTAATGGGCGATATGAACGGACACATCGGAATCCTGGGTGAGGAAGTGAACACGAATGGACAACTGCTAAGGGATTTCACTGAGGAGCATGAACTGGAAATCTTAAATGAAACCATCGCAGAGGGACGAGTGACATGGGCCGGAAGAGACAATGAATCTGCGATTGATTATATCTTGGTGAATGAGAATGCAAGGAAGAATGTGGAATACATGAGGATAGACGAAGAACGAGGAATGGATGTGACAAGTGACCACAATATGTTGTGGATACAGTATGCCTGTGGGAGGGAGAGAAAGGAAGCTAGGAAACCAAAGGGTAAGAAATGGAAACTGAAACAAGCGGACTGGGTAAAATTCAGGGAAGAACTAGAGCGTGTGAACTGGAGGGATGACGGAGGGGTAGACAGAATGAATGAAGAATTCACCAAGACAGTGAAAGAAGTAGCTGAAAGAAGAGTCGGGAGGAAAAAGAAAGGAAATAATAGGAGACCCCAGAGGAGATGGTGGAACCAAGACATCGAATCCGCCAGGAAAAAAAGAAAAGAGAGCAACCGAAGGTGTAGAAGACTGAGGAGGTCCAAGGACAACGGTGAGAACGAACGGGTCGCATGTGAGGAATACAGGAAGCACAAAAGTATAACAGGAGGCTTAATAAGGAAAGCGAGAGTAAAAGCCGATAAGGATGTAGTAGATGAGCTGAAGGCAAGAGGCGGTGAGGTCAGTAGAGAATGGTATGACTTCTTAAGGGGAGAGCAAGAGAGTGAAAGAGTGAATGTGGAAGTGATAATGGTGAACGGAAGAGAGGTGAGAGGGAAACCGGAGAAAGCTAGGGCAGTAAAAGAATTCTGGGAAAACATAGGGGGTGCGAATGAGGTGGAGGATAGGGGCGAACCCAACCTGATAATAGGAAGAAAGATAACAGTAGATGAAAATATGGATTACGAGATCAGTAGGGAAGAGATAATGAAATGTGTCAAGAAACTGAAGACTGGTAAAGCCGCAGGAAATGACGAGATCCCATATGAATTCTACAAAGAGGGTGGGAATGGAGTAATTGAAGGCATGTATGGGCTTTTTAAGAAAGTGTGGTCAGGAGAGAGGGTACCGTATAAATGGAACGAGAGCCGGGTGACCCTCCTGCACAAAGGGGGTCACAAGAGTAAGAAAGAGCTGAAAAACTACCGACCAATAACGCTAACGGACACCATTTCCAAGGTGTTCTGTGGGGTACTGAATGAAAGGCTGAAAGGGATCTTTGAAAGGAACAGCGTGATTGGTGAAGAACAGAATGGGTTTCGAGTGGACAGAAGAGAAGATAACATGTTCATAGTGAGAGAAGTGATAGAAAATACGAAAAAGTCCGGACGGAAGGGATACTTCGCCTTCCTAGACATAGAGAAAGCATATGACAGAGTGAACAGGTACAAGTTGTGTAGGCTGCTTGAAACAGTAGGTGTGAGTGAAAAGATAATAAACATCATAAGAAGTATGTATGAGAATACCAGAGCTAGATACTGTACAGTATGGGGGATATAGAGACAGACTGGGTCGAAAAGAAGCGGGGAGTTAGACAGGGCTGTGGGCTATCCCCCCTACTGTTTGGGATGTACACAGAGGAACTAGCTGCAAGAATGAAAGAAGCTGGCAGGGGAACACTAATTGGGAACGAACGTCTGGGTATCTTGCTATATGCAGATGATGTGGTGATCATGAGCGACAACCGAGAGGATCTGCAGAGGATGCTAGATGTGGTGTCCGAATATTCTTACAGTTTCTTACAGTAGATCCTCTGGAAAAAGGCAAACTATGCCTGTGTATCCAGCTCAGTACCAGTACTTGCACTGCTGCGGTCGTTCACGGTGTTGGCGGCGGCGGTAGCAGACGCAACATTTTTATTATTCTGTATTTTTGTTTTATAATCAAACTTCAAATCTTGTCTTCCCCATGCTTTATCAAGATTACTTTCAAACTCCCTTATTGATTCGGAATCGACTACATACTGGGGCAGTGCGTTCCACTCATTTACCACTCTATCACAAAATGAGTTCTTTGCCTTCTCAAGCCTATTTCTTTCTTTGTAAATTTCCTTAGAGTGTCCTCTCGTTCTTGTTCCCTCCCGCATCAAGAAGATACCTTCACACACATCCTCATGGGAATATGGGAATGATCTGAATGTGAGTTTTAGCAGGGAGAAAAGTAAAGTGCTAGTAGTGAATGGGGATGAAACGGATGTGGGTGCGACGTGGCTACTTGGGAATAATATTATTACCCAAACAAATGAATACAAGTACCTGGGGATGACAGTGGATGCAAGAGGATGCGAGAAAACAAAAGATGAGAGACTAACAAGAGCGAACCAGTGGGTGGGAAGACTTAGCAGTGCTGCAAGGTGTAGAGCGAACAAGTATGAAGTAGTGCGAGGAGTATGGAAAGGTATGGCTGTGCCGGGCCTGATGTATGGTCTGGAAACCATCCCGTGGACGGTGAATGACACGGCAAAGCTGGAAGTTGCCCAGAATAGGGTCGGAAGGCTCGCACTGGGAGCGAACAAGTACACTGCAGTAGAAGCCTTGAGAGGTGATGCGGGGTGGAGCTCCTTTGAAGAAAGAATAGACAAGGGAGTCCTACGGTACCGGGTCAGACTGGAAAAAATGAATGGGGATAGATGGGCACGAAAGGTGTTTGAATGGGCTAAGGAGAGAAGTAAATGGAACAAGATGTGCGACAAAAAGATAGAGAAGTACGGAATGCGTGGTATCATGATGGGGGAAAGTATGGAAATGTGGAGCCATGAGAGATGGAAGAAAGAGATCGGCAAACGGGTACAAAGCGTAGCAAGGGATGAATGGGTAGGGAATATGAGAAACAAGAGTTCACTAGAATGGTACATGTGTAAGCAACAGCCAAGAAGGGAGCCATTCTACGATGGGAGCATCGGAGGTGAACTCCTCTTCAAGGCCCGAACTAAGTCGCTTGAGCTGAACAGCAGAACATATATATGGTCAAATGAAGGCAACAAGGCATGCAAGATGTGCGAGAGCGGGGAGGATGAGACTGTGGAGCATATCCTCCTAAAATGCAGAAAATATGAAGGAGAAAGGCGGGTAATGCTAAGATCCATAGTGCATGAAATTGGTGCGGAGGAATGGAATGCAGTGGTAGGAAGGTATGAATGGGGGCTCGACGGAATAGTGATCTACCTGCTTGGCCTGAACGACCTAAACATGTGGAATGAGACCACTGCACGGAGTGTTAAGGACTACCTAGAGGGAGTGTGGAGGAAAAGATCAGCCTCACAATAGTGAGGCTGGGGTGAGAATGCCCACGGGGGAACAATCTTCTTTTACTCTCAACCTGTCCATTTCCATTATAGTTTATAAGTTTATCCTAGGAGAGAGAGCCGATTCTAAGGCCACACCTCGACCAGTCGAGCGTGACTCTCGCACCAAGACCAAGATTAGATTAGATTAGATTAGATTAGATTAACCTAACCTAACCCTAATATAGCCTAATATAACATAACATAACATATAAATTTTGAAAAACTCACAAATTGCGAGACGAGACTCTCATTCGTTCCATTTCGGAATGGAGTGACATGAAGCGAAATGGAACGGTATATTTCGCTACATTCCACTCTTTGACATCCTGGACGAGAATATACATTGAAGTGATTCATTAGTTTCGAACCAAGCTAATAATAAGGCGTTTTGGGCGAGAATATACATTAGAGTGACTTATTAGTTTCTAACCAAGTTACTTTGGGCTACTAAACATAGTGGCGACGAAACGGAATGGTTACGAAACGGAATGGTGACGAAACGTCCATACCCCATCTTACCGAATGTACTATCATACAAAAAAGTATCTCGTGAATGCTGAGTTTCATAAAGTGGGGTACGATTCGAGCAGTTTCGGTATAGCGGAGAAGCAAATACTAATACGAGAGAGCTTTTTGAACTTTGTGATTTTTTTAGTCTTACCCAACATATTGCTGAACCCACACGGGAAAACAATATCTTAGACCTGGTCTTCACTAACAACGACTCTCTAGTACTGTACACAGCATTAACATATCGGACACAACATACTCAGATCATAAATTAATTGAGATCAAAACAACCTTAGAAAGTGTACAGACAACCTCAGAATCGAGAACAAAAACCGGCCCCTTCAGTAAATTTAACTTCAATAACAAAAACATTAGGTGGGAAGAGGTAAATCAAGAAATGGAGGAAATAGACTGGGAAGATTTAATGGATAACCTGACACCAGCAGAATGTCTAGTCTTAATAACAGAAACCATGACCCAAATCTGTAGCCACCATATACCTGCAAGACAAACAAAACGAAGAAGCAAACAAGATCGGGAAAGGAGGAGGCTGTACAGAAGAAGAAAATTACTCACACAAAGACGCACACATCAAAATCTACAGGATAGGCAAAAGGTCGAAATAGATAGAGAAATTGTGGAAATTGAACAAAGGCTAAGAATATCATATGAACTACAACATATGGAAGAGGAGAGGAAAGCTATTGCAGGTATAAAGGATAATTCCAAATACTTCTTTTCATACGCCAAACAAAAGGCTTAAAACAACATCAAACATCGGCCCACTGAGCAAAGGGGACGGCTCTTTCACAGGGGACAAAAAGGAAATGAGCGAACTCTTAAGCAGGCAATATGAAATGGCATTCAGTGAGCCTGATGAAACAAAAGTCATCAGAGACCAAAATATATTTTTCATGGAAACCTCCCCCACGGAAACCCCTCAGATGCTGGATATTGATTTCGGTCCAAAAGACATAGAAGAGGCCATTTCCAACATGCCATCCCACTCGGCACCAGGCCCGGACTCATGGAATTCGATCCTAATGAAAAAATGTAAGGAAAACCTCTCAAAACCCCTGGCTATAATGTGGAGAAGGAGTCTAGACACTGGTGACATACCAGATAGCTTGAAAAATGCAATAATTGCCCCACTGCATAAAGGAGGGAGTAAAGCACTACCAAAAAAACTACCGCCCGGTAGCTCTAACCTCTCACATCATTAAAGTTTTCGAGCGAGTCCTGCGAAGCCAAATTTCAACATTCATGGAGGCAAATGAACTACACAACACCGGTCAACATGGGTTTAGAGCGGGAAGATCATGTCTCTCACAACTTTTGGAACACTATGACAAAATTCTTAAAGCGCTAGAAGAAAAGAAAAACGTGGATGTCATTTACACCGATTTTGCTAAGGCATTTGATAAATGTGACCATGGTATAATAGCCCACAAACTGAAAGCAAAAGGTATAACTGGGAAAATCGGACGGTGGATATACAATTTCCTCGTAAACCGAAAACAATCGGTAGCAGTAAACCAAGTCACTTCTGAGCCTTCGGATGTCAAAAGCTCAGTGCCCCAAGGAACAGTGCTAGCGCCCCTTCTGTTCCTCATACTAATTTGCGATATAGATACCAACACCAGACACAGTACGGTGTCGTCTTTTGCTGATGACACAAAATTAAGTAAGATAGTAAACACACAAGAGGACACGGGCCGACTGCAGGAAGACATGAATGTAGTGTTTCAGTGGACCAGGGAAAACAACATGCAATTCAATGAGGAAAAATTCCAATTAATACGGTACGGAGATAATAATGGTGTTAAAGAAATTACAAATTACTTAACAGAATCTAACCACATAATAGAACGGAAAGACAGTGTGAAAGACCTTGGGGTATTAATGTCTGAAAATATGGGTTTCAAAGTACATAACCAGGTCAAAGTGGCGGCTGCGAAACGTCTAACGGGTTGGATTCTGCGTACTTTTAAAACACGCGGTGAATTGCCTATGATAACGCTCTTCAAATCTCTAGTGCTACCGCGGCTTGAATACTGTAGCGTATTAACATCCCCATACAAAGCAGGTGAAATAAATGACGTAGAGAGTGTACAAAGAAATTTCACTTCGCATATAAGTTCGATAAAACATCTACACTATTGGGAGCGTTTAAGAGCACTGAATCTGTACTCACTGGAACGTAGAAGAGAACGTTACCTAATAATATACACATGGAAAATCGCAGAGGGTTTAGTACCAAACCTACATACTCCGATAGTCATGAAATTCAGTGATAGGAGAGGCTGGGAATGCGAAATCCCCCGGATGAATAACAGGGGTGCTATGGGCTCTCTGCGAGAGGGCTGGTTATCACACAGAGGCCCACGTCTCTTCAACAAACTCCCACGGCGAGTAAGAGACATGAGGGACATCTCGTTAGACAACTTCAAGAGAGCCCTAGATGTCGAACTGCAAAAAGTGCCAGACGAGCCCATCCTCGCAAGGGAGCGAGCTGTCGCTTCAAACAGTCTACTGCACCAAATCACCACCCATAACGAGGGGCGTCGCGCTCCTTGGTGCCGCTAGAGGAGCGGTGAACACATCCAAAGGTATCCAAAGGTATCCAAAGGTAAGTTGGCAAGCCTGGCTGTCTGAAATGTCACAAAACATCTGTTCCTTATCATATTGTATCAATCAATGCTATACATCGTAATATCAGGAATAATTCCATCAGTGGTATTCTCGTATTTATTTTCACAAAGGCATCACGTGTCACCATTTGATAATACACTTATATCTAGAGCACCGCTTAGCCCTATAATCCAGGGGGCGGAGCCACAAAACTTTACGACGTCGGTAAGCTAAGATTTCGTTCGGAAAAGTTTCTTCATGGCAAGGAATAAGACTTGGCACTGCTGCGAAATCTCAATACAGGTTCATATTTCAGGAGGAAGAAAATGTTCCACTGCGCTCGAAATGAGCCTGATACACTTCGGCGAGGTCAGTAATGCACCCTGGGCTACCAACCCATCCTACGCTCAAACAATATTTTCCATATTACTTCGTTCATTGAGTCTAAATGGTGCGTGTCATTTTAGTAAGGATACTTTTTTGTATGATAGTACATCACCTCGCCTATAATTATGAGTAAGTGAATTTGGGTCCCAATCAAATTAGTCGCACATAATATTAACGTACTCTCGTCATACTCAATAAAATAATTATTTGTTTCGGGACACCACCAACATTAACCCTCCGGGCCTGGGCTAGTCCCCCTAATGACAGTGCGGGGTACCCGGGCGATCTGGCCGAAAAACTTCTAGGCCTAGGCTACCGTATTTTTTTTTATTTTAACTGCTAGAAATATCCCACGCATCTATAAACGTAGTGCGGTTTTCAATCTGTAGACTGGCATTGAGTAGAGTTCTGTAAGTCAACTGGTTCAGTTGTGATGACGATTTCAGTGGAGCGAATTTTTCCGCGGTGTTGACAATATCGGAGCTTTTCAGACACTAATTTCGTCTTACGTCACAACAATAACATTGATCCAACGTCTCCTTATTGTTTTCGGAGGTGCGGTGACGCAACGATCGGCTTTGTTTACATGCGTCGGACGCACGGCGTTCAGACCAAGCTGAATAGGCTTTCAAGCTTACTGACTTTTAATCGGACACCCGGGTTCCGGCCCATCCGCCGCGGTTGCCTTTTAAAAGGACAGCCCGGCTGGAAGGGTTAAAGTTATATCTCGGATAATTTATAGGCCTAGGCGAACCATTAACCCATAATAAAGTAAAGAAAACGGTTATATTCAACGACACTAGTGCAGCGTTATGAGAAACAATTTATTAGGGAAAATAGGCACCAATAGATTCGCCATATTTTTCTCCATATAGGGTAGGCCTAGTCCGCATGGAGGATTTTCGTTATCAACAAATTGAAAAATAGCCTAGGCTACCCACTTCACAGACAAGTACACCAAAAATCTAAGTCAAAGCGGGGGTGTGGGGGCAGCAGCCCCCACCTATAATACTAGGATAGGTTAGGTAAGGTTGTTAGGTTAGGCTAATGTCCTTTCAAAGGGGTATAGGCTAGTAAACACTAGAATAGCCGGTACGATTTTAGGGGTGTCACTAAAGTACGAAAAGTAACGAAAAGTAGCGAAAAGTAACGAAATGTAGCAAAATGTAACGAAATGTAGCAAAATGTAACCACAATTACTGTACTAAAACCAATGTTGGATATCTTTCCTAATTAGACCTCCATAAAAATATGGACTTCTGAAGAACTGTCTCCATGTCAATGGGCCCTGAATATGTGAGGGCTTGAATTGTGGCTGTGGGAAGTTGAATACTATACGTTTTGAGCAAGAGATACTCTGATTCTGCATTTGAGTATGCCTGTAGTCTTGCCAATGCTGCTTTAAAATTGTAGGTTGAAGGAACCGATGGAGTATAAGCACAGCTTCGGCACACAAAGAAGAGACCGGCCTCACTCCACTGACCCAGGAGTGATTCATCCATGGGGACACATTTCCTAAAACGAAATATATATGTTTTAACGTCAATTTATAGAAAGGGTAAAGGGTTATTAATGGATTTTTTTTAGAATGAGCTCTAATGTATCCAATAAAAGCAAAGACAATATTTTTAAATTTATTAGTGAAGTTATTTTTATTGTTTAGAATATTTTCTATAAAAATAGAAAAACTTCTCTTTTGTAGGCATTTCAACAAATCTTTTATTTTTTTAATACCGAAATATAAATATACTGAAGATAAATTATACTGAAGATAAATTATACTGATGATAAACTGATAATTAGCAATAAATTTCACAAAAAAATCGAGGTAGGCCTAATAGCAGAATAATCAAGATGGCAAGATAGCAATTTACTATCAGCTGGAAATATAGGCTACAGCTACTTATAGTACACACGATAACTATATTTACCGGTGTATCCACTTGTTACAAAATACAAGGTGAGCAAAGTATCGTATCTTTCCTACACGCACAGCCACAAGTCCCACAGGGATACTTTGCCTTCTTCCTTGGTGGCATGTTGACAGAGAAATGAGCATTCTATGCATGCTAAAATATTAAACAGCCAGAAGTGCAATGAATCGAAATGAAGCTCAATTAAAATATATTTGTCTATGTTTGTGTGATCACAATATTTCTTTATATTTAGTATAGCCTAGAGTTTTAAATACATGAATGCCATTTATAGTGTTCTATTTCTATTTAGAACACCATTTTACGCTACTTTTCGTTACACATTTCGCTTGCGAGGTTCATTATTGGAGCTCAATTGTACCAGTCCAAGATTGTTCTCTAAAGATGGATTGCTTGTTTAAGTTGTTTGGAACTTCCCGAAGTTCCCGCCCTAAATTCGTACGTCTGTTTCGTTACATTTTGCTACATTTCGCTACTTTTCGTTACTTTTCGTACTTTAGTGACACCGGATTTTAGTTACTGGACACCTATTTGACAGGTACCGCCAACGATTTAATACATAGGCCTAGGCCTACATAGGCCTAGGCCTATTTGTTTTCGGTTTCCACGCATCCAACACCAAGCTAGGCTACACCCATTTCTGGTGTACGAAACACTAAAAAAGAAATGGGGACACTTTAATAATGATAATATGAGACGAAATATAAAGACAACTCAGTTGCGTTCGTGGAAGTAGCCTAGCGTCGCTTTGTTTACTTTACGCTCGGAGTGACTTCCCGGGACCCGGTCCCGCCTTGGCGGTCGACACCGTCGACTTCAAATGGCTAAGCTTAGCCTATATTATTACGGAGTGGGTATTTTCACCCGACCGTGAAAATACCACGAGCGGTATTTGCACCCGACCGTGTAAATAACACTCTACGGTATTTGCACCCGATCGTCGTCTTATGCATCGTCTTATAAATATTTTGATACAGACTTAAATATAGCAAAACGAACAATATAACAAAGTAAAGCTGACAAATATAGAATAATAGGCCTATACAGTATGTGAAGCAGTGAGCGGAATATCTTTTTCCTATAACTCAGTTCAGTATTTCTTAAATTGCCATACAACACTATAGATTTAACTTAGCCTATAAAACACTATAGATTTCACTTAGCCTATAGAATAATACATGTGAACCAGTGAGCAGAATATCTTACTGAAGTTTTTACGATAATAAACTTTATAACATTTGAACAATTTAACAAGTTATTTACAGAATTAAGAAACAAAAAAATAATCAGGAAGTGTCACAGTACTGTAGAGTAAAGTCTTGATGTACTATTGAAGCGGATACTAAGCACCAAGAGACAAGGGGATGGGTTAACGGATAAAACAAAGGTAGGCCTATCTAGCATGTGGTTGCCACTCTATAAGAACATAAGGAAATGGGAGTCTGTGGAAAGCTGATTGGCCCACATAAGGCAGATCCCTCTCACACTCAACCCTAAACATAAGGCCTAATTGTAGGCCCAGCTCACTAATACCAGTGTCCCTGTCTGCATCAAAAGATGGTCTTAAGCTGACACGATCAAATCTGATTCACAATCATGAAGTAAACTTAGAACTGCAACTATATTACAGCCAACATCGCCGTTTGACAGATGATCAACGAAAAGAGATGAGTGAAGTGATTAATATGCAACCAGCAAACAAACAACTTAATTCTAGTATGAATCATTCCAAAATAGTTACTTTGCAAAGTTTGCAAGACGTTAGAAATATGAAGAAATGGGCAAAGCTGAGTGGAATTGTGTCCGAGATCAGCGAGATGTATGCATTGTGTATGCATAAATTGTGAGAAATGAAACTGGCAAAATTATTCAAAATGTTCTACAAGCTTTTTGTGACATGATGGGAGATACATAAAAAACAATGACAGTAGCCTAATGCTAGATAAGGACAAAAATTAAAAGTATAACTAAATAAGTTGGTCACCAATTATTTTGCAATATTTGATCACGCATATGGATTTTATATGCTCTAAACATAATATGAAAATGTGTTTTAAGCCTCGGCAAAACCTAATAAAAATATATAGTACTAAAATGGAATTTTGTCGAAACATGGGTCAATACCTTCCTATAGACGGCACCGATTCGTACACACGCTATTTTCACCTGTCTCCCGAGGTCTGTCCACCAGCTTTTTAGTCCACTCCACCTGCCCATCTCTGTCGATAGGTTGGGTTGTTTGGTTAGGTTAATAAACTAGGTTTGAGAAACAAGATTCGTAGTTGCGGTAGTATTTACGGTATCTGGACACTTCGAGCGAATTCATATTCGAGCGGAGGCGCATTTAGGTTAGGTTAGGTTAGGTTAGGTTAGGTTAGGTAGATTAGATTGTGCATCCGCTTGATCAGGAATTCGCTCGAAGTTCCTCGCATTCGTATTTACAGACACGGCCGAATACCGGTAGGCTACTAAATGGGCGCCGGCCCAACCGCCATGTTGTATCCCATGTAGGCCTACTAGGTACTACGGACACATTGTAGGTGTTAGGTGTGGATTAGGCTTGTATCCAATGTACTAGGTCTATGTTACTGGATATTTATGATTTAAATAAGTGCTACGTTTTTTATAAATCTGGTTATATGAGCCGATTTCCGACATGTAGTTAGTCTTTTTCGATTCGCAAAATCGAGCCAAGTTTTGCCAAAACTTGGCTCGGGTTTTCCAAAATTCGGGTTTTATGCCTTTGCAATTTCGGGAAACCTGAGCCAAATTTCTAAATGAGGTTACTGTAATTTTGTTGTCTACAAACTCTCAAAATCCGAGCCAGCTTTGGCCAAAACTTGGCTCGGGTTTCCGAAATATTGGGTTTTAGGCCTTAGAAATACCTTAAAACCCGAGCCAAGTTTTGCTAAAATATGTTTTAATCGCCGTTTTACGCATTTAACCCCTCATTTTCCCTGTACTTCATAGCCCTCCCCACTATCGGGCGGCGTGTCTTAAGATGGTTGTATAATGGGGAAAACGGTTTCGCCGAGGGTTGCAATTATTTCCAAACACTATACAGTATATTGATGAAAACTAACAGGGAAAAATTAAAAAATCCATGGGAAAATTGGTGACCATCTTAGGCCTATTTAGTTTTTCCAAATTAAATTCAAGCAGTATAGGCTAGGCTAAGTGGGTCTGTATTAATGTCGGTAGCGCAAAATAAGATGACCATCGGGTGCAAATAACGTTCAGTCACCAGTCACCAGTGTTATTAACACGGTCGGGTGCACATACCCACGTCCATATTATTATCTATATAGGCCTAGGCTAGGCCTAACCAGTTGTTGGGTCCATTTTTTGATAAAGACTTGCGTTATAGGCCGTGGGATACAGGACAGGGTTGAGGGGGGGCTCTGCCCCCCCTCAACCTCAAATCCTTGGTGGTACCTGTCAAATAGGTGTCCAGTAACTAAAATCGTACCGAATAGCCTAGCCTATACCCGGCCAGAGGTAAGAAGAAGAGTCCTGCAGACTGCAGTAGGCCTAGTCGCTAGGCCTAGTCTCCTTGAATGCTACCAAGAAAACAAAGTACAAGTAGGAAATTATACATTAGGCCTAGCCTATTTTAAAATTTACCTTAATCCACAATAATAGGCCTACAGTCTCCAGGGAGTCCAGGCACTCAGGCAGGACGGCTCGTTGAAGTACGAGTAACATTAGGCCTAGCCTAGCCTA
This sequence comes from Paralithodes platypus, assembly GCA_032716605.1. Taxonomy (NCBI): domain Eukaryota; kingdom Metazoa; phylum Arthropoda; class Malacostraca; order Decapoda; family Lithodidae; genus Paralithodes; species Paralithodes platypus. Next base: position 28,456,522 of record CM064522.1, on the reverse strand, counting down.
TCTTGCAATTGTAGCCTAGCCTAGGCCTAGGACTATAGGCTAAATGGCCACATATCCTACAGTAACAGTAGGCTAGGCCTAGGCTATATGAACTAGGCTAGCCTACTACGCTACTTCTGGGTCCTGGTAAGTTCTAGTTACATTTCCGGCTTAGGTAGATCACAGCACTGGTTTGACGTTTATTTTCATAATCCATTATCGTTTATTTGTATGGCATAATAGCACTGCTGCACTGAGAAACACAGGATGAGAGGCATTGTTGTGCTTGTTGTTGACAGTTCAGTCAGTTCAGTTGGAATTCGGGAAGTTTAGCCTTAACGTCGGCACTTCCCTAAGAGGTTTTGTTATTTTTCTTTTTGTGACTTTTTGTGACGTGCTCATTTGTCTAAAAATAAATATATCTCATTTTTCATCCCTTTTTCTGAAATCTTCTTTCTTCTCTCTTCAGTCTTGTTTCTTCTCTCGTCTTCCTTCATTCTTCTTTCTTCTCTCTTCAGTCTTCTTATTTCAGTTCTTTCAATTTTTTCTCTCGTACTCTCCACATTTGATAGATTGTCTGTTTCACTCTATCGCTTATTTCTTTGTTAAATAAAAGATGTCCGATGACTTGGTTTTCATTTTCAATATAAGGCTGTTGGAACCCTGGATCTTTTATTCTGCATGCTTTATAAAATGAACAGGGTAGTAGAAAATGTTTTAGGTCTTCTGTTCCTTCCTTATCCTTCTGAAGAGGATATAGTGGAACATGTTCATGTGGATAGCCCTATAGGTCGTAGTGACCATGCCTGTATAAGCTTTAGTTGTAACATTAAATCAGAGAGGGATAATAGAAGCAATAGAAAAATATACATGTATGATAGAGCAGATTATGAGCTGCTGAGACGGTGTTTGGACATTGACTGGGGGGAATATTTGAACGGTGAAGACGCTGAAGGAATGTGGAGGAAAATTAGAGCCAAACTGGAGAATGCTGTATCTAAAAGTGTACCAGTAAGGGAATATAAGGATAAAACAAAATTGAGGAAAAGAACTAATCCAGAATTGCCAATGAAAAGAAAGCTTTGGATATTGATTAGAAGAAAGAAACGATTGTGGGAAAGATTAAAATTGTTGAAAAAAGAACAGGGGGACTAGTATAGAGGCTAAGGAAGTGGATCTGGAACGCAGACAAATAAACAATAAAATAAGGTGGGAAACAAGGAAGAGAGAGATAGCTAGAAATGTGAAGGATAATCCAAAAATATTCTGGAAGTACATTCAGGAAAAGTTAACAAGAAGAGTAGGGATCCCAGAGCTGGTAGGGGGGTTGAATGATGGGAGTAGAGCGGAGACTGATAAGGAGAAAGCAGAGGTGCTGGGGAAATACTTTGGGGGGGTACTAACAGTGGAGTCGGAGGATGCAGTGCCTACTATTCCCATCAAACAGGCACCGGCACTAGAACTAATAGAGTTTTCCCATGCTAGAATAAGAAGGGCTATAGAAAAAATTAACAGAAGTAAGTCACCGGGACCGGATGGGATACACCCAAGAATCATAAAGGAAGGAGGGGAGATGTTAGTAGAGCCATTGAAAATGTTATTTGAGGTATCGTTTAATACAGGACAAATCCCGATGGACTGGAGAGAGGCGAACATAACAGCTATATTTAAGAAGGGAAAGAGAAATGACCCAGGGAATTATAGACCAGTCAGTTTGACAAATGTTGTGTGTAAACTAATGGAAACGGTAATTAGAGAAGGAATAATGGATCATATGAAGTCAAACCAACTGTTCAGTGGGAGACAGTTCGGATTCTTGCCGGGGAGGTCGACGGTACTACAGCTAATTAAGGTGGTAGATGATTGGATGCAAATTCTAGAAGATGGTGATGTAATAGACGTGGTATATTGCGATTTTATGAAGGCCTTCGATAAGGTCCCACATAAAAGGTTAATAGAGAAAGTTAGAAGCTATAATATAGGGGAGAAATGGATAGAAGCCTTCCTGAAAGATCGGAGACAGAGGGTACTGGTGAATGGAATAGGCTCGGGGTGGAGGGAAATTACAAGTGGGGTACCTCAGGGATCTGTGTTGGGACCACTGCTGTTCGTTATATTATCAATGACTTGCCTGAAGTTATAACTAATGGAAGTGAGGTATACCTGTATGCGGATGACACTAAACTGTATAGAAGAGTGAGGAGTAAGGAAGATATGGGTTTGCTTCAAGGAGATGTGGAGGGCATGAAGGGATGGTCTGAGCATTGGTTAATGCCTTTTCATCCAAAAAAATGCAAGTACATGCGGATTGGGACCAGCAAGATAGACAAGGTAGGATACAGTATGTATGAAGCGATGGAGGAAGTGAGTGCAGAAAAGGATATAGGAGTAGTGATAGACAATAAGTTAAATTTCTCAGAACATTTAGCGGAAAAGATAAACAAAGTCAATAGAATTGTAGGGCTGATAAGGAGGACATTTGTGTCACTTGACGAAGAAATCTTCAGGAATCTCTATACAGCGCTGGTTAGGCCGCACCTGGAATATGCGAACCAGGTGTGGGCTCCATATATGGTAAAGGATATAGAAGCAGTGGAGAAAGTGCAGAGGAGAGCTAGCAAGCTGGTACCAACGTTGAAGAACGCGGGCTATGAGCAGAGGTTGAGGACACTGGGGCTTCCGACACTGGCATATAGGAGAAAGAGAGGGATTATGATAGAGACTTTTAAGATAGTGTCAGGAAAGTACGATGAGGATATGTGTGAAGGTATCTTCTTGATGCGGGAGGGAACAAGAACGAGAGGACACTCTAAGAAAATTTACAAAGAAAGAAATAGGCTTGAGAAGGCAAAGAACTCATTTTGTGATAGAGTGGTAAATGAGTGGAACGCACTGCCCCAGTATGTAGTCGATTCCGAATCAATAAGGGAGTTTGAAAGTAATCTTGATAAAGCATGGGGAAGACAAGATTTGAAGTTTGATTATAAAACAAAAATACAGAATAGTAAAAATGTTGCGTCTGCTACCACCGCCGCCAACACCGTGAACGACCGCAGCAGTGCAAGTACTGGTACTGAGCTGGATACACAGGCATAGTTTGCCTTTTTCCAGAGGATCTACTGTAAGAAACTTACACAGATCGCATTGTGTCTCTCCTCCCACATGCCTATTTCTATCTTTTAGATTTAAGTTATTTGTCCTACATCTGTAAAATATTATAGATGCCTGTGTGTTGTCATAAATATCTTCCTCGCTCTTAATCTCCTTTTTATAACTTCTATACACTTCTAGGCTACTCTTCTCTGCCAACTCCTCTCGCCATCTTCCCGAATCCCAGTCCAAGAACTCTTTTTCTAATGTCGTCCTTCTTAATATTTGCTAAATTTGTTTCTCCTAACTTCAAATTCCCTACATACTTTCGAATTTCTGCAGTCCAGGGATCTTTACTATTTCTAAGTTTTTCCTCTGTGATTCTTCTTAGCAAGTCATTACTTTCCTCTCCTACTAAATATTTAAGATATTTTATGTTACCTTCCATAATTCTTGCCTCCATTGATGAGGCTCCTATTTCACCCCTTAAGGTTACCTTTTGGGCATATCTGGGTGCCCCTAATATGTGTCTAAAAACACTATTATCTATATTTTGTAATTTATTTATTTCTGTTTTTGAAAAACCTATAACATTCGAGCCATACAGGACTGCTGGCAATATGGTATCCCCACTTCTAAGGTAAATAAACTAAAAGTCGTTGCAAGGGTTCATTCCCTTTTTAACTACTAATATAAATCATACGAAGACTTATTCGCATTATTAAAGTCAATACATTGATATGAAATGTAACGTATATCAAAATATACCCAATTTGTGGATTTCGTTGTAGACCGCTGATCTAATTTTTCGCGGAAGATTTAAATCACTGTTTTCACCCAAAACTGAGTCTAGGATCTAACAAAATTCTGAATATGCCAGAAAATTACTTATTTAACTTATTTAATCTGTAAACAATAAATATATTTAACAATTCGACGACTCTGGTGATGGGCTGGTCTATCAGAGTGAGAGCTGAGCGTTCTCTGCCATACCCATAGCTTACTCTGACTGTTCCTTTTACTTATATATATTCTAGATCTCAAGTGACGGCGTCTTTTCCGTGGATTGACCTCCCTACTGCCAACCTAGAAGTTGGCAGATTGGGAGCCAAAGCGTCACATTTTTCCCTTGCCTCTCAACTTTCCCTTCATAATTGCTGAGGAGCACAGGGCCTTGGGTGGGGTTTTGGTTTCCCGGGCGTTTCCGCACCCTCCTCAGCTCCCTGCCTTGGAGTGGCTTCGGTCACCCGGGCTTTGTTAGTGGAAAGCAGGGAGGGTTTTGTGGGGGCGCTCGTTTATGGCCTTGGCCTTGCTCGAGACCTTGGGGGTGTTCGGCCAGACAGCCTGGGGAACAACAACAACAATAATTCGACTGGGAAATAGCAGATTTACTCAAACAAAGCTTTTATTCTTTTGTTAACCTCTGAAGTGCGCATGGGGGTAATTGGAAACGTCCCCCTGTGCTGACGTATTTGAGGTGTTTCCGCCACTAAAATATTCATTGTGCCATTAATAGCATTAATACTTATCCATATGCGCCTATTATGGGTTGATTATAAAGGTATTAACCTGAAACAACAATAAAACGAGTGAAAACAGCGTTTGGATGGTCAAAATCGGAGATATAGCCCGCGAGTTGTATAATGTATGGGTGAGGCAATCTGCTTTCCCGCCAATTTCCCCCAAGGCCACTGAGACACAGTCGATCGATACTCTCTCTCTCTCTCTCTTGCACTCGCTTGCTATCAGTGATGACCACACCCTCCAATCGGATTTCTAATGTTAGCACGAAAATATACCTCAGAATAAGGGAATAACAGGGAAAATAGGTGATAACTGAAGGAGAGGAGGAAAGTGGGGAAGGAGGGGAGGTAGAGGACTGAGATTTTGCATGGCCCAGGGGCCCAAAAAAAAAAAAAAAAAAAAAAAAAAAAAAAAAAAATATAAATTTTTTTTTTTTTCGATGTCAAAAGTTGATTTTTATTTTCTCTGACTCTTAAGAGTCTCCCCGCAGTGCGCCGGGGGAACTCTTAAGAGTCTCCCCGCAGCTCCCGGGTTAATAGAGAATGCCTCCATTTCACCACCAGAGCTTGGGTAACTAAATCATTTATCACAGTTCATGTTTATCAGACAGAGAAGAAATTATGTTATCCTTCTTTGTACAGTACTTCATACAGTTTATCAATATTTGATTATAACAAGGAAAACAGTGTTAGACATTATTCCAAATGTGGATGGACCAATCACTTGAGTGAGAATAGTATTTTCTGACTGATTTTTTGTCTGATCTGCCAATAAAGCGAATATTTGTTTATTCTTTCAGCACAGAGTTGTGTGGTAAATATATTAATGTAGTTACTCCTTAAACTAACAACTGCATGATTATTTGAGTTAAGATGTAGCCTATCTGTCAACCCTTAACCCATTCAATCCCAGCGACGTCCGTTTCATCATATTCTTAACACTATTAGACGATTTTATTCAGCTTAGGAGGACGTCCAGCAATTAAAAGGCTACAGTCTATCTCAATTAAGCCAATTTAGCTACCATATATCACTCTTAAGCTTCATAAAATCGTCTAAATGTAGCTGAAATCGTATAAAAGCGATATCACCGGTACAGTATGGGTCGAACTTCAAAATGTTATATGAAGAAGAAACCTTCTTTGTTTGCCTTAACCCGGGAACTGCGGGAAGACTCTTAAGAGTCCCCCCGGCGGACTGCGGGAAGACTCTTAAGAGTCAGAGAAAAAAAAAAATCAACTTTAAACATCGAAAAAAAAAAAAAAAAAAAAAAAAATTGCCCCTGGGCCATGCAAAATATCACTCCTCTACCTCCCCTCCTTCCCCACTTTCCTCCCCTCCTTCAGTTATCACCTATTTTCCCTGTTATTCCCTTATTCTGAGGTATATTTTCGTGCTAACATTAGCGAGTTGCAAGCAGGGCATTGTCATCACTGTTAGCAAGCGAGTGCAAGAGAGAGAGAGAGAGTATCGATCGACAGTGTCTCTCCAGCCTTGGGGGAAATTGGCGGGAAAAGGAGGTTGCCTCACCCATACATTATGTAACTCCCGCCCTGTATCGCCGATTTTGACCATCCAAACGCTGTTTTCACTTGTTTTATTGTTGTAACAGGTTAATACCTTTATAATCAACCTATAATAGGCGCATATGGATAAGTATTAATGCTATTTATGGTAAAATGAATATTTTAGTGATGGAAACAGCTCAAATACATGTGCACAGGCAGAGGTGTCTAATTACCCCCATGCGCAATTCAGAGGTTAAATGGTATTTGGAGGTGGTGTGGGTCTGCTTTCGACTGAGGAAGGTATTACTTGACACTCTCGTAACTATATTTGTATTTATTGTTTTATTTACTTTTTGTTTAAGTCGATACAGTCGCGCAATCAGGAACATATCTTGGCAGTTTATGCACAAAATTAACGACGGGGTTTAAAAGCTATGCTTTGCCTAGTCTGACTTGAATTGTTGTATAGCAATCTTGAAGCCATTTCCCCTTATGTAGTTTGACTGGTTACCGGTATCTGTGAAGATGAAAACAAAAAAATACAAATAAGTGTTTTAGTTTATTTTGTTTTGTATTTGTTTTAATTTAGGATACCATGCTTCATCTTAAACTACTTAGCGCTTAAACTAACCCTTTTTTATATAGAACAGAATAATGAAACACATTATATTTGGCCGGTGTATAGGGGTATTGAATATGCTACTTTTACACGTAATTACAGTACATCTTTAACTGTTGTTTAATACCAGGTTCCCCGGTGGACATAATGAGCCCGGCCTTCCACCTGCCTGCCCTCAAAGCCGCCCTCCAACAGCTGGGCCTCAACCGAGCAGTCCCGAGTCCGGTAAACCGAAGCCACCTAGATGCTCAGGCCCCCGAAGGGGCCAGGGATAGATGAGATGTCTCTGAGAGGGCAGCGGTGGCAGCCCACCTTGCAGTGCCACCTAATCGGGCGATCTCGCCAGCACCTAGAAAAAAAAGTTGTAGGCTACAGGAAAAGAGACAGACAGAAATGGCTAAGGTTGGGTAGAGGATGCCAAACCTCACTATGGATAGGACCAGCCCTCACCCTTCAGTGCTCTAGTGATGGTAGTTGCTGTTTTTATGAGATGTTCATGGTAGTTTCTTTGCATGGTTTTGTGATGAACTTCCTGCACTGGACTAGAATACCTGTACTTTGCCCTGGGCCCCATTCTGTAGGAGTTCACTGAAAATGGAGACTGTTGTTCTGGAGTGAAATAGTTGAGGAGCAGGAGGTTTGTCTTTATTGATTTGCGGAGGTTTGCAATCCTGGAGAGTGAGGCTGAGAGTCTTAAGTGCAAAACAAGTATTACTTCCTTACACTAATACAGTTCACAGATCCAGAAGGGTAATATGAACAGTGTGGATTGAATTGGAAGAAAAACACTTGACAATACATTCAATGTTGAAGTGTTGGAGGAAAATATTAATATATTGGTAGTTACAAATAGAAAAGGTACACACTAAATTATACATTGTATTGGGAATATAATAAACCAAAGTATATACATGGAAATATATTTGACAATGAGTGATGTGTGAAAAAATAGAACATTTGTGAAAATATGACCCCAAAGAAGAAAGGATTCCCTCAATAAACTAACTTATAAACTATTTCAGAAATGTACAGTAAAAAGACAAATACTCATACCAACCATAATCCTCACACTATTCGGGAAACTATATTATATAAATTTTTTTTTTTATCTCCGAGGAAAGAAATAAAGTCATGTGGTAAGCCATGATGTATGCTACGTTAGCCAATGACGTATCTATGAGAAAATAATTTTGACAATATACTTCAAAATACTCTAATCTATGCACTACCTCCAAGGTATAACTTCAAAACATGCAAGACTACATTGGACTCTGAACAAAATATGTATGCATTGCTGCAAATAATTTTCCTTAAAAAAGTACAGCAACACATAAAAGTTTGTGGACCTCTCATGTTTTAATTATGAAAGTATACTGTATGTTTGTAACCTAATTTATTAATTTAATTTTGTGCATATTAATAATAAAAGTATATACTGTATATAATTTACTGTAATGTACATTTCATTATATCATGCATAAACCAATCCAAATGGCTGTATTACAATAAATGTATATATAAGAGATCCACAATTTTCATGGGTGAATATGTCAACCTAAAAACCCAGAGACTTCTGATTATTATTGTCTCACTGTTATTTGTCATGCAAAACACACACACACACATACACATACAGACACACACACACATACATACACACACACACACACACACATACACACATAACTGAATCGTGTTAAATATTTCAACATTTCTCACTACTGTACTCTATATATATTCCATGTTGATTACCCCAAGAAGTGATGACCTACATATCAACAAACATGTTCTATAAATATGGTAACACTTAATTTAACACAGCAGGTACAAGAGAGCGTACGTTACTCACTTTATAATTACCAATGCAGTTCGACAAAAGACCTCTAAGAAACGTAAAGCCAATATCACACTAGGAGCTTCTTCCATCAACTTTTTTGCCATAACTCTGATTTGGCAACTTTTGAAATACACCTTTATAAGAATGTTGTCACCTACAACAATCTACCTCCAGCTTAATTGCCAATAACAGTGCAAGTGTCCAAATTGTGCCAGAATTAAGCTGTAGATAACGATAACAGTTCTACCCAGCTCTACCCAGGTAGAGGCGGATTTACACAAGGGATTTTTTCAGCATCTTTTCATCCACCACTTTACTCTGGCAACATTTGTATCGGTAACCAGAATTAAAATGGTGATGGGCTGGTCTATCAGAATGAGAGTTAAGCGATCTCTGCCATACCCATAGCTTACTCTGACTGTTCCTTTTACATATATATTTTCTAGATCTCAAGTGATGGCATCTCTTCTGTGGATTGACCTCCCTACTGCCAACCATAGAGGTTGGCAGACTGGGAGCCAAAGTGTCACATTTGTCCTTTGTCCCTCAGCTTTCCCTTCATAATTGCTGAGGAGCACAAGGTCCTTGAGTGGGGCTTCGGTATCCCGAGTGTTTCTGCGCCCTCCTCGGCTCCTCGCCTGTGAGTGGCTTTGGTCACCCAGGCTTTTTTATGGTAGGCAGGAAGGGTTCTTTGGGGGCGCTCGGTTATGGCCTTGGCCTTGTTCGGGAACTTGGGGCTGTTCGGCCAGACAGCCTGGGGAACAGCAACAACAGCAACAACAACAACAACCAGAATTAAACTAGATTATTATAGGTGACAGAATTCTTATAAAAAAAACTATATTTTAGAAGCTGCCAGATAAGGGTTTGTGTAAAAAGTTGGTGATGAAAGCTCTGGCGTGATACCTCCTTAAGGGACATTATGCAGGTAGACATACACCAACAAAACTCATGTGATAGTTCTCTACTGGAGAGGGAGTTCATGCATTTTACATAACCTAACATTTGTGAGAGAATATACATCTAGCCTACACCATAGACATTGTCAAATATAATACAAACTTGATAAAACAGTGGAAATGACATAGAATGTTCATTTAAAAAAATCAAGGAAACCTCTTGGTAAAGCATACAATTACTACCACTAGGCCAAAACTGATAACCCATGTGCTATGCTGCTTATATAAGTACACATAATTATTGCTATGAAAACTTCGTGATTGAGTATTGATTGCATAAAATATTAGAGCAGCAGAGCTTGATAAATACCAGATAACCATAAAAATAATTATAACTTAATTTTTGCATTAAGTTTACTAAGTAGTCATCCATACAAAATAATATTTGTCGTTATAACTAATGCAAAAATAATAATTAAAATATCATTAATTATATGCTGTATACAAAATATGAATAGTTGATATATGTTTTTACTGCATCATATTTTATTGTTAATATAATTTCCAGCAGTATAACACAATGGGCAGTTCCTTTGAATCTCTGATTACTTTGAAAGCAAAAAACAATTAATAGAACTTTACTAAATCAGATCATTAAGAGATTCGCCGGTGAGCTGCTATCCCTTCAAGTACAGGCACAACAAAATTTCATTACATTCTTGCTAAAATTAGATGATTTTATCCCTCTTAACAATATTTTATAGAAAAAAGGGGCATAACCTATCCCAATGATCTTTTTGACTCCCATAGAACATTCATAAACAGTCTAAATATAGCAAGAATAATAATAAACCCAATGGCTCGCAGTAAAAGGGTTAACAAACACCAACCCCTTCACTACGGTGACAATATTTGCACTTTATACTGGCTAATGTTACACAATTTCATTAAACTTAGGAAGGATGTTTAGGAATTAAAGGGGGTACAACACTATCTCAATAAATTCCTGGACTCTCACAGATCCCTCCTAAGCTGAACAACATCATGTATTGTTAGCCAGAGTTTAAACAAACATGTTATTAGTACTGAAAGGGTTTAAGGACCATGACGCCCTACTGTATACATGTCACAAACAGCCTTATGGTCACCTGTGGATATGTACATACACACACACACAACAAACATTTTGTAAATATTCATATAAAATACACTAAGGAAAACATATACAAACAATCATTAATAATTCCCTATAACTTACCGGGTCATAAAAAAGATTGTGACAGTGAGATTAATATGAAATACAAAGTAAGTAAAATAGCTGAACACCAGGAAGGCAGCCAGCAGAATGCATTCCTCCGGCACAATGAACAAATTTTACATTGTGATCAAGATCTATTGATCTTGACTTTACTCTCATCAAAATGAAAAACAATTAATCATCTGGTTAATAAAAACTTCGCCATGCATTACCATCATAATTGTTTGTAGCTTTTGCATTGTTATTTTTTCTTGTGCAGAGATTATGTGATTATTTCATAATGATTGATTCTATTTTTTTTTCCGTGCAGTGATTGTGATTGTCATTACTGTGTCTGTTTAAGTAACTTCATTCGGAAATACCCTGGAAATTTGATATAAAATACATAACAAAAATAGAGTTATGAAATCTTGGAGGAGATATTTGGTGGGAGATTTTTGGTAGCAATGTCGAAATTGGCGATGGCTGCATGCAACACCACTACATGTGCTCTACTGAACACTCGTGCTTCTACAATGCTGCCGACATACAGTCAAGCAATACATTGTCAGAGATAGACACATTTAGGGATATTAATGCTTTACCTCTGTCTCGAGTCGGCCACCCACAGGTATGGGGTATGTGCCTGAGTATATACTGTACGGTCGAGGTTAATAAGTGTTGTCAGATATTTCACAAAGTTTCGGACACTGACTAATACTCTGAGGGATAAGCACTTTTCCCAGTAACTATAAAGATACCAATAACACTTCTTGAGCGAAAACCACTGGAATCAATGACAACACTTAATACCCCCGATTGTACATACGTACATACATACCTTCTTGAATTAATATTTTTTATGTTAAAATGTAAAACTTGCAAACCAAAAAAAAAAAAAACTGGGACAAAGACAATATAAAGTCAAATTAACTTATCAAAATCGCTATGTGGCAACAACGCTTACTAAAATAAAATTTATGAAATAAAAGAACATAATCCACCACATAATATTATGTGATATGAATATAACTTATTATTTTATGGTTGTAGAAAGGACAAATATAGATCATCCTCCTCTCCTACACGTGGAAAGCCCCTTGAAGAACTAATTATCTTACTAATTTTATCTGAGTTGATATATGCATGGATAATCATTAGTGTTCAGCTATTTTACTTTGATGATATGAAAGTGATGTATTGTATTTTGTCTAGAAAAAACATCCTATAATACCTATGGTTTCCAATACACGACAGATGTTGCCAAATGTACTGTACTCAATTAATATATACAGTGTTGCACAATCTTGCAGGGAGGAAGCTTCTTGGATGTCATTAAGGAGGGTCACCAGTTTTGTTTTATCTTTCTCTCCTTTTCTCTCTTTCCTTGGCTTGTATCCATTCGGCTCCATTCAGCCAACTGTTTTAAGACGTTTATCCCCATCCAGGTGTCGATTTCTTCCTGGCGAGCGATAGCGAGCCAGCATTGTATGGAGAAATCCGGCTTTGCCGGAGAAATTTTTCTATCGAAAAATTTACAAATTTAGCTTGCTGTCAAAATAAAAATATATATATGCTGGCTCGCTACTGCTCGCCAGGAAAATATTGACACCTGGATGGGGGTAAACATCATAAAATAGTAGGCTGAATGGGGCCGAATGGATACAAGCCAAAGAGAGAGGGAGAGAAAGAGAAAAAAAGCAAGGTGGGCTCCCTTAACCAAGATGCAGATTGTGCTTGAATATAATGATCCGGCATTTGCTAGTTGTGATATACTGTAATACAATACCACCGCATACCAGTCTTGATCTTTGCCAAAGCCGCTGTCACACGAGCGCTTTTTCCGTCAATTTTCCATGAGCAAGTTTTTTCTGGTGATATTTAGGGATATTTTTTCATTGGAATCGGCAACTAGATCAAAGTTAGATTATGTTAGGTAGTTTAATTCTCGTGGAACTTGTATTTTGAAGCTGTCAGACAACAATTGCCCGTTAAAAATTGACGGAAAAATCGCTCGTGTGACACCGCCTTAACTCATTCACTGTTCAATCCTGCATTTCTTAACTTTATTCTGACTATTATTAGACAATTTTATTCAGCTTTGGAAGAACCTCTAGGAATCAAAGAGCTATAAACTATCTCAATTAACCCTTTAGCTTCCACAGATCCTTCAAAATTCCTGTAAAATCATATAATGTTAGTCATAATATGAATGAAGAAATGAGTCCTAATACATAAGGGGAGGTTTCTAGTTTGTTTCCTACTCCTCCAGCAATCTTAAAATTTCACCCCCTTGACCCCCTTTCAAGATAAATTTGTAAATTTTTCGGTAGAAAATTGTTCCGGCCAAAGGCCGGTTACTCTTAAATTACAGGCTCGCTATCGCTCGCCAAGATAAAATCAACACCTAAACGGCATGAAAGGTCTTAAAATTGACAGAATGAGGCGGACATTCTTAAAATCACCAAACTAATGGGGAAAACGTCTTAAAATCTCAAAAGCAATTGGGCTAGACATGAGGGAGAAAGGGGTCAAGAAAAAAGTCCCTCAAGTGGAGATCTCCCCTTAAAGAGTTAAGTATACCGTATTCCAATATTCATAATGGATTGAATTATTTTAAGAAGTTCTAAAACGATTGCACACATACACACAAACATACACATGTGCATGTAGGCACACATATTTTTTATATATATTCATATAGCAATAGTCTGATTTTCCAGCTGATGGTAAATTGCTATCTCGCCATCCTGATTACACATGCTCGGCTATTACCAATGTTGTGTTGTGTTGTCCTTATTCAGGCTCTGTCTCGAGTCGGCCACCCCCAGTAAAAAAAAAAAAAAACATATATAAAAAATAAATAAAAAGGGGGAATGGGCCTGAACAAATAGACAGATAGATAGACCAAGATTTTGTAGCGAAATATGTTGCCAATTATGAAAACTTGGCAATAATATGATGCAGAGACAGCAGTATCATATTTTTACAATGAGAATCGACAAATGAGTTGTTAAGGGGGGATGGGTCACTTTTTGGGCGATTTTTGCATGTACAGTATTCATAATTTTTCTAGTTTCCTCCCTAGACCTCCATCAAATTTAAAAAAAACATCCATTAGATCCCCCTTCTAGATTAATTTGTACATTTTTCGGTAGAAAAATGTTCCGGCCGAAGACCGGTTCTTCCAACATTACAGGCTCACTATCGTTCGCCAGGGAAAAAATCGACACCTAAATAGCACGAAAGGTCTAAATATTGACGAAGAAATGGAGCGAAAGATCTTAAAATCGACTAACTAATGGGGCAAACATCTTAACATCTGAAAACTAATGGGGCTAAACATGAGGGAGAAAGTGGTCCAGAAGACCGGCCCATCCCCCCTTAAAGGATTCAATTTACCATCAGTGGGAATAAACAGAGTACAGGTATAGTAAATGTCTGACATGTTATATAGTCAAAGTTTTCCCAGCTGAGTGTAAATTGTTATGTTTCTATCTTTGTTACTCAGTTATAAGGTAGATTTTGTAGCGAAATATGATAAATAATTATGAAAACTTGGCATTAATACGACACACAACCATAATAGTTTCATATTTGTCCATTAATTAAGTATCGAGAAATCAGCTACTAAGGGATTCAATTTACCATCAGCTGGGAAAAAATAGACTATAGTCATTGTCACTCTAACATTTCTATGGCCAGTATCACACCAAGGATTTTCCTTTAAGGGGGATGGTTGCTTTTTTCTTTGTCAACTCTGATCTGGCAGATTTTGAAACTCACTTTTATAAGAAATCTGTCACCTATAGTAATCAGTCTCCAGTCTACTTGCCAATTCCAGTGTATTCTCAATATGTAGCTAGAATGTAGTTGCAAATACAAGTTGAGGACAAAAGCCTTGGCGTGATACTCCCATTATACAACCTATAGTGTTGCTAGTCCTGCCCGTGAGTACTGAGGGAAACGACAGTGGCCTTCATCAACTTTAGACCCATAGTCTTAACCAAAACCCCAACAATGTCGGTTGCAATTACTATAGCGTTGTCATATTCCTAGCAAGTCACAATGATACGCTAGTTGCTGTAATTGCAATAAGAGTAATGTAATACTATTCCAGTACTTTTCAGTGCAATTACAACAACTATTGTTTGACTGGCTAGTAATATGGTAAAACGCTAGTGATTCCCACAGACAGTTATGGAGTTTGTCTAAGAATACAGGCCATAGTCTAGACATCCAACCCCCTACTTCTCATAACTCGGAAAGGAGTTGAGCAATCCAGTTGATATTTCTACTATTTAGGAAGAGTCAAGCAGTAAATTGATGTGGAAAACTACAACCAGTTTGCTCCAGCCCTCCCTGAGTTACAAGCAGCTAGGTGTTACAATGAACAGACTATTTGACCGTTGTTTATCACTCAGACATATTTATTGCACCTAGAGGGAAAAGAAAAGCAACAACCAGCCATGCTTACTATCAGATATATTAAAGTTTTACGATCAGAAACAAAAATACTTCAATATATTCTGTAATAAACCAGCAAGGAAACTGGATATATCCCTAATCACAAATTTTGATAATTGTGTCTATGCATTTATATCTGATATGTAGCGATATAACCCTTTCATTGCGGCGACTTCTACAGTATAGGGAGGAATACGATACTGCGAGATGTTTGTAGCTTATTTTAATTCACTATAACTCGAGCTATCGAAGACCTAGAATGACGTGGGCTCGGGTACTCCAGTATGATCTCAAAATAAAGAACTTGACAACAGAGGCAGCCCTTGGCAGGGCCACCTAGAAAGCCACCATTTAGGATGTGAGTCTGTAACCACATTCTCTGTGGACAAAACGGTGTTTAAACTTGCATGTTTAGCGTACCAAGACGTCAACCGCAACGAAAGGGTCAATAACCTGCTTGACATTATTTCTTACCCGCTAGGGTTTAGTTGTATAGTTTCTAAAATTACAAGTGAGTGGACATGTCTGATGACATGAGTGGTGACATGGTAGGACTAGTATGTAACCCTATCTGATCCTAGAAGGGGTTTTTGCATCCCCCTGCTTCACTCTATTAGTTTGGAGATTTTAACTCATTTCACCCCATTAGCTTGGCGATTAAAAAACGCTTCATCCCATTCACAAGTCAATGTTTTTTTTCTGGGCGAGCGACAACAAGCCTGCAACTTAGGAGAAACCGGATCTGGGGCGCATATTTTAATTTGAAGAGGTCTGGAGAAGCATTATAGATTTTAGTCTAAAGGGCAAATTACTAATACATTGTTCAAAATGACAAATGCAATTAAAACCTTCAATAATAATTAAACAAAATACCAGAATAACCCCAAAGATGCCGGATGAGATAGAGTTAACCCTTTTAGTATACCATGATGCCTTTTTGCATTTCAGTATGACTATAATTAGACATTTTGATTTAACCTAGGAATTACAGTACAGTATAGGGAACAAATGAGGGATAAACTGTCTCAACCATTTACCCCTCACAATTCCTTCCTGATCTCAGGTAAATCATATTTTGTTAGCCAGAATGAAATTAAGAAAGGTGACCTAATACTGAAAGGGTTGCTCTTATAATGAACATCTTCAATTACTATTCCAACACCATCATCATCATCATCATCATCATCACATCACCACCCTTTATCAATGCTCACTTTCAAAGGCTTCACAAAAATGTCACGGTTGTTTCAATTTCACTTATGCAACAGCTAACATGAATAACCCCTTGAGGATTATGACACTTTTAGCTGTTTATTTTGATTATCATTGGACAATTTTATTCAGCTGGAAGGATCTGTGGGAGGCAGAGGCATAATTGAGTTGGTTTTGACCCTTAAATCCTATAGGTCCTTCCTAAATTGCATAAAATTGTCTAATGATGGCCAAAATATACTGTTAAAATGTAGTTAACTGTAAAACAATACTTAGACTGCTTTATGGTTTCCATTATATTGCATTACATGAACACTAATATAGATTTGTAGCTCTTATCATATTATAATTTGTGCATCTGCAGCTGCTTATAGGTCTTACTTATCACTTATGCTTTTCATATTTACATCGTTATCACTCCTGATCAAAACACAACTCTACATCAATATTTTCTTCAATACTTTTCCAAACTATATCGTACTTCCAACACAAATAGCCAATCTACAGGTACACTATCATAACTTCACAACATACAGTTCACTAGAGTATAGAACACCAATGATTATCACACATACAAAAGTACAACTCCATACTACATCCTGTATAATTACTGTACATCAAGTCTCACAACCACATCACTCCATCGCATCTATGCATAATCAACATACTGTATGTGGACAATTTATAACCGAGTAAATATTTTTTACCATTGTCATTTAAATATCATAAGATTCTATTTAACAAACTTCCACATTGCACAATCTTCACATTGCAGTCATACTATAATATTTAATATCAAAATTGTCATCACATATATGAATTATTAAAGAATTCAGAGCAATTTGAAGCAAACATTTATTTAGAATGAATAAGGCTGACTGAGCAATGTGTGAGACTGTGAGTACAGGTGCTAGGGGATGGAAGTGGGCTGTTGTGGACAACGGGTTGAGAAACCCACCAAAGGAACAAAAAAGTCCTCTCCAAACAGCAAGGCTGCTGTTGGTGGAGAAGTGCTGTTTTGGGCACTGAAGAGCTGCTGTGGGCTAGTCTGCAATTTGGCACAAGGAATTCTGGCGGCTGATGCACAATCCGTGGCTCTGCCGCTGAACCACGTTTCAAGCTTAATGGGTTTTCTCAAATTTAAAATTGCATTAGGAGAAAATTGTAATAAAAGAGTCATAATTGGGATCTACTAGACTTGTTTAGTCTAACCTTACATATGACTTGATTAAAGAAAGAGTATGTTGCAAAAATAATAAGAGCCATTGGCTTGAAATTGAAAGAAGTAGCAGATACTGAATTGTGTACAACTAATAGTTGTTCATTATCCATCCCTTGGGTGATCTTCAAGTGCAGGTGTGAGAGAGTCCAAATATGTTGGCGTCAGCTCACATAAATCTGTGGTGGGGAAGGATGGTCACAACTGAGAAGTCTGCCAAGCCGGCATGAAACGATCCTTGACAGGATTGAGGAGTGGGTCATCATAGTGCTGGCCGGGAGTCACCACGGGAGGCACGGCTAGGTGAGTCTTCAGTCGGCAGTCAAGTTGCAGGGACCCATACCTGGAATATCATCCAGAATATTAGCAAATTTGTTTATTTATACTCAATAATATTATGAATCTATATCATAATGAAAAGTGTGATTCTATCCTCTTTTTAAGACTAACAAATTCTAGTAAACTTTTATTTTCTTATATCCATTTACAGTAGCAATAGACCGTATACTTGTCATGCAGCTCTTTTTTCATACAAATAATTTTTACAAGGAAGATGGAATTATTTGAATTCAGTAAACATTAAATACCCTTCTCTAAGATACAAACACAGCCTAACGTTGATTTGTTGCATGTTAAAGCCATCATGCACAATTTTGATAGAGTTGTTGTTGATGATGCTTTTATATCATACTAGCCCACTGGGCCTAGGCCCTCTTAAGGCTAGTGTACAATCTCGATAGAAATTCTTATTGTAATGGGGTAGGGGGGAGGGGAGGTAGTCGCAAGTTTACACTATATTTGCAAAACATAAATGAAGTGAAACTGATATCGTGACCAAACCACATGTAATAAATGCTGAATGTTTAATGTTATTATTGATTTCATTTTTACTATGCTTCTTTAAATGTTGGAGAATAATATGTGATATACAGTAATAAAATAAAATGAAAAGATTTACATAATTTTATGCTGACTACTGTAGCCAACATGATGAGTTTAAAATATAGTATTACACCAACCTGGGCGGGACTGTAGCACCCCAGGGAGCCGGGGATAGAGCAGCAGGGGTAGGTGGTGAGGTGGTGGTGATTGCAGCGGCTTGTGTCCAGGTGGCGGTGGCGGCCACAGCTGCGCCCGCCACAGCCTGGACTGCAGCCTGAACGTTAGCATCAGGGGTGGAGTCATTATTGTTGGGAAGGTCAGCGGGGGCCCAGGAGCTTACGCTGTCTCGGCGGAAGTAATGGGGCCGGTTGTCAGGGAAAATGGTGACCGCAGGGAAGGGGTGTTCTTTGATGTGCTTCAGAACTTCTCGAACCTAATGGCAGGGTAAAATATTAAAATAGAGTAATCTGAATAAACATGCATTAGCATACACAATAATGTGAGGAGCATACTATGCGATGGCATAAGTGATCAAGAATTCATGTTGGGTGTAAGAATGCACAAACCTATTTCTGAATGTTATTATTTAAGTAAAGATTTGAGGGGTCTATTACAAAAGCAAACTTACCATTTTAACCCAGGTAGGCCCTTCTACTTCAGGCGTGGTGGAGAGACACTGTAGGATGACATCATCTGACTGCTGTAGCAACAGTTCAACTCCAGCATGGGGCTCATAATTGAATGGACCAATCCTTAACAAGCCAAGCGAACAGTCATATATGTCAACCATCTGAGGAATAAATATGAAAATTTTAATAAATATGAAAATATATTACAAAATCTCATACTGCTCTACGGTTATGGATCAGAAGAAAACAAAAATGATTACAGTTTTCTGGGTCACCCCATAGACTGCCAATCTTATGAGGTAAAAATTATGTACCAAATTAATTTAAAATGTCTTAAAATGAGTTTGGGGCCCCCAGCCCGTTTAAAGCAGTTTTGTTCTTATCCAGCTGGGTTTTGAACTCATGTAGGGAGGCATCTGGAGATCTGTATGTGAGGATAACTGCCAGATTTAGGCCTTAGAATTTTACCCCAAGTACTGTATCTCTACTACCTCAATGGAGTGTTTTTGGTTCATTGCCTCAACAGATGTCCAAAGAACGTTCTGGAATGACAGTGACTACAAGATAACAAAGATGTAAAAGAATTGAAGATGACCCCAGACGCATCTCGTTGAGTGATTCTGTTTTGGGTGAATGAATATAATATATTGATACTGATGAATGAATCAATATATAATGGAATGGCCAAAGTGAAAATAAGAAGTGTATGAATTTCTGCACTTAATAATTGCAAGAAAAGTAGGCCATCAAGCAGAATACTAGCATGACTACCTTTGTTGTGATCTGATACTAGAAAAGCAGCAGCATTTGTAAAACAGTCGTCTCCTGCTAAATGATGAATAGGAGATTGACCAGTATAAGTGTTGTGTCAAAGTAAAAGGAAGTTGCTATAATATGCTTTGCTATCATATGTTTTCAAGAGTCCACATTTTGTTTATAGTTAGAAACGGCAAGGAATAATCATGGAGAAAATAGCCATAGTTGATGGCACAAGGAAGGATCTGAGAAAGATATAGAGCCTGCCGGCTGGTCTAGTGGAGGGCGGCTTGACTTCCTAACCAGGAGTCTTGAGTTCATGCCCGTTCGAGCATGAAGGATTTTTCATCAGCCCTGGTTGGTACCGTCTCCCTTGAACAAGGGGATGGGTAAATGGTCTTTGTTGGCTGCTACAGTGCTATTGAATCTCAGAGTGGAGGCTAGAGAGAAATGGCGCTTGATATATGACCTGAGATTACTATTGTTAATATAATTATATTAGAAACAGAAGGAATGGGCACGGCTGATGATTAAGTAGTTATGAAGAAGCAATGAATGAGACACCACAGAGTAGGAAGGACAACTAAGAGAGAAAAACAAAAAGAGTGAATAGAAATAATAAAGAGGTGGTTCAAGCAAAAAGGAAAAGAAGATGAGGAATGAGGATTGAAGGGCTACAGGAGACGGGAGAGAGGTAAGGGAAACGTTATAAGCTATGGAGGATAGAGAAGTCAGAGTGCCGAACATCACAATAACCGTCATCATCCGTCTGAGGATGCCACAATGAACTTCACTGAACTAAAATGGACATAAATAGCCCATAAATGTAGCTAACTATACCTTTAGTATTGTATTATCATAGTAAAAAAATATAGAGCGAGAGAAAGATGACTGACAAGTTGAGAACTGGACTCACTCGCATCAATTAAACCAAATAAACTGGACTTATTGTTCTACTTAACCATTATCCTGCATTACTGTACATGAAATAAAGCTGGAGCAGCCTAGATTACATTTACCGGTAGTTTCCGATTCCGCTAGGAAGTTGGCTGCGTTTTGCTGAAGTGGGTTTGGCCGTCTCAAGAACCTTTGATGCACTACTCCTCCTAAATGGCTGCCTCCACGATATTGAGCACTAAGACCAAAGTTATTCGCAGAGCCAAAATGAACAAAGTGAATATGCTGGATATCCGCTACACTCGCTAAGCAGGTCGTTTGGCTACGTTTTGTCATCTGGAACTTCTGACGCACTTTTCCTCCTAAACGTCAATGACGACTAAGAAAATACGATGACGAAATAGTCCAACATTCACAGGCCTTCGTCTTCAACGCAGGACTAAAATTGGATAAAAAAGAAACGAGAGTGCAGTAGACTAATATACCTGCTGTGATCCTGTGAAGACCCTGGTGGAGCGCAGGACCAGGTAGGGGCCCTTGTCTGTGAAGGTGGCAGGGAAGATCTTGCCTGTCCGAGTGCTCACACCTGCAGTATAGACTTATTTTAGAACATGTGCCGGTGGGGTGGGGGGACAGGTTCATATACATTTTCACTATGACGCTATTTTGAAAGCCCGAAACATTATCTAAACTCTGAAGTAATTTTAGAGGCTGAAAATGTATGAATTAATGGCTTTTGAGTATTTTTAGGTATTAACCCATATTATAGCCTCTAAACATTTAAAACAATTTAAAAGGTTCAATATTGCTTCTATCTATGACGCCATTTTCAAGGCTATTAAGAGTTTTTAAGACGACTTTTAAGTACAGTATGGGAAAATTATACTGGCTTAAAAGATTGTAACTTAAAACTTTTAGCATTACTTTTGACAATACGGGATTGTGAAGGTTCAATACATATTCTAAACAGAATTCCATTAACTTTACACTATAATGTCTCTTTAGAAGTACATAACACCTATCCATCATTGTTTGTGGTAATTACTGAAGTTTTGATGTATTCCAGGTGTCAATTTGATACGCTAGTTGAAACTGCAATGAGAACTACTGGAACATTATTGCAGTTATATAATTGCCATTATAACAACTAGCATATTATATTGTCTGGGTTGGAATAAGACAAATCTATAGTAATTGCCATCAACAGTATGGGGATTTCTAGGAATACGGACCATAGCTTGAAAGTCGGGATACAATTTTTGAGAACTTGATAGGTCACATCATAAGCCTTAATTACCAAAGGCACATACTTAAGTAGTTATCTAGTCTTCATCCACTGATGTTCATTAACGTTGGAAATTATTTAGAATAACTGCTTACATAACATTTGTAGATTCAGTTCTATAATTAATGTATTTGCTTACTTGAATTTATTTAATGCATTACTAGCTTACATATCAACTTGTCACAAATCTAATTTTATATATTATATTCTCGACTATTGAACAGTTAGCTAGTAATACTGATACATGTTACAACAACTTTATAAATGCTTTAATACATTACTTAATAATAGTAAAACATAAATTTTTTAAGTATTATCATTATCTAACAATTTACTATTAAGATAAAAATGGGGATAACATTATTATAAGAAGGTGAGAAAATCACAGCACCATGAATACTTGAATGGAGATTTTATGCCCCACATGACAGAAAAGGATTTATTGTGAAGAAAGGACAGTTTCGGCTCATCTAGATCCCTCTTGGCTCTAGATGAGAAGACACTGTCGTTTATTGCCACTATTACCCTTTTCCGTCGTGTTGGTATAATGTCTCCAATATTATTATTATGTGGTGATATTTGTTTAGAGTAAGCGCCACAAATTCTGGTTCCGCATAACTCCTCGAACTGTTTAAGTCGGTATCACACGAGAGCTTTTATAGTCAACATTCGATTATAAAAAAAAAAATCTGGCAAAATTTCTGGAATATTTTGCCCTGGTATCGGAAACTAGACTGATGATAGATTAATTTGGGTAACCGAAGTATTTTAAATGTTGACATAATGTATTCATAAGCTGACAGATCAGTGTTGAGTATAAATGTTGAGGGAAAAAGTGCTCGTGTGATACCGGCTTAAGATGAATCCCATAAATGTATAAGGTGGGCTTTGAATATAAGTAATGAGTTAGAGGGATATAAATGTAGGATAACGAGTGACCTGGAGTGTACATTACCTATGCCCTTGACGATGGGCCATGAGATGTTGCCGCGGGGGACGGTGTTCATGGCCCCCGTACACAGCAGCACCAGGTGGATCTGATCACCAATCTTGTGCATGGCATCTGGGGGAGGAACACAAACACAATTAACATCAGGGGGAGGGAGATATGCAGCAGGTTAATGGGAAGGAACCAACAAATCTGTTGGAATTAAATGAGCGTGTTTCACATGTTTGCACCCAGTCAGGAGACATCCTGAAGACGTATACAGACTAAACACACATAACAAAGTCACTCCAACAGCTTCCTCTCTCTCCAACACCCCTTCTCCCCTCTCTACACTCTTCAGAAAAATAGGAAAAGTAGAATGTAGATACGAGGTGCCGATGTAAAGGCTTATCCCTCAATACTTTCATCTGATCTGAGGTATTGAGGGATAAGCCTTTACAACGGCACCTCGTATCTACATTCTACTTTTCCTATTTTTCTGAAGAGTGTAGAGAGGGGAGAAAGGGTGTTGGATAGAGAGGAAGCTGTTGGAGTGGCTTTGTTATGTGTGTACTGTTTAGTCTGTATACGTCGTCAGGATGTCCCCTGACTGGGTGCGAACATGTGAAACATGCTAGGACGTACTACCACACCCACTAAATGTCTGCCGTGGCAGGGATTCGATCCCAGGTCTTGCAGATTCACACGTGAGCGTGCTCACCTCTCGATCACCACGGCTCTAGTTTCATCTGATCTGATCTGAGACTGGTGAAATGGATATGTGGGTTTAACATCAGGGACTATTAGTGCAGTGAGCTGCGCATAAGGTAGACCTAGAAAGACATGGGATCAGGTACTTTGTTTCGATCTCATCATAAAGAACTTGACTCCAGAGGTAGTTCAAAACAGGGTCGCCTGGAATGCCGCCCTTTTGGACGTAAAGCTAAACCATATTCTCTGTAGATGAAGCGGGCTTTAAACTTGTATGTATGTATGTACAGTATGTATCCATGTATTATATTTTTTAATGATTAATAATGATCATAATAACATTCGACCAATTTGTAGAATACATTCGTGAAGTTTAAGGGGAATTGGGCCGGTTTTCTGAACCACTTTCTCCCTCACGTTTAGCCCCATTAGTGTTCAGATGTTAAGATGCTTGCCCCATTAGTTTTGGCGATTTTAAGACCTTTCGCCCCATTTCTTCGTCAATATTTAGACCTTTCGTGCTATTTAGGTGTCAATTTTTTCCCTGGCGAACGATAGTGAGCCTGTAATGTTGGAAGAATCGGCCTTCGGCCGGGAAATTTTTCTACCGAAAATGTACAAATTAATCTAGAAGGGGGAACTAATGGATTTTTTTTTTTTAATTTGATGAAGGTCTAGGGAGGAAACTAGAACAATAATGAATACATGCAAGTGTCTCCCTATCAACTTCCTCAGTACTGTATGCATGCATGTCTTTAATGTAAGCAGACTTTAGGCCAGGACCCCTGTCCTCCGTCCTACCTAGCTACCTACTTACCAATGTTTATAACAAATTTACCGCTTATGACTGATAAATGAGAAATTAAGTACAGTACATACAATTATTTCGAAGGTGAATGGAACCTTCTCGAAATAGGTTCATATATACATAGAGACAAATCAAAGAGAGAAGCCATCTAATTTGCCCCAGATGGCATTTGAAAAACAAAACAAGGTTTCTATTCACTGCTAGATGGAAAGAGGAAAAGGGGCGCATTCACTCTGATTGATCAAGCAACCATGATTGATCTGGTGAGTGTGATGGCTTCTGAGTCAACAAATCATGATTGTGGTATCACCGACTTGATTGAAATCGAACGCCAACACTCCGCCCAAAGATGTCTAGTCATCCAAACAATAATCACTCACTACCCCTCTTTCACCAGCCCTGATCCCGTCATAAATCTACATCTTTAGATAAGTGCCCAGCTTCATTTTTCAGGGGACATGGGTCGTTTTCTGGTCCCCTTTCTCCCTCGTGTTAAGCCCCATTTGTTTTGAGATTATAAGGCGTTCGGCTCATTAGTTGGCGATTTTAACATCTTTCGCCCCATTTCGGTGTTAATTTTAAAAATGTTCGTGCCATTTGGATGTCGATTTTTTTCCTGGCGAGCGAAAGCGAGCCAGAAATTTTAAGAGGAACCGGCCTTCGGCCAGGAAATTTTTCTACCGAAAAATGTACAAATGTATCTTGAAGGGGGGGGGGGGG
The DNA here is from genome assembly GCA_032716605.1 of Paralithodes platypus. Classification (NCBI taxonomy): domain Eukaryota; kingdom Metazoa; phylum Arthropoda; class Malacostraca; order Decapoda; family Lithodidae; genus Paralithodes; species Paralithodes platypus. The sequence continues at coordinate 28,431,316 of CM064522.1, read as the reverse complement.
GGGGGCATTGAAAGGCATTGCTGGAGGTAGTTATTGACTAACGGCAATATTTTGACAACTCTAGGTTAATATCTATAAAGGAAGTTACTGTTTAACCCTTTGAAGATTATGACGCATTTTAACAGTTTATTCTGGCTATCATAAGACGATGTTATACAGCTTAGGAAGGATTTGTGGGAATTATAAGGGTAAAGAATATCTCAATTAACCTTCTGACTTCCATATACCCTTCCTAAACTGAATAAAGTCGTCTAATAAAAGCCAGAAAACAGAAACGAAATGCGTGATCGGATTTCAAAAGGGTTAAGTTAAAAACAAGAGATAATCCAACTTACTAAGGAGAGAAAGCGTAACCTTCTCGCAGATATTCCTAGCGTCCTGGAAGTAGTTAATATGAATCACAGCAATATTTTGAAAACTTTAAGGGGGAGGTAGTCGCTTTCTCTGGAGCCCCTTCTCCCTCGCGTTTAGCCTATTAGTTTTGAGATCTTGAGATGTTCGTTCCGTTAGTTTGGCGATTTTGAGACCTTTCGCCTTATTATTTGTCAGTATAAAGATCTTTCGTGCCATTTAGGTGTCGATATTTTCCTGGCGAGCGATAGCGAGCCTGCAAATTTTGAAGGATCCGGCCTTCGGCCGAAACATTTTTCTATCGAAAAATGTATAAATTTATCTTGGGAGGAAAAAAAACAAAAAAAAAAAAAAAAATATAAATAAAAAAAATATAATAACACTTACTAAGGAGAGACAGCGTAACCTTCTCGCAGATATTCCTGGCGTCCTGGAAGCCGCCGACCACACAGAGTTCCAAGTGCCCCTCGGTGAAGCCCAGGGAGAGGTCGTTGATGCGGCCCAGCAGGTGCAGCACTCCGTCGTCGTGCGAGCAGATGTGCAGGCCGCTCAGGCACTCGTCGTGGCTGCATTTGTCGAAGTGCGCCAGACCTACCGCACCCGTACCTGAGGAACAACAAGGGGTATTAGACACAGTATTTGACGTGGCTATAATAATGTAGGAAGAATATGTGAAGGAGTTAAAACAAATACAAATAAAAATGACCAAGGAGGTTTAATAAATATTTATAAGCTCCTTGATAATGTCTTGCCTTGTGATGCCTTGTGACTGTATTTGTCCAAGTACCTGGGGAGCAACAAATCTTGTTTAGACAATTATGAACTCTAAAAGGATATTGACGTGGCTATAATGTGTGGTATTATAGCATTTTGAACTCTAAAAGATGTTGGAGTGATTATAATAATATGTGGTCTTAGACAATTCTGAAATCAAAAGCTATAATAAATGTAGGAAAACTATATGGAGAAATCAAACCAAACCAAAATGTAAATATGGGTTGAGAGAGAACTGTAGCGGTAATTGACGTGGCTATAATAATGTGGGCAGAGTATGTGGAGAAGTCAAAACAAACCCAAATATAAATAATGCCTGTATTTTGCTGTATTTGTCCAAGTACCTAAGGAGCAACAAGTGGTTTTAGAGAGAGAGAGAGAGAGAGAGCTGTAGCAGTAATTGACGTGGCTATAATAATGCAGGAAGACTAAGTGCTTTTAGAAAATTATAAACTCTAAAGGATATTGACGTGGCTATAATAATGCAGGAAGACTAAGTGCTTTTAGAAAATTATAAACTCTAAAGGATATTGACGTGGCTATAATAATGTGTGATTTTAAGGGGGAGGTAGTCGCTTTGCTGACCCCCTTCTCCCTCATGTTTAGCGACATTAGTTTTGAGATCTTACGATGTTCGTTCCATTAGTTTGGCTATTTTGAGGCCTTTCGTCCCATTTATTTGTCAATATTTAGACCTTTCGTGCCATTTAGGTGTCGATTTTTTCCTGACGAGCGATAGAGAGCCTGTAATTTTAGAAGGAAGCTTAAAAAAACCCTACCTAGACCCTCCTTCAAGAAAAATGTGTTCATTGGAAGGCCGATATCGCTCGCCAGGATTTTTTTTTTACACCTAAGTGGCACGAAAGGTCTTGATATTGATATAGAAATGGAACGAAAGGTTTTATAATCGACAAATTAATGGGGGCGAACGTCTTAAAATCTGAAAACTAAGGGGGCTAAACATGAGGAAGAAGGAGGACCAGAAAAACGACCCATCTCTCCTTAAATTCTTTGTTCAATGTGTTGCCCCATGTGTTCAATACATACCGGTAGTCTCACCTTGCAACGTGTGCACAGGTCTCCCATCCCACCTGGGTTTATGAGTTATTAACCCTTTCTGTACCGATGACGTATTTTGTATTTTATTCTAGCTAGATTTAGACGGTTTTGTGCAGCTTGAGAGAAGGATCGGTGGTTATAAAAGGGGTTAAGTGAGATAGTTCGAAGCCTGTTAATTACTGGAGGCCCTTTTTAAACTGAATAATATCGTGTAATATTAGCCAGAATTATATTAAATGGACAGCATCGGTACTGAAAAGGTTGACCCTTTCAGTAAGCGATGACGCATTTCGTCCATTTATACTGGTTATCATTAGACGAGTTCATACACTTTAGGAAGGATCTCTAGGAAGCCAAGATGCAAAACGAACTCAATTATGCTTCTGATTCCCATAGATCCTTCCTAAGCTGATTACAAACGTCTTTTGCGCTTTTTCATGTTTTTAAGTTAATTAATTATTTTGACAACCTATTCCAAACATGCAAAAAGATTGAATCAATCATCCATGTGGTTGACAAGTGGCCAAATACTCTTACTTGAATAACTAAGCTATATACCACATAAAATAACTGGTTAGTCAACTAACAGATTCACGTGACTGCTCATTCGTGTTATAATACCACATGACTGTTCAGTCAAATAGCATGAGTCGTTGCTAAAAAATAAATAAATCATATTTATTCATCTGTAATAAATTCGGTATCTTATTTATGGTATATGTGTGAAAGCAGTGCTGGGTGGGAGGAAGGGCGTCGACTGACTGGGGACAGAGGTGCATGGGGGCGTTTCGTTCGTGGCCACCCCTTTGGGGATCACGGCGTCCGACAATAGATAGATGAAATAATAAGTTTCAATACAGACATAGGTATAAAAATGTGTCGAGTTGTCCAAGTGAGGTGTGTCCAACGAACGGATCCCCCACCCCCTCCTACACACACACACACACACACCTACCTCTCTCTCTCTCTCTCTCTCTCTCACACACACACACACACAAGCCACGGTTACCAAATCAAGTCTGCTCATAGTAAATAAATGCCGAAACTAGCTATAATAACGGCACAACCTCTACATTTTCTCTCTTGAAATCCTCAAATCTACAGAATATCGCTAGAATTTATATCGCTACATGTAAAAATGTGTGTCTAGATCAAAGTAAATACCTCCAGATCTAGCGGGAAAGTAGGTAAAATGGCAACACACACACACACACACAACCTCCAATCCTCTCCCAGTGCAAGAGGTGTGGTGGTGGTGATGGAGGTGGAGGTGGTGTGGTGGTGGTGGTGGAGGTGTTGTTGGAACAGGCAGTAAGGATCCCCACCAATGATAATGAACCAGGTCCCACCATGATGGAAGATCTACCCGAGGTTTCACGGAAATGGCCGAGTGGCGATCAAGGCGGTGATTTCGGCCCCACACAAAGTTGGGCGCAAATTGCATAAGTACCGAGTGACCGGGGAGAGGCGCCCACGAACTCACTTTGGTATAATCCTGTGTAGCGGGGAGACCTGTACTTATATCTCAATAATTTGGTAATGCTACAACATATTTTTACATTTTACATTCATAAATAGTCCACTAATATACTAGATTAGGTTAGGTTTTGGATAGGTTAGATTAAAGATATTGTTCAATGTTAGGTTAGGTTTTGGTTAGGTTAGTAAAGATATTGTTCAATGTTAGGTTAGGTTTTGGTTAGGTTAAGTTAAAGATATTGTTCAATGTTAGGTTAGGTTTTGGTTAGGTTAGTAAAGATATTGTTCAATGTTAGGTTAGGTTTTGGTTAGGTTAAGTTAAAGATATTGTTCAATGTTAGGTTAGGTTTTGGTTAGGTTAGTAAAGATATTGTTCAATGTTAGGTTAGGTTTTTGGTTAGGTTAAGTTAAAGATATTGTTCAATGTTAGGTTAGGTTTTGGTTAGGTTAGTAAAGATATTGTTCAATGTTAGGTTAGGTTTTGGTTAGGTTAAGTTAAAGATATTGTTCAATGTTAGGTTAGGTTTTGGTTAGGTTAGTAAAGATATTGTTCAATGTTAGGTTAGGTTTTGGTTAGGTTAAGTTAAAGATATTGTTCAATGTTAGGTTAGGTTTTGGTTAGGTTAGTAAAGATATTGTTCAATGTTAGGTTAGGTTTTGGTTAGGTTAAGTTAAAGATATTGTTCAATGTTAGGTTAGGTTTTGGTTAGGTTAGGTTAAAGATATTGTTCAATGTTTTGGTTAGGTTAGGTTAAAGATATTGTTCAATGTTTCTTAGTAAATAGGCATCTGAAAAAACAGTTCTCTCCGCTACACAGGATCTCACCCTCCCTCTTATATCTTCTCTCATCCCATTATCCCCGCGAGTTGCAAGTAATGAAATATACATATTATTCACCCGGCCGTACGTTACCGGGTGATGGGTTAGCGCTGATTACAAGTCGCTGCGTAAGTCCGTGGTCGATTGTTTCATATATTTATTATTATTAGTTTTTGTTTTGTGTTGTCCCTATTCTGGCTCTGTCTTGAGTCGCCCCCCCCCCCCCCCCCCGCAAAAAACCCCCCCACAGAAGTGGGGATTGGGCCTAAGTATATACTGTAGTTAGATAGATGGATTTTCTTTTTTTTTTCCTCCCTAGACTTCCATCAAATTTAAAAACAAACATCCATTAGATCCCATTTCTAGATTATTTTGTAAATTTTTCGGTAGAAAAATGTCCCGGCCGAAGGCCGATTCTTCAAAAATTACAGGCTCACTATCGTTCGCCAGGAAAAAAATCGACACCTAAATAGCATGAAAGGTTCTAATATTGACAAAGACATGGGTAAAAGGTCTTAACATCGACAAACTAATGGGGCAATCATCTTAAAATTTGAAAACTAATGGGGCTAAACATGAGTGAGAAGGGGGTCTAGAAAAATGGCCCATCTCCTCTTCAATATCTCCTCTCATCCCATTATCCCCGTGAATAATGAAATATACATATTATTCACCCGGGCGACGTTACGTTACCGGGTGATGGGTTGGCGCTGATTACAAGTCGCTCCGTCAGTTCGTGGAAGGGGAGAGGGGCCGTTTTTCTGGTCCCCTTTCTTCCTCATGCTTATCCTCCATTATTTTTGTAATGTTATGACGTTTTCCCCATTAGTTTGTCGATTTTAAGACCTTTCGCCCCATATCTTTGTCAATTTTAAGACCTTTCCTGCCCTTTAGTTGATTTTTGTTCCTGGCGAGCGATAGCGAGCCTGTAATTATGGAGGAACCGGCCTTCGCCCATGACATTTTTCTACCGAAAAATGTATAAATTACTCCCGCAGGGGGATCTAATGGATGTTTTTTCAAGTTTGATGGAGGTCTAGAAAGGAAACTAAATACATAAATGAATATATTTATAAATAGACCCCACAAAATAACCCTGTCCCCGTAAATCTTTGTAGTGTGGGTGGGTGTGGCTGCTGGGGTTGGTGGGGCGCCTCTCATTGGTCCGCTCCCGCTGACGTCATAACTCAGGCTTTTAGTGACACCTCATAGGCTATAATGTCGTATATATCCCCGCCGATGGTGGTGCGAATAGTTGGCGAGCGTCGACACATGTTTGTATGTTCGTGTGCTTGTTTGTTTGTTTCAGAAGGCAGTTTAAGAAGGATCTGTGGTAATAAAAAGGGTTAGGTGAGATAGTTCGAAGCCTGTTAATTGCTGGAGGCCTTTTTTATACTTAATCAAATGGTCTATTAGTAGCCAAAATAATGTTAAGAAGACGTCTCCGGTAATAATGTTAAGAAGACGTCTCCGGTAATAATGTTAAAAAGACGTCTCCGGTAATCTTAAGAAGACGTCTCCGGTAATAATGTTAAGAAGACGTCTCCGGTAATAATGTTAAGAAGACGTCTCCGGTAATAATGTTAAGAAGACGTCTCCGGTAATAATGTTAAGAAGACGTCTCCGGTAATAATGTTAAGAAGACGTCTCCGGTAATAATGTTAAGAAGACGTCTCCGGTAATAATTTGTTAACCCTTACAGTACCGGTGACGTCCTTTTCAGTATATTATGGCTACTATTACAAGGTTTTATTCAGCTTATGAAGGAAGGACGTCTAGTAATAATAAGGCTTCAAACTATCACTACCAACCCTTTTAACTACCGCAGATCCTTCCTAAGCTGCATCATATCGTGTAAATATAGGTAGAATAAAAGATAACACACGTCGCTGGTACTCAAAGGGTTAATATAAAAACCTGCTTATTATAAGTTTTATTATATACTAGTCTTCTTGTACTTGCATACAAATGGTTAACTTTACAATAAGAGGTGATGAACTTGGAAAAATACACGAGAGAGAGAGAGAGAGTTAGAGTTAGAGAGAGAGAGATATTTATTGATTATTCAAAAACTTCCCCTGCATATTTTGCTGGTGATTGACTGGTACTCCCACTTCAGCAGCAAACGGGTACATGGTTGAAATGATGTGTTGTACGGAACTTGTAGTGTAGCCTATAGTTTAGTATGAGGCTCCGATAATATTACCCTCCACCAAGGTAGTTTTGGGAAGGTATATATACTGTACAGTATACTGTATATACAGTATATATAATCATGAGGCGCCCCGAGTCCAAAGGCATGTAAGTGCCATTTGAAAATCTTGATAAAATCTTTAGTAAATCGCGATTTACTCAATACATTAACAAATGGCACTTACATCCCTTTGGACTATGTATGTATATATACGAGGCTCGCCCCGTATATACATATATGTATATATACAGTATATATATATACAGATATATATATATATATATATATATATATATATATATATATATATTATATATATATTTATATATATATATATATATATATATATATATATATATATATATATATATATATAATATATATATATATACCGTATATATATATGTATATATATAAAGTTTTGTCGTATCCACCCACCACCTCTGATCTCCAACAAGAACAACGACCACAGCAATATCAACACCAACTACAACAACAAAAACAACAATAACAGCAACAACAAACAAACATTGATAACTCATAGACTTCCAAAATTCCGCCGCAGGTAGAAAAAAACAACAACACAATATGAATAAAAGTGCGCTGGTACGGTAGTGAAAGGGTTAAGCAGTCTGGAGTCTGCCTGGCCACTGCTCTGCCTCCTCGCTCATTACCATACCGCATAATACGGCCATAAGACACGGGCGCTACACACGGGGCGGGGCGGGGCACGTTGGACGCTACTCTCAAACCACGGATAGGGATGGGGGAGGCGGGGGGTGTAGGAGGGGAAGTCAAGAAATGTAGCGGGTGTTGCGAAGATGATGGACGAAAGGAGGATGTAGCGGAAATGGTGGACGAAAGGAGGAACAGAGAGGTTTAGTGATGAGTGAGGGGAAAAGGAGGGCCGAAGAGAGTTAGTTATAAGGGTGGGGTAAAGGAAGAAGGAAGATATTTAGTAGAGACAGCGAGAGATGGGTGAGAAAGAGACAAGGACGTGAAGAGAGTAGTAGTGAAGAGAATCTGATGATGAGAGGGAAGAGAAAGAGACGAGGACGCGAAAAAAGGGGGAAGAGGGAAAGAAGAAGTAGTGAAGAGAATCTGATGATGAGAGGGAAGAGAAAGCGAAAGAGAAAGAGATAGGTGAGCAAGAGACAGGGACGCGAAGAAAGGGGGAAGAGGGAAAGGAAGAGGTAGTGAAGAGATGATAAGAGGGATGAGAAAGAGAAAGAGATGGGTGAGAAAGAAACAAGAACAAGAAGAAAGGTGGAAGAGGTAGTGAAGGGATGAAGCGAGGGATGGAAAGGTAAGTGAAGACATTTGGCAGAGATGGTAGGCAGGGAAGACTCTATAAAGTTAAGGGGCAGGTAGTCGCTTTTTCTGGACCACCTTCTCCTTCATGTTTAGCATTTTAGTTTTGACATTTTTTAAGACGTTCGTTCCATTAGTTTGGCGATTTTGAGACATTTCGCCCCATTTCTTTGTCAATATTATGACTTTTCATGCCATTTAGGTGTCGATTTTTTTCCTGGCGAGCGATAGCG
>CM064522.1:28352562-28422995 GCA_032716605.1 Paralithodes platypus | reverse complement strand
TGAAAATGCTTAAGCCGGTATCACACGAGAGCTTTTATAGTCAACATTCGATGATCAAAACATTTCTGGCAACATTTCTGGACTATTTAGCACCGGTATCGGAAACTAGACTGTTGGTAGATGAATTTAGGTAACCGAAATATTGTAAATGTTGACCTCATAAGCTGCCAGACCAGTGTTGAGGATAAATGTTGAGTGAAAAAGCGTTCGTGTGATACCGGCTTAATATGATGAGCAAAGATTTAGGAAAACTATGAAATAAGGCTAATATGATGAGCAAAGATGAGTAGAGTGAGGATCAGTCAAAACCTTGAGATGGCGCTTAACCCCTTCTATACCGGCGACATCTTTTTTTACTATATTCTGCCTACTGTTAGACGGGTTTATTCAGTTTAAAAAGGGCCTCCAGCAATTAACAGGCTGTGAACTATCTCAAAACCTTGGGATGGTGATAACCCCTCTATACCGGCGACATTTTGTTTTACTGTATTCTACCTATTGTTAGACGGGTTTATTCAGTTTAAAAAGGGCCTCTAGCAATTAACAGGCTTCGAACTATCTCACTTAACCCCTTTTAATACCACAGATCCTTCTTAAACTGCACAAAATCGTCTAAAAATAAACTGATCTATACCAACCAAGCTATAAAGAGTGCCGTGCTTCATGATCTAATTTATTAACTCCACTCCCAACACCAAACACCTCCCAATAAAATTAATGAAAGCATGTGATCTTCCCGGGCTTTGATCCTGGGTTACCACATACAGATCTGCCTCACCCAGTTATAAAGTATCCCCTGCACCAACAACCAGGTACTGTACGTAGCTGAGCCCCACACTGGGATTTATACGTAGCCAACCCATAAATCTGTTTCTATAATCTATACCCTGGCGGCGCTCCTTCCTTCCTTCCTTCCTTCATCCCGCCGTTGCTCCGTACTGGTGACGCAACGCAACCAGTAGACCATTAAAGGGAGCCCAGACGGTATATAATGTGCAGCATAATTAACTGGTTCGGCTCAATGGTTTAAGGAGGGGATTTAATTGGCTCTCTAAACCTCTATCAAACTTAAAAAAAACACTCCCTACACCAACTTTTCAAGATAAGTTTGTACATTTTTCAGTAGAAAAATGCCCCAGCCGAAGGCCGATTCCTCCTAAAAATACAGGTTCGCTATCGCTCGCCAGGAAAAATCGACATCTAAATGGCACAAAAAGGTCTTAAAATCGCTAAACTAGCCTAATGGAGCGAACGTCTTAAAATTTAAAAAACTAATAGGTTAAATATGAGGAAGAAGAGGGTCCAGAAAAGTAACTATAAGGTAGTGCCAACCAACTTGACAATAATCTTGATCCCTGACCTCTCTGTAACTCAAAAAGGCCTAGAGCAAACTGGCTGTAAATATCCATACCTATTTGCTGGTGGACTCTTCCCAAATGATAGAAACGTCAGCCCGATTGCTTTCATTCATTTCGAGTTATAAGAAGTTAAGGGGTCAAGATTATTGTCAAATTCGCTGGCGCTACCTATGCCTCCTCCTTAAACCAGTAGATCTTTTCAACCAGTAGATAATCTCTCTCTCTCTCTCTCTCTCTCTCTCTCTCTCTCTCTCTCTCTCTCTCTCTCTCTCTCTCTCTCTCTCTCTCTCTCTCTCTCTCTCTCTCTCTCCTTCTCTCTCTTCCTCTCTCTCTCTCTCTCTCTCTCCTCCTCTCTCTCTATCTCTCTCTCTCTCTCTCTCTCTCTCTCTCTCTCTCTCTATCTCTCTCTCTCTCTCTCTCTCTCTCTCTCTCTCTCTCTCTCTCTCTCTCTCTCTCAGACACATGAGGGGTAGGCAGCTTGGGCACGGGGCAGGTGGTGGGCAAAAACTGGTCTAGTGATGATGGAAGTAAAGGCCAGGTACACTACTACACATACAGGTGTGTGTGTGTGTGTGTGTGTGTGTGTGTGTGTGTGTGTGTGTGAGAGAGAGAGAGAGAGAGAGAGAGAGAGAGAGAGAGAGAGAGGATTGAGAGAGAGAGAGAGAGAGAGAGAGAGAGAGAGAGAGAGAGAGAGAGAGAGAGAGAGAGAGCATTGGAACATTAAAGGAAGGAACATTAAATGAAGGAACATTGGAACATTAAATGAAGGAACATTGGAACGTTAAAGGAAGGAACATTGGAACGTTAAAGGAAGGAACATTGGAACATTAAAGGAAGGAACATTGTATGAAGGATCATTGGAACGTTAAAGGAAGGAACATAGGAACGTCTAAAGAAGGAACATTGGAAGGGAGTGGTGAGAGATGGAATGAGGGACGGAATAGAAGGAGGAAAGGAAGCAAGGAAGGAATACATGCAAGAAGAATGAAACAAATTTACACAGGAAAAGGAGTGGAGAGAGAAGGAATGAGGGACGGAAGAAACGGTATAGGAGGAGGAAAGGAAGGAAGGAAGAAAGGAAGGAAGGAATATATGTAAGCAGAAAGAAAGGGAGTTACGTAGATGTGCAAAAGGAAGGACAACGGAAAAGACTCGACGATAGAAAAGGAGTGGGGAGAGAAGGAATGAAGGACAGAAAAAAAAGGAGTAGGAAATAAAGGAAGGAAGGAATATATGCAAACAGAAAAGAAGTTACGTAGGAAAAGGAGTGGTGAGAGAAAGGAATGAGGGACGGAAGCAACGGTATAGGAGGAATGAAGGAATATATGCAAGAAAAAAGAAAGCGATTTGCGTGTGATGGGGAGAAGGAAGAAAACAAGAAACGGTTCAAAGAAAGAAGGGTCTGGTGAGAAAGCAATGGAGAAGGAAGGAAGGAAGGAAGGAAGGAAGGAAGGAAGGAAGGAGCGAAGAACCACATGGAGTGTGAGAAGGGAAGAAAGGAAGGGAGGGAGGCGGGAAGGATGAAAATTTGAATTTGTTTTCTCCGCTACTCCCTCATGTTAATCCCTATTAGTTTTGAGATGTTAAGATATTCGTCCCATCAGTTTGAGGATTTTAATACCTTTCGCCCCAATTCTGTCAATTTTAAGACCTTGTGTCATTTAGGTGGCGATTTTTTTCTGGCAAGCGATAGCAAGCCTGTCATTTAGGAGGAACCGGCCATCGGCCGGGACATTATCTAATCGAAAAAAAAATACCACATTTATCTCGAAGAATGGTTTTGGGAGTATTTTTTATAAGCTTGACGGAAGTTTAGGGAACAAACTAAAAACCTCCCCTAGAGAAAGAATAGCCGAAAGAGAAAGATAATGTGAAGATAAATATATAAAAAACCCAGCAGGAGATCCAAGAGATCGAAGGAGGAGGTGCCCTATGTTGAGCCAGAGCTACACCCCGAGAACCAGAACCCCGGGTGATCTATGAATACTAACTAATGGCCGGGCTAATACCGAACCTAAGCTAGAGGTACACCAACACACAACAACACCCTATGAATACTAACTAATGGCTGGGCTAATACCGAACCTAAGCTAGAGGTACACCAACACACAACAACACCCTATGAATACTAACTAATGGCTGGGCTAATACCGAACCTAAGCTAGAGGTACACCAACACACAACAACACCCTATGAATACTAACTAATGGCTGGGCTAATACCGAACCTAAGCTAGAGGTACACCAACACACAACAACACCCTATGAATACTAACTAATGGCCGGGCTAATACCGAACCTAAGCTAGAGGTACACCAACACACAACAACACCCTATGAATACTAACTAATGGCCGGGCTAATACCGAACCTAAGCTAGATTTGATTTTGCCCCGAGGGGCGAGTTTATTGAGCAGCGCCCCCCATCCTGTGAGGGGACAACCACTAGTAAGGCGATACATACTGCTCAAAGAGCCATTATTCCACTGAAACAACAGCATCGTCGTCTGGTTACATTCATATTTGTGTTTATAAGTCAGGTTGGCATTATTCAGATGCGTTATTATAGTTTCCTCATTTAATTGTCACATGGTCTGTATATACGTATTTCATTAAAAAAAAAAAAAAAAAAAAGCAAGCAAGCAAGCAAGCTTGTAGTGACTGAATTATTAATTAACCTAAGCTAGAGGTACACCAACACACAACAACACCCTATGAATACTAACTAATGGCCGGGCTAATACCGAACCTAAGCTAGAGGTACACCAACACACAACAACACCCTATGAATACTAACTAATGGCTGGGCTAATACCGAACCTAAGCTAGAGGTACACCAACACACAACAACACCCTATGAATACTAACTAATGGCCGGGCTAATACCGAACCTAAGCTAGAGGTACACCAACACACAACAACCGTAAACAACAACCTCGTAAACCGAAAACAATCGGTAGCAGTAAACCAAGTCACTTCTGAGCCTTCGGATGTCAAAAGCTCAGTGCCCCAAGGAACAGTGCTAGCGCCCCTTCTGTTCCTCATACTAATTTGCGACATATATACCAACACCAGACACAGTACGGTGTCGTCTTTTGCTGATGACACAAAATTAAGCAAGATAGTAAACACACAAGAGGACAAGGGCCGACTGCAGGAAGACATGAATGTAGTGTTCCAGTGGACCAGGGAAAACAACATGCAATTCAATGAGGAAAAATTCCAATTAATACGGTACGGAGATAATAATGGTGTTAAAGAAATTACAAATTACTTAACAGAATCTAACCACATAATAGAACGGAAAGACAGTGTGAAAGACCTTGGGGTATTAATGTCTGAAAATATGGGTTTCAAAGTACATAACCAGGTCAAAGTGGCGGCTGCGAAACGTCTAACGGGTTGGATTCTGCGTACTTTTAAAACACGCGGTGAATTGCCTATGATAACGCTCTTCAAATCTCTAGTGCTACCGCGGCTTGAATACTGTAGCGTATTAACATCCCCATACAAAGCAGGTGAAATAAATGACGTAGAGAGTGTACAAAGAAATTTCACTTCGCATATAAGTTCGATAAAACATCTACACTATTGGGAGCGTTTAAGAGCACTGAATCTGTACTCACTGGAACGTAGAAGAGAACGTTACCTAATAATATACACGTGGAAAATCGCAGAGGGTTTAGTACCAAACCTACATACTCCGATAGTCATGAAATTCAGTGATAGGAGAGGCTGGGAATGCGAAATCCCCCGGATGAATAACAGGGGTGCTATGGGCTCTCTGCGAGAGGGCTGGTTATCACACAGAGGCCCACGTCTCTTCAACAAACTCCCACGGCGAGTAAGAGACATGAGGGACATCTCGTTAGACAACTTCAAGAGAGCCCAAGATGTCGAACTGCAAAAAGTGCCAGACGAGCCCATCCTCGCAAGGGAGCGAACTGTCGCTTCAAACAGTCTACTGCACCAAATCACCACCCATAACGAGGGGCGTCGCGCTCCTTGGTGCCGCTAGAAGAGCGGCGAACACATCCAAAGGTATCCAAAGGTAACACCCTATGAATACTAACTAATGGCCGGGCTAATACCGAACCTAAGCTAGAGGTACACCAACACCCAACAACACCCTATGAATACTAACTAATGGCCGGGCTAATACCGAACCTAAGCTAGAGGTACACCAACACACAACAACACCCTATGAATACTAACTAATGGCCGGGCTAATACCGAACCTAAGCTAGAGGTACACCAACACACAACACCCTATGAATACTAACTAATGGCTGGGCTAATACCGAACCTAAGCTAGAGGTACACCAACACACAACAACACCCTATGAATACTAACTAATGGCTGGGCTAATACCGAACCTAAGCTAGAGGTACACCAACACACAACAACACCCTATGAATACTAACTAATGGCCGGGCTAATACCGAACCTAAGCTAGAGGTACACCAACACACAACAACACCCTATGAATACTAACAGATGGCTGGGCTAATACCGAACCTAAGCTAGAGGTACACCAACACACAACAACACCCTATGAATACTAACTAATGGCTGGGCTAATACCGAACCTAAGCTAGAGGTACACCAACACACAACAACACCTTATGAATACTAACTAATGGCTGGGCTAATACCGAACCTAAACTAGAGGTACACCAACACACAACAACACCCTATGAATACTAACTAATGGCCGGGCTAATACCGAACCTAAGCTAGAGGTACACCAACACACAACAACACCCTCATCAATAGTAAGGGTTGGGCTCACTATCTCAACAATCACCATTATCATTAGCTCGTGTTGCTCAATTGCAGGATGAATTAGTAGGCTCACAGATCATGTCCGCCTGCGGGGTGTTGGTTACTAGCATGTTCTAACCCACTCCTGAGATATTCATCTTCCACACGACTATAATATATTCTTAAGTAATACACAAATCAACCTTACATCTTCTTTCAGTATTCGTGGTGTTTCATTTTCTTCTAACCTTTTTTTGGAAAGATCATATTACCAATCACACACATCTAGGTCGCCCAGGAGAAGACCCAGAGACCCAGGCCGATTTGGGGTCCCAAGCAGGATTTTTAGCTCTCAGACCTCCCAGAGAGATTCTGATCTCAGCAGGCAAACATGCAGCAAAGCTACCGGTACCACCACAAGCACGACCACCACACTTCCAGGCGTATCCTTCATATATACCGGCTCCCCGGGCCAGGCGCCTGACGGACTATTATCTAGTCCAACTGGCGCCTGACCCCCTCTCCCAAACGACCGCGTTTTCACTTATCTATTCACTAGCATTCGCGTTTTCACTTATCTATTCACTAGCATTCTCCAATCATTCCTATTTATTACCACTTCTCTTAAATTATTGGTTACGTACTAATATTGGCTATTCAAGCAAAAGAAAAAGAAAAAAGGAAAAAGAACAGAAAAAAGAAAATTAAAATGATTGTAAATACAAAATCTGAAACATTCAAAGAATAGTTATTGTTACATGGTGAGGAACCATTTATTTACAATATTTCGTGTATACATTATCATAAAAAGAATCGTCCATAAACCGTTCCTCATAATAATGGTGTAAATTTCATGAAAGCTATCACTCACTTGAGCTACCGTGCGTGTTTTGGCGGCATAAAAACTAACATAATTTATTCTTATTTATCATTACTGAATTGTACTGGAGTTGGCTGAGTATCTCGCAGCTGTCAAAATAATTTAGTCTCCGTAGTCTAGACATAAAAAAAATCAATATATAAATCAATATAAATAATAATAACAACAACAACAACAACAACAATAATAATAATAATAATAATAATAATAATAATAATAATAATACAAGAAAACAAAAATTCGGGTCCTTTAAAATTTGCCATGATTGCAGTAACAAAATAGATATTAGTTTCAATCCTTGGCCTCTCAAGATACGAGATTGTGTTCACCTTACGAGACCGTTGGCTAAACCAGTGTGCGGTTACACTCTTCTATTGGCAGAATTTGGCTATGTAGTGTTACTTAAGGAGGTAGTGCTTGTTTTATGGTCTATGTATTTATTTTATTCATGAATTTTTAGTTTCCTCGCTAGACCTCCATCAAACTTGAAATAACACTCCATTATACTCTCTTTCAATTTAAATTTGTACATTTTTCGGTAGAAAAATGTACTTGCCGAAGGCCGATTCCTTCTAAAATTAAAGGCACGCTATCGCTCGCCAGGAAAAAATCGACACCTAAATGGCACGAAAGACCTTAATATTGACAAAGAAATTAGGTGGAAGATCATAAAATCGTCAAACTAATGGAACGAACGTCTTAAACTCTCAAAACTAATATGCTAAACATGAGGGAGAAGGGGGTCCAGAAAAAGCGACTACCACCCCCCTAACCCCTTCAGCACCATGACACCATATTACCTTTCATTCTGGCTAAACTTAGATGATTTTATGCAGTTAAAGAAAGACCTATGTTATTAAGAGGGTATATTGAAATAGTGTTTACCCATTGGAGTCGTAGTAGTAGATTACAAACGAAAGAAAATTGTACCTCCTCTTAAGGGGGGTCACCGGCCTTTTTTTGTTATCTTTCTCTCCTTTTCTCTCTTTCTCTGACTTGTATCCATTTGGCCCCATTTAGCCAACTGTTCTAAGACGTTTATCCCCATCCAGGTCGATTTCTTCGCTCGCCAGCATTGTATGGAGAAATCCGTCTTCGCCGGAGATATTTTTCTATAGAAAAATTTACAAATTTAGCTTGCTGTAAAACAAAAATATATATTTGTCAAAAGAAAACTATACCGTATATATGGTGGCGAGCGGTAACATATCGACACCTGGATGGGGGTAAACGTCTTAAAACAGTAGGCTGAAAGGCTGAATGGGGCCGAATGGATACAAGCCAAAGAGAGAGAGAGAGAGAGAAAGATAAAAAAAGCGATGTGGGCCCCCTTAAAGAACACGTAATAGGTAGGTTCTGGGGTAGGATCGTGGAAGGTATAATAGGTCTGATTCGTGATAGTTTTAGCTAGGAGTTAGGTTTATGATCTGGTGATATATAATACCCTCGATGCATTATATATTATGGTGATATATAATACCCTCGATGCATTATAGTTATAGGTTATAGGTAAACTATATGACCATGCAAAGTACATTAGCTCTGATTCGTGAGAGGTTGGATTATGGATTAAAGGTATGATAGTTCTGACTGGTGATTAGTGGGGTTCTGGGTAAGGTAGATAATCAGGGAAGGTATAATAGCTCTGACTGGTGATTAGTGGGGTTCTGGGTAAGGTAGATAATCAGGGAAGGTATAATAGTTCTGACTGGTGATTAGTGGGGTTCTGGGTAAGGTAGATAATCAGGGTAGGTATAATAGCTCTGACTGGTGATTGATAGGTTTCTGGGTAAGGTAGATAATCAGGGAAGGTATAATAGCTCCGACTGGTGATTGATAGGTTTCTGGGTAAGGTAGATAATCAGGGAAGGTATAATAGCTCTGACTGGTGATTGATAGGGTTCTGGGTAAGGTAGATAATCAGGGTAGGTATAATAGCTCTGACTGGTGATTAGTGGGGTTCTGGGTAAGGTAGATAATCAGGGAAGGTATAATAGCTCTGACTGGTGATTGATAGGTTTCTGGGTAAGGTAGATAATCAGGGAAGGTATAATAGTTCTGACTGGTGATTAGTGGGGTTCTGGGTAAGGTAGATAATCAGGGAAGGTATAATAGGTTTCTGGGTAAGGTAGATAATCAGGGTAGGTATAATAGCTCTGACTGGTGATTGATAGGGTTCTGGGTAAGGTAGATAATCAGGGTAGGTATAATAGGTTTCTGGGTAAGGTAGATAATCAGGGTAGGTATAATAGCTCTGACTGGTGATTAGTGGGGTTCTGGGTAAGGTAGATAATCAGGGTAGGTATAATAGCTCTGACTGGTAATAAGTATATACCTAATGTTAGAGGACAGTTGTGATGTCCTATCTAGGGAAGTAAACTGTGGTAACCCACAACAAATGTAGCAGCCCCTGTATTGGGTTTAATAACCCCATGCTCCAAAGGGCAATGAGACAGAGATTAGCGCCGCGGATACGCACTGTATCAGCATATGGCCCTGAACTTTACTTTATATGATCGGGATAGGTATAATAGCTTTAACTCGTGATAGGTAGGTTTATCTGGTAGTTGTAACATCAAGGAAGGTGGTTGGGTTGCTTTGATAGGCTTTACTGACATTCGTCATCTGCTATTTAACATGTTACAAATGTTCATGAATCAGCTAGACTCCGCTAGAGTACTACAATGTATACAAACAAACTTGTAATACACGACGTTTCACAATGCAACTAAAGAAAACAAACATGTCTGTCTATTCATCTAGTATAACCATCGGGACTAACTTCTTAATAAATGCATATCATTATTAATCGTAAGAAAAAAAAATAAACTCATTTATTTTGTTGTACAAATGTGTTCATATTTCAGTCCACAATTTGCCGGAGGATAACAGGTTTTTCACAATACGTAGACGTAGGTCTTTTAAAAAAAATAATATATATTTCAGTCTACGAATGTATATACTGTACTGTATATTTGCATATTTTATGATATGAAAACCACGTAATTATATTACAGTAGCCGACATATATCTTCTACTGTAAAATATGTGCGACTCTGCGTACAAATGGCCCCTAGGTTGCGGTGGGTTGAGGGCGACATCGTGACTGTCAGTGATCGAAGTCGTGCCCAATTAAAAACACTCTGGCGGCAAAAAGTAATTGTTTGGGGGGACGCCCTGAGCTTAGTGATAGGTGACATATAATTACTCCAGAATCATTTAAGCATTTAAGGGGGTTGACCTGTTTTTGTTCTGTCCTTTTCTATCTTTCTCTGGCTTGTATCCATTTGGCCCCATTCAGCCTACTGTTTTAAGACGTTTATCCCCATCCAGGTGTCAATTTTTTACTGGTGAGCGGTAGCGAGCCAGCATATTTTTTATTTTTGTTTGACAGCAGGCTAAATTTGTACATTTTTCGATAGAAAAATGTCTCCGGCGAAGCCGGATTTCTTCATATAATGCTGGCTCGCTATCGCTCGCCAGGAAGAAATCGACACCTAGATGGGGATAAACGTCTTAAAACAGTAGGCTGAATGGGGCAAAATGGATACAAGCCAGAGAAAGATAGAAAAGGACAGAACAAAAACAGGTCACCCCCCTTAAGCATTTAAGGGGAGATGTTGAGATGTTGAGATGTTGAGATGTTGATAATTTATTTATCTTATATTATTTTTTAGTTTCCTCTCTAGACTTTCATCAAACTTATATAAACGCCTGCCCAAGACCCTCCTTCAAGATATATTTGTACATTTTGTATAGCAAAATATCCCGGCCGGCTCCTCTTAAATTACAGGCTCGCTTTCGCTCGCCAGGAAAAAATCGACACCTAAATGACACTAAAAGTCTTAATATTGAACAAGAAATGGGCGAAAGGTCTTAAAATCGCCAAACTAATGGGAAGAACTGTCTTAAAATCTGAAAACTAAAGGGGCTAAACATGAGGAAGAAGGGGGACCAGAAAAACGGCCCATCTCCCCCTAAACTTCGGCAGTACAGTTGCGACGATAGTTCAATGCCTTGTCTTATGGTGCAAGAATATTTAACCATACTGCAGTCGGTTTTATTTCACCTGATGGTCAAATAATGAATCCCTTAGCAACTGATTTATCGCTACTTAATTGAAACATGAATCTACTATGTCTCTGTGTCGTATTAATGCCAAATTGTCATATACAACAACATATTTCGCTACAAAATCTCCGTAATAGCTGCGTAACCAAGATAGTGACATGGCAATTTACCCTCAGCTAGAAATAAATAGGCTATAGGTGTGCTAATTATGAATCATTATGATGTTTTTTTTCTACCATCACGCGATTTTATTCAATTTAGAAATTAATTTTTCTAGCCACAATATCTAAATACTTCCCGCAATCTTTTCGTATCACTTTTATTCTCCTTAACCCCTTCTGTAACGGTGACGTCTTTTGTATTTTATTCTAGCCATATTTAGACGATTTTGTGCAGTTCAATGAGGATCTGTGGTAGTAGAAAGGGTTAGGTGAGATAGTTCGAAGGCTGTTAATTGCTGGAGGTCCTTATTAAACTGAATATAATCGTCTAATAGTAGCCAAAGTAAAGTTAAGAAGACGTCGCCGGTACAGAAGGGGTTAACGCCAAACTATATTTATTAATTAGGATAGATCTGTAGTTTAGTAGTTGCTTAGTAATTATTTGACTCGTATGTCTTTATATTGATCTTTTCCAGCCACCACCAGACTTGTATTAAGCTTAGGAAGGACTTCTCAGTGTCATTGTTTGAAGGTTGGTGTGCTTAACCCCTTGAGAACCGGTGACATCCTTCTCGTTATTTTCTGGCAACTATAGTTGACAGTGAGATAGGACAGTGATAGTTGACAGTGAGATAGTGACAGTGATAGTTGACAGTGAGATAGTTGATATTGAGATAGTGACAGTGAGATAGTGACAGTGATAGTTGACAGTGAGATAGTGACAGTGATAGTTGACAGTGAGATAGTTGACAGTGAGATAGTGACAGTGATAGTTGACAGTGAGATAGTGACAGTGATAGTTGACAGTGAGATAGGACAGAAAAATGAGATAGTGACAGTGATAGTTGACAGTGAGATAGGACAGTGATAGTGACAGTGTGGACAACAATCTGATAGTTGACAGTGAGATAGTGACAGTGATAGTTGACAGTGAGATAGTGACAGTGATAGTTGACAGTGAGACAGTGAGACAGTGAGAAAGTGACAGTGAGATAGTGAGTGAGATAGTTGACAGTGAGATAGTTGACAGTGAGATAGTGACAGTGATAGTTGACAGTGAGATAGTGACAGTGATAGTTGACAGTGAGATAGTGACAGTGATAGTTGACAGTGAGATAGTGACAGTGATAGTTGACAGTGAGATAGTGACAGTGATAGTTGACAGTGATATAGTTGACAGTGAGATAGTGACAGTGATAGTTGACAGTGAGATAGTGACAGTGAGATAGTGACAGTGATAGTTGACAGTGATATAGTGACAGTGAGATAATGACAGTGATAGTTGACAGTGAGATAGTTGACAGTGAGATACTGACAGTGATAGTTGACAGTGAGATAGTGACAGTGAGATAGTGACAGTGATAGTTGACAGTGAGATCTTGACAGTGAGATAGTGACAGTGATAGTTGACAGTGAGATAGTGACAGTGAGATAGTGACAGTGATAGTTGAAAGTGAGATAGTGACAGTGATAGTTGACAGTGAGATGTTGACAGTGAGATAGTGACAGTGATAGTTGACAGTGAGATAGTGACAGTGTTAATTGACAGTGAGATAGTGACAGTGATAGTTGACAGTAAGATGTTGACAGTGAGATAGTGAGACAGTGATAGTTGACAGTGAGATAGTGACAGTGATAGTTGACAGTGAGATAGAGACAGTGAGATAGTGACAGTGATAGTTGAAAGTGATAGTTGACAGTGAGATGTTGACAGTGAGATAGTGACAGTGAGATAGTGACAGTGATAGTTGACAGTAAGATAGTGACAGTGAGATACTGACAGTGATAGTTGACAGTGAGATAGTGACAGTGATAGTTGACAGTGAGATAGTGACAGTGATAGTTGACAATGAGATAGTGACAGTGAGATAGTGACAGTGAGATAGTGACAGTGATAGTTGACAGTGAGATAGTTGACAGTGATAGTTGACAGTGAGATGTTGACAGTGAGATAGTGACAGTGATAGTTGATAGTGATAGTTGACAGTGAGATAGTGACAGTGAGATAGTGACAGTGATAGTTGACAGTGAGATAGTGACAGTGATAGTTGACAGTGAGATAGTGACAGTGAGATAGTGACAGTGAGATAGTGACAGTGATAGTTGACAGTGAGATAGTGACAGTGATAGTTGACAGTGAGATAGTTGACAGTGAGATAGTGACAGTGATCGTTGACAGTGAGATAGTTGACAGTGAGATAGTGACAGTGATAGTTGACAGTGAGATAGTGACAGTGATAGTTGACAGTGAGATAGTGACAGTGATAGTTGACAGTGAGATAGTGACAGTGATAGTTGACAGTGAGATAGTGACAGTTATAGTTGACAGTGAGATAGTGACAGTGATAGTTGACAGTGAGATAGAGACAGTGAGATAGTGACAGTGATAGTTGACAGTGATAGTTGACAGTGAGATGTTGACAGTGAGATATTGGCAGTGAGATAGTGACAGTGAGATAGTGACAGTGATAGTTGACAGTGAGATAGTGACAGTGATAGTTGACAGTGATATAGTGACAGTGATAGTTGACAGTGAGATAGTGACAGTGATAGTTGACAGTGAGATAGTGACAGTGATAGTTGACAGTGAGATAGTTGACAGTGATAGTTGACAGTGAGAGAGTGACAGTGAGATAGTGACAGTGATAGTTGACAGTGATAGTTGACAGTGAGATAGTGACAGTGATAGTTGACAGTGAGATAGACAGTGATAGTTGACAGTGAGATAGTTGACAGTGAGATGTTGACAGTGAGATAGTGAGTGATAGTTGACAGTGATAGTTGAGAGTGAGATAGTGACAGTGATAGTTGACAGTGAGATAGTGACAGTGATAGTTGACAGTGAGATAGTGACAGTGATAGTTGACAGTGAGATAGTGACAGTGATAGTTGACAGTGAAATAGTGACAGTGAGATAGTGACAGTGATAGTCGACAGTGAGATAGTGACAGTGATAGTTGACAGATATAGTGACAGTGAGATAGTGAGACAGTGATAGTTGACAGTGAGATAGAGACAGTGATAGTTGACAGTGAGATAGTGAGACAGTGATAGTTGACAGTGAGATAGTGAGACAGTGATAGTTGACAGTGAGATAGTGACAGTGTTAGTTGACAGTGAGATAGTGAGACAGTGATAGTTGACAGAGAGATAATGAGACAGTGATAGTTGACAGTGAGATAGTGAGACAGTGATAGTTGACAGTGACATAGTGAGACAGTGATAGTTGACAGTGAGATATTGAGACAGTGATAGTTGACAGTGAGATAGTGACAGTGAGATAGTGATAGTTGACAGTGATAGTTGACAGTGAGATAGTGAGACAGTGATAGTTGACAGTGATAGTTGACAGTGAGATAGTGAGACAGTGATAGTTGACAGTGATAGTTGACAGTGAGATAGTGAGACAGTGATAGTTGACAGTGATAGTTGACAGTGAGATAGTGAGACAGTGATAGTTGACAGTGAGATAGTGAGACAGTGATAGTTGACAGAGAGATAGTGAGACAGTGATAGTTGACAGTTAGATAGTGAGACAGTGATAGTTGACAGTGAGATAGTGAGACAGTGATAGTTGACAGAGAGATAGTGAGACAGTGATAGTTGACAGTGAGATAGTGAGTGATAGTTGACAGTGAGATAGTGAGACAGTGATAGTTGACAGTGAGATAGTGAGACAGTGATAGTTGACAGTGATAGTTGACAGTGAGATAGTGATAGTTGACAGTGAGATAGTGAGACAGTGATAGTTGACAGTGAGATAGTGAGACAGTGATAGTTGACAGTGAGATAGTGAGACAGTGATAGTTGACAGTGAGACAGTGATAGTTGACAGTGAGATAGTGAGACAGTGATAGTTGACAGTGAGATAGTGAGACAGTGATAGTTGACAGTGAGATAGTGAGACAGTGATAGTTGACAGTGAGACAGTGATAGTTGACAGTGAGATAGTGAGACAGTGATAGTTGACAGTGAGAGCCTGGAGATTCCAGCCGGGTGGATTACACAGTCACTTAAGGGGAGGCAGACCGTTTTTCTGGATCCCCTTCTCCCTAATGTTTAGCCCCACTAGTCTTGAGATTATAAGATGTTCGGCCCATTAGTTTGGCGATTTTAACACCTTTCGCTCCATTTCGTTGTCAATTTTAAGACCTTTCGTGCCATTTAGGAGTCAATTATTTCCTGGCGAGCGATAGCGAGCCTGCAATTTTAAGAGGAAGCGGCCTTCGGCCGGGACATTTTCTACCGAGAAATGTAGAAATTTATCTTGAAAGGGGGGTCTAGGAGGTGTTTTTCTAAGCTTGATGGAGGTCTAGGGAGGAAACTAAAAAAATATATGAATACATGAATTAATAGACCAAAAAAACTGCCAGTTTCCCCTTAAACCAAATTCGTGGACCCCCTATGTTTCTCTTCATGCAATTACAACTCTCTGTACTAATGTTTTGGATAGAACTGGCTTTTCAATAAATCGGATATATATAGTTTTGTAGTTGATGTATAGAAAATCATGTTCATAAATTCGTGTCCAGAGATATACTTCCATAGTTAGATATAGGTAAGGTCCACGATTTTTTCTGAGTGACTTGTACGTACGGTCGCGCTAATAAGTCATGTCCCAGCTGTCATTACGATTGGCTTGCTCTGTGCTGTATTAATGTCTGTCAGATGTTGAATAGGGTGGGTAAGTGTAGGAACATGTTTGTATATCTCACTCGATATGAAGAAATAAAGCTTAAATATTGCTGATACCAATTATTGATCAAAACATACTTGGTGCCGAGACATCACTTATTAGCGCGATTGTACATCCAGGCTTGCCAGTAGACCATTTCAACCAATAGACCATTTCAACCAGTAGATCATTTCAACCAATAGACCATTTCAAACAGGAGACCATTTTAACCAGTGCCAAATCAACCAACCGCCAAGTAAATAAGTGTCAAATTGAAGCTCTAACTTAGCTGCCGAACCTAACTTAACCTAACCAAACCTCCCTCTAGCGAACCTAACCTAAGCTAACAGTACTGCTTGAGAGCTACTGGTTGAGTTGACTGTCCTATGACCCGCGGCGGCAAAAGCAACCTAGACTCTGCAAGGTTGACATTTTCGGTATCTTGATGTCTGTTTTGCATGTTCTTAGACGATATTATTTAAACAGCGTAATAAGAATCTCTGGCAATTAAGCTATAGATGATTTTATTGATTGTGCAGCTTAACCATTTGAAGATTATGATGCATTTTGTCAGATTATTTTAGCTCTTATTAGACGATTTTATACAGTTTAGGAAGGATCTGTGGACATTATATGGCTAAAGACTATCATAAAAACTCTCTGACTTCCATAAACCCTTCCTAATATGATTGTCCAAGTGCATGAAGGAGACAAAAGGCAAAGCTAACTGTAACAAGTGTCCCTCCCAAGTTTGAAAGAGTGAGAGAGAACCAAAATCAAGGTAAATTTGAGGTAATTTTAGGTGTGTTGGAAAGAAGTGTGGTGTGCTTGTTAAATGTAGTGAAGTGAATAGGAGGAGGAAGTGTTTGGGAGAGTTAGCTGGATTACTCTCTGACTGGAATGACAATACACTTTTGTTAGCTATACAACTTAGCCTTCATAGATAACCTTAAGGGGATATGGGGCGTTTTTCTGTTCCCCCTTCTTCCTCATGTTTAGTCCCATTAGCATTAAGAGTTTATGACGTTCGGGTAATTAGTTTGGCGATTTGTAGACCTTTCGCCCCATTTCTTTGTCAACACTAAGACTTTTCGTGTCATTTAGGTGTCGAATTTTTCCTGGCGAGCGATAGCGAGCTAGCATTTCAAGAGGAACCGGCTTTCGGCCGGGACATTTTTCTACCGAAAAATTTATAAAATTATCTTGAAAGGAAGTCTAGGGGGTGTAATTTTAAGCTTGATGGAGGTCTATGGAGGAAACTAAAAAATATATATAAATAATATATATATATATATTAGGAAATAAATACGCCCATCCCGTCTTAATAGCTCCGTGTAAATACCACCGTAGCAGTTTGTGTTGGTATACCGTGGTGCAGGGTGTACTGTACCTGGTGTGAGGGTGGCCTTCTTCGGGTATTAAGGGGAGATGGGTCGTCCTCATGTTTAGACCCATTAGTTTTCAGATTGTAGGACATTCGGCCCATTAGTTTGGCGATTTTAAGAGCTTTCGTCCCATTTCTTCATCAATATCAAGACCTTTTGTCCCATTTATGTGTCAATTTTTTCCTGGCAAGCGATAGCGAGCCTGAAAATTTAAGAGTAACCGGCCTTTGGCCAGGACATTTTTCTACCGAAAAATTTACACATTTATCTTGAAGGAGAGGGGGGGGGGGGGTCTAAGGGGTATTTGTCTAAGCTTTATGGAGGTCTATGGAGGAACTAATATGGTGGATCATATATACTTTAATTAATTTCATTGGGGGTGTGGTGGTGAGATTAATAAAAATAATATTATTAGTAGGTTTAGGGATATTTCTTCGAGAGGCCGGTCTATATGATCTGTGCCCCATGAATATTCTTTCCTCTCACTTAAACAGTAGGCTACCATAGTGCGGTTGGGAATATGAACATGATTAGATTAATATCCAGTATTCGAGAATGGATAATAAGTTGTAGGCGTGTGCATAAACCTTTAACCGTCCTGGTGGTGTAATGGTTAAGTTGGCAAACATATGTGTGTGATAACCCGGGTTCGAATCCCGGTGGATCATATATACTTTAATTAATTTCATTGGGGGTGTGGTGGTGAGATTAATAAAAATAATGTGATAAGTTAATTTGACTTTATATTGTCTTTGTCCCAGTTTTGGTTTGTTTAGTTTGCAAGTTTTACATTTTAATATATGAAGAAAAGATTATATAAATGTAAATACCATAGCAGTTTGTGTTGGAATACCGTGATGGTGGGTGTACTGTACCTGGGGTGAGGGTGGCCTTCTTCGTGTATTAAGTTGTCTGCCAGCGCTCAGTCTCGTGGGGAGCAATTTGGTGGCTTACCATATTTGTAAAGGTAATTGTACAGCGATTGCGTGTATATATAATAGCAAAATATTGCACTTTTGAATACGATTACATAATATAAAAGTACACACACACATACATACATACACATACAATATATATATACACACACACACACACACACACACACATACGTTGTTTACCCTAAACAACTTGATTAGAGATAGTGCAGATAACAATACGGTAAACAACACTATCTTTACTATAATACTCACTTTTCAGATAAACAAGTCATCGTCTACACTCACCCTTGGTGCAATACACCGCTATCATGTGGTTATCTTAATTGGGCTGATACTAAAGCAAATTATTCAGCTTAGGAAGGACCTGTAGACTCAACTAAACTATCTACTAGAAATATTACAACCACAAGTACCTTTCTAAACTGCATAACGTCGTGGAATGATAGCCAGAATAAACTAAAGGGTTCCTCCGTCCTGAAGGGGTTAATCTATCATTCAGGCTTCCACACTGTATTGCAAAATGTGGTCACACATACAATATTCCCGGTCAACATTTATAAACAATGCAGATCTCGAAACATATCACGTGAAGAGAAAATATAATTGTTTATTAATGTAGCCGAACAATGATACAACTCTCTCTCTCTCTCTCTCTCTCTCAATATTAGTGATGGCTTCCAATGCAGCATCTTTCACAGACATGGCCCCAGGTACCAATTTATCACACACTCACAAACAAACTCTCTCTCTTACTCTCACTCACACACGCACACACACACACACACACACACACACACACACACACACACACACACTCACTCTCTCTCACTCTCTCTCTCTCGGCAACAGTTTAGAGATAGTGATCGAATTGTCTGTTACTTTAGCAGAGGAAGACGGCGATATATTGGTGTGGAAGAGGGGAGGGGAGGGGAGGGGAGGGGAGGGGAGGGGAGGGGACGGGAAATACCTTTATGTATTATATTATTATTATGTAAATTATATTATTATCATCATCATCATCATCATCATTATTAAAATAATAATAATAATAATGATAATAATAATAATACAAACATAATAATTATTCTTAATATTAGCAGTAGTAGTAATAATAATAGTAGTAGTAGTAGTAGTAGTAGTAGTGTTGCATGATATAGAGTAGCAGCATAGTAGACTAGTAGGAATAGAGTAATATCTGATGTTTGCAACAGCTATACTGTAACATTTAATTAATGTACATTAATATAATTATACAAATACAGCAAAACAAAACAAAAATAATAATCCACGATGATGAGTCCAAGTGCAAATCCAGGAATAAGAATAGGTAGTAGTAGTAGTAGTAGTAGTAGTAGTAGTAGTAGCCTAGTAGATGACTGTTCTGACCTGGTTTAGGGTCCAAAGAGGGGTAGTAGTAGTAGTAGTAGTATTAGTAGTAGTAGTAGTAGTGAAATAATGCTTACTTTACGAGAGATGAGTTGGATTGAACATTATCTAAAAAGCCCATTATTAATAGCTTACTATCAGGTAGAATTTAATGGGAATAATATCCAAAGTAGAGTACTGCACCATCCATAGGAATCATTAATACTTCCCTTTAGGCTTTTACATTGGGATAGAGTGGTTGTTCAACCGTAGAACCACGGTGAAACTATATATACCGGTATATATATATATACAGTATAGTGTGTGTGTGTGTGTATGTGTTAATTTGTAAGGGAATGGATTGTGACTAAAAACTGTTATATTTACAATTGGCTGTCATATATCCACTTTAACTGTGATTCATCTATATATCAATTAATTGACGGACGCCTTACTTCCATTAATGAGGGTGACCATACACAAAACACCCCCAAGCAGACCTGTCCCCCGTGAGAAGGACAACCTGTGCCAGTATATTCCAGGACTTACAGGATTGACCACTCTGCTTTTGGTCCGTCCGACTCTGAGGCCCTCCATGTATCTTTTTAGCACTATGTTAACAGTGGTGGGTGGCTAGTTCATCCACCAACCTGCTTCACCCTTAACCCTATTAGGTGCAGGGTGGGCCAATTTTGATCCTCCCTGTTTTACTCCATTTGTTTGTAGATTTTAAGACGTTTCACCTCATTAGTTTGGCGATTTTAAGATGCTTCAACCCAATATGGTGTAAATTTTTCTCGACAGCGAGCCTGCAATTTTGGAGAAATCGGCCTTCGGCCGGGACATTTCTCTACCGAAAAATGTACATATTTAGCTTGAATGGGGCTGGGGGACGTTGTTTAGTTTGAAGGGGGTCTGGAGAGGCGTGTTTCTAAGTCTAGCGGGTAAACTAAAAACACATTGTTCAAAAATGGCCAAAACAATGAAAACCCTCAATAATAATTAAACAAAATATCATAATAACCCCCAAGACGTTGCACCTAATAGTGTTAAGTGAGCATTACGGATTTATATACTGTTTACTCCCCTAGATGTGGTGTAGGGGAGGGACTGGAGTTCTCGAAAAGAGGCTCCAGTCCTGACGTTATTCTTGACTTAGTGTGCTGGCTGAATAATCCAAGAGGGTTGATAACCTCTGAAGTCCTATTTTAACTAACTAATGTGGAGTATATAATGATTAATAATGTGGAGTATATAATGATTAATAATGTGGAGTATATAATGATTAATAATGTGGAGTATATAATGATTAATAATGTGGAGTATATAATGATTAATAATGTGGAGTATATAATGATTAATAATGGAGAAAAGAAAATAACTCCCCCCCCCCCCCCCCTCTTAAAGAACGAAACAACACACCAGCTCAATTAGCTCAAGGTAGTGGAGGAGGAAACCTAATCACCTTCATCAATTGAGCACTTAATCACTGTGAAGGGAACTGGCAATTAGAATAACTGAGAGAGATTAATTGTTCCAGTACCAGTGAGTAGGTGGTGGTGGTGAGCCTGGGTGTGTCTGGGCCATGACAACCAACATATATTGTATTTATGGTTTGAGGTATTGAGATAGGACAATGTGAACAGTTACCCACTATATATATATATATATAGTATATAATAACACACACATTTTAAAGGAAGGGCAAGACATACATGCCAACAGACAATTGCCCATGCAGATTGGCCAGATGGTTGGACGGCACCCTCATACACCATTTACAGACTCCCACACCAAACATACCATTCAGTCACTCACATACCACACACACTATTCATTCAATTACACAGACACATACTCTCACACAGACAGTATGACAGTAAAGCGGAAGTATTTAATGTTTGATCCTGCTTTTTTTTTTTTTTTTTTTTTTTTTTTTTTTTTTTTTGTTACGGCACCTACTGTATATACCGAACAATTGCTCGGCATATCTGCAGCTATGAAATTATATCATCAGTCGATGAAATAATCTTAGATAGAAGGTGTTTACACAGAGAAGACCTGGGTCAGACTGGAGTCAGGGCAAGTCAAGGTGAGGGGACTGAGGGCTGGTGGTACAGTGGTACACGTGACGTCACAACTTCCGAGAGACCGCATCCAACCTGCGCGTCTCTGGCACGCCAACCATTACGGGGATTTAGGGAACATTATTTACTATTAGAGAGGAACGAGTTATTTATCAGCTTCCTTATTCTGACTGACTTGTTGTACGGAGGGCTATCAAACGTTGGTCAGGTTAAGGAGAGGCAGACCATTTTTCTGGACCCCCTTCTCCCTAATGTTTAGCCCCACTAGTTTTGAGATTATAAGACGATCGGCCCATTAGTTTGGCGATTTTAACACCTTTAGCCCCATTTCGTTGTCAATGTTAAGACCTTTCGTGCAATTTTAAGAGGAACCGGCCTTTGGCCAGGACATTTTTCTACCGAAAAAAGTACAAATTTATCTTGAAGGGGGGTCTAGGGGGTGTTTCCCTAAACTTGATGGAGGTCTAGGGAGGAAACTATAAAAATATATGAATAAATGAATTAATAGACCAAACAAACGGCCAGTCTCCCCTTAATATTGGACATACTGTACGTTGGGATTAATAGTTAGTTTTTGTTTTTGTTTTTTGTTTTTTTTTCTATGTGATTGAGGGAGGCAAAAGGCAGAATTGCCTATAGCGAGTGCCTCCCCCATAGTTGAAAGAGTGACAGGGCCAAAATAAAGGGATGTTCGAGCCAAAATGCCTGGACACACGGAGTTTGAAGCAATTTAAGTCATAGGAAGAGGGAAAGACTGATTCTGGGAGAGAGTTCCAGAGCTCAGATGTTGAGTAGAAGAAAGTTTGAGAGTAATGTTTCACTCTTGGGTTGGAGAGTTGCACAGAGTAGGGGTGGGATTGAGTTGCAAGACGGGTACCACGTGCTCTACGTAAAGGAGGTGGTATACACTGGGAAAGCTCTGAGGAACAATGATTATTATAGTAGCGATAGAATAGCGAGAGAGATGCAACCTTGCGGCGGGCAGAGAGTTAGTGATTGGACGGGAGTTAATGATACGAAAGGCCTTCCTTTCAACTTTGTCTAGGAGAGCGGTGTGAGAGGACCCTCCCCACACATGTGAACAATACTCAATACAAGGACGCACTATTCCCCTGTACAGAGCAAGAAACTGTGCAGGGAAAAAGAACCCCCTAAGGCGGTTGAGTACACCCAGCTTCTGGGAGGCTGCCTTAGCAAGACTGGTAATATGGTCCTTCCAACTGAGAGCAGAAGAAAAAGAGACACCAAGAATATTGAGAAAAGATGAAGGATTGATTTTTGTATTGTTGAAGAATAAGGGATAGTTCGCTGAGAGATCCTGGCGGGTAGATAGATGGAGAAATTGGGTTTTGGAAGCATTAAAGGTAACAAGGTTTTCTCTGCCCCAATTGGAGATAGTATTTAGATCAGAATTTAAGAGTTCTATGGCTTCATTACGTTTGTCATTGAGGGATTGCTGGCTGGGGCGTTCTGAAAAACTAATGGAGTAGTGTAAGGTTGAGTCGTCTGCGTATGAATGGATGGGAATTAAGGTACAGTTGAGGAGATCATTTATAAAAATTAGAAAGAGAATAGGAGATAGGACAGAGCCCTGAGGAACACCGGAGTTTATAGGGTGAGGAAGTGAACAATGGCCGTCCACAACCGCGGCTATGGAACGGCCGGAAAGGAAATTAGAGACAAAGGCACAGATGGAGGGATAGAAACCGAAGGAGGGTAGTTTAGAAATTAAAGATTTGTGCCAGACTCTATCGAAGGCTTTCGATATGTCTATTGCAATAGAAAAAGTCTCACCGAATTCCCGAAAGGAGGATGACCAAGAGTTAGTAAGATATGAAAGAAGATCACCAGTAGAGCGACCCTTAAGGAAGCCATACTGGCGATCTGAGAGCAGATTATGAGAAGAAAAATGCTTAAGAAATTTGGAAGCAAGAATAGTTTCAAAAACTTTAGAAAGACAAGAGATGAAAGCAATTGGACGATAGTTAGAGGGTTGAGAGCGGTCACCCTTCTTTGGGACAGGTTGAATGTGAGTAAATTTCCAGCATGAAGGGAAGACGTTAGAGGATAGACAGAGACGAAAGAGTTTGCCTAGGCAGGGAGTTAGCACGGAAGCACAGTTTTTGAGAACAACAGAAGGAACACCGTCCGGACCGTACGCCTTATTAGTATTAAGCCCAGAGAGGGTAGAAAGTACATCTTTAGAAGAGATTTGGATATTAGACATAAGTAAGAGAGAGGAGGGTGGAGAGGGAGGAATAGCACCGGAATCATCCAAGGTTGAGTTTCTAGCAAAAGTTTGAGCGAAGAGTTTAGCTTTGTCAAAGGAAGAAGTGATGGTTGTGCCATCAGAGTGGAAAAGGGGAGGGAATGACGAGGAAGAGAAATTGTTGGAGAGGTTTTTGGCTAGATGCCAGAAAGCTTGGGAAGAGCTAGAGTTGGATAGTTCAGTGCATTTATTATTGATGAAAGAGTGTTTGGCAAGTTGAAGAACAGATTTGGCTTGATTCCGGGCAGAAACATAGGAAGAATGAGAGTCTGGAGTTTTAAGGCGTCGGTACCGTTTGAATGCTTCCTCCTTATTGCGGACAGCAGTAGAACAGGCGTGAGTAAACCAAGATTTTTTAGCATTAGTCTGAGAGAAAGAGAATGGAATGTATGCTTCCATGCCCGATAGGATTACCTCGGTAATGCGTTCAGCACTCTCCGAGGGTCCCCGGCCACGGAAGCAGAAATCATTCCATGGGAAATCAAAGAAGTACTGCCGGAGAGCCTCCCAGTCGGCAGCGCCTAAGTGCCACAAGCGCCGCCGGCTAGTAGGATCGGGTGGCCGTACTGGAGAGATAGGACAGGTGACAGAGATAAGTTTATGGTCGGAGGAGCCCAAAGGAGAGAAAAGATCAACAGTATAAGAAGAAGGGTTAGAAGTTAGAAAACAAGTCAAGAATGTTGGGCCGATCTCCGATGCGATCCGGGATACGGGTGGGTTGCTGAACTAACTGCTCTAGGTCATTTAGGATAGAAAAGACGTAGGCTTGTTCACCAGCTGGGTCAGTAGTGTGAGAGGAGAGCCATTGGCGGTGGTGAACGTTGAAATCTCCTAAGATGGAGATTTCTGAGAAAGGAGAAATGGATAGAATGTGTTCCACTGTAGAGTTTAAATAGTCAAAGAATTTGAGAAAGTTCTTAGAGTTAGGGGAAAGATAGACAGCACAGAAATATTTAGTAAGAGAATGACAGGAAAGTTTGAGCCATAAGTTGAGAATTCAGAGGGAGTCAAAATCGGGAACACGAGAGCAAGTGAGTTTGTTGTGCACAATGCACATATGCACAACATCCGCCTTTGGCTTTGAAACTAGGATAGAGAAAGTAGGAGGATACAGAGAAGGGGCTGCTGGATGTTGCTGCAGACACCTGAGTTTCGGTGAGGAAGAGAAGATCAGGTTTGTAGGAGGAGAGATGGTGTTCAACAGAGTGAAAGTTAGAGGAAAGTCCGCGAATATTGCAGAAATCAATAGACAGAGTAACAGGCCGAGGTCCAGGTAATTTTGTGGGGTCGTCAGGGGATGGTCGGTCAGGTGTGGGGGCATTTATGGTCCCCCCCCCCCTGGGGACTCCGAGGCTGAGCTATAATTATTTTTTATTTTTATTTATTTTTTGTGTGGAAAAATGAAGTGTGGTGTGCATGTTTAGTGTAGTGAAGTGAATAGGATGAGAAGGTGTTTGTGAGGCATGTTTGATCCACATGCCTTAGCTACAGTACCAGTAAATCAAAAGAGTACCGTATCTACATTTTGGTACCAGCCTCTGTATCCAAATATCCGAATACACAAAAATATATGTTTGTAGCCTATATGAATGCCCCCCAAAAAATAAAAACATACATAAAAAATAAATAAAGAAATAAAATAAATAAAATAAATATTAAACAAATATATATACAGTATAACAAATATTATAAAATACAACACACACATACATACACAACATTATCATAGTATTGCCTGTACCAGATCCAGGTGCACTTATTTTGTTTGGTTCGTGCCTGGCCATGTCTTGAGGCCTGGCGTGTGTGCTGGTGAAAGTTCCGGTAATTGGGCTCAAAGATAATGATATATTGTGCTTCTCAGATTTTCTTGGGGAGTAGGCCAAGTACAACATCGTGCTTATTAATGGATCTAGTAATTATTATTTTGGTTTCCTCCCAAGACCTGGTGAAGCTATCTGCGAAACGTTGTCAATAAATTGCTCCTCCTCAGATGGTGTTTTTTATCCACCTCAATCAATCTTAAAAAACACCCCCCGTGACCCACCTTCAAGATAAATTTGTACATTTTTCAGAATGTCCCGGCCGAAGGCCGATTCCTCTTAAATTACAGGCTCGGTAACAAAGAAATGTGGCGAAAGGTCTTAAAATCGCCAAACTAATGAGCGGAACGACATCAAATCTAAAAACTTATGGGGCTAAACATGAGGAAGAAGGGGAACCAGAAAAACAATCCATCTCCCCTTAACGACTAGTTTTTCTCTTCTATCATGACGAGGAAGTCAAATTACCATAATAACAGATTGTGAAATGTTTGAGTACCATGTTGGGAATGTGGTATCCTGACCAGGATTCGAACCCACTCACCCCAGGTATAGTGAGAGTTGGGCACCATAACCACTCGGCCATGAACGAGTGGTTACGGTGCTCAACTCTCCCAAATATACCTTGAGTGAGTGGGCTCGAATCCTGGTCAGGATACCTCTCAGCCAACTTGTCCGACATTATCATTAAAGATTTGAGTACCATCACCGAAAGTTACTCTACAACACTGGACTATTTGAGTACCATCACCGAAAGTTACTCTACAACACTGGACTATTTCATTTGTTTCATTATTGTTCTTTTCCATATTTGTTTCTGTAATACGTAGACAACTGACACAAGAACATAACATAATATAGTTATATATTTGTTATCACTTACAGCATTACAATTTATCTGCATTACTAGTATACAGAAGAATTAAGTGTCCTTGGAGTTGATTTTGTTCAATATCGTGTACATTGTTTTCATGTTTGAGAAATATGCCAAAGAGAGTTAAGGGGAGATGTTTAGCCCCATTAGTTTTCGGAGTACGGCTCATTAGTTTGGCGAAATTAAGATCTTTCACCTAATTTCTTTGTCAATATCAAGACATTTTGCGTCATTTACGTGTCGATTTTTTCCTGACGAGCGATCGATTTATTTCCTGGCGAGCGATAGCGAGCCTTTAATTAAAGAGGAACCGGCCTTTGGCTGGAACAATTTTCTATCGAACAATGTACAAATTTATCTTGAAGGAGGGTCTTGGGGTTATATATTATCTTATATTTTTAGCTTGATGGAGGTCTAGGGAGCAAACTAAAATATATATAAAAATATATATAAATGAGCAAATAAATACGCCCATCCCCCCTTAAACCTTTGTCATTGTTCCCGTGTCATGTTCCTAATCCCAACAAATGTGTGCCTAGAATCAACCGAACATATTTGTCGTTGTGTGATGACATACACAAATGTTTTATGTTGATGAAACTTCCCTTTAGGTGATCGTATTTTTGTCTATGTATGTGAAGGAGACAAAAAGGCAAAGCTGTCTGTAACAAGTGTACCCCCAAAGTTGATCGTATTTTTTTCTATGTATGTGAAGGAGACAAGAGGTAAAGCTGTCTGTAACAAGCGTCCCCCCAAAGTTGACAGAATGATAAGAGAATGCAAGGTGCGTTAGAGTCAAATGGACACACGGAGCTTGAGGCAGTTTAAGTCATAGGATGAGGGAAAGGCAGATTGAAGGAGTACATAATGCTCTGTACACAAGAGCATTTTACAGTATATATATATATATATTTATATATCATCCTGGGTGACCTAGATGTGTGTGAATTTGTGCTTTGTCTGTGTTTGTTCGTTGATTTATGTTGTGTCTTGTGTTTTCCCTGTTCTTGCTCTGTCTTGAGGCGTCCACCCCCATGGAAAAAATAAAAATAATAATAAAATAGAATTAAATAGAAAATAAAAAATAAAAACAGGAAAAGTGGGGATCGGGCCTGAGCATATAGATAGATAGATAGATAGATAGATAGAATAGATTAATATATTTATTTATTATTATTATTATTATTATTATTATTATTATTATTATTATTATTATTTATATTTGTTATCCTTACATGTCTATATTCCCCGTGTTGCGCCACCAATCACAACCTCCGCGGCTAACCTCTCGCCATTTTACACCATCATTAATCAAAATCATCTATAAATTGATTTGGAGCCTCAACAATGGCGCTTGTTCTGCCGGGGCCAATACAGTCGAATATGGTCTGAATTCTAAGGAGAGACTCAACCTAAGGGGGGATGAGAGAATTTATTTGCTTATTATTTATGTATATTTTGATTATTTTATTAGTTTCCTCCCTAAAATTCCATCAAACTTAAAAAAAACCCCGCCCAAGACCCTCCTTCAAGATAAATTTGTACATTTTTCGATAGAAAAAAATTCCGGCCGAAGGGCGGTTTCTCTCAAATTACAGGCTCGCTATCGATCGCCTGGAAAATATCAACAC
Source organism: Paralithodes platypus (assembly GCA_032716605.1). Classification (NCBI taxonomy): domain Eukaryota; kingdom Metazoa; phylum Arthropoda; class Malacostraca; order Decapoda; family Lithodidae; genus Paralithodes; species Paralithodes platypus. Next base: position 28,394,715 of record CM064522.1, on the reverse strand, counting down.
CTAAATGACACGAAAATTCTTAATATTGACAAATATATGGAGCGCAAGGTCTTAAAATCGCCAAACTAATGGGCCGAACGTCTATAATCTGAAAACTAATGAGGCTAAACATGAAGAAGAAGGGGGACCAGAAAAACGCGCCCCCCCCCCCCCCCCCCGCCCTAACCTAATGACTACCACCACCACATGGGAGGAGCACAGAGAGAGAGAGAGAGAGAGAGAAAAAAAAAAAAAAACAAAAAAAAACATGATAAATTAGCCTCATTAATTGTAGCCCAAGCAAAATAATGATCGTTCATCACTTTGGCGGGCTTGGCCAATGGTGGTGATTGTGGCACGGAGGGTTTTCCTAATGGTGTTGTGAAGAACAGTCTAATGTAATAAAATACCCTTTAAGCTTATTGATGACAGCACTTATTGTATTATCATTTCATTATTGTTTTAGTTTCTTCCCCAGACATCCATCAAGCTTAATAAAATACAAATAAAACACTCCCTAGACCCTCCTTCAAGATAAATGTGTAAATTTTTTGATAGAAAAAATTTCCGGCCGAAGGCCGGTTTCTCTTAAAATTACAGGCTCGCTATTGCTCGCCAGGAAAAAATCGACACCTAAATGGCACGAAAGGCCTTGATATTGATATAGAAATGGGATGAAAGGTTTTAAAATCGACAAACTGATGGGGCGAACGTCTTTCAATCTGAAAACTAACGGGGCTAAGCATGAGGAAGAAGGGGGACCAGAAAAAAAGAACCATCTATCCTTAACCTACAGAGGCTTCATTTAGTTTTCCTTCTTCATGACCTGTGCTTCTGCTAGCCCCATAATTATTTCAATGAGAGGAATCCAGATTTTGCTTTATTCTAGCTACTATGCATCTCTGTACTCTGTCAGCCGGCGCCCTCATCCCACCCAACACCACTTTCACTCATATATCTCTCAATTCCATCCTTCCACCTAACTCTTGGTCTGCCTCTTCCTCTCTACCCTTCCACCTCACTCTCTTAGTTATTCTCTCGCTCCCCATACGTTCCAAATGACCAAGCCATCTCAAGGTGTTCCTTTTCACACACTCCAGCACATCCACATACACACCACAATGCTCTCGTACTTCGTCATTCGTCCGTCTATCTCCCCATGCAATTCCACATGCATTCCTCAAGTAACTCATTTCCACCCCTCTCACTCATGATTTATGTCTCTCCAACAACATTCATGCTTCACTCCCATATGTCAATGTCGGAATTACCACATTATCATGCAATGAATTCTTTACTTCCATGTTCACCACCCTATTCCTTGTCACTGCTTTCAGCGTTCCTACAACCCTCTTCCCCGGCTGTACCCTCTCTCGCACTTCATCCTCCATACTCCCATCTTTACTCATCACACTGCCAAAATACTTAAATAAGCTGACATTCTCCATAACCTGACCATTCAACCTCACCTCACACTCTGTGACTGCACCCCTTTCAAAGACCATAACCTAACTCTTCCCCACAGTTACCTACAGGTTTTTGTTTCTCACACAGTTCCTAAACATTTACCAGACCACACAACTCCCACTCATTATCACTCATCAGAACTGTATCATTAGTAAACAGCAGCACAGGCACCTTCCACTCACTCCCTTCCCATATCAGGGGTACTCCAACATCCACTGCTCTTCCTAGTATTTCTCTCATGATTCCATCCATATATACTGTATACTGAACAACCATGGAGACATCACACACCCTTGCTTTAACCCAACATTCAGATCAAAGCTCTGTTCATTCTCCACACGCACTGCCACCTTTGCACCCTCATACATGCTCTTCACTGTTTTCAGCAACTTACCAACTACTCCATATATTCTCAATACTTTCCACAAACCTTCTCCGTTAACTCTACCGTAGGTTTTCTCCAGGTCTATAAAGGCAGTATACAACTTTAGTCATATCTCCAGATATTTATGAACATCATATCTCAAGGAGAAAATCTGGTCTACACACCCTGTTCCCTTCCTAAACCCACCCTGGTCCTCGCATACCCATTTCTCCGTTCTCACTTTCACCCTCTCGATCGCTACCCTGCTGTACACTAGACCAAACAACAATCTTTACACTAACGCTTTAAAGTTTAAACATTCTGGAAGTGGGTTGAAATCTTATGATAATACCTCACAGACGTATGTTTCACCCGATTAATTCCGTTCACACTAGATTATTTACAGCTCGCCAGTGTAAAGATTGTTTTTTTGGTCGAGTGTACATCTTCCCGACGGTGCTTTGAAGACATCCTCCTGTGCTTACCACACACTCCTCTATTTATACAGGGGGACTCTTATGCCTGATAGTCTTTAAACCTTTGACTCCTAAGAGTCCTTCCTAAGCAGAATATAATCGCCTGACAGTAGCACCAACAGATTAAAGAAATCGTTGTCTAATAAGTTACAGTTACGTGATGCTATTAGGTTCGTCTAGTTATGTTTTCTGGCCCCCCCTTCTTCCTCATGTTTAGCCCCATTAGTTTTCAAATTTTAAGACGTCCGGCCCATTAGTTTGCGATTTCATGACCTTTCGCTCCATTTCTTTGTCAATATTATGACTTTTCGTGTCATTTAGGTGTCGATTTTTTGCTGACGAGCGATAACAAGCCTGTAATTAAGGAGGGACCGGCCTTTGGCCGGGACGTTTTTAAAGTACAAATATATCTAAAAGGGGAATCTTGGGGATGTTTATTTTGTTCAAAGTTTGATGGAGGTCTAGGGAGGAAACTAAAACCCGAACACACCAACCACCTCTAAACACACCCACTCTTCACTTCCTTTCTTCCTTCTTACTTCCTTGTATATCTTGTCTCTTTTCACCCTTCCTTCTTTCCTTTCGTCTTCTTCTTCTTCTTCTTCTCTTTTTTTTCCATTTGTTTTATACTCTCTCTCTCTCTCGACCTCTCAACAAGGAAGTAGTCGGCCATATCTCACGGAAGGCCACAAATATGGAGTCACACGAGCAGGTTTTTCGCTGTCTGTTTTCTGCAATTTCCGTCTGTTTGTTTCAGAGTTCAAGTAATGTAAAGGCTATGTTTTGTTACTCCTGTATAATTGACAATACCGACGAAAAAAAAAAAAAAAAAAAAAAAAAAAAAAAAAAAAAATCTGAAATGTTGGCATGATAGAGTTGCATGTCAATAGTTGCCCAAGAAAGTGTTGGGTGTGACTGAGCCTTAGGACGGGTTTGTGAGTAAACTGGACTTGACAGAGGAGACGACTCCAGCCCCATCACGCTATAACAGTCGTGACCGGACTTCAACCTACTATTCTCCCCACATGTTCAGGACTCTAATGTTTATAATGTTTATAAGGGCTTATCCCTTGGCGTCCATGGCCCAGAGGGAAAATTAAGGGGATATTTCTACTTGAGGGACTTTTGTCATGACCCCTTTCTCTCTCATGTCTAGCCCCATTGCTTTTGAGATTTTAAGACGCTTGCCCCATTAGTTTTGGTGATTTTAAGAATTTACGCCCCATTCTGTCAATTTTAAGACTTTTCGTGCCATTTAGGTGTCGATTTTATCCTGGCGAGCGATAGCGAGCCTATAATTTAAGAGTAACCGGCCTTTGGCCGGGACATTTTTATACCGAAAAATGTACAATTTTATCTTGAAAGGGGGTCAAAGGGGTGAAATTATAAGATTGCTGGAGGAGTAGGAAACAAACTAAAAAAAATAAACTTAATGCTGTTCAAGCGGGATACTAAGAGTAGTAAAAGTTTTAATATATTACACTCCGTATTGTGCTGTTTGTTTTCTCCCCCAGAGTAAAACAAGTGACAGAGAGCCAAATTCAAGGGACATTGTGATCAAAATGCCTGGACATACGAAGTTTAAAGCAGTTGAAGTCATAGGCTAAAGGAAAAATGGATTGAGGGAGAGACTTGTAGAGTTCACCAGTCTACCCATTCGTGATATTTCGGGATCTGGTTCATGGTCAACTGGATTACGCGAGATCCGTCGCTGCCTATTGTATATATATTTGTTTACTGGTATCTCAACTAAAATAAATTGTTAGCATATTTGTAGGAATAAGGTTTGACAATAACGAGATTAAGAGATTGTGGTAACTTTCCAATCGCAGATGCTAAGAAGAAGGAATATAAGATTTTAATGTAAGTGCATCCCAAGATCCATATACAAGTTTGATATAGACCTTGGTGCATATCAGGTAAGGGTTGCGTGTGCGTGTGCGGGGGAGGGGGGGGGGAGGTTATTAACGAATTTAATCTCCGTCTATATCTTTCCCCCCCCCCCCCCCCCCCCCTTCTCTCTCTCTCTCTCTCTAAGTCACACGAGGGACCGGGTTCAAAGGTCGGTCACAGGCAAGATAATATACAGTAGCATATATACCTTGTTCACAGGTGGTACAGGTCAGGTACCGTAACCTGTCCGTCTAAACACCATCACTTCCTTCCTTCCTTCCTCCTTACTTCCTTATTTATCTTATATCTTTATCCCCTACCTTCTTTAATTATTGCTCTCTCTCTCTCTCTCAACCCCAATACCTTTCTCACCTCATTTGCCTCCCTCATTACTTTTTCTTATATATTCCTTCTCACCCCTCTTACTCTTATTCCGTATTCGGCTATCTGCTGTAAATTATTGCCTTCTATCTCTTCGCTATCTTTATTCGTGTTGCTTTCTCTTCATAATTATTGTTCTCTTTGGTCATGTGAAAGCTTCCCGCATTAAGGGGAGATGGGTCGTTTTTCTGGTCACCCTTCTTCCTCATGTTTAGCCTGATTAGTTTTCAGATTTTAAGACGTTCACACCATTAGTTTGTCGATTTTAAGACCTTTCGTCCCATTTCTATGTCAATATTAAGACTTGTCGTGTCATTTAGGTGTGGATTATTTCCTGGCGAGCGAAAGCGAGCCTATAATTTAAGAGGAACCTTGGCCGGGAAATTTTTGTATCAAAAAATGCACAAATACATCTTGAGGGGGGGTCTAGGGAGTGTGTGTTTTTTTAAGCTTGATGAAGGTCTAGCGAGGAAACTAAAACAATAGATGAATATATAAATAAATAGACCCCCCAAAACAACCACTGTCCCCTTAATATATGTCTAGCTTTATCAACCTTCAATATTTAATTATTAACTTATTTTTATCGATCCCACACCAGGCTCAACAAATATTTGGGTAATATAAAATCGAAAATGATGTATTTATATGCACTTCTCGAAAGGGTCGAGTCAAAAGTAATTCGTCTCATTACCTTTTGTCATGCTTAGATTGATGTCCAGTATTCGATAAAATGGACATTAAGGGGAGATGGGGCGTTTTTCTAGATCCCCTTCTCCCTCATGTTTAGCCCCATTCATTTTCAGATTATAAAATATTTGCCCCATTAGTTTGTCGATTTTAAGATCTTCCGCCCCATTTCCTTGTCAATATTTAGACCTTTCGTGCTATTTAGGTGTAAACAAAATTCCTGGCGAACGATAGTGAGCCTGAAATTTTGGAAGACCCGGCCTTTGGCCGGGATTTTTTTTACCGAAAATGTACAAATTTATCTAGGAGGAGGACCTAATGGATAGTGTTTTGAAGGTCTAGGAGAAAAGTAAAAAAATAATATATAAATGAAAAAATCGACCAAAAAGTGAACCATCCCCCTTAATCGTGGTCAAGTACTATACTTATAACTGTCTTGATGGTGTAATGGTTAGAGCGTGTAAGTTATGTATGAGATATCCTAGGTTCGAATCCTGGGATGATCACAAGCTATTATTAATTTCCTTGGGGGTGTTATTGGTGTTAAGAACAATGTTAAAAATATAACCATACACATAGAACAAAAATATATCCATACACATAGAACAAAAATATAACCATACACATAGAACAAAAATATATCCATACACATAGAACAAAAATATATCCATACACATAGAACAAAAATATATCCATACACATAGAACAAAAATATATCCATACACATAGAACAAAAATATATCCATACACATAGAACAAAAATATAACCATACACATAGAACAAAAATATATCCATACACATAGAACACAAATATAACCATACACATAGAACACAAATATAACCATACACATAGAACACAAATATAACCATACACATAGAACAAAAATAACCATACACATAGAACACAAATATAACCATACACATAGAACACAAATATATCCATACACATAGAACACAAATATAACCATACACATAGAACACAAATATATCCATACACATAGAACACAAATATAACCATACACATAGAACAAAAATATAACCATACACATAGAGCAAAAATAACCATACACATAGAACACAAATATAACCATACACATAGAACACAAATATAACCATACACATAGAACAAAAATATAACCATACACATAGAACACAAATATAACCATACACATAGAACAAAAATATATCCATACATAGAATAAAAATATAACCATACACATAGAACACATATAACCATACACATAGAACACATATAACCATACACATAGAACAAATATAACCATACACATAGAACAAAAAATATATAACCATACACATAGAACAAACATAACCATACACATAGAACAAAAATAACCATACACATAGAACAAAAATATATCTATCCCTCTATTAAAAAAATAATAATAATACTGCATTCCATATTCCTTAAGGGGAGATGGGCCTTTTTTCCCCCTTTCTCCCTCGTGTTAAGCCCCATTTGTTTTGAGATTATAAGACGTTCGGCCCAATAGCTTGGTGATTTTAACACCTTTCGCTCAATTTCGTCAAATTTAATACCTTTCATGCAATTTTAAGTGTCGATTTTTCCTGGCGAACGATAGCGAGCCTGAAATTTTAAGAGGAACCGGCTTTCGGCCGGGACACTTTGTACACATTTGTTTTTCTAAGCTTGATGGAGGTCTAGCGAAGAACTAATAAAAAAAATAAAAAAAATAAAAATTATATAAAAAACAAAATAAAAACAAATCAGCCACTCTCCCCTTAAAACACTAATGCAGTTAAGGGGGGTGACGTGTTTTTGTGCTGTCCTTTTCTATCTTTCTCTGGCTTGTATCCATTCGGCCCCATTCAGCCTACTGTTTTAAGACGTTTACCCCCATCCAGGTGTCAATATTTTCCTGGTGAGCGGTAGCAAGCCAGCATATATATATTTTTGTTTTGACAGCAAGCTAAATTTGTACATTTTTCGATAGAAAAATTTCTCAGGATTTCTCCATACAATGCTGGCTCGCTATCGCTCGCCAGGAAGAAATCGACACCTGAATGGGGATAAACATCTTAAAACAGTTGGCTGAATGGGGCCGAATGGATACAAGCCAGAGAGAGAGAGAGAAAGGAGAGAAAGATAAAAAAAAACAAGTCACCCCCCTTAAAACACTAATGCAGTTAACGGGGCTGCCAAGTAACATTTTCTCTCACGGCTAAATATACCAGAGATATTTGTTTTAATATTCTACTTATAAGCCTGAACGTCTTTTATGGAGGGTGGGGGGCGGGGCGGGCGTTTGCTGAAGAATTAATGGGCCAATAAGTTCTTCTATGCATAATTAGTATTAATGTATCAAGACTTTCGTTTCTCTTCCCAGGCGTTTTAAATTAACCACCCTCCATTTCTTCTCATTTTTTTGGCCATTTCAACATCTTACAGAAAGATTCAAGATATTCTCAGTCCTTCTTCGCTATCTTTTAATGTTCAGTCTCCTAAACTAGTCTTTTCTTTATATCTCGCTTCCTTTAATGAGTTTTTGTCTAGACATCCGATTTGGGTCTCTCTCTCTCTCTGTTTACACACACACACACACACACACACACACATATATATATATATATATATATATATATATATAATGAACTGTAGGCCCTACATGCATATCTCTTTCCTCTATCTCCATCCCTTACATCTGGACAGGAAGATCTCCCCACAGTAACACCCAGCATCACACCATAATAATATACCTGCAGTGTTTGTTTAGCCTTGTAAGGGGGGATGATCCACTTTTTTGGGTGATTTTTTGTCATGTATTTTTCATTTTTCCAGTTTCCTCCCTAGACCTCCATCAAACTCTAAAAAACACCCCCAGGATCCCCTACAAGATATATTTGTACAGTTTTCGATAGAAAAATTTCCCGGCCGAAGGCCGGTTCCTCTTAAATTACAGGCTCGCTATCGCTCGCCAGGAAAACATCGACACCTAAATGACACGACAATCTAAATATTGACAAAGAAATGGGGCGAAAGGTCTTAAAATCGCCAAACAAATGGGTCGGACGTCAAATAATATGAAAACTAATGGGGCTAAAGATGAGGAAGAAGGGGGACCAGGAAAACTACCAATCTCCCCTTAACAGTTGGGTGGTGATGGAGGTGGCAGGCGAGTCGTTTGCTCTTAACATGAGGAAGGGAAATTATTATGTTTGTGGGTGGACATAAATGAAAAAAAAAAAAAAAAAAAACACACACACACAGACCCTCTTCAAGAAAAATGCGTAAATTTTTCGGTAGAAAAATGGCCAGGCCGAATCCAACTCGGGTACAGGCTCGCTACTGCTCACTAAGAATAAATTGACACCTAAATGACACGAACGTCTGCCCCATTTCTTTGCAAATATTAAGACCTTTCGTGCCATTTAGGCGTCGATTTTCGAGCCTGTATTTTATTAGGAACCAGCCTTCGGCCCTGGGACATTTTTCTACCGAAAAATTTACAAATTGATCTCGAAAAGGGCAGAGCAAATGGTCTGTAAACTTCTACACCTATTCCCTGGCTGACCTTTCCCAAGGTAGAAATATTAGCTCGATTACTCTAGCCGTTTGTGAGCTATTGAGGTTAATGTTCAAGGGGGGTCACCGGCTTTTTTTTTTATCGTTCTTTCCTTTTTTTTCTTTCCCTGGCTTGCATCCATTCGGCCCCATTCAGCCAACTGTTTTAAGACGTTTATCCCCATCCAGGTGTCGATTTCTTCCTGGCGAGCGATAGCGAGCCAGCATTTTATGGAGATCCGGCTTCGCCGGAGAAATTTTTATATCGAAAAATGTACAAATTTAGTTTGCTGTCAAAACAAAAATATATACATGCTGGCTCGCTACCGCTCGCCAGGAAAATATTGACACCTGGACGGGGGTAAACATCTTAAAACAGTAGGCTGAATGGGGCCGAATGGATAAAAGCCAAAAAGAGAGAGGGAGAGAAAGAGCCAAAAAGCGAGGTGGGTTCCCTTAAGGGTTTTGTCCTACTGATGTGGCACAGGGTCTGTATGGCACAGTCTGTATGGTTACAGACTGTTGTTCAGCCGCTCGTGCATTCCATCACCTTGGCATTAAATGTATTCCAGAACAAAGGCTTCTAACTGTACATACGACATGCTTAGTACAAAGTAACACCCCGTTCTTAAGGGGAGATTTCCACTTGAGAGATTTTTTTCTTGACTCCTTTCTCCCTCATGTTTAGCCCCATTGCTTTTCTAATTTTAAGACGTTCGCCCCATTATTTTGACGATTTTAAGAACCTTCGACCCATTTCTGTCAATTTTAAAACCTTTCGTTCCATTTAGGTGTCGATTTTATCCTGGCGAGCGATAGCGAGCCTGTAATTTAAGAGGAACCGGCTTTCAGCCGTGACATTTTTCTACCGAAAAATTTACAAATTTGTCTTGAAAGGGGCTCAAGGGGGTATAATCTTAACCTTGATGGATATCTAGAGACCAAACTAAAAACCTCCCCTTAACATTAATCATCAATTACAAACCCCAATGTACTGTACTTAAATAAACTAATGAAAGCATATGGTTCTCCCGGGATTCGAACTTGGGACACCACACCCAGAACAAAAGCACCTAAACCATTACACCACCAACACAGTTAGACTGTAGTGAACCATTATTATAGGCTGTACAAAGGGATCACTTCTTCCTCCACCATAAAAGACATAAGTTGGTGCCTCTACTGAGTAATTCCAATGTTTGCTTCATTGAGCCTAGTATAGGGTTGTAAATAATAATAACAAAACAAACATAAATTTAAGTCACAGATAGGCGTAACCGTTTAGATGGGATGACGCCACTTTGGTTTACTACAACTACCTCCAGACGATTTTATTTAACCTACGAAGGATCAGTAGAGTTAAGGGGAGGTATTTAGTTTGTTCCCTAGACCTCCATCAAGCTTAAAATTACACCCCCTTGAGTCCCTTTCAAGATATATTTGTACATTTTTCGGTAGAAAAATGTCCCGGCCGAAGGCCGGTTCCTCTTAAATTACAGGCTCGCTATCGCTCGCCAGGATAAAATTGACACCTGAATGGCAAGAAAGGTCTTAATATGGGGTGAAAGTTCTTAAAATAGCTAAAATAATGGGGCAAACGTTTTATAATATCAAAAGCAATGGGGCTAAACATGAGGGAGAAAGGGGTCAAGAAAAAATCCCTTAAGTGGAGATCTCCCCTTAAAGTGTTAATTGAGATAGTCTTTAACTCTTTGCTTCTTAGGGGTCCTTCTTAAACTCATTACAATTGTTTAGCAGTAGCATTATAAATGAAAAAAAGTCGTCATCTAATAATGAAGGGGTTTAATGCAATGTCTGGATGGCGACTGTCGGAGAATGTACGATGACGTGACATTTTATTACAATCTGGCTGTCATTCGATGATTATGCTGAAATAAAAAAGTACTAAAAAAATGAACCCTTACGCTTACTGATTCCTCCGATACTGCATAGAAGCGTATAATCTATCTATCTATCTATCTATATCTATATGCTCAGGCACAATCCCCATGTTTTCAATTTTTATTTTCTATTTCATTCTATTTTATTTTTCCTTGGGGGTAGCCGACTCAAGACAGAGCAAGGACAGGGAAAACACAAACACAACATAAAACAACGAACAAACACAGATAATGCGTATAATGATAGCCAGAATAAAAGGATAAACATTACATACCCTTTATACGCATATTTTACATACCCTTTATACGCATATTTTACATACCCTTTATACGCATATTTACATACCCTTTATACGCATATTTTACATACCCTTTATACGCATATTTTACATACCCTTTATACGCATATTTTACATACCCTTTATACGCATATTTTACATACCCTTTATACGCATATTTACATACCCTTTATACGCATATTTTACTCAGTTAACAAGTAAAAATATGTGACTAAATTGATACTCCCCGCCGCTAATAACTGTAAGCAGCCCCTTAACGGGTTATCTGCACCTCGCCTTTTTTTTTTATCTTTCTCTCCCTCTCTCTTTGGCTTGTATCCATTCGGCCCCATTCAGCCTACTGTTTTAAGACGTTTACCCCCATCCAGGTGTCAATATTTTCCTGGCGAGCGGTAGCGAGCCAGCATATATATATTTTTGTTTTGACAGCAAGCTAAATTTGTAAATTTTTCGAAAGAAAAATGTCTCCGGCTAAGCCGGATTTCTCCATACAATGCTGGCTCGCTATCGCTCGCCAGGAAGAAATCGACACCTGGATGGGGATAAACGTCTTAAAACAGTTGGCTGAATGGGGCCGAATGGATACAAGCCAGGGAAAGAGACAAAAGGAGAGAAAACGAAAAAAAGCGAGGTGGGCTCCCTTAACAAGTAAAAGAATGTGACTAAATATAATATAATCCCCACCGCCAATAACTGTAAACACCCCTTAACGGGTTGTCTGCACCTCTACACCCCCCAGAGGTAAACACACGGATATATTGTGTTATTTGGTTAATTTATGCTTAACTCCCTTCCTTCTATCCCTCCCTACTACTGTCATATCTTTCTCGCCCCCTCCCTCCCTCCCTCTCTCACCCTTCTCTCATTATACTTCCCTCCCTATCACACCTACCTTCCCCACTCCCCCATCATACCTCCCTTCCCTCAACATACCTCTCTCCCTCCATACCTTCTCTCATCATACTTCCCTCCCCCCTAGCATACCTCCCTTCCCAAACATACCTCTCTCCCTCCATCCCTCCTCCCATCATACTTCCCTCCCCCACCTTCCCCCTATCATGCCAACCTCCCCCAACATACCTCTCTCCCTCCATCCCTCCTCCCATCATACTTCCCTCCCCCACCTTCCCCCTATCATGCCAACCTCCCCCAACATACCTCTCTCCCTCCATCCCTCCTCCCATCATACTTCCCTTCCCCCACCTTCCCCCTATCATGCCAACCTCCCCCAACATACCTCTCTCCCTCCATCCCTCCTCCCATCATACTTCCCTCCCCCCCCTTCCCCCTATCATGCCAACCTCCCCCAAACATACCTCTCTCCCTCCATCCCTCCTCCCATCATACTTCCCTCCCCCACCTTCCCCCTATCATGCCAACCTCCCCCAACATACCTCTCTCCCTCCATCCCTCCTCCCATCATACTTCCCTCCCCCACCTTCCCCCCTATCATGCCAACCTCCCCCAACATACCTCTCTCCCTCCATCCCTCCTCCCATCATACTTCTCTCCCCCACCTTCCCCCCTATCATGCCAACCTCCCCCAACATACCTCTCTCCCTCCATCCCTCCTCCCAGCATACTTCCCTCACCCGACCTTCCCGCTATCATGCCAACCTCCCTCCAACATACCTCTCTCCCTCCATCCCTCCTCTCATCATACTTCCCTTCCCCCACCTTCCCCCTATCATGCCACCCTCCCTCCATCACACCTCTCTCCCTCCATCCCTCCTCTCATCATACGTCCCTTCCCCCACCTTCCCCCTATCATGCCACCCTCCATCCAACATACCTCTCTCCCTCCATCCCTCCTCCCATCATACTTCCCTCCCCCCCCCCTCCCCCCCTCCTTCCACCCTCCCTCCAACATACCTCTCTCCCTCCATCCCTCCTCTCATCATACTTCCCTTCCCCCACCTTCCCCCTATCATGCCACCCTCCCTCCAACATACCTCTCTCCCTCCATCCCTCCTCCCATCATACTTCCCTCCCCCCACCTTCCCCCTATCATGCCACCCTCCCCCCAACATACCTCTCTCGCTTCATCCCTCCTCCCATCATACTTCCCTCCCCCCACCTTCCCCCTATCATGCCACCCTCCCTCCAACATACCTCTCTCCCTCCTCCCCCTATCCTGCCTTCCACCATCCCTTCATCACACCTCCCTCGCTTCCCTCCTTTACCCCCCTCCCCCCTCCATACCATCCCGCAGTGACCTTGACCCTGTGTTGCCAGGGTCAAGGGTCAGCTGGCAGCCTTGCAGGGAGGCAGGGGGCAGGGGTCAAACGTGTGCGGCACAACCCTACACACACACACACACACACACACACACACACACACGTAAACATATACGCATACATACACAAACAAGTAATCATATGCACATACATACATAGAGATGTGCATATATCCATTCACACACACACACACACACAATGACGTACACACATATAGACACATAATCCATGCACATTCTCACACACACGTAATCACACGAACAAATTGATAGAAACAAACAGTAATCACACACATACACATGTAGGGGCACATGGACACACACGCAAACACACATACAGTAAGTACACACATAAATACACACACACATACACACGTGCGCGCTTGCTCCCCCCCCCCCCCCCCCCTCCCCATCTCTCTATCTCTCACGTAGACATCCACGCACGTACGTACACACACACACACACACACACACACACACACGTCTTTAAGCACACGTTAATGAACCACTATCCAGGCTGAACACGTACACAGGTGCATATGACCAGCCAACTGATGACGTCACGTGTTTACATCCTCACAGGGGTATCACACAACTACTTACAGCAATTTTTTCCGTAACTCTGATCTGGCAGCTTCTGTTATACATATTTATATGAATTAATATTATTATTATAATTATTATTATATAATTGAAAAATAAACGGGACAGTCTTAAAATCGACAAACTATTAAGGCGAACGTGTTAAAATATCAAAACTAATGGGGTTATACACGAGGGAGAAGGTGGTCCAGAAAGAACCACCCCCTAAGTGCAAATCTCCCCTTAAGACTGACCTTGTGTGGAAGGTCAAGGGAAGCATGGAAGGGAGGTGTGTGTGTGTGTGTGTGCGTGCGTGCGTGCGTGCGCGCGCTGCGTGCGTGCGTGCGTGCGTGCGTGCGTGCGTGCGTGCGTGCGTGCGTGCGTGCGTGTGTGTGTGTGTGTGTGTGGGAGGAGGTGGTGGTGGAGGGGGCGGGTGACGAATACGTAAAGGTAAGAAGATTGTTTTGTTATTGTCTATTAAGGACCGGAGAAAACTATTGTAAATATACACATTAGGCACAGATATATGACCAAAATTGCATGATTGGCAAACAGCAGGACTGTCATCAACTTTCACACTATTCAATTACCATTTCATGATTAGGAGTTTAGGAAACGAGAAAAAACCTGATATACTAAGAAAGAAATACGAAGGTTGTGAGGGAAAAATATAAAGAATGGAGCACAGAGAGGAAAGTGTGGGATGACGACCACAGTATACTTACAGTAATAATAATACAAATAATAATAATAATAATAAAAATATATAAAATAATAATAATAATTATAATGAAAATAATAATAATAATAATAAAACTAATAATACTAATAATTATAAAATTAATATTTATAATACTACTGCTGTTAATAATAATATTAATAATAATAAACAAAATAATAATAATACAATATAGGACAGACTATATGCTATTTTACACCCAAATATATATACATACTAAGAAACAAAAGGTACTGCACACCATTATAAAGGTATGTTGATAGTACTAAACACATTTATTATAAGGATAGAAAGGTAAATTACTTTCAATGTACCCTTACACTATTCCAGTACATAAACACATGAAGAAGCGTAACTTGGAGGGCAACACCTAATTACAGACTTCAAGCTACAGGGAAGGGGTGGGAAGGGGTAGGGAAGGGGTAGGGAAGGGGTAGGGAAGGGGTGGGAAGGGGTAGGGAAGGGAAGGGAAGGGAGTAGGGATGGGGAGGGAAGGGTAGGGAAGGGAAGGGTAGGGAAGGGGTAGGGGTAGGGAAGGGGTAGGGAAGGGGTAGGGAAGGGAAGGGGTAGGGAAGGGGCAGGGAAGGGGTAGGGAAGAGCCAAACTTATGGAGTGAGAATAGGAGAAAAGGGGAAGGCATAAGACCAACAATGTAATGTTTTGTGTCATGTGGGTATTATTGTCCTCTCATAAAACGAAGCAGTGGAAGGACAGGAGAACAATTAAGTGATGGGTTCATAGATACATACAGTATACATATATATATGTACGTACAATAGTGAGATGATAACATAACAAAACATATATCATGTCTACAAATATACATAACGGGTAAAATGGAGAATGATAAAGATGAATAACAAATATGGTCAATTTTGAAAATATAGTAACGAAAGGTGTCATACATGGAAATATATGGATATCGGTAATATATCACCGATATTAACATGTACACTGAATACGAACATTTGTTTTGTTCTGGTAAATTTCTTTGGATAATTTCCTAAACTCCTGAACGGTTCGATGCATATTTGTATTCTTTATATAAACTTATATAATATATATATATAACAAATATATGAAAGTAATTTTATATGCAATTGGTCACAGTTAGATACTGTAAATATTATAATAGAAGTATATCACTGTGGGTCTAAGATCGACAGACTTCACTTATTCTTTGAATAGATCTGGATTTTCTTTAGTGCTTGTCAATGAAATATTCCTAAACGACTAAAACACCATACTCCAAAGTAGATCCATTAAAAATGAACTGTTGCCATTATATAAAACATACATAAAGTATGCAAACTATAAGGACAATCTAATACTGGAAAATGTAAAACCCCATATTGAATTTAGTGTTTATTGTCATGACACGGCATTTTCAGCTTCTCTCGAATCTTCTTCAGGTGTGAAGAGGACTCGGGAAGATCAAAAGTGTTGTGTCTTTTTCATAAGCACTATATTTGCTATGTGGCTTAATACATTCAAGGAAACACGGGGTATTAATCCTTAAGGAATATTCCGCGTGTAGCAGTTTATTTTGGCTATCATTAGACAATTACATACAGTTTATTTTGGCTATCATTAGACGATTACATACAGTTTATTTTGGCTATCATTATACGATTACATACAGTTTATTTTGGCTATCATTAGACGATTACATACAGTTTAAGGACTTCTAGGAATCTAAGAGGTCAAAACCAACGCAATTATGCCTCTGACTCCCACAGATCCTTCTTCAGCTGAATAAAATCGTCTAATGATAGCCAAAATCAACTACTAAAACGCGTCATGATCCCCAAGGGCTTTAAATGATAAGTTGTAATAAACTAAAGTAAAAATTTGACTGAACAAAACGTCAAAATGGAAATAGTGTGGTTTTCCTTTTAATGTAAGAGGTAAATATTAAAGTGTAAAATGTGGAGAAAATTTACTACTTTTCAACGTGACTGCCAGTGTGATACAACTTTGTCTGTTTGTCAAGTTCTTCATGTCACACACACACACACACACACACACACACACACACACACACACACACACACACACACACACACACACACACACATCCACACATATCAATAGCTCATTTGCCATGGAAACATCTGAGTAAAATATCCCGGTCCCCCCCCTCACCCCCCCATCCCCTCCAGTCGTGACTCCTGGACACGACCACCGGGTAACGGGGGTTTGCTGAAGCTTGGACACTTGGGGGGCGACCACACTTTTAATGGGTTTATATAGAAAAAAAATGAGAGAGAGAGAGAGAGAGAGAGAGAGAGAGAGAGAGAGAGAGAGAGAGAGAGAGAGAGAGAGAGAGAGAGAGAGAGAGAGAGTATATATATATATATATATATATATATATATATATATATATATATATATATATATATATATATATACTGTATAATTATAATGTACTGTTACTATATATATGAAATAAGAGATTATCGTACAAAGAGAACAAATATGGATTATAACAATTCAAGAATACCCAAAGTAATATTACAATAAAAATACATATTAGTAAATACGACAATTGAAAACTAGAGGATGATGATGATGACGATGATGGAGGAAAAACAAGAAAATATCATAACAACAATAAATCACAAACATGAACACTCCAAACAAGGAACAAGGACTATAAAAAGTGGTGTGTGTTACTTAGTTAGTTACTTGTTCGTCAAGGGGAATCCACGCAATGCGAGCTAAGCTCATTATTATCGCGCCTCCTTAACTGGGAATGTATTGCGTGAAATGCATGTTAAGTGTTTTATGTACTGTTGGAATGGCTGTGGATGTGTGTGTAGTCTGTATTTTTAGCCAATTGGCGACATCGGAAACGAAGGCTTAGGGTGGATCTGTATGGTACCATTCTCACTATAGACGGTACCGTCTCGCCCGAAGGCTTAGGTAGCCATCAGCTTAGGTGAACCATATGATACCCATCTCGCCTTGTACCATTTTTGCCAACCCCAGATGGGACGTCACAACGTCATCCACTTATTCCAGGTACCTATTTACAGCTAGGTGAACTGAGGCTAACACATGAAAGGAGACAAGCCCAATTTGTCTCCGCCCGGCCGGGGATTGAACCCCTGACCCCTCGTGTGTGAGACGAGAGCTCTACCTACTAGGCTACGGGCTGTGTGTGTGTGTGTGTGTGTGTGTGTGTGTGTGTGTGTGTGTGTGTGTGTGTGTGTGTAAATAGAATCGTCGAATAGTAGCCAAAATAAAGTTACAAGGGCGGCACCGGTACTGAAACGGTTAACCTCTTCAGAAAACGATGACGAGTTACTCCATCATAAACTGAATAAAATTGCCTGTGGGTAGGACGAATACGATAGCAATACGTGATGGTGGCGAAAGTTAAATCCGGTGTAAAAAAAAAAAAAAAAAAAAAAAAAATCCTTCTCTATCTCTTTCTTTAACACATTATAACACACATATTATTGTATTATTATTATATGAGATGCCGAAGTCTCCAACCAGGGTGCAGAAACACCAGCAAGATGAATCCACACAAAACACCCGGAGGCACTGGAGAGAGACTACGACATCTTTAGGGAATCCAAAAAAACAAAAAAACATATATACAGTACTGTATAATTATATACATATATTAAACATAGATAAACTGAATAATAAAATATTATGCAGTGGAGGATATCAAATATACGGTATATATATAAAAAAATAAAATAGAATAAAATAAGTTTAACAATTATAATTAATGCTGCAAAAAAACATTAACTCTAGACTTAAAGATGGAGATATTAGCTGAATTGACTAGGTCATTTGGCAACATATTCCACAAGTCAACCATGGCCGGCACAAAACACCGTGAAAACTGTGTAGTAGAAAAATTAACACGGCTCATGGCAAGATCATTAAGGTTGCTTGTGAATCTAGTTGCACGAGCCCGGAATAGGGCCCTGGCAGAACCCCATGTAAGGGATGCTGATGGTTGTTAAAAACTTTAAATAAAAGACTAAGGGCACCAACTTTACGTCGATGACACAGATCAAGACACAAATGAGGTAGAATAAAACTGGTAGAATTTAGTGACCTGTCAAGCAACTTGAGATGGCAGTAAGCTGCTGACAACCAGACAGGTGAGCAGTACTCGAATTGTGGCAAAATAAAAGCATAAAAAGACTTGATAACTGTGGCGTCACAAGCAAACGTTTTATAACACTTGCGAAGCAGATAAATTTTTTGGGAAATGGAAGAGGAGAAAGAACGAATATGCTTTTCAAAAGTAAGTTTAGGATCCAGAGTAACTCCTAACAAACGCAGAGTATCCACATTCTCAATTTGCTCGCCAGAAACTTGCAGATAAGGATGGGGAGGATCCAAGGTACGAGATCTGCTGATGATAATGGAGTGTGTTTTACTAGCATTAAGTTTCATACCCCAAAGTTCACACCATGATGTAATTTTGGCTAAGTCCCTATTCAGAGCAGTAGCAATTTCGTGTCGATCAATTGGTGATGGAATTGACGCATATAAAGTTGTATCATCGGCATAGGAGATTAGTTTATTTTCAAGTTCGGAACACAGGTCAGCAGTAAAAATAATAAAAAGCAAAGGCCCAAGGGCACTGCCTTGTGGAACGCCAGAAACAACAGTAACAGAAGGGAAATGACACCCATCAAAGACCACAGACTGAGATCTTTTCGTCAACAAATCTTCAAAGATCCTTAACAAATTGCCACCAATACTGATGAGCTGTAACTTATACAGAAGTGCTTTATGGTTGACTAAGTCAAAAGCAGAACTAAAGTCAATAGCCACGACACGAGACTCATGTCCCTGGTCCAATGAAGATTGCAAGTCATGGGTGAGTGTCAGAAGCGAATCACATATACCCAGTCCCTTACGAAAACCAAACTGTGAGTTTGGTATCAAATTATGACTATTACAATAAGAGGAAAGGCGTCTGGACAAAAGCCTCTCGTAGAGCTTGGATAGGATAGGCGTAATGGAGATAGGGCGATAGTCATAAAGAGATGATGAGGCAGTATTTCCCTTTGGAATAGGAGTGATAATAGCCTTACGCCAGCAAAGAGGAAAACTACCTGATTTCAAAAGCAACCTAAACACCACGGCCAATTTAGGTGCCAAGACCACTGCAACCTTTTAAAAAAGAGAGGGAAAAACCCATCCGGGTCTGTACCACCATAGGTATCAAGATCCAGCAAGTACCTTTTCAGTTCATAGGGCCTACACACACACACACACACACACACACTCTTACTCTGACTCTCACATAACACTCACTCTCACTCTCTCTCCAGCAGACCATTTCACCGGCCCCTCCTTTTGTGACGGTCCTCCAGCCTGTGTTGTTGTTGTTGTGGCTTGGCCATATTGGGAGGTGGCAGTCTCTCCAAACCTTATACTTTTACCGCACTCTTACTAACACAACACTATAGTACACACACACACACACACACACATACACCCATACACTCTCTGCCCTTCTCTCTCTCTCTCTCTCTCTCTCTCTCTCTCTCTCTCTCTCTCTCTCTCTCACACACACACACACATAATTATACACTCTCTCTCTCTCTCTCTCTCACACACACTGTCCCATGCTGCACTGTACCAGCTATTAAGTGTAGGCGAATGTACTTGTCTGCAATTGGAGAGCGGCCTTCCTTGGTTAGCCTTCCCAATCTATATTTCAAGTAATTCCATAATATACAGCAACTAAAGTGTAATCAAGTTAACCTGGCAGTAATTGGTAACGCTGCTTTTCTATACTTCCTATACTGCCTTTCTAAACTGCTAATGTGACGCCGCCTTTATTTAATATTGGCCATACTGTATACAGAAAAGCAGCGTTACCATTTTCTGCCAGGTTAGCTTGAATACACTTAAGGGGGGATTTACACTCGAGGGATTTTTTCTGAACCCCTATCTCCCTCATGTTTAGCCCCATTGCTTTTGAGATTTTTAGACGTTCGCCCCATTAGTTTGGCGATTTAAAACAAAATCGCCCCATTTCTGTAAATTTTAAGACCTATCGTGCCATTTAGGTGTCGATTATTTCCTGGCGAGCAATAGCGAGCCTGTATTTTAAGAAGGATACCGAACAATGTACAAATTTATCTTGAAAGGGGGTCTAGGGGGTATAATTTTGAGATTGATGGAGGCCTAGGGAACAAACTCAAACTCTCCCCTTAAATCAACTTGTCTTTCCATCAAAAAACGATTTACACTAACCCAAACAATACCACCAACAAATTGTACCAGTAAAATGGGAGAGATGATATGCATGGCTAACTGAAAAGCAAGAAACTAAGGATTTTTTTTTTTTTATTTTTTTTTTTATCTGGGTTGTGGAAAGGAGAGGAGAGACGGTGGAGGGTGCAGTGATCCCTGTAATTGAGGTTGAAGCTGGCCCAAACACTCACCTTCCACTGCACTGCACTACACTACACTACACTACACTACACTGATACACTACACTGATACACTACACTAGACTGCACTACCCTGTAATTGAGGTTGAACCTGGCCCAAACACTACGCTACACTACAGTACACTACACTCCACCACAGGACACTACACTACACTACACAGTAACTGAGGTTGAACCTGGCCCAAACATTCACCCACCACCACCCTCACTACACTACACTACAATACGCTACACCACGCTGATACACTACACTACATCATAGTATGAATGAATGGCGAGTGGGGTTTCTTTTAATTATCAGTTGACTAATCACATGAGTTAACCACTGCATAAGAAACTACACTCATAATACAATCATGCACATTTTATTTACATTTATTATGTTCTCTCCACCAACCGACTTTACTCCTAAACTCAATTAATGAAATCAACAAATACATGTGGCAGTCCAGGGATTCGAACCTAGGATGCTCACACCGAAATTCAGTGCATTTATCCATTGCGCTACGAAGACAGTTACAGAATGGTGGACAAGCCTAAGATTTATTATGCAGTTTCGAATCCTGCATATCAATCTAAGCATGTACACCCATTCCAACTGCGCTATCATAGGCTATGTATAGATGAATGGAAGGAGTAATTAATGGGGCCTTAACCCTAAGGAAGACCTCTCTATAAACTACCCCTGAACCTGAATGAATTATTATGTTCCCTCCATCAACCGACTTTACTCCTAAACTCAATTAAGGTGGCAGTCCAGGGATTCTAACTAAGATGCTCACACCAAAATTCAGTGCATTTATCCATTGCGCTACGAAGACAGTTAAAGAATGGTGGACAAGCCTACGATTTATTATGCAGTTTCGAATCCTGCATATCAATCACGGAGAACAACAGAACTTATGTGGGCAACTCTACATATATTAGAAAGATTGTGCCGACTATTTACCTACACAAGCATATCACACATTATAGCAAATAAAACGTTCACACTGTAGTTCATTTCTATAACATTAAAATGACTTTATCCTGACGATTATTATTCAGTTTAAAAAGGGCCTCCAGTAATTAACAGGCTTCGAACTATCTCACGTAACCCCTTTTACTACCACAGATCCTTCTTAAACTGCACAAATTGCGTCAAGAACGTGAGAGGGTTAAACTGCACAAAACTGTCTAAATACAGCAAGAATTAATATAAAAATATGTGCATTGAACATTTAAAATATATGTAAGTTGCATTTAACCATTTGTATGAATGTGATTTCATATATTACATTGAAATTTTATATTTCTTCCATTTCAACTAGATAAGGAAACTAATTTTACGCATTGCTGAGCAGTTACATATATATTCCTGTTTCTAAACTATAATCTCTCTCTCTCTCTCTCTCTCTCTCTCTCTCTCTCTCTCTCTCTCTCTCTCTCTCTCTCTCTCTCTCTCTCTCTCTCAACCCCACACCATTTAAGGGGAGAATTCCACTTGTGGGATTTTTTTTTTCTGGACCCCTTTCTCCCTCATGTTTAGACCCATTGCTTTTGAGATTTTAAGAAGTTTGTTCCATAAGTTTGGCGATTTTAAGAACTTTCGCCTATTTTTTGTCAATTTTAAGACCTTTCGTACCATTTAGATGTCGATTTTTTCCTGGCGAGCGATAGCGACCCTGTAATTTAAGAGGAATTATTTCTACCGAAAAATTTACACATTTATCTTGAAATGGGATCTAAAGAGTGTAATTTTAAGTTTGCTAGAGGTCTAGGGAACAAACTACCCCCCCACCCCCCTTAACTAACCTTCCCGTGCCATCATTGCTATGCTATGAATGGTGTGGCAGCCCTTAACCCTTTGAGTACCAGCGACGAGTGTTATATTTCATTCTAGCTATATTAGACGATAGTATGCAGCTTAGGAAGGGGCTATGGTACGTCAAAGGATTGGTTGAGATCGTTTGAAAGCCTTATTATTGCTAGAGGTCCTTCCTAAGCTGAATATAATCGTCAAACTTTTGCTAGACTATAAGGAAATGGACGTCAGCGGTACTGTACGGGTTAACCCCTTCTGTACCAGCGCCGTCTTTTCAATGTTATTCTAGATTCTATTAGACGATTTCATTCAGTTTAAAAAGGGTAACCAGCAATAAACAGGCTTCGAAATATCTCACTTGACCTATTTTACTACCACACACATCCTCCTTAAACTGCACAAAATCATCTAAACACATTTTTGTTTTCTATGAAGATGAGGGAGACAAAAGGCAAAACTACCTGTGACTAGTGCCTTGCAAAATCGACACCGAAATGACACGAAAGGTCTTAAAATTGACAACGAAATGGAGCTAAAGATGTTAAAATCGCCAAACTAATGGGCCAGAACATCTTAAAATCTTTCTACCGACAAATAGACAAATTTATCTTGAAAGGAGGTGTAGGTATTTTTTTTAAAGCTTGGTGGAGGTCTAGCGAGGAAACTCAAAACAAATAAATACATAAATATAAATATAGACCAAAACAAATAGCCACAACCCCGTTAACAATATTAATTAATTCTCGCGCCATAATAGAAAAAAAAAAAAAAAAAAAAAAAAAAAAAAAAAAACACATCATAAAGATAATGCAAATAAATATGTAACTAACTAACTAAAGTCGGTATCACACGAGCAATTTTTCCCCTCAACATTTATCCTTAACACTGGACTGGCAGCTTGCGAGGTAAACTTTCATAATATTTGTGTCACCTAAATTCATATACCATCAGTCTAGTTTCCGATACCAGTGCAAAATATTTCATAAATGTTGCCAGAATTTTTTTGATCATCCAATGTTGAGTATAAAAGCTCTAGTGTGATACCGGCTTAACTAACTGTCTGGTAAAGCTACTGTATTAACAAAAACTAACTAAATAAATATATATAAAAATAAATATATAATAGTGCTACACATACAGTATATACATATTTGAAATGCTTTATGTGGGCAAACAATCTTGAAGTATAAAAACAAACCATAAAACACAGAACAAAATATGAAGGGAGGAGTAGAATCCATAAAGAAATACCGTGCTGGATAAGAAGAAGTAGAAATTAAATCAGTGGACGCTGGTGAATATATTGCTATAAAAAACGAAGTTAAAACCAATGGAACATTTTCCAATAAACAGACTCCGAGATAACATTGTTAAAGGTGTAACATTTTGAGATATTTTATTGTGTGCATGTAAGAACTTATTGACTGTGTATGTTAACTCTTTCACGCTTTTATGACGCAGAGGTTGCAAGATTAGCAATAAGAAATAGAGTTCTCTCACTCTTATAATTACCTCTCCAAAATTAGTTTTCTGCCCACAGCTAACTCAAAGACAACTGCAGAGGTTGAAGTAACTAAACTAAAGGTTTCTAAATACCCCTGATGGTAACAAAGGATTTAAAGTATCCCTAATAGGCTCAAAATCGCGTCATAAGCGTGAAAGGGTTTAGTTCAGAGCGGTACAGTTGCCTACTCTAATTTGCCTCCACTCCATTTTCTAAACCCTAATGGGGCTAAGCATGAGTGAGAAGGAGGTCCAGGAAAACTAATATTTCCCTTAACAACGAAGGATCGTGTGAACTAGACCGTAGGAAACACTAGGCATCATGAAAGTGGTACTCTTAACCCTTTGAGGATTATGACGCGTTTTGGCTATCATTAGGCGATTTTATTCAGTTTTGGAAGGCCCTCTACCAGTCAAAGGGGTAATACTATCTCAATCATCCCTCTGACTCCCACAATTCCTTCCTAAACGGTATAAAATCGTCTAATGTTAGCCAAAATATAGTGCTAAATCGCGTCGTAATCCTCATGGAATCAATAGACAAACTTAATACTTGTTTGCATATCACCAAACACTGGTAACTTTCCGATAACAGATGACACCACTACCTACCTAAGGTCACCTAAGGTTGTGTTCGCCACTCTCCTAGCAGCACCGAGGAGCGCGTCGCCCCTCGTTGTGGGTTGTGTTTTGGTGCAGCAGACTGTTTGAAGAGACAGCACGCTCCCTTGCGAAGATGGGCTCGTCTGGCACTTTTTGCAGTTCGACATCGAGGGCTCTCTTGAAGTTGTCTAAAGAGACGCCCCTCATGTCTCTTACTATAATTGAATTTATTCTATCTCTATCTGTTTTTATCTATTCTCAGATGGGGTGGCCACGATTGAATCGCCTTCGTATTCCGTTGCTATTTGTTCGACTCTCTAGCTAACTTTCAACAAATATTCTTAAATTTCCATATATCTCTGTACTTGTGAAATATAAAGACTAGTGCATATAGGCGTACATGCAACATATTGGTAGGTAGATAATTTTTAACATTTTCTCATCGTCCTTCACATCAATGATCAGAGCAACTACACACACCATTGTTTATCTTCGTTTGCCTGTGGTGTTCGAGACATAAGGTAATGTTAACGCTGGCTTTATAAATCCGGATCTTGATATAGAGGGCACGTTAAGGTGAACAGGACAAGCTAAGAGTGAAACCAGACAGCACAGGGTGAAACTGAGTGTTCGAGATAAAAATGGGGGTATGGCCACCAATTTCCATACAAATGCAGAGAGTGAGAGTGAAGGGGTCACGAGTCGCTTTTCTAGGCCACCTTCTCCCTCATCTTTAGACCCATTAGTTTGGCGATTTTATGAACTTTCGCCCCATTTCTGTCAATTTTAAGACTTTCTTGTCAATTAGGTCTCGATTTTTTCCTAGCGAGCGATAGCGAGCCTGTAATTTAAGAGGAATCGGCCTTCGGCCAGGACATTTTTCTATCGAAAAATGTACAAATTTATCTTGAAAAGGGGTCTAGGGGGCTTCATTTTAAGCTTGATGGAGATCTAGCGAGGAAACTAGAAAAATAAATACAAAAATTGACAAGAAGTGAAAGATCTCCCCTTAAATTGTATAATGGACAGCCCTCCACCTTTAAGGGGAGATGGGTAGTTTTTCTGGTCCCCCTTCTTCCTCATATTTAGCCCTATTAGTTTTCAAATTTTAAGATGTTCGGCTCATTAGTTTAAAGATTTAAAGACCTTTCGACCCATTTTTTTGTCAATATTAAGACTTTTCGTGTCAATTAGGTGTCGATTTTATTCCGGGCGAGCGAAAGCGAGCCTGTAATTTAAGAGGGACCGACCTTCGGCCGGGACATTTTTCTATCGAAAAATGTACAAATTTATCTTAAAGGAAGGTCTTGGGCGGATGTATTTATTAAGCTTGATGGAGGTCTATGGGAGGAAACAACGAAATAAGAAAAAGACAAATAAATGATCAAATAAATAGGTCCACCCCCCTTTAACTCTTCTACTGTGCTCTTCCTTTCCTCCTTTACTTCTCCCTTCATTCTTAGAGACGTTTCGCCCTCCCCAACCTGGCTATCCCCCACAACTTTAACTTGAAGGGAGTAGTGCTTGTTTGTTGGTCTCTCTCTCTCTTGCTCTTGCTCTTGCTCTGTCTCTCTCTCTCTATATATACCGGTATATATATATATATATATATATATATATACTGTATATATATTCTTAAGTTTCCTCGTAGACCTCCCTACAGCTTTAAAAAATACCCTCTAGACCCCCTTCCAAGCTAAATTTTTACATTTTTCGATAGAAAAATGTCCTAGCCGAAGGCCGATTCCTTCTAAAATTACAGGCTCGCTATCGCTCGCCAGAATATGATCGACACCTAAATGGCACGAAAGGTTTTGATATTGACAGAAATGAGGCGAAAAGTCTTAATATCGCCAAACTAAACGGAACGAACGTCTTCAAATGTTAAAACTACTATGCTAAACACGAGGGAGAAAGGGGTCCAGAAAAGGCAAGTACACCTCCCCCTTAACGTTAATTGTATAAGAGGAATACTAAATTAAGACGGAAGACTTTAGGTGTAGTCTGATGAAAGATTTTGCCTGCCATATTCAATCATTATCATTGTTCTAGTAAATACTGTACATCAGGCTTCTTCTATATTAACCCTCTCAAGTTCCAATACGCGTTTCTGTTCTGTTTTCTGGCTACTATTAGAGGATTTTATTCAGATTAGTAACGGTATATGAAAGTCAAAGGGTTGATTGAGATAGTATTTACCCTTTTAATACCCACAGGTCCTTCCTAAGCTGCATAAAATCGTCTAATGATAGCCAAAATAAACTGCTAAAACGCGTCAGAGCTTCAAAGGGTTAAAATCGGCAATAAGATGGGAAGTTAGTCAGTCATTGGCCAACCCCTTACTCCCACAAGGGTTAGGGAGGATCAGCAAAAGACTCGAGAAAGGAAAAAGAGGTGACGGGAGAAGAAACACATAACAGCTTATTATTTATCTTATAAAACTTCATTTCGAAAACATCAGAAATTCAACGAAATACCAAAATAAACAATGCCAAGAAAAGCCATCGTGTGACCTTCCCTTTCGATTTTTTTTTTTTACCATGCTAGTAGAGGTCAACAATTGGAGAGGTTGGACACTAGGGTAGGTAGGTAGATTAGGTCAGTCGAGCAGAAGAGAGAAAAGAAAGAAACCCCTTTCCTTATACCTGGCTGTAACCTTTACACAATTACACAACAGACACACAATTCCACATTTTAACAACACACATACACACAAACACCCTCTCCCCCCACACATATACAGTACACACACTCAT
Organism: Paralithodes platypus; assembly: GCA_032716605.1. NCBI lineage: Eukaryota > Metazoa > Arthropoda > Malacostraca > Decapoda > Lithodidae > Paralithodes > Paralithodes platypus. Next base: position 28,367,057 of record CM064522.1, on the reverse strand, counting down.
ACTAATTCACACATTACACATACACACACACACGGTCACATATGCGGAGTATGCGGCAGTGGTGTGGGTACCACATCTAAAAAAGCATATAAAGAAGCTGGAGAAGGTTCAGAGAGCTGCAACTAGGATGATACCAGAACTGAGAGAATTACCATATGAGGAGAGATTAAAGAAATTAGATTTACCATCTCTAATGGATAGGAGGGAGAGAGGCGATATGATTATGATGTACAAATGTGTGAGAGGACTCGAAAAGGTGGACAAGAAGGGTTATATTGTGAAAGATAATGGTAGAACTAGGGGGCATAGATATAAGCTAATGAAAGGAAGATGTAAAGGAGATGTGAGAAAGTATAGTTTTCCTTACAGAAGTATAAGTAAATGGAATCAGTTGGAAGAGGAAGTGGTGTGTGCCAAAAACATTCATATTTTTAAGGCAAAGTTAGATAATTGTAACTCAGGAAGCGGGACAATACGAGCCTAAAAAGCTCAACTCCTGTATACTACAAATAGGTAAATACAAATAGGTAAATACAGTGGCCGAGCGCACTAAGTCACCATACTCTAGTCGTTTGACTCGGGTAGCTTGGGTTCGATTCCAGCTACCTGCTGGTGAGGTTTCTGTCAAAAACTTTCCGGGCTGTGGAGGTAAGGTGTGGATGCGCCACCTCTGGGTTCCACCTGGTTCCCTGCCCACATCCTACCCCTTCTGGGGGTATGTAGGAGCCTTTGTGGCAGCCAGAGTCAAATATGTTGACTATTTAGTATAAGTTAGGTTAAGGAATTGTGTATTTTCAGCCTCATTGGCTGCTGGCTCGAAATAAACCGATTATTATTATTATTATTACATCCTGGATTCATAATGTTCCTCTGTAGCTTCTCACAACTGCACATCCACTCAACATAGATTTTACAAATTTTAATTTAATGGGTGTTTGCACTCTTAACTGTATTCTGGCCTCCGTGATAGAAGAAACAATTATCGACAAATGTAGACTATATAGGCATGGTTAAAATCATGTTTTTTTTCGAGGCCCCCTTCTCCCCCCACTTTAGCCCCACTAGTTTCGAGATTTTAAGACGTTCGCCCCATTAGTTTGTCGATTTTAAGATCTTTCGCCTCATTTCTTTGTAAATAGTAAGACTTTTCGGGCCATTTAGACGTCTATTTTTTCTTGGCGAGCGATAACAGTCTTTAATTTTGTAGGAAACGGCCTTCGGCAGGAACACTTTTCTTCAGAGAAATGTACGAATTTGTTTCGAAGGGGGATCTTGGGGATAAGTTTCGAAGATTGATGGAGGTCTAAAGTAAAAATAAGTAAATTAATAAAAAAAAAAATTAAACAAATTATTAAACCCAACCCCCTTAACGTGCATAAACCCTTTCGGTATTACGACGCATTACCTTTTTTTATTCTGGCCAACATTAGACGATTTTACTCAACTTTGGAGGGCCCTCTAGAGTTAAAGAAGGGGTAATGTCGTCACTTAACCCCTTGAGGATTACGGTGTCTTTTTGCAGTTTATTCTGACTATCATTAGACGATTTTATGCAATTTAGGAAGTATATCTAGGAATCAAAGGGATAATAATATCTCTATTAACTCTTCAGCTCCCACAAGTTCTTCCTAAGCTGAATAAAAAATCGTCTAAAGACAGCCAGCATAAACTGTCAAAGCGGTAATGACAGTTTATTCTGGCTACCATTAAACGATTGTGTACAGCTTAGGATGGATCTGTGGGAATTAGAAGAGTACAGACTATCTCAATTAACCCTCTGACTTGCATATTCCCTTCCTAATCTAAATAAAATCGTCTAAAGGAAGCCAGAATAAACAACCCAAACGCGTCATAATCATCAAGGGGTAAATTAAACCCTTTCAAAAACGGATGATCTGTTTTAATTATTTATTCAAGTACATTGGGGTTTGTAATGGATGATTAATGTTAAGAACGAGGTGTTCCTTAATTAGACGAGTTTGTGTTAGATAAGAATAAATGTCTCACGATATTTCAAGCTTTCAATAACTCTTCCAAACGTCTCGATTATTTTATTTTGGCCGACATTAGATGTTTTCATTAAGCTTAATAAAAGCATCGGTAGTCAAAAGGTTAACCACTAAGACTTTTGAGTCAATAAATTGGTTGAAATCGTATTGCACAATGGCAAATTATGAACTTGGTGTAGGTTGTCTGATCTCTGTGTGGGGAGGCATCTCTGACTTTAGCCTTGCTCTCCACATCCCTGCTTAGCCAGTCTACCTCACCTCATCTACATCACAATGAGTAGTTGATCATAGCGGACCCAACCACCACAACTACCACTTTACCTACCATCACTACCACTACTACAACTACTACCACTGTACCTACCATCACTACCACTACTACTACTACCACTGTACCTACCATCACTACCACTACTACAACTACTACCACTTTACCTACCATCACTACCGCTACTACTACTACCACTTTACCTACCATCAATACCACTACCATTACTACTACTTCTATCACCACCACTACTACCATTACCACCACTACCACTTAGCCAGTCTGGTTTACCTAAATAAGTAGTTGGTCATACAGAACCTAAACACAACTACCACTTTACCTACCATCACTACCACTACCATTACTACTAATACTACTACTACCACTTTACCTACCATCACTATCACTACCATTACTACTACAATTACTACCACTACTACCACTTTACCTACCATCACTACCACTACTACTACTACTACTACATTACTACTACTACTACTACTACCAGTTTACCTACCATCACTACTAATATTACTACCACCACATTACCTTTCCCCACCACTCCACTTTACCTACCAATACCACCATTTGTTTAACATCATCACCACTACCAATTTCCCTACCCTTACCATATCCACCTTCACTACCACTTCACTTATACCACAATTACAATTACTTCCACCATTAGCACTTTACCTACTACCTACCACTACCACTACTCTTACCATCACTACCATTTTAGTACCATCACCATTATCTGATACTATGCTCTACAACCCACAACCTCCACCACATATTCAACTCCTTCTTACTCGCATCTACCAAAGTACACTCGGATACCATAGTCTCTGGCCCACTCATAAATATTCGTGGACTGTACCTATTTCTAACTATGGAAGTATATCTTTGGAAACGAATATATGGATATAATTTGTTATGCATAAAATACAAAACTATATATACTATTTATTGAAAAACAAATACCATCTAAAAAGCAATCCATATAGTTGTTAATTGCATAAAGAATAACATACGGGGGACACGATTATTACGAGTGGGCTAGACACTATGGTATCCGAGTGTACCATCAGTTAATCTACCACTTCTATTACCACTACCTGACTATTACCACTACCAGACTACTACCACCACACTATCCACTACCACTATCATAACTAGGCATACAAGCACTCACTAACATATCAAACTACAGCTATTCACACAACACAATACCAGACATTTGGAAGCATGGTATCATCATCACATTCCCCAAACCCAACAAAGACCCCACGCTACCCTCCTCGCACCGCCCCATCACACTCCTTTGCTCCCCCTCCAAAGTCATGGAACGCCTAGTATTACAACTAATTACACCTGACCTACCCCTAGCTCCAACACAACATGGCTTTAGGCCACTGCACTCCACAAACACTCTTCTCACAGACCTTACACAAAGAGCTTTCGACGGCATCAATTCAGCTAGACCACCACACAGATCACTATTAGCCACACTCGACATTAGTAAAGCCTTCGATGCCATCCCCCGCCACAACCTAACAAACAAAATCTACAACACAAACATGCACAACAACACAAAACGGTGGCTGGCCAACTTCCTAGCAGACAGATGTGCACACGTATCTTTTGCCGGTCAGTCCTCTAAAATCAGAAACTTTCCAAACGGAGTCCCACAAGGATCCGTCCTATCGCCCGCACTCTTCAATCTGTACATGCACGATATAACTACACCCAATACGCCCCAAATAAACTTAGCCTCCTATGCAGATGACATAACACTCACATGCACACACCATGACCCAAAAGAGCAACAGATCTCCTTCAACCCTATCTCAACACACTACATGGCTGGTGCACTACAAACAGACTTAATCTAGCCCCAGCCAAATCCACCGCAACCCTGCTCACAAGTTGGACAGGAGAACACGAATACATCCCTCAACTCACCATAAACAACACACCCCTAACACATACACACACACCCAAAATCCTAGGAGTAACATATGATACTCATATGACATTCAAACAGCACACCACAAACATTAAAAAGAAACTGACACCCAGACTTAACGCCCTCAGGTCACTTGCTCACACAAAATTTGGACACAACAAAGAAACTACCACCACAGTATATAAACAATACATAAGATCAGTGATGGAATACGCAAGCCCAGCCTGGGCTTCTAACCTAGCTGAAACACATCATAAGACCTTACAGACTATTCAAAACAAAGCCCTGAAGATCATTACAGGCTGCACAGCTACTGCACCCACAGATCACCTACATCAAGAAACCAAAATCCTCAAAGTCAAAGACCATCTGGACATGAGAGGCACTCAATTCCTGGCAGCAGCCTCCACGAACCAAGACCACCCACTAAACTACATGGCAACACACCCACAGACACCAAGAAATATCAAAACAACACCCAGCACACGGTATCACACACAATTATTGTCCTCTCTCCCTCCCTGCCCACCCCGAACCAACTTCCAGAAGCACATCCATACTCATATCTCTCACCGATCCATCCACTCACTCACAGACAACACGCAGCTGCATGCACGACCTCCCGAAATCCATCCTTCCGAATCCTCCCTTCCTCGCGAGGACAGAGTCCACCTGGCCAGGCTGAGATGCGGACACCATCCAGCTCTCCTGAGCTATCAGAAGAGACTGGATGACTCCGTTGTCGACACCTGCCCGGGATGTAACACAGCACCCCATACCATTAAACACATCATAGAAGACTGCATTTCACACAACCACTTACGCCAACAACACAATCTACACTCAATGAGAGCTCTGTGGGAAAGCCCGATCGTGGCCATGGCCTTTCTCAGGGACTCGGGGCTGTTCGGCCAGGCAGCTTAGGGAACAACAACAACAACAACTATCATAACTACCACTACCAGACTAACACCACCACACTATCCACTACCACTATCATCACTACCACTACCAGACTACTACCACCACATCCACTACCACTATCATAACTACCACTACCAGACTACTACCACCACACTATCCACTACCACTATCATAACTACCACTACCAGACTACTACCACCACACTATCCACTACCACTATCATCACTACCACTACCAGACTACTACCACCACATCCACTACCACTATCATAACTACCACTACCAGACTACTACCACCACACTATCCACTACCAGACTACTACCACCACACTATCCACTACCACTATCATAACTACCACTACCAGACTACTACCACCACACTATCCACTACCACTATCAACACTACCACTACCAGACTACTACCACCACACTATCCACTACCAGACTACTACCACCACACTATCCACTACCACTATCATCACTACCACTACCAGACTACTACCACCACACTATCCACTACCACTACCAGACTACTACCACCACACTATCCACTACCACTATCATAACTACCACTACCAGACTACTACCACCACACTATCCACTACCACTATCATCACTACCACTACCAGACTACTACCACCACACTATCCACTACCACTATCATCACTACCACTACCAGACTACTACCACCACACTATCCACTACCACTACCAGACTACTACCACCACACTATCCACTACCACTATCATAACTACCACTACCAGACTACTACCACCACACTATCCACTACCACTATCATCACTACCACTACCAGACTACTACCACCACACTATCCACTACCAGACTACTACCAACACACTATCCACTACCACTATCATAACTACCACTACCAGACTACTACCACCACACTATCCACTACCACTATCATCACTACCACTACCAGACTACTACCACCACACTATCCACTACCAGACTACTACCAACACACTATCCACTACCACTATCATAACTACCACTACCAGACTACTACCACCACCACTCTCATCACTACCACTACCAGACTACTACCACCACACTATCCACTACCACTACCAGACTACTATCACCACATCCACTACCACTATCATCACTACCACTACCAGACTACTATCACCACATCCACTACCACTATCATCACTACCACTACCAGACTACTATCACCACATCCACTACCATCACACCTAAATATTCGGTCCAAATAGTAGTCCAAACCCCCTGTACTAGTAGCTGGTACAATACTATATAAAAGCTTAACCCTTTTGAAAATGATGACACATTTTGACACTTAATTCTTACTATCTTTAGATGATTTTATACAACTTAGGAAGGATCTGTGGGAATAATAAGGGTAAAGACAATCTCAATTAACCAGCTGACGTCCACATACCCTTCCTAATCTAAACATAATAGTCTAATAAAAGCAAGAAAACAGGAAAGACATTCGTAATCGGATCTTGAACGGGTTAAGGGGAGGTTTCTAGTGTGTTTCCTAGACTTCCATCAATCTTGAAATTACACCCCCTTGACACCCTTCCAAGATAAATTTGTACATTTTTCGGTAGAAAAATGTCCCGGCCGAAGGCCGGTTCCTCTTAAATTACAGGCTCGCTATCGCTCGCCAGGAAAAAATCGACACCTAAATGGCACGAAAGGTCTTAAAAGTGACATAAATTGGGCGAAAGTTCTTAAAATCGTCAAACTAATGGGGCAAACGTCTTAAAATCTCAAAAACAATGGGGCTAAACATGAGGGAGAAGGAAGTTAGAAAAAAAAATCCCTCAAGTGGAAACCTCCCCTTAAGACGGTGGGGTGGACATTGTAAGAGACCAAACACTAACTCGGGCATGTGTTTGAAGTGAATGTTTTATAAATATGTCATCTACATATCAGAATGGTTTATTAACCCTTTCAAGCTCCAATACGAGTTTCTGTTCTTTTTTTCTGGCTAATATTAGACGATTTTATTCAGATTAGTAACGATATATGGAAGTCAAAGGGTTGATTGAGATAGTATTTACCCTTTTAATACCCACAGATCCTTCCTAAGCTGCATCAAATCGTCTAATGATAGCCAAAATATACTTCTATAACGCGTCAGATCCACAAGGGGTTAAAATATATACCACCTATTACTGCAGGCCATAGAAAATATGTACCACCTATTACTGCAGGCCATAGAAAATATGTACCACCTATTACTGCAGGCCATAGAAAATATGTACTACCTATTACTGCAGGCCATAGAAAATATGTACCACCTATTACTGCAGGCCATAGAAAATATGTACCACCTATTACTGCAGGCCATAGAAAATAAGGGTAGCGCAAAGGAAAATGATTTAGGCTACAAGAGGAATATGCGTTCAGGAGAATATATATTATATTATAGACAGAGCGAGACTATCCTACGCTATTGTTAAGGGGAGACGAGTCGCTTTTCTAGACCACCTTCTCCCTCATCTTTAGACCCATTTGTTTGGCGATTTTATGAACTTTCGCCCCATTTCTGTCAAGTTTAAGACCTTTCCTGTCAATTAGGTATCGATTTTTTCCTGGCGAGCGGTAGCGAGCCTGTAATTTAAGAGGAATCGGCCTTCGGCCAGGACATTTTTCTACCGAAAAATTTACAAATTTATCTTGAAAGGGGGTCTAGGGGGCTTCATTTTAAGGTTGATGGAGGTCTAGCGAGGAAACTAGAAAACTAATAAATAAATAACAAAAAATAAAAAAAGTGAAGGATCTCCCCTTAAGTTTATATTCCTTAAACTACAATAAATGTCTAGGCAGATATATTTAGAGCCATCACTAAAGCTCAAGTAAACTTTAAAAATATTCTGCAAATATTACTGGACATGATAGTATAATATATATATACGCTCTACGCATTAGGAGTTCATACACTTTTATATAATATTTTCAATCACGCTATGCCAAGTCAATTTAAAATAACTTAATATAATTGCTTTCACTATTATTGGCTAATCGCTTGGAACATGATCTTGAAACAATAAGAAAACAATGGTTCATACCAAGACGCTAAGTCAATATAATATAGGCCTAACTGAATAAGACTGAACATATTATTGGAGGGGCAACTATACCAATCTATTATTGGAGGGGCAACTATAACAATCTATTATTGGAGGGGCAACTATAACAATCTATTATTGGAGGGGCAACTATAACAATCTATTATTGGAGGGGCAACTATAACAATCTATTATTGGAGGGGCAACTATACCAATCTATTATTGGAGGGGCAACTATAACAATCTTAACAGGGGGGATAGGCGTACGTTCAGGGGGGATAGGCGTACTTTCAGGGGGGATAGGCGTACTTTCAGGGGGGATAGGCGTACTTTCAGGGGGGATAGGCGTACTTTCAGGGGGGATAGGCGTACTTTCAGCGGGATAGGCGTACTTTCAGCAGGGATAGGCGAACTTTCAGGGGGATAGGCGTACTTTCAGCGGGGATAGGCGTACTTTCAGGGGGGATAGGCGTACTTTCAGGGGGGATAGGCGCACTTTCAGGAGGGATAGGCGTACTTTCAGGGGGGATAGGCGTACTTTCAGGGGGATAGGCGTACTTTCAGGGGGGATAGGCGTACTTTCAGGGGGGATAGGCATACTTTTTTTACTCATTTATATATTTTTATATATTATTTTTAGTTTCCTCCCTAGACCTCCATCAACCATAAATAAAACACCCTCAAGACCCTCCTTCAAGATAAATGTGTACATTTTTCGATAGAAATATTTCCCGGCTGAAGGCCAGTTTCTCTTAAATTACAGGCTCGCTCTCGCTCGCCAGGACAAAATCGACAACTAAATAACACGGAAAGTCTTAATATTGACAACAAAATGGGGCAAAAGGTCTTAAAATCACCAAACTAATGGGCCAAACGTCATAACATCTGAAAACTAATTAGGCTAAACATGAGGAAGAAGGGAAACCAGAAAAGCGCCCCATCTCCCCTTAAATAGAGAGATAACAGACGATCGTAAGTCATTACAAACACACATTGCTAAGCCAATTTAACCCTTAGCAGATACAACGACGCATTTCTGCTTTTCTGGCAATTAGTAGACGATTTTATTCAGATTAGGAAGGGTATATGGAAGTCAGAGGGTCAATTGAGATAGTCATTACCCATATAATTCCCACAGATCCTTCCTAAACTGTATAAACACGTCTAATGATAGCCTAAATAAACTGTCAAAATGCGTCATAATCTTCCAAGGGGTTAATGTTGCTATACCTTCAGGGGGGATGGTTTGCTATTCTGCCCCCCCCCCCCCCCCCCCCCCCTATTCCCTCATGTTTAGCGCCACTAGTTTTCAGATTTTAAGACGTTCGGTCCATTAATTTGGCGATTTTAAGATATTTCACCCCATTTCCTTGTCAATATTAGGACCTTTCGTGTCATATAGGTGTCGATTGTTTGCTACCGAGCAATAGCGAGCCTGTGGGAGGTCTAGGGAGGAAACTAACAAATATATAAATGAATATATAGACAAAAAAATAAAATAAAAAATACTCTACCCCCTTAAAACATATAGCCAGCGCCTCCCTGCCCACCCAACACTTTCCTTAAAACATATAGCCAGCGCCTCCCTGCCCACCCAACACTTTCCTTATAACATAAAGCCAGCGCCTCCCTGCCCACCCAACACTTTCCTTAAAACATATAGCCAGCGCCTCCCTGCCCACCCAACACTTTCCTTAAAACATAAAGCCAGCGCCTCCCTGCCCACCCAACACTTTCCTTATAACATAAAGCCAGCGCCTCCCTGCCCACCCAACACTTTCCTTAAAACATAAAGCCAGCGCCTCCCTGCCCACCCAACACTTTCCTTAAAACATGAAGCCAGCGCCTCCCTGCCCACCCAACACTTTCCTTAAAACATAAAGCCTTCGCCTCCCTCCTCACCCAACACTTTCCTTAAACATATAGCCAGCGCCTCCCTGCCCACCCAACACTTTCCTTAAAACATAAGCCAGCCCCTCCCTGCCCACCCAACACTTTCCTTATAACATAAAGCCAGCGCCTCCCTGCCCACCCAACACTTTCCTTAAAACATAAAGCCAGCCCCTCCCTGCCCACCCAACACTTTCCTTAAAACATAAAGCCAGCGCCTCCCTGCCCACCCAACACTTTCCTTAAAACATAAAGCCAGCGCCTCCCTGCCCACCCAACACTTTCCTTAAAACATGAAGCCAGCGCCTCCCTGCCCACCCAACACTTTCCTTAAAACATAAAGCCAGCGCCTCCCTGCCCACCCAACACTTTCCTTAAAACATATAGCCAGCGCCTCCCTGCCCACCCAACACTTTCCTTAAAACATAAAGCCAGCCCCTCCCTGCCCACCCAACACTTTCCTTATAACATAAAGCCAGCGCCTCCCTGCCCACCCAACACTTTCCTTAAAACATAAAGCCAGCCCCTCCCTGCCCACCCAACACTTTCCTTAAAACATAAAGCCAGCGCCTCCCTGCCCACCCAACACTTTCCTTATAACATAAAGCCAGCGCCTCCCTGCCCACCCAACTCTTTCCTTAAAACATAAAGCCAGCCCCTCCCTGCCCACCCAACACTTTCCTTAAAACATAAAGCCAGCGCCTCCCTGCCCACCCAACACTTTCCTTATAACATAAAGCCAGCGCCTCCCTGCCCACCCAACACTTTCCTTAAAACATAAAGCCAGCGCCTCCCTGCCCACCCAACACTTTCCTTAAAACATGAAGCCAGCGCCTCCCTGCCCACCCAACACTTTCCTTAAAACATAAAGCCAGCGCCTCCCTGCCCACCCAACACTTTCCTTATAACATAAAGCCAGCCCCTCCCTGCCCACCCAACACTTTCCTTAAAACATAAAGCCAGCCCCTCCCTGCCCACCCAACACTTTCCTTATAACATAAAGCCAGCGCCTCTCTGCCCACCCAACACTTTCCTTAAAACATAAAGCCAAGCGCCTCCCTGCCCACCCAACACTTTCCTTAAAACATAAAGCCAGCGCTCCCTGCCCACCCAACACTTTCCTTAAAACATAAAGCCAGCGCCTCCCTGCCCACCCAACACTTTCCTTAAAACATAAAGCCAGCGCCTCCCTGCCCACCCAACACTTTCCTTAAAACATGAAGCCAGCGCCTCCCTGCCCACCCAACACTTTCCTTAAAACATAAAGCCAGCGCCTCCCTGCCCACTCAACACTTTCCTTATAACATAAAGCCAGCCCCTCCCTGCCCACCCAACACTTTCCTTAAAACATAAAGCCAGCCCCTCCCTGCCCACCCAACACTTCCCTTAAAACATAAAGCCAGCCCCTCCCTGCCCACCCAACACTTCCCTTAAAACATAAAGCCACCCCTCCCTGCCCACCCAACACTTTCCTTAAAACATAAAGCCAGCCCCTCCCTGCCCACCCAACACTTTCCTTAAAACATAAAGCCAGCCCCTCCCTGCCCACCCAACACTTTCCTTATAATATAAAGCCAGCCCCTCCCTGCCCACCCAACACTTTCCTTAAAACATAAAGCCAGCCCCTCCCTGCCCACCCAACACTTTCCTTAAAACATGAAGCCAGCGCCTCCCTGCCCACCCAACACTTTCCTTATAACATAAAGCCAGCCCCTCCCTGCCCACCCAACACTTTCCTTAAAACATAAAGCCAGCCCCTCCCTGCCCCACCCAACACTTTCCTTATAACATAAAGCCAGCCCCTCCCTGCCCACCCAACACTTTCCTTAAAACATAAAGCCAGCCCCTCCCTGCCCACCCAACACTTTCCTTAAAACATAAAGCCAGCCCTCCCTGCCCACCCAACACTTTCCTTAAAACATAAAGCCAGCCCCTCCCTGCCCCCCCAACACTTTCCTTAAAACATAAAGCCACCCCTCCCTGCCCACCCAACACTTTCCTTAAAACATGAAGCCAGCGCCTCCCTGCCCACCCAACACTTTCCTTATAACATAAAGCCAGCCCCTCCCTGCCCACCCAACACTTTCCTTAAAACATAAACCCAGCCCCTCCCTGCCCACCCAACACTTTCCTTATAACATAAAGCCAGCGCCTCCCTGCCCACCCAACACTTTCCTTAAAACATAAAGCCAGCGCCTCCCTGCTCACCCAACACTTTCCTTAAAACATGAAGCCAGCGCCTCCCTGCCCACCCAACACTTTCCTTAAAACATAAAGCCAGCACCTCCCTGCCCACCCAACACTTTTCCTTTATAACAGAAAGCCAGCCCCTCCCTGCCCACCCAAACTTTCCTTAAAACGTAAAGCCAGCCCCTCCCTGCCCACCCAACACTTTCCCTTATAACATAAAGCCAGCCCCTCCCTGCCCACCCAACACTTTCCTTAAAACGTAAAGCCAGCCCCTCCCTGCCCACCCAACACTTCCCTTAAAACATAAAGCCAGCCCCTCCCTGCCCACCCAACACTTTCCTTAAAACATAAAGCCAGCCCCTCCCTGCCCACCCAACACTTTCCTTATAACATAAAGCCAGCCCCTCCCTGCCCACCCAACACTTTCCTTAAAACATAAAGCCAGCCCCTCCCTGCCTACCCAACACTTTCCTTAAAACATAAAGCCAGCCCCTCCCTGCCCACCCAACACTTTCCTTAAAACATAAAGCCAGCCCCTCCCTGCCCACCCAACACTTCCCTTAAAACATAAAGCCAGCCCCTCCCTGCCCACCCAACACTTTCCTTAAAACATAAAGCCAGCCCCTCCCTGCCCACCCAACACTTTCCTTAAAACATAAAGCCAGCCCCTCCCTGCCCACCCAACACTTTCCTTAAAACATAAAGCCAGCCCCTCCCTGCCCACCCAACACTTTCCTTAAAACATGAAGCCAGTGCCTCCCTGCCCACCCAACACTTTCCTTATAACATAAAGCCAGCCCCTCCCTGCCCACCCAACACTTTCCTTAAAACATAAAGCCAGCCCCTCCCTGTCCACTCAACACTTTCCTTAAAACATAAAGCCAGCCCCTCCCTGTCCACTCAACACTTTCCTTAAAACATAAAGCCAGCCCCTCCCTGCCCACCCAACACTTTCCTTAAAACATGAAGCCAGTGCCTCCCTGCCCACCCAACACTTTCCTTATAACATAAAGCCAGCCCCTCCCTGCCCACCCAACACTTTCCTTAAAACATAAAGCCAGCCCCTCCCTGTCCACTCAACACTTTCCTTAAAACATAAAGCCAGCCCCTCCCTGTCCACCCAACACTTTCCTTAAAACATAAAGCTAGCCCCTCCCTGCCCACTCAACACTTTCCTTAAAACATAAAGCCAGCCCCTCCCTGCCCACCCAACACTTTCCTTTTCTTCGCACCTGCTCACCTGCCAAATAAAGGCCAGGTAAAAATAAAACTAATATATCAACAGCATATAAGAATGGGTATTTTTCCCTTGGGCATGTTTGGCCCTTCACTATTAGCATTAAGACTTGGACACAACGCTGAGGGAGTTGACAAAAAGGGCAGGGAGGGGGAGGGAAGGAGAGGGTAGGGAAGGAGAGGGTAGGGAGGGAGAGGGCAGGGAGAGAGAGGGAAGGAGAGGGCAGGGAGAGGGAGGGAAGGAGAGGGCAGGGAGAGAGAGGGAAGGAGAGGGCAGGGAGAGAGGGAGAGGGTATGAGAGGGAGAAGGAGAGGGCAGGGAGGGGGAGGGAAGGAGAGGGCAGGGAGGGGGACGGAAGGAAGGGCAGGGAGGGGGAGGGAAAGAAGAGGTAAGGGAGGGAAGAAGGGGTCAGGGAGGGAAGGAGAGGGTAGGGAGAGGGAGGGAAGGAGAGGGTGGGAGAGGGAGGGAAGGAGAGGAAAGGGAGGGGGAGGGATGGAGAGGGCAGGGAAGGAGGGAGAGGGAGGGAAGGAGAGGGAGGGAAGGAGAGGGCAGGAGAGAGGGGAAGGAGAGGGCAGGGAGGGGGAGGGATGGAGAGGGCAGGAAGGAAGGAGAGGGAGGGAAGGAGAGGGCAGGGAGAGAGAGGGAAGGAGAGGGCAGGGAGGGGGAGGGAAGGAGGGAAGGAGAGGGCAGGGAAGGAAGGAGAGGGAGGGAAGGAGAGGGCAGGGAGAGGGAGGGAAGGAGAGGGCAGGGAGAGAGAGGGAAGGAGAGGGCAGGGAGTGGCAGGGAGAGGGAGGGAAGGAGGGGGCCTGTCTATTGACCCTTCGCTGTCTTGCCACCCTAAACAATATACTGACATATATACTATAATAATAATAATAATAATAATACGAGAACAAATAGGGTAGAAGAGCGAGTATAAGATAACATAGGGTAGAGAGGATG
>CM064522.1:28205496-28352462 GCA_032716605.1 Paralithodes platypus | reverse complement strand
AAATAACACGGAAAGTCTTAAATTTTGACAACAAAATGGGGCAAAATGTCTTAAAATCGCCAAACTAATGGGACCAAACGTTCAGGTAACATCTGAAAACTAATTAGGCTAAACATGAGCGAAGAAGGGAAACCAGAAAAGCGGCCCCATCTCCCCTTCAATAGAGAGATAACCGGAACGATCGTACTCATTAATACAAACACACATTGCTCAAAGCCTAATTTAACCACATTAGCAGGATACAACGAGAGACGCATTTCTGCTTTTTCCTGGCAATTAATAGCACGGATTTTATAATATAGTATTTCAGATTAGTGAAGGGTATATGGAAGTCAGAGGGTCAATTTGAGATAGTTCATTATAACCCATGATACTTACCACAGAGTCCTTCCTAAAGCTGTGATAAACACGTCTAGGATAGCCTAAATAAACTGTCAAAAATGCGTGCATTAATCTTCCAATGGGGTTAATGGTTGGCTATAACCTTCAGGGGGGATGGGTTTGCTATTCTTGCCCCCCCCCCCCCCCCCCCCCCCCCCCCCCCCCCCCCCCCCCCCTATTCCCCTCATGTTTCACAAGAGCGCCAGAGTTTCAGAATTTTAAGACGTTGTCGGTCCCATAATTTGGCGATCTTAGAGATATGTCACCCGCTTTCCTTGTCCAATATTAGGACCTTTCGTGTCATATAGGTGTGCGATTGTTTGCTACCGAGCAATAGCGAGCCCTGTGGGAGGAGGTCTAGGGAGGAAACTAACAAATAATAAATGAATATATAATAGACAAAAAAATATAAATAAAAAAATACTCTAACCCCCCTTTAAAAACATATAGCCAGCGCCTCCCTGCCCACCAACCACTTTCCTTACAAACTATAGCCAGCGCCTCCCTGGCCACCCAACACTTTCCTTATAACATAAAGCCAGCGCCTCCCAGTGGCCCCACCCAACACTTTCCTTAAAACATATAGCCAGCGCCTCCCTGCCCACCCAACACTTTCCTGACAAAAACATAAACGCCAGCGCCTCCCTGCCCAGCCCAACACTTTCCTTATAACATAAAGGCGCATGCGCCTCCCTGCCCACACCAACATCTTTCCTTAAAACATAAAGCCAGCGCCTCCCGTGGGGGCCCACTGCCAACACTTTGCCTTAAAAACATGAAGCCAGGCCGCCGTCCCTGCCCACCAACACTTTCCTTAAAACATAAAGCCAGCGCCTCCCCTGCCCACCCAACACTTTCCTTAAAAAACATATAGCCAGCGCGCCTCCCTGCTCCACCCTAACACTTTCCTTAAAAACATAAAGCCAGCCCCTCCCTGCCCACCCAACATCTTATCCTTATACATAAATCCAGCGCCTCCCTGGGCCCACACCAACACTTTCCTTAAAAACATAAAGCCAGCCCCATCAATGCCCACCCAACACTTTCCTTAAAACATAAAGCCAGCGCCTCCCTGCCCACCCAACACTTTCCTTTTAAAAACATAAAGCCAGCGCCCTCCCTGCCCACCCAACAGCTTTCCTTAACACAACATGAAGCCAGCGCCTCCCTGCCCACCCAACACTTTCCTTAAAACATAAAAGCCCAGCGCCTTCCCTGCCCACCCAACACTTTCCTTAACACATATAGCCAGCGCCTCCCTGACCAACCCGCAACACTTTCCTTAAAACATAAAGCCAAGCCCCTCCACTGCCCACCCAACACTTTCCTTATAAACATAAAGCCAGCCGCCTCCCTGCCCACCCAACACTTTCCTTAAAACATAAAGCCAGCCCCTGCCCTGCCCAACGACCAACACTTTCCTTAAAACATAAAGCCAGCGCCTCCCTGCCCACCCAACACTTGCCTTATAACATACAGCCAGCGCCTCCCTGCCCACCCAACTCGTTCCTTAAATACATTAAAAGCGCAGCCCCTCCCTGCCCACACCAACACTTTCCTTAAAACATAAAGCCAAGCGCCTCCCTGCCCACCAACACTTTCCTTATAACATAAAGCCAGCGCCTTCCCTGCCCACACACCCAACAATTTCCTTAAAACATAAGCGCCAGCGGCCCTCCCTGCCCACCCAACACTTTCCTTATTTTAAAACATGAAAGCCAGCGCCTGTTGTCCTGCCCACTACCAGACACTTTCCTTAAAAACATAGAAGCCAGCGTCCTCCCTCGCCCACCCCAACACTTTCCTTTATAACATAAAGCCAGCCCCGTCCCTGCCCACCCAACACATTTATCCTTAAAAACCATAAAAGCCAGCCCCTCCCTGCCCCACCCAACACCTTTCCGTATAACATAAAAGCCAGCGCCTCCCTGCCCACGCCAACACTTTTCCGTTAAAACATAAAGCCAGGGCGTCCCTCCCTGCCCCACGCCAACACTTTCCTTAAAACATAAAGCCAGCGCCCTCCCGTGCCCACCCCAACACTTTCCTTATAACATAAAGCCAGCGCCTCCCTGCCCACCCAACATTTTCCTTTTTAAAAACCATAAAAGCCAGCGCCTCCCCTGCCCACCAGCCAACACTTTCTTCCCTTAAAACATGAACCAGCGCCTCCACTGCCACACCCAACACTTTCCTTAAAACATGATGCAAGCCAGCGCCTCCTCCTGCCCACTCAACACTTTCCTTATAACATAAAGCCAGCCCCTCCCTGCCCACCCAACACTTTCCTTAAAACATAAAGCCAGCCCCTCCCTGCCACCCAACACGTCCCTTAAAACATGAAGCCAGCCCCTCCCTGCCCACCCAACACTTCCCTTAAAACATAAAGCCACCGCTCCCTGCCCACCCAACACTTTCCTTAAAACATGAAGCCAGCCCCTCCCTGCCCACCCAACACTTTCCTTAAAACATAAAGCCAGCCCCTCCCTGCCCACCCAACACTTTCCTTATAATATAAAGCCAGCCCCTCCCTGCCCACCCAACACTTTCCTTAAAACATAAAGCCAGCCCCTCCCTGCCCACCCAACACTTTCCTTAAAACATGAAGCCAGCGCCTCCCTGCCCACCCAACACTTTCCTTAAAACATAAAGCCAGCCCCTCCCTGCCCACCCAACACTTTCCTTAAAACATAAAGCCAGCCCCTCCCTGCCCACCCAACACTTTCCTTATAACATAAAGCCAGCCCCTCCCTGCCCACCCAACACTTTCCTTAAAACATAAAGCCAGCCCCTCCCTGCCCACCCAACACTTTCCTTAAAACATTAAAGCCAGCCCCTCCCTGCCCACCCAACACTTTCCTTAAAACATAAAGCCAGCCCCTCCCTGCCCACCCAACACTTTCCTTAAAACATAAAGCCAGCCCCTCCCTGCCCACCCAACACTTTCCTTAAAACATGAAGCCAGCGCCTCCCTGCCCACCCAACACTTTCCTTATAACATAAAGCCAGCCCCTCCCTGCCCACCCAACACTTTCCTTAAAACATAAACCCAGCCCCTCCCTGCCCACCCAACACTTTCCTTATAACATAAAGCCAGCGCCTCCCTGCCCACCCAACACTTTCCTTAAAACATAAAGCCAGCGCCTCCCTGCTCACCCAACACTTTCCTTAAAACATGAAGCCAGCGCCTCCCTGCCCACCCAACACTTTCCTTAAAACATAAAGCCAGCACCTCCCTGCCCACCCAACACTTTCCTTATAACATAAAGCCAGCCCCTCCCTGCCCACCCAACACTTTCCTTAAAACGTAAAGCCAGCCCCTCCCTGCCCACCCAACACTTCCCTTAAAACATAAAGCCAGCCCCTCCCTGCCCACCCAACACTTTCCTTATAACATAAAGCCAGCCCCTCCCTGCCCACCCAACACTTCCCTTAAAACATAAAGCCAGCCCCTCCCTGCCCACCCAACACTTTCCTTAAAACATAAAGCCAGCCCCTCCCTGCCCACCCAACACTTTCCTTATAACATAAAGCCAGCCCCTCCTTGCCCAACCCAACACTTTCCTTAAAAACATAAAGCCAGCCCCTCCCTGCCTACCCAACACTTTCCTTAAAACATAAAGCCAGCCCCTCCCTGCCCACCCAACACTTTCCTTAAAACATAAAGCCAGCCCCTCCCTGCCCACCCAACACTTCCCTTAAAACATAAAGCCAGCCCCTCCCTGCCCACCCAACACTTTCCTTAAAACATAAAGCCAGCCCCTCCCTGCCCACCCAACACTTTCCTTAAAACATAAAGCCAGCCCTCCTGCCCACCCAACACTTTCCTTAAAACATAAAGCCAGCCCCTCCCTGCCCACCCAAACACTTTCCTTAAAACATGAAGCCGCCCTCCCTGCCCACCCAACACATTCCTTAAAACATAAAAGCCAGCCCCTCCCTGCCCACCCAACACTTTCCTTAAAACATAAAGCCAGCCCCGCCCTGTCCACTCAACACTTTCCTTAAAACATAAAGCCAGCCCCTCCCTGCCCACTCAACACTTTCCTTAAAACATAAAGCCAGCCCCTCCCTGCCCACTCAACACTTTCCTTAAAACATAAAGCCAGCGCCTCCCTGCCCACCCAACACTTCCCTTAAAACATAAAGCCAGCCCCTCCCTGCCCACCCAACACTTTCCTTAAAACATAAAGCCAGCCCCTCCCTGCCCACTCAACACTTTCCTTAAAACATAAAGCCAGCCCCTCCCTGCCCACCCAACACTTTCCTTAAAACATAAAGCCAGCCCCTCCCTGCCCACTCAACACTTTCCTTAAAACATAAAGCCAGCCCCTCCCTGCCCACCCAACACTTTCCTTTTCTTCGCACCTGCTCACCTGCCAAATAAAGGCCAGGTAAAAATAAAACTAATATATCAACAGCATATAAGAATGGGTATTTTTCCCTTGGGCATGTTTGGCCCTTCACTATTAGCATTAAGACTTGGACACAACGCTGAGGGAGTTGACAAAAAGGGCAGGGAGGGGGAGGGAAGGAGAGGGTAGGGAAGGAGAGGGCAGGGAGGGAGAGGGCAGGGAGAGAGAGGGAAGGAGAGGGCAGGGAGAGGGAGGGAAGGAGAGGGCAGGGAGAGAGAGGGAAGAAGAGGTCAGGGAGGGAAGGAGAGGGTAGGGAGAGGGAGGGAAGGAGAGGGCAGGGAGGGGGAGAGAAGGAGAGGCCAGGGAGGGGGAGGGAAGGAGAGGGCTAGGGAGGGGGAGGGAAGAAGAGGTAAGGGAGGGAAGAAGGGGTCAGGGAGGGAAGGAGAGGAAAGGGAAGAGGGAGGGAAGGAGAGGAAAGGGAAGAGGGAGGGAAGGAGAGGAAAGGGAAGAGGGAGGGAAGGAGAGGAAAGGGAAGAGGGAGGGAAGGAGAGGGAGGGAAGGAGAGGGCAGGGCGGCGGAGGGAAGGAGAGGGCAGGGAGGGGGAGGGAAGGAGAGGGCAAGGAAGGAGAGGGAGGGAAGGAGAGGGCAGGGAGAAGAGGTAAGGAAGGAGATGGCAGGGAGGGGAGGGAAGGGGGGAAGGAGAGGGTAGGGAAGGAAGGAGAGGGAGGGAAGTAGAGGGCAGGGAGAGGGAGGGAAGGAGAGGGCAGGAAAGGAAGGAGAGAGAGGGAAGGAGAGGGCAGGGAGGGGGCAGGGAGAGGGAGGGAAGGAGGGGGCATGTCTATTGACCCTTCGCTGTCTTGCCACCCTAAACAATATATACAGTACTGACATATATACTATAATAATAATAATAATAATAATAATAATAATACGAGAACAAATAGGGTAGAAGAGCGAGTATAAGATAACATAGGGTAGAGAGGATGTATCAGGTTAGGTTAACTTATATTAAAGAACAAATAGGAAAGGACAGGTAGGCTCGGATAAAAACACAGTAAATAGGCTACATTAGGTTAGATTAAAGGGAGGTATTTAGTTTGTTCCTTAGACCTCCATCAAGTTTAAAATTACACCCTCTAGACCCCCTTTCAAGATAAATTTGTACATTTTTCGGTAGAAAAATGTCCCGGGCAAAGGCCGGTTCCTCTTAAATTACAGGCTCGCTATCGCTCGCCAGAAAAAAATCGATACCTAAATAGCACAACAGATCTTAAAATTGACGGAAATGGGGCAAAAGTTCTTAAAATCGAGAAACTAATGGGGCTAACATCTTAAAATCTCAAAAGCAACGGGGCTAAACACGAGGGAGAAAGGGATACAGAAAAAAATCCCTCAAGTGGAAATCTCCCCTTAAAGTTATATTATACAAGGCTGGGTTAGTTTAGGTTAGTTTAGGTTAGCTTAGGTTAGCTTAGGTTAGTTTAGGTTAGCTTAGGTTAGCTTAGGTTAGTTTAGGTTAGCTTAGGTTAGTTTAGGTTAGCTTAGGTTAGCTTAGGTTAGTTTAGGTTAGCTTAGGTTAGCTCATATTGTGTCTAGTGTTGGCTTAAGGGGAGATTTCCACTTGAGGGATTGTTTTCTTAACCCCTTTCTCCCTCATGTTTAGCCCCATTGCTTTTGAGTTTTTAAGGTGTTCACCCCATTAGTTTGGCAATTTTAAGAACGTTCGCCCGATTTCTGTCAATTTTAAGACCTTTCGTACCATTTAGGTGTCGATTTTTTCCTGGCGAGCGATTGCGAGCCTGTAATTTAAGAGGAACCGGCCTTCGGCCGGGAAATTTTTCTACCGAAAAATATACAAATTTATCTTGAAAGGGACTCAAGGGGATGTAATTTTAAGCTTGATGGAGGTCTAGGGAACAAACTAAATACCTCCCCTTAATTTCCATACGAACTTGATAGACAGGTGTCCGGGAGGCAGTGCCCAAGGACCCAGACAAGGAAGGGGGTGATGAATGGAGTTGGACTGTAGATATAATACGGATTGCCTATTCATATCACACATATCTATCTGGACTCGTAGTATGATCCAATGAGCTTTTTGGTAGATATCCATGGTATTACGTTCTGAGGTAAATCTTTAATATAATACAGCTATACATGCTATACCGTTTATAATACAGCTATACATGCTATACCGTTTATATCCATAACATGCTATACCGGTTATAACAGCTATACATGCTATACCGTTTATAATACAGATATACAGGCTATACCGCTATAATACAGCTATACATGCTATACCGTTTATAATACAGCTATACATGCTATACCGTTTATAATACATGCATACATGCTATACGTTTATACAGCTATACATGCTATAACGTATAATACAGCTATACATGCTATACCGTTTATAATACAGCTATACATGCTATACCGTTTATAATACAGCTATACATGCTATACCGTTTATAATACAGCTATACATGCTATACCGTTTATAATACAGCTATACATGCTATACCGTTTTTAATACAGCTATACATGCTATACCGTTTATAATACAGCTATACATGCTATACCGTTTATAATACAGCTATACATGCTATACCGTTTATAATACAGCTATACATGCTATACCGTTTATAATACAGCTATACATGCTATACCGTTTATAATACAGCTATACATGCTATACCGTTTATAATACAGCTATACATGCTATACCGTTTATAATACAGCTATACATGCTATACCGTTTATAATACAGCTATACATGCTATACCGTTTATAATACAGCTATACATGCTATACCGTTTATATACAGCTATACATGCTATACCGTTTATAATACAGCTATACATGCTATACCGTTTATAATACAGCTATACATGCTATACCGTTTATAATACAGCTATACATGCTATACCGTTTATAATACAGCTATACATGCTATACCGTTTTAATACAGCTATACATGCTATACCGTTTATAATACAGCTATACATGCTATACCGTTTATAATACAGCTATACATGCTATACCGTTTATAATACAGCTATACATGCTATACCGTTTATAATACAGCTATACATGCTATACCGTTTATAATACAGCTATACTTGCTATACCGTTTATAATACAGCTATACATGCTATACCGTTTATAATACAGCTATACATGCTATACCGTTTATAATACAGCTATACATGCTATACCGTTTATAATACATGCTATACATGCTATACCGTTTATAATGATGTGCTTTAAGGGTGACCTGTTTTTGTTCTGTCCTTTTCTATCTTTCTCTGGCTCGTATCCGTTTGGCCCCATTCAGCCTACTGTTTTAAGACGTTTATCCCCATCCAGGTGTCAATTATTTACTGGTGAGCGGTAGCGAGCCAGCATATTTTTTATTTTTGTTTGACAGCAGGCTAAATTTGTACATTTTTCGATAGAAAAATGTCTCCGGTGAAGCCGGATTTCTTCATATAATGCTGGCTCGCTATCGCTCGCCAGGAAGAAATCGACACCTAGATGGGGATAAACGTCTTAAAATAGTTGGCTGAATGGGGCCGAATGGATATAAGCCAGAGAAAGAGAGAAAAGGACAGAAATAACAAAAACCAGGTCACCCCCCTTAACATAGTTCATGTAATATATTACACGATATCTAATAAGCCTACAACAGTGGAAGACGAACTGTTCAGAGTTCGATGGATGTAATATGGCGTCTGGCAATATGAAGGTTGGCAAAATTCTTCCTATAGACGTAATAGTATAATGGTATAGTGTGCAGGTGTGGAGGGCGGGGCGGGGTGCGAGGCGGGGCACTAGTTATTATATACAACCAACATGATCAACAACTCTGCAACGCCAACACCTACAGTACAGTATATTGGTCAACCTACCCTAACCTAACACAACACAACCTACCCTAACACAACACAACACAACCTATAACCTAACACAACCTACCCTAACACAACACAACACAACCTATAACCTAACACAACCTACCCTAACACAACACAACACAACACAACCTATAACCTAACACAACCTATAACCTAACACAACCTACCCTAACACAACACAACACAACACAACCTATAACCTAACACAACCTATAACCTAACACAACCTACCCTAACACAACACAACACAACCTATAACCTAACACAACCTACCCTAACACAACACAACACAACACAACCTATAACCTAACACAACCTATAACCTAACACAACCTACCCTAACACAACACAACACAACACAACCTATAACCTAACACAACCTATAACCTAACACAACCTACCCTAACACAACACAACCTATAACCTAACACAACCTATAACCTAACACAACCTACCCTAACACAACACAACACAACACAACCTATAACCTAACACAACCTATAACCTAACACAACCTATAACCTAACACAACCTACCCTAACACAACACAACACAACCTACCCTAACACAACACAACACAACACAACCTATAACCTAACACATCCTATAACCTAACACAACCTATAACCTAACACAACCTACCCTAACACAACACAACACAACCTACCCTAACACAACACAACACAACCTATAACCTAACACAACACATAACCTAACACAACACAACCTACCCTAACACAACACAACACAACCTATAACCTAACACAACCTATAACCTAACACAACACAACCTACCCTAACACAACACAACACAACCTATAACCTAACACAACCTATACCCTAACACAACCTATAACCTAACACAACCTATAACCTAACACAACCTATAACCTAACACAACCTATAACCTAACACAACCTATAACCTAACACAACCTATAACCTAACACAACCTACCCTAACACAACACAACACAACCTATAACCTAACACAACCTATAACCTAACACAACACATAACCTAACACAACCTATAACCTAACACAACCTATAACCTAACACAACCTATAACCTAACACAACACATAACCTAACACAACCTATAACCTAACACAACCTATAACCTAACACAACCTATAACCTAACACAACCTATAACCTAACACAACCTATAACCTAACACAACCTATAACCTAACACAACCTATAACCTAACACAACCTATAACCTAACACAACCTATAACCTAACACAACCTATAACCTAACACAACACATAACCTAACACAACCTAACACAACACATAACCTAACACAACCTATAACCTAACACAACCTATAACCTAACACAACCTATAACCTAACACAACCTATAACCTAACACAACCTATAACCTAACACAACCTACCCTAACACAACACAACACAACCTATAACCTAACACAACACAACACATAACCTAACACAACCTATAACCTAACACAACCTATAACCTAACACAACCTATAACCTAACACAACCTATAACCTAACACAACCTACCCTAACACAACACAACACATAACCTAACACAACCTATAACCTAACACAACCTATAACCTAACACAACCTATAACCTAACACAACCTATAACCTAACACAACCTACCCTAACACAACACAATACAACCTATAACCTAACACAACCTATAACCTACCACAACCTACCCTAACACAACACAACACATAACCTAACACAACCTACCAAAACACATAACCTAACACAACCTATAACCTAACACAACCTATAACCTAACACAACCTACCCTAAAACAACACAACCTATAACCTAACACAACCTATAACCTACCACAACCTACCCTAACACAACACAACCTATAACATAACACAACCTATAACCTAACACAACCTACCCTAACACAACACAACCTATAACCTAACACAACCTATAACCTACCCTAACACAACACAACACATAACCTAGCACAACCTACCACAACACATAACCTAACACAACCTATAACCTAACACACCTATAACCTAACACAACCTACCCTAACACAACACAACCTATATCCTATAACCTAACACAACCTACCCTAACACAACACAACCTATAACCTAACACAACCTACCCTAACACAACACAACCTATAACCTAACACAACCTACCCTAACACAACACAACCTATAACCTAACACAACACAACCTATAACCTAACACAACCTACCCTAACACAACACAACCTATAACCTAACACAACCTACCCTAACACAACACAACCTATAACCTAACACAACCTACCCTAACACAACACAACCTATAACCTAACACAACCTACCCTAACACAACACAACCTATAACCTAACACAACCTACCCTAACACAACACAACCTATAACCTAACACAACCTACCCTAACACAACACAACCTATAACCTAACACAACCTACCCTAACACAACACAACCTATAACCTAACACAACCTATAACCTAACACAACACAACCTATAACCTAACACAACCTATAACCTACCACAACCTACCCTAACACAACACAACCTATAACCTAACACAACCTACCACAACACATAACCTAACACAACCTACCCTAACACAACACAACCTATAACCTAACACAACCTACCCTAACACAACACAACCTACCCTAACACAACACAACCTATAACCTAACACAACCTACCCTAACACAACACAACCTATAACCTAACACAACCTACCCTAACACAACACAACCTATAACCTAACACAACCTAACCTAAACTAGTATGATTTACTTAAACTTATAATAATAATAACTCATTATAAACTATGTATAAACCTATATGAACAGAACACGTGAGAAACCTGAAGGATGTGCCAACGGAATTCTTCAAGAGAGCCTTGGACAAGTCGGTGCCTCATCAGCCATGCTTCGAGGGGGAGAGAGCTGCCCCCTCGAATAGCCTTACTTACTCGGGGGGATATCTCTCGCCGAGGATGGCCGAAACAACGAAAAGTACCGGTAACGAAAAGTAATACAAATGTTAAACCGCATTACTCCTACACACCCCTTGACCCAGGTTGATGTGATGACAAGTGTATTGGGGGTGAGAAGTGGGTTGGCATTAATAAAGTGGATGGTCTGCTGAGGCTTACATATTCACCAGGTGGGGGGAGAAAGCCGACCCAGTGAGTCATGTACACTCGCAACTAGGGTGGGGGGAACGTACATATATCCCCCCCCCCCCCCAACACACACACACACACACACACAGAGCTTGTCACTACGATACAGTGATCCTGTGTCATACTTGAGCAGTATTTACCCCTTTACATTTAGACCGATGCAGTCATTTATATTTTATTGTGGTTACTACTAGACGCTTTTAGTAAGTTTCAAAAGGGCCCGCAGAAATTAACAGGCTTGGAACTATCTCACTGAACACTTTTAAGTACCACAGATCCTTCTTAAACTTCACAAAATCCTCTTAATATAGCTAGAATAAAATTAAATAGACGTCACCCGGGCAGACCTACAAGGATTCGAAGGAGGGCCAAGCAATCACTGGAAACACTTTATTAACCCCTTTCCAGATCCGAATACGCGTTTCTTTTTGTTTTCTGGCTATTATTAGACGATTTTATTGAGATTAGGAAGGGTATATGGAATTCAGAGGGTTAGTTGAGATGCAGTAGTCTTTACCCTTATAATTCCCACAGACCCTTCATTCACTGTCAGCTAATGAAGTGTAGGAATGTGTTGAAATAAAGAGTTAGCTAATGAAGTGTAAGAATGTGTCGTAAGAATTAATTAAGTGTAAGAATGTAATAAAGAGTTAGCTAATGAAGTGTAAGAATGTGTCGTAACAATTAATGGAGCGTAAGAATGTAATAAAGAGTCAGCTAATGAAGTGTAAGCATTAATGAAGTGTAAGCATTAATGAAGTGTAAGCATTAATGAAGTGTAAGCATTAATGAAGTGTAAGCATTAATGAAGTGTAATAATGTGTAGTAATAACAAAGGTGAAGGGTAGACCACACCCATTTATCCGGCATAGTGAGTGACACAGAAGGTGGTAGGTGTTCAGGTTAAGGGGAGGTTTTTAGTTTGGTCCGTAGATATCCTTCAAGCTTAAGATTACACCCCCCTTGAGCCCCTTTCAAGATAAATTTGTACATTTTTCGGTAGAAAAATGTCCCGGCTGAAAGCCGGTTCCTCTTAAAATACAGGCTCGCTATCGTTCGCCAGGATAAAATCGACACCTAAATGGCACGAAAGGTCTTAAATTTGACAGAAATGGGTTGAAAGTTCTTAAAATCGTCAAAATAATGGGGCGAACGTCTTAACATTAGGAAAAGCAATGGGGCTAAACATGAGGGAGAAAGGAGTCAAGAAAAAATCCCTCAAGTGGATATCTCCCCTTAAGGCTCGTCCACACGAAGCCCAAAACATTGCACAAAACATGACTGGTAGCATGCCTTGAACATGCTCTATACATGCACCTGAACAAGCCCCAAACATGATGGTAAACCTGCCGTCCAGTTTAAGTTCATAATGCTACAAACACACAGCCATGAAATGTCCACACTACAGTGTCTCGAAACATGTTTGGGGGTTTGAACGTCCAAACGAGAGATGTCGAACATGTATGCGAACATGGCCAAAGCCATGTTTCGAACATGCCTCAATACATGTCTCCCTACCGTGTGACCGAGCCCTTAGGCACACACACACACACACAAACCACAGACATACACACACACACACTACACCAATCACTATACTCACTCTCAAAAGCAATACTCTACTCTACTCTACTCTACACACACTCACACTCTCTCTCTCTCAAAAACACACACACACACACACACACACACACACACACACACACACTCTACACAATCATCAATCTTTGCCACCCACCACATTTCCTACACTGAAAAACTCACTGTGTGGTCTCGACATTTTTCTTTGGAATAAATGGCATGGCGTGTTTGAAGATTGAATCATTGTTTATCTTTCAATAAAATAGTTTTTTAACATCCAAGATAATAATATAGGACTATATTAACCCCTTCTGTACCGACAACGTCTTTAAAATTTTATGCTAGCTACATTTTGACGATTTTGTGAAGCTTAGAAAGGATATATGGTAGGTAAAGGAATTAATTGAGATAGTCTGTAGTCTTGTAATTGGTAGACATACTTCCTAAGCTAAATAAAATCGTCTGATAGTTGTCCGAATATAACGAAAAGGAAGTCACCGGTACAGAAACTATAATTGGTAGACATCCTTCCTAAGCTAAATACAATCGTCCAATAGTTGTCAGAATATATTAAAATGAAAGTCACCTGTACAGAAAGGGTTAAACAAAGCCAAACACAGCAATTGCGGGGTAGGAGGAGGAGTTAGATGGTGAGCTAGGTATGTGAACGAGACCCTAAACATTGCCGAAGAATTATTGTTCAGCAATGGAGAGCCTGGATATTTACAATGGAGAGCCTGGATATTTACAATGGAGAGCCTGGATATTTACAATGAAGAGCCTGGATATTTACAATGGAGAGCCTGGATATTTACAATGGAGAGCCTGGATATTTACAATGGAGAGTCTGGATATTTACAATAGAGAACCTGGATATTTACAATGAAGAGCCTGGATATTTACAATGGAGAGCCTGGATATTTACAATGGAGAGCCTGGATATTTACAATGGAGAGCCTGGATATTTACAATGGAGAGTCTGGATATTTACAATAGAGAACCTGGATATTTACAATGAAGAGCCTGGATATTTACAATGGAGAGCCTGGATATTTACAATGGAGAGCCTGGATATTTACAATGGAGAGTCTGGATATTTACAATAGAGAGCCTGGATATTTACAATGAAGAGCCTGGATATTTACAATGGAGAGCCTGGATATTTACAATGGAGAGCCTGGATATTTACAATGGAGAGTCTGGATATTTACAATAGAGAACCTGGATATTTACAATGAAGAGCCTGGATATTTACAATGGAGAGCCTGGATATTTACAATGGAGAGCCTGGATATTTACAATGGAGAGCCTGGATATTTACAATGGAGAGTCTGGATATTTACAATAGAGAACCTGGATATTTACAATGAAGAGCCTGGACATTTACAATGGAGAGCCTGGATATTTACAATGGAGAGCCTGGATATTTACAATGGAGAACCTGGATATTTACAATGGAGAACCTGGATATTTACAATGGAGAACCTGGATATTTACAATGGAGAACCTGGATATTTACAATGGAGAGCCTGGATATTTACAATGGAGAGCCTGGATATTTACAATGGAGAGCCTGGATATTTACAATGGAGAGCCTGGATATTTACAATGGAGAGCCTGGATATTTACAATGGAGAGCCTGGATATTTACAATGGAGAGCCTGGATATTTACAATGGAGAGCCTGGATATTTACAATGGAGAGCCTGGATATTTACAATGGAGAGCCTGGATATTTACAATGGAGAACCTGGATATTTACAATGGAGAGCCTGGATATTTACAATGGAGAGCCTGGATATTTACAATGGAGAGCCTGGATATTTACAATGGAGAGCCTGGATATTTACAATGGAGAGCCTGGATATTTACAATGGAGAGCCTGGATATTCACAATGGAGAGCCTGGATATTTACAATGGAGAGCCTGGATATTTACAATGGAGAGCCTGGATATTCACAATGGAGAGCCTGGATATTTACAATGGAGAGCCTGGATATTTACAATGGAGAGCCTGGATATTTACAATGGAGAGCCTGTATATTTACAAACATAAGCCGAACAAGCCACATAAGACACTAGCAAGAGTGGCGCACTCCACATAGGTAGATGATTATGATAATGATGAAGATGAATATAATGGATAAAATGAACATAGTCTTTTTCCCAACCACTTCTAATAATGATTATATATATATATATATATATTTTTTTTTTTTTTTTTTTTTTACCGTCTGCACTCGTTCCACTAGACCATTAGCATATATCCTAACTCAACGGAATATTACTGTATATAGAGTTGAGTTACATTCCTTTTGTTTCCTTGTCTACAGTGGTGTGTGTGTGTGTGTGTGTGTGTGTGTGTGTGTGTGTGTGTGTGTGTGTGTGCGTGCGTGCAAGGAATGACAGCCTTGAGAGTATGCCCTGTAGGTGTGGTGTGTCTGGAGTAATGTCACAAGAAACACACCCTAGACAACACCGGTATACCCACTACCAATGTATACCAACTGGTTACCTCATAATATATAATACGTTACACAGTATATTTACATGTGACAGAACCATTGACCACTAATTAAGAAGGACCTTTTGGATTCTAAACAGTAAAGGATAACAGACGAATGCGGAAAAGGAACCAGGTGAATTCAATGCCTAACACATGAATTAGATATAGACGAAAAATAACGGATGAAAAGAGAAGAATATAAAGCGAAGAGAGAGAGAGAGAGAGAGAGAGAGAGAGAGAGAGAGAGAGAGAGAGAGAGAGAGAAAGAGAAAGAGAGAGTAATTGCTCTCAAAACAGATTTAATTACCCCTCTAATAGTCGGGGAACCACTAATTTCAGGGTAGGTTACCGAAGGAGGGTAGAGTGTGGTCAGGTCTTCTCTCTCTCTCTCTCTCTCTCTCTCTCTCTCTCTCTCTCTCTCTCTCTCTCTCTCTCTCTCTCTCTCTCCGGTAAATTGCCAAAGGGTGGGGAAAGAGCCTTCATTTTTGCTATCCTTTCTTTACATTTTTTCTTACTCTTAGGGTTGCTATCTCTACTAGGATTAAGTCCTGGGCAGGGATCGTAAACTCTGTGTGGCCAGTGTATCTATGTACATCTCTCTCTCTCTCTCTCTCTCTCTCTCTCTCTCTCTCTCTCTCTCTCTCGCTCTTACTTTCTCTCTCTCTCTCTCTATCTCTCTCTCTCTCTCTCTCTCTCTCTCTCTCTCTCTCTCTCATGTGATTTTCGTAAGATTCTATATTAAATATGTGAGCACGCTTATAAATATGTGAGCACGCTTATAAATATGCGGATGCAAGTGTTTGGATACAGCGTGTGATTTTGTATGACTGATTATCTGCTTGTATTCAAATACGTGTTATCTTGTGTATATATATACTGTATGTAGTTATGTGTGTGTGTGTGTGTGTGTGTGTGTGTGTGTGTGTGTGTGTACGTGCGAGTATGTGACTGTGTTTATAAGCGTGTCTGTGTTGAGAACGGATGATAGGCTGTGGAGAACGATGATAAATGAACCTCCTAGCATCCTGGCGCCACCTACACGCCCACCCACCCACCTACAGTGCGTTCATTAACCTACAGTCACCCACCTACACGCCCACCCACCCACCTACAGTACGTTCAACCACCTACATTTAGAATGGGAAGGGTATATGGAAGTCATTGGGTTGATGGAGATAATCTTTACCCTTTTAATTTCCACTAATCCTTCCTAACCTGTATAAAATCGTCTAATGATAGCCAAAATATACTGTCATAATCTTCAAAAGGTAAAACCAAATCTACAACTTCCACAAATTTGATAATAATGCACTCTAGACACAATTTTAAAAATACAAATCTTTACTAATAAATGTCGTTCCACAGCAAAGACCAGTACTTACTCTGGCGTTGAAATTACTGGCATATATTCCTATGAGGCGTATGAGCTTTGTTTATGCCACATCGAACACAGATTAACCCATTCAGTACCGGCGCCATCCTTTTCACTACATTCTGGCAACTACTAGACGATTATATTCAGGTTAGGAAGGACGTCTGGCCATTAAAAGGTTACAGACTATCTCAATAAATTATTTTAACTACCATTTGGTTTTCCTAAGCTTCATAAAATCGTCTAAATGTAGCTGAAATCAAATATAAAAGTTGTCATCGGTACTGAAAGGGTTGAGGGTTGCCAGGATTCGAACTGTGGCCTCAACATTTCTGTAGGTTATCTCTCCCATGGCACTCTACTCGATTAGGCTATGGTGTCCTATAAGAAGAATTAATACGAAGAACTGCATACAACGTAGTGCAAATGAGGTGCTCCATTGCCAATGTTACGATGTGTCTCGAAACCTTCCTCACAGATTTTTTTTTTTTTTTTTTTTTTTTCAGAACTACTGCACGAGTCCCGAACATACGATACTTTTATGGTGAGCTATGGACATGAACCAGAAACACCGTGATGGGTATAGCGCCTTTAACACTTTCAAGCATAAGACGAATTTTCAACTCTGACATATCTATCCATATTAGGAAACTCTCCTGGTCACTCTCTCACTCTGTATCCACTCTGCATGGCAAAACCACCTCAGGTATTCATTTAACCCTTTCTGTACCAGCGACGTCTATTATATTTCATTCTAGCTATATTGAGATGATTTTAAGCAGCTTAGGAAGGGTCTGTGGTAGCTGAAAGGGTTGATTGAGATAGTTCGAAACCTTATATTAGATTTGCCTTCCTAAACTGAATAAAACTGATTAGTACCGGGTAGTAGTCAGAATAATACAAAAAGGACGACGCTGGCATAGAAGGGGTTAAACATTCCAAACAAACATCTTCTTCCTCACGTCACTCTGAAGTATTTTTTTAACTTATCTTCAAAATGCCTCAGTGCACTGTAGCTACTTAGACACTTCTCAGGTTAGTCATTCCAATTCCCCCTACTCTTCACTTACGTCCCTACAGCCTAATTCACGTTGCATGTATATTTCTATAATTGTAAGTCAAATTTGTCATCGTCAGGCAGGGACTCCTTTGGTACTATACTAAAATTATGCTCATAAAACATTAAGTATTTCCCTGTAATACTAATGACCAGAAAAAATGTCTTGTTACCAAGTATTACCACTTTATGTGTAACAACACTTTCAAACTGAAAAAAACAAAATATATATTTTTTTTTTAGGTGGACCTGCAACTGTCTAAGCTTTCAACATAATAATGTATTTTATTTTTTGTTTTTAGTTAAGCACAACGTATTAAAGATATATTTCCTCTTTTTTTGTTAAACTGTTAATAATTATGTTATTTGGTGAAGTTAATAGAATAGGCCAGAGGGTTAATTGAGATAGTCTTTACGTTTATAATTCCCACAGATTCTTACCAAACTGTTTATCATCGTCTATTAATAGCCAGAGTAAACTGTTAAAATGCGTCATATACTTGAAAGGGTTAACAAATATCAGTACACTTTACATCAGAACGTGAATTACTACTATCGAAATCCAATGCAATATTGCGGTTTCTGCATTTTACATTCAATTAAGGGGAGATCTCCACTTGAGGTATTTTTTTCTTGACCCCTTTCTCCCTCATGTTTAGCCCCATTGCTTTTGATATTATAAAACGTTTGCCCCATTAGTTTAGCAATTTTAAGAACTTTCACCCCATAGTAAGACCTTTCGTGCCATTCAGGTGTCTATCTTATCCTGGCGAGCGATAGCGAGCCTGTAATTTAAGAGGAACCGGCCTTTGGCTGGGACATTTTTCTACCGAAAAATGTACAAATTTATCTTGAAAAGGAGTCAAGGGGGTGACATTTTTAGATTGCTGGAGGAGTAGGAAACAAACTAAAAACCTCCCCTTAAGACTTGTTATCAATATTATAACGTCGACGGTTTGTAAGTTAGTATTGAGTTGGCAATAATAATAATAATATATTTGTGTACATTATATTTTATTCAATCAATCAGTAAGTGGTCGAGGGTTAATTGCGAGGACACTTAACCCTTTGAATCCCTCAAGTTCATCCAAAGCTGCGTAAAAATCATTTGCGAACCGCTTTAAGAGGGGATTATTATTATTATATATTATTTATAAGATTTTTTAGACGTTGTTGTTGTTGTTGTTGTTGTTTTTAGACGTTGTTGTTGTTGTTGTTGTTGTTTAGACGTTCACCTCATTAGTATGGCGATTTTCCGTCAATATTTAGACCTTTCGTGACATTTCGTTGTCGATTTTTTCCTGGCGAGCGAAAACGAGCCTGCTATTTAGTAGGAACCGGCCTACGGTCGGGACATTTTTCTACCGAAAAATGAACAAATATATCTTGAAGGAATATCGTCCTGGAGCTGGGTTACTTTTTTTTTTTTTTTTTTTGTTTTTTTGTTAAACATTGATAGAGGTCTAGGGAATAAAGTAGAAGAAAATATATAATAATAAGAAACTAATACAAGAAAATAGAATAACCTCCCCTTAATAAAACCAGTCTGATGCCAGGCAACTAGAACAAACTATATATATATATATTAACTATATGACTAACGAGATAACTATAGGAGGGGGGAGCGTAAGGAGTAGTTGGGAGCTAAAATGTCGAAAATTAAAGGGCAGACGAGATAGAGGATGATGGAGATGGGAGAATGAGACGAGATAGAGGATGATGGAGATGGGAGAATGAGACGAGATAGAGGATGATGGAGATGGGAGAATGAGAGTGTTGGTCGAATGGCGGCGAAGATCGAAGTAAACAAATAAATAACAAAAAGTAATATACAATAAACACAATATGGTGCGCAGGATAAACTCAAGATAAATGTAGGTTTCGTTAAGGGGAGGTTTTTAGTTGATTCCCTAGACTTCCATCAAGCTTAAAATTACTCCCCCTTGACCCCCTTTCAAGATAAATTTGTACATTTTTCGATAGAAAAATGTCCCGGCCGAAGGCCGGTTCCCCTTAAATTACAGGCTCGCTATCGCTCGCCAGGAAAAAATCGACACCTAAATGGCACGAAAGGTCTAAAAATTGACAGAAATGGGTCGAAGGTTCTTAAAATCGTCAAAATAATAGGGCGAACGTCTTAAAAATAGAAAAGCAATATGGCTAAACATGAGGGAGAAAGGAGTCAAGAAAACAATCCCTCAAGTGGAAATCTCCCCTTAAATACGTCAAGGAAGGTGACACTTACAACCAGCGCTTCAAGCAGACCAGACCAGTGATTGAAGGAGGAGCGCTATCAATTAACAGCTTCCTAATACTGACGATTAGTATTGTGGCTTGGCAAGTGTCTGAGAAAGTTTACCAGGGTCATCATTACGCTTGGTTTATGAATTCAGCTATATTTTAGTCGGGGCTTTTGGACGGCACTAGCTATTTAACTATAGCCAATAGCCCTGTGGTATTATTAGTGGTTTTCGACTTTTCGTTAACTATACGTATCATGATCTGTGAATTTAACAAGTTATCTATTATCATCACCCAGTTTATATCTACTGGAGGGCAGGTTCTCAAAGGGGAGGTGGCTCGTTTTTCTAGATCCCCTTCTCCTTCATGTTTAGCCCCATTAGTTTTCAGATTTTAAGATGTTTTCCCCATTAGTTTGTCAATTTTAAGACCTTTCGCCCCATTTATTCGTCAATATTAAGACCTTTCGAGCTATTTAGGTTTTCTATTGAAAATTGTACAAATTAATCTCTAAGGGGGATCTAATTGATGTTTTATTAAATTTGATAGAAGTCTAAGGAGGAAACTGAAGAAAAAAATCGACCAAATAACAAACCCTTCCCCCTTAATGGATTTTGCAAACTTTCTTTAATTTTGTTATCATCAATCTCCAATTTTAGGTTTCTAATTACACAGCTGCTGGCGAAGCAAGCCAGGGTTGTTATGTACAGTATTTCACTCACTTACCTAATTTTGAGGCTACTATTATTGGACCTGAGGATGCTGTAACTACTATCGCTAATTGGAATGTGGTTGTTACATCTTCCAATTAACAGCTAGAGGAAGATGGATCGCAGGTAAATGTAACAGCATTGTTAAATCTTGTGTGTGTGTGTGTGTGTGTGTGTGTGTGTGTGTTTGTGTGTGTGTGTGTGTGTGTGTGTGTGTGTGTGTGTGGTGTGTGTGTGTGTGTGTGTGTGTGTGTGTGTGTGTGTGTGTGTGTGTGTGTGTGTGTGTGTGTGTGTGTGTGTGTGTGTGTGTGTGTGTGTGTGTAATAATAAATAATAATAATAATAAACTACCTGACCTGTGTATGTGTGTGACTGTATTTACATGACTGTGTAGGTGTGTCTGCCCCGGTGTTCTGTTCCCATCCCTCCACCAAGAGGAACACCCAGACTGCACTCTCATCCCCTGTACCCGCGGCGGCAGGAGCCAGTGGTAGGGAGCCTTGGGTTGGTCTCCATGGTCCCCGTAATGTACACACCCCGGGACCACTGCACTCTTCTTCATGAGCCTCTTTTAGCATCATTAGGTCCCTTCTCTATTGCATTCCTCCTAGCATTAGACGATTCCGGTTTAGTCGATTCTCCAATTCAGTTTTCTTGGTAGTGTAATGGTTAGAGTGTTTAAAAAAGTGTGTGTGATAACCCAGGTTCGCAATTATACGCTTTCATTAATTTCAGTGGAATTGTTTGGTGTTGTGGTGAAATTAATAAAATATAGATTATACAAATGACATAATCTCCCTTCAATATGTAGCTATCGCTAATTACTAACATAAATGCCGGTACCAAGGTACAATTGTTCCAAAGATTCAAAATAAAGCTTCCAATTGAAAATTACCCACAAAATCCATACTGTGACTACAGTTTAATAGTAGCCAATATATAAATGGAAAGGTAATGGCACCGATAAAGCAGACCATGTTGCAAGCCCTCTATTGATGATACAGGCGTTAATTTCAGGATTACCGCGAACATAATAATTACTTCGCCTCAATGTGCAACTGGAGGCACCCTAGCTGGAATATACAACTGGAGGCACCCTAGCTGGAATATACAACTGGAGGCACCCTAGCTGGAATATACAACTGGAGGCACCCTAGCTGGAATATACAACTGGAGGCACCCTAGCTGGAATATACAACTGGAGGCACCCTAGCTGGAATATACAACTGGAGGCGCCCTAGCTGGAATATATAACTGGAGGCACCCTAGCTGGAATATACAACTGGAGGCACCCTAGCTGGAATATACAACTGGAGGCGCCCTAGCTGGAATATACAACTGGAGGCACCCTAGCTGGAATATACAACTGGAGGCACCCTAGCTGGAATATACAACTGGAGGCACCCTAGCTGGAATATACAACTGGAGGCACCCTAGCTGGAATATACAACTGGAGGCAGCCTAGCTGGAATATACAACTGGAGGCACCCTAGCTGGAATATACAACTGGAGGCACCCTAGCTGGAATATACAACTGGAGGCACCCTAGCTGGAATATACAACTGGAGGCACCCTAGCTGGAATATACAACTGGAGGCAGCCTAGCTGGAATATACAACTGGAGGCACCCTAGCTGGAATATACAACTGGAGGCACCCTAGCTGGAATATACAACTGGAGGCACCCTAGCTGGAATATACAACTGGAGGCACCCTAGCTGGAATATACAACTGGAGGCACCCTAGCTGGAATATACAACTGGAGGCACCCTAGCTGGAATATGATAAAGTCGTCAGCGAAATGAAAGAGTAAAGTTAAATACCTTTGTCGTGGGCCTATGACTGAGAGGTCCTTCCTTAACTTGAAATTATCTAATCTCAACAAGATTAAAATAAGATTAAGTGGACTACCTACACAAAATGTCTCCACTACATTACGAACAATATCTTGCAACCATTATCATTATTATTAATGATAGCCTTCTAATTATAAGATGGCACTCATTTTCACTCTCCTGCCCATGAGCTTAAGCTATAGCTGTGAAATGGCAATATAATTCAGTCTCTTATAGTGTAAAAATCCATGTTATTAAAATGCCCTAAGAATATACTCCTGCCGTAACAAACAAACACAAAACCTACGTTAGCTCCTTCACACTAACCTATAGAACTATAATAAGCATATACATATGTTTTCAGTGTTTCTTCTACTCAAAAAGTGAACTCTATCAATCTCTCAATCAATCTGTCCTTAATCCTATGACTTAGAATGTTTTAAACTTCGTACCTTGAATTTAGCTCTCTGTCACTCTTTTGGCTTTGGGGGAAGGCACATGTTACAGGCAGTCTGCCTTTTGTCTCCTTCATACACATACACAACAATAATAATACAAATAAAAGTCAATGTAAAATTAAACACTTTATAATTAAGATTTAAACATTTAAATTAGCAACTAAAACCTCGGTGTTACAGTGTCACTGGTAGTTTTATGTTTCTTTAATGTGGGAGAGGACTGAGCCTGCGGAGATAACCCAGTCCGGTCCACCTGAACATTTGGCCTTGGCGGGAGATTCTGCCGTACTTGGTGTGGTAAAAAAAGCGAGGGCGTGGATATCACACCATATTAGTGGCTGGCAGAATTAAGAGTAATAGCAAATGTTGGTTAGGGAACAATTGCATGGATAGTGAGGTGATAGCAGCATTTGCAGTGGGTATAAGGAGGGGAATTAAATATACATATTTTCTTTGGTAGCAAATATTTAACTTTGCATAGGTATATGTCTCTAAAGGACCAACACTCAATTAATGTAGCCAATATGTGAATACCACTCACAAGAACACATAGTAGAAAGTGTTATCACTCGAATAAGCTCAGTAGTAAACCACAAACTCACCACATATTTACTGCTTTTGTTGAATGTTATAAATATACCCGGTATATATATATATATATATATATATATATCAATGATAATAAATTTGTTATACTGTCGAGCCTCATATCTGCTCTAAAATATCCACTTCAAATCCTGGCTTTTATAAATTTCCAAACAACGATATATTATAATCTAATAATGCATATTTTACATTCTGAATAAATACAAAATAAATAAAAGCATCAAAGTAGTATTATATGTTTGTACTATAGAATCAATGAGACGAGACACAGTGATGGACGAAAGGTCAGAATTATGTTGAAGGTCACCATTTTGGGGTTGAACAGGATAAATTAATACAGGGCTGGGAGGCGGCGGGGGGGGGGGGGGGGGGTTGAAGATGAGGTATTGACGAGGAAAGAGGCGGGACGAGCAGCAAGGAAAAAATAAATACTGAGAAAAGAGAAGGGAATGAAAAGGAATATAAATGCGAGAACAAAAGAAAAATAGAGAAGCAAAGAGAGTGAGAAACACATACAAGAAGTGAAGAGAAGAGAAGATTAAACAGACACAAGATGGGAAGACAGGACTTGCATACAAAAACAAAACATGGTAAGCTCACTATACTCTATTTTTTCCAGCTGATCGTAAATTGAATTCGTTAAGGGGAGGTATTTAGTTTGGTCCCTACGTTTTCATCAAGCTTAAAATTACACCCCCTAGACCCCCTTTTCAAGATAAATGTGTACATTTTTCGGTAGAGAAATGTCCCGGCCGGAGGCCGGTTGCTCTTAAATTACAGGCTCGCTATCGCTCGCCAGGAAAAAATCGACACCTTAATGGCACGAAAGGTCTTAAAATTGACAGAAATAGGGCAAAATGTATTAAAATGTTCAAACTACTAGGGCGAACGTCTTAAAATCTCAAAAGCAATGGGGCTAAACATGAGGGAGAAAGGGGTCCAGAAAAAACTCCCTCAAGTGGAAATCTCCCCTTAATAGCGGTGTTCTCGCTATTTATTAGACATATATGAAACTACTATGTCTCAGTGCTTTATTAATGCTAAGTTTTCATAATTAACATCATATTTCGATATAAAATCTACCTTATAGCTGAGTAACCAAGATAGAAACATGACAATTTACGCTCAGCTGGGAAAAAAAATTGACTATAGCTTGAGACACTGATAATAAAAGGTCAAAA
Source organism: Paralithodes platypus (assembly GCA_032716605.1). Classification (NCBI taxonomy): domain Eukaryota; kingdom Metazoa; phylum Arthropoda; class Malacostraca; order Decapoda; family Lithodidae; genus Paralithodes; species Paralithodes platypus. The sequence goes on along the minus strand of CM064522.1, from coordinate 28,327,081 downwards.
TAGACTATAGTTTGAGACACTGATAATAAAAGGTCAAATCATTAGGTATCGTACTACAGGCTACTACATAATATAGACGAAACTGAATAAGTCACTCCTGAACATACTTCCGACAAGGTATTCAAGTAGCTACCTATGGGCTTCATTTGAGGGGGAGATGGGACGTTTTTCTAGGCTTACAAACCTTACCATAATAATACCTGGTGTACTGGTCAACATAAGGTGAATAATGAATAATAAAAACAAAATATATAAATATAATAGTATAAATACATAAAAAACATACTGTATATATATAATACATATGTATATATATATAAATAAAAATAAAAATAAGGAAAACAAAACATAAAAAGTAAACTATGAGGTACAATCTTCCAAGAAACTAGGCGATGTCACGTTATCTTTAATGTATCATTAAACGATATTATGCAGATTAGGAAGACCCTCTAGGGGACAAATTAAAGCAATTATGGCCGCTGACTTGGACAGATCCTTCGAGAGAGAGAGAGAGAGAGAGAGAGAGAGAGAGAGAGAGAGAGAGAGAGAGAGAGAGAGAGAGAAGAGAGAGAGAGAGATGGTGGGGTGGGGTGAGGAGAGAAAAAAATAAGTTAGTTAGAAGAGAAGAGGGTTGAGTTGGGCAAGAGTGGGGGACGGAGGGGGGGGGGGGGTCGTAATAGGAGATGTGGAACGAGGGGCGTCGCGCTCCTCGGTGCCTCTAGAAGAGTGGCGAACACATCACAAGGTATCACAAGGTAAGGGTCTAGAAGGGTTCAGATCAGGTAGGTTCCCACGCTCTGGTAGAATTTCCCAGGGGCGTCTACCTCCTCCAGGCGCTGTTGTTGATCCCACCTGCTCTACCGCAGCTCACTCTACCTTGCGCAGTCACTCATCCGATTGTTATAAGTTTAGGAAGGATCTGTGGTAGTAACATAGGTTAAGGGAAGGTTTCTAGTGTGTTGCTTAGACCTCCATCAAGCTTAAAATTACATCCCCTAGACCCCCTTTCAAGATAAATATGTACATTTTTCGGTAGAAAAATGTCCCGGCCGAAGGCCGATTCCTCTTAAGTTACAGGCTCGCTATCGCTCGCCAGGAAAACATCGAAACATAAATGGCACGAAAGGTTTCAAAATTGACAGAAATGGGGCGAAAGTTATTACAATCGCCAAACTAATGGGGCAAACGTCTTAAAATCTCAAAAACAATGGGGTTAAACATGAGGGAGAAGGAAGTTCGAAAAAAAAATCCCTCAAGTGGAAACCTCCCCTTAAGTGAGCTAGTTCCAAGCCTGTTAAATGCTGGAGGCCTTTTGTAAACTGAATAAACTCGACTAATAGTAGCTAAAATCAAGTTTAAAAAAAGATGGCACTGGTACTGCAAGGGTTAAAAGCAAAACAGAACAATCATAAATATTAGAAACATAACTAGTATTATTGTGCATCCCATATACAGTAAACTTTCGGCTTGCTATTAAATGATATACCCTCTACTTTCCCCAGTGTATTGAGTCCTTGCTAACCATAGTGTGGACCATATACGTTAGGTAACATCATTTTACCTGCATCACCCCTCCCAACTGCAGTATCATCGCACTGATCATAGCAATCACCAACCGCCAGCTAGATTAAGGGGAGATGGGAGTATTAAGGGGAGATGGGAGTATTAAGGGGGGATGGGAGTATTAAGGGGGGATGGGAGTATTAAGGGGAGATGGGAGTATTAAGGGGAGATGGGAGTATTAAGGGGGGATTGGAGTATTAAGGGGAGATGGGAGTATAAGGGGAGATGGGAGTATAAGGGGAGATGGGAGTATAAGGGGAGATGGGAGTATAAGGGGAGATGGGAGTATAAGGGGAGATGGGAGTATAAGGGGAGATGGGAGTATAAGGGGAGATGGGAGTATAAGGGGAGATGGGAGTATTAAGGGGGATGGGAGTATTAAGGGGAGATGGGAGTATTAAGGGGAGATGGGAGTATTAAGGGGAGATGGGAGTATTAAGGGGAGATGGGAGTATTAAGGGGGGATGGGAGTATTAAGGGGGGATGGGAGTATTAAGGGGAGATGGGAGTATTAAGGGGGGATGGGAGGATTAAGGGGAGATGGGAGTATTAAGGGGAGATGGGAGTATTAAGGGGAGATGGGAGTATTAAGGGGGGATGGGAGTATTAAGGGGAGATGGGAGTATTAAGGGGAGATGGGATTATTAAGGGGGGATGGGAGTATTAAGGGGAGATGGGAGTATTAAGGGGAGATGGGAGTATTAAGGGGAGATGGGAGTATTAAGGGGAGATGGGAGTATTAAGGGGAGATGGGAGTATTAAGGGGAGATGGGAGTATTAAGGGGAGATGGGAGTATTAAGGGGAGATGGGAGTATTAAGGGGAGATGGGAGTATTAAGGGGAGATGGGAGTATTAAGGGGAGATGGGAGTATTAAGGGGAGATGGGAGTATTAAGGGGAGATGGGAGTATTAAGGGGAGATGGGAGTATTAAGGGGAGATGGGAGTATTAAGGGGAGATGGGAGTATTAAGGGGAGATGGGAGTATTAAGGGGGGATGGGAGTATTAAGGGGATATGGGAGTATTAAGGGGAGATGGTAGTATTAAGGGGAGATGGTAGTATTAAGGGGAGATGGTAGTATTAAGGGGAGATGGTAGTATTAAGGGGAGATGGGAGTATTAAGGGGAGATGGGAGTATTAAGGGGGGATGGGAGTATTAAGGGGAGATGGGAGTATTAAGGGGAGACGTGAGTATTAAGGGGGGATGGGAGTATTAAGGGGAGATGTGAGTATTAAGGGGGGATGGGAGTATTAAGGGGAGATGGGAGTATTAAGTGGGGATGGGAGTATTAAGGGGAGATGGGAGTATTAAGGGGAGATGGGAGTATTAAGGGGAGATGGGAGTATTAAGGGGAGATGGGAGTATTAAGGGGAGATGGGAGTATTAAGGGGAGATGGGAGTATTAAGGGGAGATGGGGAGTATTTAAGGGGAGATGGGAGTATTAAGGGGAGATGGGAGTATTAAGGGGAGATGGGAGTATTAAGGGGGGATGGGAGTATTAAGGGGAGATGGGAGTAGAATTAAGGGGAAGATGTGAGTATTAAGGGGGGATGGGAGTATTAAGGGGAGATGTGAGTATTAAGGGGGGATGGGAGTATTAAGGGGAGATGGGAGTATTAAGGGGAGATGGGAGTATTAAGGGGAGATGGGAGTATTAAGGGGGGATGGGAGTATTAAGGGGAGATGGGAGTATTAAGGGGAGATGGGAGTATTAAGGGGAGATGGGAGTATTAAGTGGAGATGGGAGTATTAAGGGGAGATGGGAGTATTAAGGGGAGATGGGAGTATTAAGGGGAGATGTGAGTATTAAGGGGGGATGGGAGTATTAAGGGGAGATGGGAGTATTAAGGGGAGATGGGAGTATTAAGGGGAGATGGTAGTATTAAGGGGAGATGGGAGTATTAAGGGGGGATGGGAGTATTAAGGGGAGATGGGAGTATTAAGGGGAGATGGGAGTATTAAGGGGAGATGGGAGTATTAAGGGGAGATGGGAGTATTAAGGGGAGATGGGAGTATTAAGGGGAGATGGGAGTATTAAGGGGAGATGTGAGTATTAAGGGGGGATGGGAGTATTAAGGGGAGATGGGAGTATTAAGGGGAGATGGGAGTATTAAGGGGAGATGGTAGTATTAAGGGGAGATGGGAGTATTAAGGGGGGATGGGAGTATTAAGGGGAGATGGGAGTATTAAGGGGAGATGGGAGTATTAAGGGGAGATGGGAGTATTAATTTGTGTATCCTTTTATCATCTTTTTGGGCTTCCTCTCTAGACCTCCATCAATCTTATAAAAAAAAAAACAGACCCTCCTTGAAGACAAATTTGTACATTTTTTGATAGAAAAATCTTCCGGCCGAAGGCCGGTTCCTCTTTAATTACAGGCTCGCTATCGCTCGCCAGGAATAAATCGACCAACGAATCACAAATTTTTTAATATTGAGGAAGAAATGGGATGAAAGGTCTTTAAATCGCCAAACTAATGGGTCGAACGTCTTAAAATATGAAAACTAATGGGGCTAAACATGAGGAAGAAGGTGGACCACAACAAAGACGCCAGCTAGATTAAGTCATGCCTGCTACCCAACTGGCTCGCTGATACACCACCGTAACACCCTCGCGCTAGACGTTAGTTACCCCAAGACAATGCAGCGTAAAGAGAGGAATTTACACGACCCTTCTTGCCCGCAACTATTCTCTGTCACTTTAAGGGGGGTGACCCGTTTTTGTTCTGTCCTTTTCTATCTTTCTCTGGCTTGTATCCATTTGGCCCCCCATTCAGCCTACTGTTTTAAGACGTTTATCCCCATCCAGGTGTCAATTTTTTACTGGTGAGCGATAGCGAGCCAGCATATTTTTTATTTTTGTTTGACAGCAGGCTAAATTTGTACATTTTCCGATAGAAAAATTTCTCCGGCGAAGCCGGATTTCTTCATATAATGCTGGATCGCTATCGCTCGCCAGGAAGAAATCGACACCTAGATGGGGATGGGGATCCTGTACATTTTTGTTTCGAAAAATGTACAAACACATCTTGATGGGTGGTCTTGGGGTTGTTTGTTAAAACTTGATGGAGGTCTAGGGAGGAAACTAAAAAAATATAAAAAATATAAATAAATAAGCACATTTATGGGCCCATCTCCCCTTAAGGCAAACGCGGTGAAAAAAAAAAACTTGGTCAGAAGAACGCTGACTCACCCAGAAATGCCATCCAGCAACAAAAGCACCCTCCAGACCTATATCCCCTTCTATCCGGCGACGCCTTTTGTAAGTTTATTATAGCTATGTTTAGACGATTTTGTGCAGTTTAAAAAGGATCTGCGGTAGTAAAAAGGGTTAGATGAAATAGTTCGAAGCCTGTTAACTCTTTCTGTACCAGCGAAGTCGTTTGCAGTTTAATAAGGATATGTGTTTGCAAAATGGTTAGATGAGATAGTTCGAGGCCTGTTGACTTCTTTTGTACCAGCGACGTCGTTTGTAGGTATATTATTAGACGATTTTGTGCAGTTTAAAAAGGATCGGTGGTTGCAAAAATGGTTAGATGCGATAGTTCGAAGCCTGTTAACTCTGTCTGTACCAGCGACGTCTATTTTATTTTATGCTAGCTATGTTTAGGCGATTTTGTGCAGTTTAAAAAGGATCTGCGGTAGTAAAAATGGTTGAGTGTGATAATTAGCAGCCTGTTCATTGCTAGAGGCCCCTTTTGAAACTGAATAATATCGTCTAATAGTAGGCAGAATATAATGCAATGGATGTCACCGGTACTGAACGGGTTAAGTTTATCCTACCTATGTTTAAACTATTTTGTGCAGTTCAATAAGGATCTGCGGCAGTCAAAAGGGTTTTAAGTGGGATAGTACGAAGCCTGTTAACTACTGAAGGATTTTTTTAAGCTGGATAAAAATCATCTAAAAGTAGCCAGCATATATTTAAAAGGACGGCACCGGTACAGAAGGGGTTAAACTAAAAGAAAACCTACTGGGGTTCATAAAAAAAAAAAAAAAAAAAAAATGTGAGCAGATTACCCAATGAATCGTGGTTAGAGTTAGATTTTGATGTACACATTTAGAGACGAAATTCAATTGGTACAGAATTTAGGAGTGCGAATTTTATGAAGGACAGCACACGTAATACTAATTAACCCCATGAATATCATGAAGTGTTATAATAATATATTTGGCTACTTTTAATCGATTGTATTCAGCTTAGGAAGAACTTATGGGGGCTAGAGAGTTAACTGAGACTGTTTTCACCCCTTCGAGTCTTAGAGATCCTTCCTAAACTGCGTAATATCGTCCAATGATAACCACCAGAATAAAGATTAAAAATGAGTACTTAAATACTGAAAGGGATAATGAACAGTGACACCAAGCAAAAATATAGAAATATTCACCCTTACAAATATATGAAGCATTTTGACAGTTCATTCTGGCTATCATTAGACGATTTTATACAGTTTCTGAAGGATCTGTGGGAATTATAATGACAAAGACTATCTTAATTAACCCTTTGACTTCCACATACCCTTCATAATCTGATTAATATCGTCTAATAACAACCAGAAACCAGAAAAGAGATAGACAATAGAAAAGAGATAGATAATAGATATATAATAGAGATAATAGATAATACAGATAATAAATAATAGATAGATAATAGAGATAATAGATAATACAGATAATAGATAAGATAGATAATAGATAATAGATAATACAGATAATATATAATAGATAAGATAGATAATAGATAATAGATAGATAATAGATAGATAATATAGATAATAGATAATATACATAACAGATAACAGATAATAGATAAGATAGATAATATATAGATAATATAGATAATAGATAATAGATAGATAATAGAAACCAGAAAAGAGATAGATAATAGATAGATAATATAGATAATAGATAATAAATAAGATAGATAATATATAATAGATAGATAATAGATAGATAATAGAAACCAGAAAAGAGACAGATAATAGATAGATAATAGATAAGATAGATAATAGATAGATAATATAGATAATAGATAATAGATAGATAATAGAAACCAGAAAAGAGATAGATAATAGATAGATAATATAGATAATAGATAGATAATATAGATAATAGATAGATAATATAGATAATAGATAATAGATAAGATAGATAATAGATAGATAATAGATAGATAATAGAAACCAGAAAAGAGATAGATAATAGAAAAGAGATAGATAATAGAGAAGTAAGTTGGAATCGATATTGTGTGGATACGGTTTGAAGCAACGCCATTATAGTACAACCTTTAAGGGGAGGTCCTTCACTTTTTGTAAACAAAAAATGATTTATTTTTTATTTTTCTAGTTTCCTCGCTAGACCTCCATCAATCTTAAAATAAAGCCCCCTAGACCCCCTTTCAAGATAAATTTGTACATTTTTCGGTAGAAAAATTTCCTGGCCAAAGGCTGATTCCTCTTAAATTACAGGCTCGCTATCGCTCGCCAGGAAAAAATCGAGACCTAATTGACAGGAAAGGTCTTAACATTGACAGAAATGGGGCGAAAGTTCATAAAATCGCCAAACTAATGGGTCTAAAGATGAGGGAGAAGGTGGTCTAGAAAAGCGACTCGTCTCCCATTAAATGCGTTAAGTCCGATGACGCCCAAATAATATAACCTGGCTATCATTACACAGTATTTGCAGCTTATGAAGGACCTGTGGGCGTGGAAGGGTTGATCGAGGCAAGTTGTGTGCCTCTTTGGTCACTAGAAATTCTTCCTAAGCTGAATAAAATTGCCCAATGTTAGCCAGAATACTCAAAAGGAAACTCGTGGTGCCTCAAGGTTTTGCTTACATTTACCGAGGTATAAAGCTGGTGTCACACGAGCCCTTTTTCGAGCAATTTTTACGGGCAATTATGATCTGGAAGCTTCAAAAATGACACTTTATCAGACTTCAGCCGCCTAACATAATCGTCCTGCCGTTTAGTTGCCGATAACAGTGCGAAAAAGTCCCGGAATAATAAGAGAAAAAACTTGCTCATGGAAAATTGACGGAAAAAGCGCTCGTGTGACAGTGGCTTTAAAGTTTATGTGTTCAGGAAATACTGGAAGCAACACAGGCAGGCAAAGGCAAACAGGAACAACAATGGTAAACAGTGAATTGTAATATACAGCCCCGGTCCATAAACACACTTGAAAAGATTAGAAGGCAATATATGATAAACAGTACATTTATATATAGAACAGCAAGATGTTATATATATATATATATATATATAACAAAGGTACGGTCGCGCTAATAAGTCATGTCCCAGCTATCATGACGTTTGGCTCGCTCTGTGCTGTATTAATGTCAGTCAGATGTTGAATAGGGTGGGTAAGTGTAGGAACATGTTTGTATATTTAACTCGATATGAAGAAATGAAGCTTATATATTGCTGATACCAATGATTGATCAAAACATACTTGGTGCCGAGACATAACTTATTAGCGCGACTGTACACGCTTGAAGATTATAGAAGAAAATATGAATAAACATTAGGCTATAATTTTATAGAACAGCAAGAAGTAATATTTATGAAACAAAGGCACGAGTAGGTCGTGCAGAGAACAAAGGGAAACTTATTCAAAAGAAGGAAAAGCGTACTAAGAAGGGAAAGCAAGAAGCACAACAAGCGTTGCAAGGCACAAAAGGCCTCCGTCGAACGCTGCAAACACCTTGTCGTTTTCGTATCAAACTCTTCGCCTCCCTCTCTCTCTCTCTCTCTCTCTCTCTCTCTCTCTCTCTCTCTCTCTCTCTCTCTCTCTCCGAGGCAACTCTTTCGGCTGATCAAGATCAACAATAACGAATTAGCCTCACGTCGGGTTTCCAACGGAGGAGAAAATAGAGAGGACAAGAAAAGACTAAAATGCTGAGAAAGGAAATCGTCTTAAAACGGAGCAACATAAAAATAAATATATAAATAAATAAATAAATACATAACAAAAGAATACAAATAGAGAAGGACACTAAATTAAAATGAATAGCCCAAAAGGGGAAACAAAAGAACTACAGACCAAACAAAGGTTAAAAGGAGAGTATGAACAAGTAAGTAAACAGTATAACAGTGTATTATAGAAGAAGGTAGGGGTAACCACGGCAAACTGTCGGAAAGGAGGAAAAGAGAGAAGAGAGAAGCGAGGGAGAGAAGAGAGAAGACAGAAGCAAGGAAGAGAGGAGAGAAGAGAGAAGCGAGGAAGAGAGAGAGGAGAGAAGCGAGAAAGAGAAGAGAGAAGCGAGAAAGAGAAAAGAGAAGCGAGGAAGAGAGAGAGAAGAGAGAAGCGAGGAAGAGAGAGAGAGAGAAGAGAGAGCGAGGAGAGAAGAGAGAAGCGAGGAAGAGAGGAGAGAAGAGAAGAGAGAAGCAAGGAAGAGAGGAGAGGAGCGAGGAAGAGAAGGGAGAAGCGAGGAAGAGAAGAGAGAAGAGAGAAAATAAAAGACAGAAGCAAGGAAGAGAAGAGAGAAAATAAAAGAGAGAAGCGAGGAAGAGAAGAGAGAAGCGAGTAAGAGAAGAGATTGTTGGTCGAGATAAGGCTCACCTGGTTATCATACCAACAACAAGAAAAACAAAAGAAGAAGGAAAATAAGGAAGGTAAAAATAAACTAGGACATAATTGCATCAAGGAAAAAAATAGCTTGGAAATAATTGCATCAAGGAAGAAAAAAATAGCTTGGAAATAATTGCATCAAGGAAGAACAAAATAGCTTGGAAATAATTGCATCAAGGAAGAAAAAAATAGCTTGGAAATAATTGCATCAAGGAAGAAAAAAATAGCTTGGAAATAATTGCATCAAGGTAGAACAACATAGCTTGGAAATAATTGCATCAAGGAAAAAAAACAAGCTTGGAAATAATTGTAGAGTCGATAACGAAACTAAGGAAAAGACAGAAATGAAATACAACATGAAAATATATAGACCAAAATGAGGAAGCAGAAAAAGAACGATAACAAGATATACAGTATATTATAGATGAATACAAATAATTAAATGGAGGATTGGACTGAAAATATACTTGAGAAAGAGAGAAGTGAAATTTAATAAGACAAGGTGGCAAAAAAGGAGAGAGAGAGAGAGAGAGAGAGAGAGAGAGAGAGAGAGAGAGAGAGAGAGAGAGAGAGAGAGAGAGAGAGAGAGAGAAATAGGTCAGAGGGGGAGGGGAAGAGAGAAAACTGGGGAGGTATACAGGTAGGTCATTCTGAAACACACATACATACACACACACACACACGCAATCTCTCTCTCTCTCTCTCTCTTCGAAATACACACACACACACACTCAAGCGTGAGCTCTCTCTCCCGTACATATAATAACTATAGAAAGTTCATTCCAAAATACATACAAAACACATACAAATACTACACATAGGCTTACATGCAAAAAAAAAACACAAAAAAAAACAAAAAAAACAATAATAATAATAAATAAATATAAACATGAAAACGAACACACAAAGGAGGTATAGGTAGGTCACACACACACACACACACACACACACACACACACACACACACACACACACACACACACAGCATGCGAGGGAAAACCATCACTAGCTAGGCACCACAAAAACTGGATCACCTTATAAGATTTTCTGGGAAGTGTGGTGCGGTATTGTGGTGTGATGTGGTGTTGTGTGGTATTGTATGCTATTGTGGTGCGGTATTGTGCGGTGTGGTGTTGTGTGGTATTGTGGTGTGGTGTGGTATTGTATTATGATGTTGTGATGCGGTATTGTGCGGTGTGGTATTGTGGTTTGGTGCGGTATGGTGCAGTATTGTGGTGTTCTGTGGTGCGGTATTGTATTGTAATGTGGTGTGGTATAGTGCGGTATTGTGTTGTATGGTGCGGTATTGTAGTGTAGTGTTGTGTGGTGCGGCAGGAACAACAACAACAACAACAACAACAACACCAACAACAACAATAGCTACACTAAATGATACAATACCATAAACAGAAAAAAATATAACACGAAACAGAAAAGACTCAAATGAAAACACACCACTACCACCACCATCACCACTTGGACACTTGATCCTCAGTGTTTTGGAGGACAAGCAATCTAGAAGGGTCACTAGATCTGCTGTTGATTTATTTCCTTTGTACTCCTTTGTACCACTGCCACCAAAAACACCATCATCAGCAATACCAACAATATAAACAAAACCACCAAAAACGCTAATGACAAGCACGAAAACATCAACAATGAAAACAACAACAAAAAAACAACAATGCCACCAAATCAACACTAATACCCAGAGGCCCCAGTAGACCTTGCCCAACAACACAAGTCAACAACAATGGCACTAATACAACTGCCACTTGGGACTCCTGCACTGTGGCACTCATCCTGATAACTGCCAACCTGATCAGGATGCCCTTTTCAACGCATCACACAACCTTCCATCAGTCTATAAGCCTTTCTACCCACTCAATTTCTCGCTCTCTCTCTCTCTCTCTCTCTCTCTCTCTATCTATCTATCTATCTATCTGCCTATCTCTATCTCTCCTCTCTCTATCTCTCCTCCCTCCCCTCTCTCTCTCTCTCTCTCTCTCTCTCTCTCTCTCTCTCTCTCTCCCTCTGAATACGTCATGTAGGAATATATTATCTGAACTTAGAGAGCGTTTGCCAACAGAGTGCCTTCTTTAAAATTCGTTAATGAAATTACTAAAATGAAAGATTATTTTAACAATTTAACAATGTCCCAAATACCGAGAAGCAATTGTGTGTGTGTGTGTGTGTGTGTGTGTGTGTGTGTGTGTGTGTGTGTGTGTGTGTGTGTGTGTGAGAGAGAGAGAGAGAGTGAGAGAGATAGAGATAGATAGAGATATATAGATATAATGTACAGACTACACAGACCTTACGGTCCCTTCTAGGTAGTCCGGACATGATGCTAAAATAGAATTTGCTACAAAGTGGAAGGGGGGAGAGAGAGAGAGAGAGAGAGAGAGAGAGAGAGAGAGAGAGAGAGAGAGAGAGAGAGAGAGAGAGAGAGAGAGTGAGAGTGGAGAGGGAGAGAGAGTGAGAGTGGAGAGGGAGAGAGAGAGAAAGTGGAGAGGGAGAGAGAGAGAAAGTGGAGAGGTAGAGAGATAGAGAAAGAGGGAGGGGTTGGAGGAGAGCAAGTCAGGAAAGAGATGGAAGGAACTGGTTTTTGCGAGCCTCCAAATTGTAAGACACTTGATTAGTTCACGCTGTACTGGGGGAGATATTATGCTCGCTCTCGCTCTCTCTCTCTTCCTCTCTCTCTCTCTCTCTCTCTCTCTCTCTCTCTCTCTCTCTCTCTCTCTTTCTTCCTTTCTTCTCCCTCTCTTTCTTCCTTTCTTCTCTTCTCTCTCTCTCTCGCTCTCTCTCTCTTTCTGTTGGTCTCTCTCTCTCTCTCTCTCTCTCTCTCTCTCTCTCTCTCTCTCTCTCTCTCTCTATTTCTTCTTTATTTATTTCTATCTTTCTTTCTCCCTCCCTCTCCTAGTAATGGTTATAGCTGAATAAGTCACTATGTCATTCCTTTCAGATTAATAAATACAAACACATATAAATACAAACACATATAAATACAAACACATATAAATACAAACACATATAAATACAAACACATATAAATACCAAACACATATAAATACAAACACATATAAAATACAACACATATAAATACAAACACATATAAATACAAATACATATAAATACAAACACATATAAATACAAACACATATAAATACAAACACATATAAATACAAACACATATAAATACAAACACATATAAATACAAACACATATAAATACAAACACATATAAATACAAACACACATATAAATACAAACACATATAAATACAAACACATATAAATACAAACACATATAAATACAAACACATATAAATACAAACACATATAAATACAAACACATATAAATAAATAGAATGGCCCTCTCGAGATTTATAAGCGGATATAGAATAAAACATGATATAATGTTCAGTCTTCTCTACTAGCCCCATGACGCTGAATGACAATCTTTTCCTATATAATCACATTCACTTTTCATCTTAACTCTTAGCGGATACAACGATGCATTTATGTTCAGTTTTCTGGCTAATATTAGACGATTATATTCAAATTAGTTAGGTATGTGAAAGTTAACTGAGATAGTCTATCTTTCATATTTCCCACAGATCCTTCCTAAACTGTATGAAATTGATAGTCTATCTTTCATATTTCCCACAGATCCTTCCTAAACTGTATGAAATTGTCTAAGGATTGCCAGAATAAACTTCAAAATGCGTTATAATTGTCTAAGGGCTAAGTATAGTTCAGCTAGTGTAGTTAGAAGCAGTCTAGAAAAGGATCCTCAGTTGTTGCTTGCTTTCCTTTCTACCCCTGTGCACACTATCTCTCCCTCTGCCCCTCAAGCAATATAACTCTCTTAAGGGGGCCCACCTCGCTTTTATTTTTCTCTCTCTCGCTCTCCCTCTTTCTCTGGGTTCATTCGGCCCCATTCATCCTACTGTTTTAAGACATTTATTCCCATCCAGGTGTCGATTTTTTCCTGGCGAGCTGTAGCGAGCCAGCATATTTTTGCATATATTTTTTTGACAGCAGGCTAAATTTGTAAATTTTTCGATAGAAAAATTTCTCCGACGAAGCCGGATTTCTTCGTACAATGCTGGCTCGCTATCGCTCGCCAGGAACAAATCGACACCTGGATGGGGATAAACGTCTTAAAACAGAAGGCTGAATGGGACCAAATGGATACAACCCAGAGCAAGAGAGAAAAGGAGAGAAACAGAAGGCCATCCCCCTTATAGTATAGGATCAACAGCATAAGATCACATATATGGAGTACATGCCTCTGCCATACCCAGGGTGTCAAAAAAGAGCCATTTTGTTTGAAGACCTGAATGAATATGAAATGGAATACAAAATAATTAACAAAATAGCATTGTTTTGGCTATTGTATCATTGCCAAATACATAATTTCAACTATAAATCACCATTTTATCATTAAATAAAAACTATCCAATAATATACTGTATACTAAAAAGCATGAACTTGGCTGTCTCGATAGCGTAATGCATAAATGCGCGGAATTTCGGTGTGAGTATCCTAGGTTCGAGTCCCTGGAGTGCCACATGTATTTGTTGATTTCATTAATTGAGTTTAGAAGTAAAGTTGGTTGGTGAACAAATATGAATGTAGTCTGTCACCCTGGCAATACCTATACATGTAGCCTAGGCCGGTATATGGTTTACACTACTTATTTTGTTTGTCAAGGTCATCCACAGTATAGCGGGATGACTTATCCACTTCCAGAACAAAGTGTAATCAGATCATGACTGGCACGAAGACAACCCAATCATATGCCCCCCTTTTTTTTTTGTTTTTTGTTTAACTCCGAATCGACGCCTTACCTCCAATTTTCGTCATATCTATTATTATTCGCCGTTTTCTTTCCATATTGATTCGGCGTGATTGCGGGTTTGGAGTATGGACATCAGATAATATATTTTAAACATACCTATGGTATACAAAATAGGTTGATAAACAATATATTTACTTGAGAATGTAAAAGATACTTGTTCGAATTATTCTGATGATAGTAACAACACACACACACACACACACACACACACACACACACACACACACACACACACACACACATATACGCTATATATATATATATATATATATATATAGTCTATATTAAACGTTAGCCCCTTCAGCATAAGATATCGCTACTTTCTCTCTACTCAGGTTATCACCGAACGAGTTTACGCAGCATTGGAAGGCCCTCTAGAAACGAATGAGTTAAACATTTATCTTAATTAATCCTCTGACTCCCAGACATCCTTCCTAAGCTGAATAAAACCGTCTACTTGATAGCCAGAATAACCGGAAGAAAAGCGTCATCTTATACTAAAATGGGTTAACTGGAACAAACAACACTGACTATACCCTGTTTCTGTTCAGCTGGCGATACATTGAATCACTTAGTAGCTAATATCTCGATACTTCATGGACAAATATGAAACTACCGTGTCTTTGCATCATATTGAGACTAACTTTATATAATTAGCACCATATTTCACCAACAAAAAAATCCTCCAAATAACGCAGAAATCTTGATGGGAACTTTGCATTTTACCGTCAGTTGAACAGAAACCGATTAGCACCATTGCAAGTGGTCATTTGTACTGAGCTTGGGAATGACGGCCAACTTGCACGATAAACTTTTTCTCTACTAATAAAAACATTAACAAAAATATTAACAAATCCAACAATCCTTCTTAGCACTTATTATTAGGTGAACGTACCGGTAACACTTTTCTTCAGATGCCCATACGGATTGAAGTGCTCAGTACTCACCTGATAAATGCCATACCTGTTTTATCACTCGAAGTATTTGGTCACACCTCAATTTCACTCACCTGAGGAAGAAATAGATTGACATTAAATCACAATTATACTTGAGGTGCATATATTAAAGTTCTTGAGTTTTATATATTTAAGTTCTTGAGTTATATATATTATTTTTGTTAGTTAAATATATATAAATTCTATGTTAGTGATCACAATGGACCGATTATGGATGTGCACGAGAGAGAGAGAGAGAGAGAGTTACAAGGAATAGTTTGTATCTCGAAGATCTTGCGTTCCATACAGGGGAAATGCAGAGGAGAGAGAAAGAGTTGGTATAGTGTAGTGCAGTGAAGGTATAGTGTAGAGAGAAAGAGTTGGTATAGTGTAGTGTAGTGAAGGTATAGTGTAGAGAGAAAGAGTTGGTATAGTGTAGTGCAGTGAAGGTATAGTGTAGAAAGAAAGAGTTGGTATAGTGTAGTGCAGTGAAGGTATAGTGTAGAGAGAAAGAGTTGGTATAGTGTAGTGTAGTGAAGGTATAGTGTAGAAAGAAAGAGTTGGTATAGTGTAGTGCAGTGAAGGTATAGTGTAGAGAGAAAGAGTTGGTATAGTGTAGTGCAGTGAAGGTATAGTGTTGAGAGAAAGAGTTGGTATAGTGTAGTGTAGTGAAGGTATAGTGTAGAGAGAAAGAGTTGGTATAGTGTAGTGCAGTGAAGGTATAGTGTAGAGAGAAAGAGTTGGTATAGTGTAGTGCAGTGAAGGTATAGTGTAGAGAGAAAGAGTTGGTATAGTGTAGTGCAGTGAAGGTATAGTGTAGAGAGAAAGAGTTGGTATAGTATAGTGCAGTGAAGGTATAGTGTAGAGAGAAAGAGTTGGTATAGTATAGTGCAGTGAAGGTATAGTGTTGTGAAGGCATTATAAGCCCCACGCCCTCTGTCTGGCTACTCAGGTGTGACCAGGAGGGACAAAAACTGTACTGGACAGGTGAGTTGCTTCCCTCTCCCTCCCTCCCTCCCTCCCTCCCTCATCCTAGATACATTTATCTCTCCTTTACACTTCTTCCTTCCCTCTTTCCTTCATCCTAGATACATTTATCTCTCCTTTCTACTCCTTCCTTCCTTCTTTACTTCAGCCTAGATACATTTATCTCTCCTTTACACTCCTTCCTTCATTCTTTCATCCTGGATATATTGCTCACTGTATTTATCTCCCTCCTTCCGTTATCTTATATACAGCATTCGCTATATATTCCTTTCTTGGCGCTCCCTCCCCCTTTCCTTCTTTCATCCTAGATACATTTCTAACCTAAGAGTGAACCGATGTTCCTAGTCTTTCTTTTACTCAACAAGTAAACTCAGGAACTCTCACCCTCAAGCTGTCTTTCCCTCACTCTGTGACTTACACTGCTTCAAGCTCCGTGTGTCCAGACATTTTGACTCAAACGAACCTCGAATTTGGCTCTTTATCACTCTTTCAACTTTTTTTTTTTTTTTGGGGGGGGGGGCACTTGTTACACTGTAGCTTTGCCTTTTGTCTCATTCACACAACAGAAGAAAACAAAACAATATAGGCTACTATATATATATATATATATATATATATATATATATATATATATATATATATATATATATATATATCAACATATTATTCTCCTGTACCTTTCCTCCCTACCATTCACGATTTACTCTCCTTTCTCCATTGTCTTTCCATCCTATAGCCTCCTTCGTCCTATTCCTCTCATTATTCTTGATGTATCTACATTTATTTCTATTTACCAGTCTTCCTTCCTAGACCAAATGTATTACTGCATTGTTCTTATTCTGTAACAAATGACCAACCTACAGTAAATTATAGAGATGAATAAAGAAAGTTAAGAGGAATTACTGAAAAAAATAGAAGGAAAAAAATGGAATGTGTGAGAGAGAGAGAGAGAGAGAGAGAGAGAGAGAGAGAGAGAGAGAGAGAGAGAGAGAGAGAGAGAGAGAGAGAGAGAGAGAGAGGACGAACAACATAAGACTGTCAGCAGAAAAATAAGCATAGCCTATTGAAGGAAGAATAAGAATAAATGTAAACAAGGATATATAATAAATGGAGATACTAAAGGCCACAATGTAGGATGGCTGGTGAACTATACTGTACAGTACGGTACTATTCAAAATATTCCTATAATTGTTCTCGTATTTCTCCTTTCATTTCTTTCTCTCCTACCTGTCGTTATTTATGCACCCTCCTTTTTCTGTTTCTTTTTTTATAATTATATTCCAACTTATCCCTTTCGGGCATAGGCTGAGAGCCTGTATGTTCAACCGTTCAACACGGTGAAGCCCGTGAGGTCTTGTTTCAGTCTTGGGAGTGACACATGTGAAGCACTTAGCACTTGGTTGCCCACTCATGGCTCGAAGCAGCCCCATCTCTAGAGCTGCTTCGCATTCGTGCTTCACTCTCTCACCCCCAAGACTCGGACGCTCACTCTCAGAACGCTACCTATTGAGCAATTAACTCACTAGGCATATTTTGAATATGGGTATATTCATACAGTGCTATTTAATCAGGGAACAATGAGGGTTTTTTTTTTGGCGTTTCGGTGGGCTTTGTGGTAATGAACTTATAGGCCTACAAGGTACAGCACAAATTCGATCCCAAAAATATCTTTCCATTGATATATCAGGATTCGAACCCGGGTCCATTGGATTACCAGTCCAGTGGCAAGACCACTCCACCACAACTCCCCTTACTTAATGGAGGTTTGTATTTATGTGTTTATTTATTTAATACTATATATTTATATATAATTTCCTCCCTAGACCTCCGTCAAGTTTTAAGAAATACGCCCCAGACCCCAACTACGAGATAAATTTGTGCATTTTATCGGTAGAAAAATGCAAGGCCGTAGGCTGGGTCCTCCTAAATTGCAGGCTAGCTATCGCTCGCCAAGAAAAAAATCGACACCTAGCACGAAAGGTCTGACAATAGACAAACTAAAATGGTGAATGTTTTAAAATCACAAAACTAAAGTGCCTAAACATGAGGGAGATAGAGATCCAGATACATTACATTTCCAATCACCTTCTTTCCTTAACCGGCCTATTTCCGTTGGTACGGTATTTTCAAATGTGTTCATGATACATTTATTTTGCCGTAAATCTCTCTGAATTGTGTCTTTCAGTCTACTTCAATTATCCTCCTTAAGAATTATGTCACTAGGTTCAAGAAAATTCCGTAGCGAGGTCGGTCCTATGTGATCTGTGACCCATAAAATTTTCTTTCCTCTCGCATAAGCATTAGGCTTTTCATGGTGCAGTTGGGTATAGTAAATTAGTAGATTATTATCCAATATTCGATAAATGGATATCAATCGTGGTCATGTGCTGTACTTATAAGTTATAACTGTCTTGGATGGTGTAATGGTTAGAGCATGTAAGTTCTGTATGTGATATCCTGGGTTCGAATCCTGGGAGAATCACATGCTTTCATTAATTTAATTTGGGGTGACACTGGTGTTAAGAACGATGTTAAAGATGATACTGTTCAAAAGTATTTGCTTTCACTTTCCTTAAATATTTGTCTTAAATAGAGTCTGCAATCGTCTTGCTTTCATATTTGTCTACCTTTCTCCAAAATATATATATATACCGGGTATGTATTATTAATTTATTTTCCTAGACCTTTTTTCACTTCAGTGCCGTTCTGCCTCACTTCAGTGGTATTCCTAGTATTTCTTCACTTTCTCTTCATGCCTCTTTGCCTTTCTGGAATAGTTTTTGTTACCTTCCTTGCATAACCTTAACAAATACTAGCATTTTTCAAATTTCCTATGCTCCAGTTTTCACTAGTACCTTCCATTAATTTGTAATCACATATATGATGTCATTAATTTCATTGGAGGTGTTTGGTGTTGTGGTGAAATTAATAAAACAAAAAATAGTTTAACCCAAACAGAATCAGTGACGTAATTTTCACCCTATTCTGGCAACTATAAGACCACTTTATTCAGCTTAGGAATGCCCTCTAGCTATAATTAGGCTTGCAACTATCTCAACCAACCCTTACGACTACCACAGATCCTTCCTAGGTTGCAACTATCTCAACCAACCCTTATGACTACCACAGATCCTTCCTAGGTTGCATAATAACCCTTATGACTACCACAGATCCTTCCTAGGTTGCATCATAATTAGGCTTGCAACTATCTCAACCAACCCTTATGACTACCACAGATCCTTCCTAGGTTGCAACTATCTCAACCAACCCTTATGACTACCACAGATCCTTCCTAGGTTGCAACTATCTCAACCAACCCTTATGACTACCACAGATCCTTCCTAGCTTGCAACTATCTCAACCAACCCTTATGACTACCACAGATCCTTCCTAGGTTGCAACTATCTCAACCAACCCTTATGACTACCACAGATCCTTCCTAGGTTGAAACTATCTCAACCAATCCTTATGACTACCACAGATCCTTCCTAGGTTGAAACTATCTCAACCAACCCTTATGACTACCACAGATCCTTCCTAGGTTGAAACTATCTCAACCAACCCTTATGACTACCACAGATCCTTCCTAGGTTGCAACTATCTCAACCAACCCTTATGACTACCACAGATCCTTTTTAGGTTGAAACTATCTCAACCAACCCTTATGACTACCACAGATCCTTCCTAGGTTGCAACTATCTCAACCAACCCTTATGACTACCACAGATCCTTCCTAAGTTGCAACTATCTCAACCAACCCTTATGACTACCACAGATCCTTCCTAGGTTGCAACTATCTCAACCAACCCTTATGACTACCACAGATCCTTCCTAGCTTGCAACTATCTCAACCAACCCTTATGACTACCACAGATCCTTCCTAGGTTGCAACTATCTCAACCAACCCTTATGACTACCACAGATCCTTCCTAAGTTGCAACTATCTCAACCAACCCTTATGACTACCACAGATCCTTCCTAGGTTGCAACTATCTCAACCAACCCTTATGACTACCACAGATCCTTCCTAGGTTGAAACTATCTCAACCAACCCTTATGACTACCACAGATCCTTCCTAGGTTGCATAATAACCCTTATGACTACCACAGATCCTTCCTAGGTTGCATCATAATATCGTCTAAATATAGCTAAAATACGACATAACTCACATCGCTGGTACTCAAAGGGTTAAGGGGAGGCAGACCGTTTTTCTGGACCCCTTCTCCCTAATGTTTAGCCCCACTAGTTTTGAGATTATAAGACCTTCGGCCCATTAGTTTAGTGATTTTAACACCTTTCGCCCCATTTCGTCGTCAATTTTAAGACCTTTCGTGCCATTTAGGTTTCGATTTTTTCCTGGTGAGCGATAGCGTGCCTGCAATTTTAAGAGGAACCGGCCTTCGGCCGGGAAATGTTTCTACCGAAAAATGTACAAATTTATCTTGTTTAGGGTGTGTTTTTCTAAGCTTGATGGAGGTCTAGGGAGGAAACTAAGAAACTATATGAATAAATTAATTAATAGACCAAACAAACGGTCAGTCTCCCCTTAAGGGGAGGTTTTTAGTTCGTTCCCTAGAATTCCATCAATCTTAAAATTACACCCCTTAGACCCCCTTTCAAGATAAATTTGAAAATTTTCGGTAGAAAAATTTCCAGGCTGAAAGCCGGTTCCTCTTAAATTACAGGCTCGCTATCGCTCGCCAGGATAAAATCGACACCTGAATTGCACGAAAGGTCTTAATATGGGGTGAAAGTTCTTAATATCGCTAAACTAATGGGGAAAACGTTTTATAATATCAAAACCAATGGGGCTAAACATGAGGGAGAAAGGGGTCAAGACAAAAATCCCTCAAGTGGAGATCTCCCCTTAAGAGTATCTCCTTTCACTTTCCCACTCCCTTCTTTCACTTTCCCACTCCCCTTCTTTCACTTTCCCACTCCCCTTCTTCTTTCAGTTTCCCACTCCCCTTCTTCTTTCACTTTCCCATTCCCTTCTTTCACTTCCCACTCCCCTTCTTTCACTTTCCCACTCCCTTCTTTCACTCTCCCACTCCCCTTCTTTCACTTTCCCACTCCCCTTCTTTCACTTTCCCACTCCCCTTCTTTCACTTTCCCACTCCCCTTCTTTCACTTTCCCACTCCCTTCTTTCACTTTCCCACTCCCTTCTTTCACTTTCCCACTCCCCTTCTTTCACTTTCCCACTCCCTTCTTTCACTTCCCCACTCCCCTTCTTTCACTTTCCCACTCCCCTTCTTTCACTTTCCCACTCCCTTCTTTCACTATCCCACTCCCTTCTTTCACTTTCCCACTGCCTTCTTTCACTTTCCACTCCCCTTCTTCTTTCACTTTTCCACTCCCCTTCTTTCACTTCCCCACTCCCCTTCTTTCACTTTCCCACTCCCCTTCTTTCACTTTCCCACTCCCCTTCTTCTTTCACTTTCCCACTCCCCTTCTTCTTTCACTTTCCCACTTCCCTTCTTCTTTCACTTTCCCACTCCCCTTCTTCTTTCACTTTCCCACTCCCTTCTTTCACTTTCCCACTCCCCTTCTTTCACTTTCCCACTCCCCTTCTTCTTTCACTTTCCCACTCCCCTTCTTCTTTCACTTTCCCACTCCCCTTCTTCTTTCAGTTTCCCACTCCCCTTCTTCTTTCAGTTTCCCACTCCCCTTCTTCTTTCAGTTTCCCACTCCCTTCTTTCACTTTCCCACTCCCCTTCTTCTTTCACTTTCCCACTCCCTTCTTTCACTTTCCCACTCCCTTTATTTCACTTCTCCACTCCCCTTCTTTCACTTTCCCACTCACCTTCTTCTTTCACTTCCCCACTCCCCTTCTTTCACTCTCCCACTCACCTTCTTCTTTCACTTTCCCACTCCCCTTCTTTCACTTTCCCACTCCCCTTCTTTCACTTTACCAATCCCCTTCTTTCACTTCCCCACTCCCCTTCTTTCACTTCCCCACTCCCCTTCTTTCACTTATCCACTCACCTTCTTTCACTTTCCCACTCACCTTATTTCACTTTCCCACTCACCTTCTTCTTTCACTTTCCCACTCCCCTTCTTCTTTCACTTTCCCACTCCCCTTCTTTCACTTTCCCACTCACCTTCTTTCACTTTCCCACTCCCCTTCTTTCACTTTCCCACTCCCCTTCTTCTTTCTACCGCATTTTTTTTTTTTTTTCACAGAATAATCGGGTGTGATCGTGGGCAGTAAAATCGTGTTCCACTTAAGGGGGCCCACCTCGTTGTGTTCTCTCTTTCTCACTCTCTCTCTGGGTTGTATCCATTCGGCCCCATTCAGCCTACTGTTTTAAGACGTTTACCCCCATCCAGGTGTTAATATATTCCTGGCGAGCGGTAGCGAGCCAGCATATGTATATTTGTTTTTTTACAGCAAGCTAAATTTGTACATTATTCGATAGAAAAATGTCTCCGGCGAAGACGGATTTCTCCATACAATGCTGGCTCGCTATTGCTCAAGAAATCGACACCTGAATGGGGATAAATGTCTTCAAACAGTTGGCTGAATGGGGCCGAATGGATACAAACCAGAGAAAGGGAGAACAGGAGAGAAAGATAAACAAAGCCGGTGACACCTCTTAACTAACTAGACAGGCGAACAATGGTGGGAGACTGTCCTTATAATCGTGTTATCACTTTGCCTTCATGTATCAAGTTCTTTATTATTATTATTATTAGTATTGTGCTCCTTTACATTCCTGCTTTTTAGTATATATTTTTTTTATATATAAATATATATATTTATATATTGATCTACCTCACCCAGTCTTCTAGCATTCTACAGTATTACATTACATCACTTTGATTCTCTCATTATATCACTACTTAGTCCTTTTGCAGCTGATTTATCGATATTTGATTAACACGAAAAACTGCTACGTTTCGTCCACGCGGTGTTCACCCCTATAGGTAGCGCCAACGAACTTGACACAACTCTTAATCCCTGACCTCTTTCTAACTCAAAAGGGTCTAGAACAAACTGGCTGTAAATATCCACACCTATTTCCTGATGGGCTCTTCCCAAATGTTAGAAATGTCAGCCCGATTGCTTTCATTAATTTTGAGTTATAAGAAGTTAAAGGGTCAAGATAATTGTCAAGTTCGTTGGCGCTACCTATAGCTCTGTGTATCCTTTCTCCAATGAATCTTTCACCTTAACATTTTGACACCTTTTGACAGTCTATTCTGGCTATCATTAGAAGATTATATGCAATTTAGGAAAGATCTGTGGGAATTATAAGGGTAGAGACTCTTCCCAATTAACCCTTTGACGTCCATATACCCATCCTAATCTGAATAAATTGTCTAATGATAGCAAGAAAACAAAAACGAAATGCGTAATCGTATATTTTAAGGGTTAATTCTCCAACCTATTTATCAAACCCCCAACGTACCCTCCACCCTAAGTATGTTTCACCCTACAGTATGTGTCCTTCACCCAAAGTATATCTAACACATATTCTTCGTCACATGTGTCCTCCCCTATTCATTATTCAATCAATGTATCTTCCGCACTATGTATTCTTCACCATGTGTATTTTCCACAATACATTTCCTTCCCACTAAATATTCTCCTTCTATATATGTTCCTCCTACATATCCACCCCTCTACACATTCCCCCCCCCCCCCTCTGAGTCCCCCTACATATTCCCCCCCCCCCCCCCCCCCCCGAGTCCCCTAAATATTCCCCTCCCCACCCCCAAGTCCCCCTACATACCCTTCTACACATCCCCCCCCCCCCAGAGTCCCCCTACACATCCACCCCTCTACACATATTCACCCCCCTACGAATCCCCCCCCCCCCCGTCCCTCTCTATCTCCATGGCCATGTTTGTGTATGCTGTGAGAGGGCCTGGCTGGTCGTGTTTCAATTAATATGATAGGAAGGAAGCGACGGTGTGGTGCCTTACTGCTACCCCCCCCCCCCCTTCCCCCTCTCTCTCTGTCTCTATCTCTCTCTCTCTCTCATTCACTCACTCTCACACACACTCTTTCTCTCTTTCCTCTGTTTTCTGTAATCAACACACTTCTCCATTATTCTGTGTAACTGGTCTTCCTCCGTATAGTAATTCCAGCCTTTTTCCTTACTTTACCGCCCCTAGTTTTCCTACTCCTTTTTCTGTTTTATTAATGTGTCTTTCTTATTCCCCTTGTCTTATATTCTCCCTCTCTTCTCTTCCTCAACAAACAGTATAATATTGAAGTGTACTTAGTGAAGCCATAGTGGAAACTTGATGGCGGCTTCCCTAGATTTGTTTGTAAACAGTTGAAAACCTTACTCATCCAAGGCACCTTCAATAGTGTAGCTATGTTATAAGTCTTGGAATCAATGAATTATTATCTTACCTCCACCAACCGACTTTAATCCTAAACTCAATTAATTAAATCAACAAATACATGTGGCAGTCCAGGGATTCGAACCTAGGCCGCTCACACCGAAATTCAGTGCATTTATCCATTGCGCTACGAAGACAGAAGAAATAAACCCACTAGAGTGATGACCTGAAAAGTTAACACGCAGGCGGTCAGTGAAAAGTGGATGGCTGCTTCCCTAGACTTGAAAATAGATGTGAAAAGTTGGTGTTTGCTTCCCTAGACTTTTGTAAAAAGCTAAAATGATAAAATGTCATATTATGACATAACTTAGTGACACTGACATCAGTGAAAAGTGGATGGCTGCTTCCCTAGACTTTTTTCGAGGTAGTGAAAAGTAGGTAGCTGCTTTCCTAGACTTTCTGTAGGAAGCTGAGAAGTGATAACACTTTATATGACATTAAATAATATAATATCGTACTGAACTTAGTAAAGTCTTAGTGGAAAGTCGGTGGTTGCTTCCCTATATATTTTGGTAAATAGCTGAAAATTGAACATGTCCAATGTCTTTGAGTAGTGAAGCTATGTTATAAATCAATATCAGGGAAGAAATAAAGCCGCTAGAATGATGACAAGGAAAGTTAACACAAGGGCCATATAAACACCCAGCTATGACTAAGCGATTAAATTTAAGACAGCAGAGGCTGCCTGTTCATGCCAGAGTTAATGAGAGCTAAGAATAGGTAACGTTGGTTAAAACAAATAGTGTGCAGTAGTTGACTATCTTCCGAGTGAGTATTTTTGTAATGAAGTGTCCGTCCGTGTTGCTCCCTTCCATCTTATCCTTTCCTTCCCTCCCTGCTGCCTCTCATTTCTGCTGCCTCCCCTCCCCTCCCTGCTGCCTCCTGCTGTGATTCATTCCCCCCTACTACTGCTGGCTATCATTTTATTCTCTCTCTCTCTCTTGGCTAGTAGGTAGACGAACAGCTAGGAGTAAACATTTCTCCTTCTCTCTCTCTCTCTTGGCTAATAGATAGACGAACAGCTAGCAGTAAACAATTATGTAACTTGAAGGGTTCCACGGGGATCTTGCAGCTAGATTCCCTGCTGTTTTTTACCCATACAGTACCGGTGACGTGATTTTCATCATATTTTGGCAACTCTTAGACAATTTTATTCAGATTAGGAAGGACCTTTAACAATAATAAGGTGGCGGGTGCCCAACCCTGAAAGGGGTTGAAATAGGGGAGCTATCCCCCCGCCAAAGGCGGCTTTCTAGGGCCTTTCCTAGCTGATGCTGAGAGGATTGGGTTCTAGTCATGTGGTGATGGGCTGGTCTATCAGAGTGAGAACTGAGCGATCTCTGCCATACCCATAGCTTACTCTGACTGTTTCTTTTACTTATATATATTCTAGATCTCAAGTGACGGCGTCTCTTCCATGGATTGACCTCCCAATCTACCAAGATTGGAAGCCAAAGCGTCACATTTTTCCTTTGCCCCTCAGCTTTCTCTTCATAATTGCTGAGGGGCACAGGGCCCTGGGTGGGGCTTTGGTTTCCCGGGCGTTTCCACACCCTCCTCAGCTCCCCGCCATGGAGTGGCTTCGCTCACCCAGGCTTAATTGTGGTCGGCAGGGAGAGTTCTGTGGGGGCACTCGGTTATGGCCTTGGCCTTGCTCGGGGCCTTGGGGCTGTTCGGCCAGACAGCTTGGGGAGCAACAACAACAACAACAACAACAATAATAAGGCTTCAAACTATCTCAACCAACCCTTTTAACAATTGTAGATTCTTCCTAAGCTGCATAATATCGTCTAAACATAGCTATAATAAAATATAACACGTCTCTTTTACTCAAGGGGTTAATTCAAATCAGTTACAATTATAATGATAAAAATATACTAAAAAGGATTCAAACAAAATATGATACTATATACGCAGGTCAAGCCATATTGCTCATTATCAATATCCAGTATGGGAAAGCTTATCGCTTCAAAAAAATATTTCAATTACAAACCGAGTTATATCTTATTAGCTAATGGTATAATGACTAAGCCTTCTCGGATGGTAGGGAGTTCGAGGATGACCCTAGACCCCCCCCCCCCAATCGTTGATGGTGTTCAGTGATACTTGTGCTGCATTCTTAGCCAGTCAGTGTTTTGGACTTTTAGGAACTTTACTCACTTACTACCAATTACAAACATTGGCGTATAATATTAACCGACTACAACTAAGGTGGTCAGGGGCCGGGGGAGTGCTGGAGCGACCTTGGTAACCCTGGTCTCTGGGTCTTCTCCTGGGTGACCTGGATGTGTGTGAGTTTGTGTTTTTTATCTGTGTTTATTTTTTGTTTTATGTTGTTTTTGTGTTTTCCCTGTTCTTGCTCTGTCTTGAGTCGGCTACCCCCAAAATGGGGATTGGGCCTGAGCATATAGATAGATAGATAGATAGATAGATAGACAAATAAGACAAACAAAATGATCCCGAAGAACCGTGAGCTAAGGGTGTGCGTGTGAGCGGCGTGTCTAAAGCCTCTCTCCATGACCATCAAGCCACCTATACATTATTCACCGCCAACACTACCTCAGTAACTCACTATAATAGCACCATTAACACCCCCTCCTCAACGCACGCTCTCTCATAAGAGACTGGAGTTATCGCAGAGAGGCTCCATTCCTGACGTGTTACTGTTGACTTAGTGTGCTGGCTTAATAATCCAAGAGGGTTGATAGCCTCTGAAGTCCTATTTTAAGGGGAGGTGTTTAGTTTGTTCCCTAGACCTCCATCAAGCTTAAAATTACACCCCCTTGACCCCCTTTCAAGATAAATTTGTACATTTTTCGGTAGAAAAATGTCCCGGCTGAAAGCCGGTTCCTCTTAAATTACAGGCTCGCTATCGCTCGCCAGGATAAAATCGACACCTGAATTGCACGAAAGGTCTTAATATGGGGTGAAAGTTCTTAACATCGCTAAACTAATGGGGCAAACGTTTTATAATATCAAAAGCAATGGGGCTAAACATGAGGGAGAAAGGGGTCCAGAAAAAACTCCTTGAAGTGGAGATCTCCCCTTAACTAACTAAAGCACGCTCTCTCTTACTATAACTAGCTAGACACATCATTTCATAACACCTTCAGTATCAAATAACTTGCAGTACACTTTGGCTACCTTTAGACGATATTCTACAGATTAGGACGTACCACTGGGAGAAAAAAGAACACAACAAGTTCCCAGTGATATAATTCATCCCCTTTGAATTTCTAGGATTATTTGTTGTATCTAATTTTAGTAAATACATCATGTTATAGCGTTGGCATGAATAACATTAAAACATCGTAATCCTACTGAAAGGGTTACTTGTACTGGGTTATTCCGAAAGCCTCCGACCCCTTCAATGCCATCCTCCTCCATTAACCTTCAGTGTCCTCCTACCTCCCATCCCCTCAATACAATCTCAACTTTATTATTCATACTTGTACTCCGTGTGCATCAGTGAGTCTCCAGCTTGAATGGAATAAGAATAATAAGAGAAAAGTTGTATATATAATTGTAAAGTGCCGATGAGAAGGCTAAAATTCCGAATTTGTGAGAGCAAAAATTCAAGAGAACCAGAAATAGTATTTTTTGGAAGAAATAAGTAGTATTGTTCGCAGTTAATGCAACACAAGTAAAATTATGATACCAGATATACAGTACATATAAGATATCCAGAGAAATTGCAATGCAATATAAAAAAGCAGATACCTTAATGAAAGGAAATCATAAATATATTATATAAAGTCAGGTAATGAAGGGCCTCCTAGAGAGAGCTGAGGTTTTATGAAGTTATCTATTAATTGGGGTAGCCAAAGAAAGGATCTGCATTTTGCCTCCCCAATTAGTTTATCAATAATTTCAAAATTAAAACTTATTTCAAAGGTAATTATAGTTTTTCTACCCCTAGCCAAACTAATTCATGCCAGCTGTCAACGCACGAAACAGATTAACGAAGCAATTAATTTGCATATGATTTCAAGTTATCAGCATATAAAAGGTTACACCAATTCGAATCTTTGAACCTTTAAAACCAAGATCTGAATCATCTGGGCTATAATAAAGCGTTGTATTGTCTCGTTTGCGTTCGATACTGGTTCAAATGGGTGTGTAGCCATTTATGTTCATGACTGTACCTGGGCTCCCTAGCAACCAGCATTTGAGAGAGAGAGAGAGAGAGAACAAGGACAGAAGCGAACAATAATCGAAAAAATGGTAGAACGGAAAACGAAACAGAAGGCAGAAAAGTTGGGACGTAGACAAAACAAAATATATAGTCAACTCGAAAATAAGCCAAAGGTAAAATGAAATGTGGTAAGGATAAGGTAGAACAAAAGAAAAATAGAGAGAAGATGAAGACGAAATTTAAAGAGTTAGACGAAAGAAGAAGAAGTAAGATAATCGAAAATAAGTAATTAAGACAAAAATAAGTAAAGGCAGGACCAAAATACAAGAAAGTGGAGGAGACAAATAATAAGGCAACAGTTAAGGGGACAGTGGCTGCTTCTTTGGCCTATTAATTCATGTATTCATATATGTTTTTGTTTCCTCGTTAGACATCCCTCAAACTTAGAAAAACATCCCCTAGAAACCCCCCCCCCCCTCAAGATAAATATGTAAACAATTTCGGTAGAAAAATTTCCCGGCCGAAGGCCGGTTCCTCTTATAATTACAGGCTCGCTATCGCTCGCAAGGAAAATATTGACACCTAAATGGCACGATGTCTTAAAATTGACAACGTAATGGGACGAAAGGTCTTAAAATCGCCAAACTAATGGGGCTTAACATGAGGGAAAAGGGGGCCATACAAACTAGCCCATCTCCCACTCTGGGGAGATTGTAGGCGCCAATCGAGCAGGACAGTACCCAGGGGAGGCCACATAGGCATGTGATAAGGAGTTGCTGGAACTCCTGTTTCATTTGTTTGGCTTCCCTCACTGTTTCTATGTGTGCCTCAACTACACAGAGAGTAAGCCAGCTGATTCTCACAAACACCTCCACCTATTCAATTCACTACACTTAACAAGTGCACCACACTTCTTTCCATCACACCTAAATTACCTGTAAAGTACCTTGATTTTGGCTCTGTCACTCTTTCACCCTTGGAGGACACACTCTTTACAGGAAGCTTTGCCTTTTGTCTCCTTCATACACATATACAAACAAAATATGCGGGAGATGGTTGTGAGGGGTGTATGGTTGTGGGAGAGATAGACAACAGTAGAAGAAGTAAACAGAGAGTATATGTGTGGGAACAACAGTAGAAGAAGTAAAGAGAGTATATGTGTGGGAAGGGTGAGAGGTATATAAGAGGTGAAGGGTGTGGAAGAGATAAAGCAAAACAGTAAAATAGATACAGAGTAAGTATTAAAAGAGATATAGACAACAGTAGAAGTAAAGATATAATATAAAGGAGAGATAAACAACAGCAAAACAAGTAAAGAGACAGTATAAGCTGGAGAGATGTGTGAGAGGTATATAAGAGGGGTATATGGTTGTGGAATAAATATAAAACAGTCAAATAAGTACAGTGTGAGTATTAAAGGAGAGATAGACAACAGTAGAAGTAAACAGAGAGTATATGCTGGAGATGGGTGAGAGGTATATAAAAGGTGGTGGTTGTGGAAGAGATAAAACAAACAGTAAAATAAATACAGTGTGAGTATTAAAGGAGATATAGAATACAGTAGAAGTAAAGAGAGATAGACAACAGCAAAACAAGTAAAGAGACAGTATATGCAGGAGAGATGTGTGAGAGGTATATAAGAGGACGTGGTTGTTGTTGGTGATGGTGGCTCAAGTACCGGGTAGCAGTGTAGTGTTTTCAAGGGCCGCCCGGGTGTTGCAAATAGCGCAGCAGTGGGTACCCGGCAGTTGTGTCTCTACGAGTTCCTGTCACGGCCACATCCGGCTCTTATTAAGGGGAGATTTCCACCTGGAGGATTTTTTTCTGAACCTCTTTCTCCCTCATGTTTAGCCCCATTGCTTGTGAGATTTAAAGACGCTTGCCCCATTAGTTTGGCGATTTTAAGAACCCTCGCCCCATTTCTGTCAATTTTAAGACCATTCGTGCCATTTAGGTGTCGATTTTTTCCTGGCGAGTGATAGCGAGCCT
This sequence comes from Paralithodes platypus, assembly GCA_032716605.1. Classification (NCBI taxonomy): domain Eukaryota; kingdom Metazoa; phylum Arthropoda; class Malacostraca; order Decapoda; family Lithodidae; genus Paralithodes; species Paralithodes platypus. The sequence goes on along the minus strand of CM064522.1, from coordinate 28,296,683 downwards.
GTAATTTAAGGGGAACCGGCCTACGGCCGGGAAATTTTCTACCGAAAAATGTACAAGTTTATCTTCAAAGGGGGTCAAGGGGGAGTAATTTTAAGCTTGATGGAAGTCTAGGGAATCAACTAAAAACCTCCTTAATACAGGCCGATATCAACTCTGAGAATGGCTATTGTCTATGACTCTATGCTATTAGTACTTTGGTTATGCTAGAATTAGAAAATGTCCATTATTGTTTGTTAATGCTTTAAGAAAGACATTTTATACTTCTATTTAATATCAAAATAATGCATGTTTTGTATTATGAAGGATATACTGGTAAACCTACAGGGTAATGCATTATACATTAAAATAACCTTCACAATAAAACAATATTATCATCAGACATAGACTCGTGCAGCCAAATTTAAAGATGACAGGTTATTTTATGCATTCATATATTAGTATTATTAGTATTATTACCGGTAGTATTAGTATTATTACCGGTAGTATTAGTATTATTACCGGTAGTATTAGTATTATTACCGGTAGTATTAGTATTATTACCGGTAGTATTAGTATTATTACCGGTAGTATTAGTATATTACCGGTAGTATTAGTATTATTACCGGTAGTATTAGTATTATTACCGGTAGTATTAGTATTATTACCGGTAGTATTAGTATTATTACCGGTAGTATTAGTATTATTACCGGTAGTATTAGTATTATTACCGGTAGTATTAGTATTATTACCGGTAGTATTAGTATTATTACCGGTAGTATTAGTATTATTACCGGTAGTATTAGTATTATTACCGGTAGTATTAGTATTATTACCGGTAGTATTAGTATTATTACCGGTAGTATTAGTATTATTACCGGTAGTATTAGTATTATTACCGGTAGTATTAGTATTATTACCGGTAGTATTAGTATTATGTGTATTAGTATTTTTGTTGTGTATGTTTGTACTAGATCTTATACAAAGCATCTCATGACGATACAGGCAAAATATGTTCATTATCTTTGTTTAATATCTCCCTTTAACTTAGAATTAATGAACTACGTGACCTTCCTAAGAACTTCCCCACTTTGAAGGGAACATTAAATGATTCGATGTTAACAATAATCAATGTGGCACTTCATGGATAATAATGTTTACACTCGTTCACTGTAAGGGGGGTGACCTGCTTTTTGCTATTTCTGTCCTTTTCTCTCTTCCTCTGGCTTGTATCCATTCGGCCCCATTCAGCCAACTATTTTAAGACGTTTATCCCCATCTAGGTGTCGATTTCTTCCTGGCGAGCGATAGCGAGCCAGCATTATATGAAGAAATCCGGCTTCGCCGGAGAAATTTGTCTATCGAAAAATGTACAAATTTAGCCTGCTGTCAAACAAAAATAAAAGATATGCTGGCTCGCTACCGCTCACCAGTAAAAAATTGACACCTGGATGGGGATAAACGTCTTAAAACAGTAGGCTGAATGGGGCCAAATTGATACAAGCCAGAGAAAGATAGAAAAGGACAGAACCAAAACAGGTGACCCCCCCCCCCCTTAATGGCGATAATATAGGCATGTTACCCTCCCATGAGTGGCTATCATGACTAATATATGTTGAGTATTATTGTATTGATTTTGTTTACTATAGAGTTATGTGTTTAGCAAAGGCGCGAAGCACATCAAGTAGCCAACTATTTTACCACTTTACTGCTGACAATTGAAGAAATTAACCCCTTGAAGCTCTGACGCGTTTTAACAGTTTATTTTGGCTATCATTAGACGATTTTATGCAGCTTAGGAAGGATCTGTGGGTAGTAAAAGGGTAAATACTATCTCAAGCAACCCTTTGACTTCCGTATACCGTTACTAATCTGAATACAATCGTCTAATAGTAGCTAGAAACCAAAACAGAAACGCGTATTGGAGCTTGAAAGGGTTAATAGAGCTTGATGTAATATAACAACCTTACGTCAAATATGGTAAACCAATCTTAATCAATTCCACTCACAACACCAAACACCCACAAATGAAATTAATAAAAGCATGTGATCATCGCAGGATATACAGTATAATAGATAATGATGCCAAGAAATATTATAAAGTTTAGTTCCGTCTGACATTCGCACCCCAGACATGGTAACGTGATGATCGTGAACACATTACCGCCACTTCCCATTCAACAGCCACTCGTATGTTGGTGAACAAGACGTTACGGGCACAAAGGAGGAAGGAAAAAGATAATATAGAGAACATGATAATATAGGAATACCAGCATTTTGACTGTTTACTATGGCTTTCATTAGACAACTTTATACAGTTTACGAAGGATCTGTGGGAATTATAAGGGTAAAGATTGTCTCAATTAACCCTCTGACTTACATAATTATACCCTACCTAATCTGAATTAAATCGTATAATAATAGCCAGAAGACAGAACAAATATACGTTCATGTTAGTTGCCGATACCAGTGAAAAGTTGTCTCGGAATTTTGCCAGAAAAACATTTGCGGGAAAAAATTCGTGTAAATCTGGCTTATTTTTTTCTTTTCTGGACTCTCTTCTCTCTCATGATCATATAGCCAACCTAAACCCCCCAACCATGAGCTATAGCGTTTACACGTTAATTTACCTTCTATTTAACCGAGATTTCATCCAACTATTTCGAAGGGCCAGCACATTTAGCTGATATTATTCCCAATCTAGAACTTTGGGTCACCATGGGTTAAATTCACCACACTTTATCTAATTGTGTTCTGTATCATCCTGAAATATATCCTACTCCAAGCTATATAACCTTACCTGAACATAACATTTTCAATAGGAATTATGTGTTTTTGCCTTCCAGTTGATCATACTCATGTTAGCATTAGATAAGGTAAGACATGTTATAAACAATATGGTTAAATCCATTTTGTAGGAACCCTACAATCTCCACCACACCCTAGCTTAGAATTGCCGACTTGTGAGTTTTTGTTCTATAAGGAAGTTGGAACTGTAGACAACGATATTTAACATATTTTACAGCTAAAATACGGTCGTAGTACATTTATATATACAGAAAACCAAATTCAACATACTTTTTATCCATCAGAAACTTACATTATTCTTGCATTTATGTCTAAAATCTATGTTCTCGGCTCCAACTTCCTTATAACCTGAAACTCGCAAGTGGTCAATTGATACTATGAATCCGTGAACAAATCAAACAACAAAAGCACAAACGTAAAAGAATTTATTGCAAGAGGCATAAAGACCTGTGGCGAATATTGCAAGGATCAACGAGGAATGAGAGAAAGTGAGAGTGTGTGTGTGTGTGTGTGTGTGTGAGAGTTAGAGTGAGTGAGTGTGAATGAGTGAGAAGTAAGAGTATTTATAAACGAAAGAAAAAAAAGGCCAATCAGTGAGAGAGAGAGAGAGAGAGAGAGAGAGAGAGAGAGAGAGAGAGAGAGAGAGAGAGAGAGAGAGAGAGAGAGAGAGAGAGAGAGAGAGAGAGAGAGAGAGTGGGGGGTTGCTGACTTATGAAAACAAAGCTGCCCAGACAAACTCCAATGTCCTACAATTAATGTCTCCTAAAATGTGCAAGTTGATGAAAGTGGGAGGGCGAGCCGGCAATTCCAAACACTAATCCTTCCCTCTAAACCTCCAATTCTTGATATTAATGTAGTTTTCTCCTTTGCTATTAGGTGTTTGTAAGAATTTGCTGGATTATTTTTAGCTGAGAGCCTATACCTTGACCATCTCTCTAGTGAGGAAGGTCAGTGGTTTTAACTTGTGCGATAATTAGGAGCTGTACTAATAATGAGGTAGTATTGTTAAGGGGAGATATCCACTTGAGGGATAATTTTCTTGACCCCTTTCACCCTCATGGTGAGCTCCATTGCTCTTGATATCTTAAGACGTTGGCCCCATTATTTTGGCGATTTTAAGAACTTTTGCCCCATTTCTGTCAATTTTAAGACTTTTCGTGCCATTTAGTTGTCGATTTTTTCCTGGCGAGCGATAGCGAGCCTGTAATTTAGGAGGAATCGGCCTCCGGCTGGGATATTTTTCTACCGAAAAATGTACAAATTTATCTTGAAAGGGGGTCTAGGGGCTGTAATGTTAAGCTTGATGGAGGTCTAGCGAACTAACTATAAACCTCCCCTTGACATTACATACCGGTACCAGATTTTGGCCAACTTATCTTGTCTTATTTAGTAAACATTTATGACTTGGTTTTAGTGTCTTCATAAATAGTGCTTTAACGTTTGCATTTATGACTTGGTTCAAAAAGTGTCTTCATAAAAAGTGTTTTAACTTTTGCAACTTCTCTTCATTCGTCTCCTACATAAGGTACACTTGGGTACCATAGTATTTAGTCCACTCATAAATATTATTGGACTTAAGGGCGGTGACCTGTTTTTGTTCTGTCCTTTTCTATCTTTTTCTGGCTTGTATCCATTTGGCCCCATTCAGCCTACTGTTTTAAGACGTTTATCCCCATCCAGGTGCCAATTTTTTACTGGTGAGCGATAGCGAGCCAGCATATTTTTATTTTTGTTTGACAGCAGGCTAAATTTGTACATTTTTCGATAGACAAATTTCTCCGGCGAAGCCGGATTGCTTCATATAATGCTGGCTCGCTATCGCTCGCCAGGAAGAAATCGATACCTAGATGGGGATAAACGTCTTAAAATAGTTGGCTGAATGGGGCCGAATGGATACAAGCCAGAGAAAGAGAGAAAAGGACATAAATAACAAAAATCAGGTCACCCCCCTTAACCTCCCCTTCTCCTCCTATTTCTAATTATTATGGAAGTATATCTCTGGAAACCAATTTATGAATATCAATTTCTATACATCAACTACAACACTATATATATATTATTTCTATACATCAACTACAACACTATATATATATATATATATATATATATATATATATATATTATTTATTGAAAAGCAAGTTCTACCCAAAAGTCAACCCAGAGAGTTATAATTGCGTACAGACAAACACAAGGGGATCCACTGAATTCTTATAAGTGAGCTAGAGATTATATGGCATCCAAGTTAGCCTAATTATTCCGTATTATATCTTATACATTTGATTTATTTTTAGACTTTCTAGCCTACTTCATTATAGCCTCATATATAATGACATTTGATATACTTGTCTTCTCCTTTTCTTAAGCCGCTGTTACACGAGCGATTTTTCCGTCAATTTTCCATGAGCAAGTTTTTCATCGTTATATTTCGGGACTTTGTTGCACTGGTATCGGTAACTAGACTGAAGATAGAGTATGTTAGGCGGTTGAATTCTGATATAGTGTATTTTTTTTAACTGACAGACCATAATTGCCCGTAAAAATTGCTCGAAAAACGGCTTGTCTTTTCCTTTTCTTATGCCAACGCCAACCGTAAACATTATACATTTTCTCTCATAATAAAGCAATACATTATCTTCATAAAGAATTGCATAAACTCACTTTACCGGTATGTTTAACACTATTAGGTGCAACGTCTTGGGGGTTATTATGATATTTGTTTTAATTATTATTGAGGGTTTTCATTGTTTTAGCCATTTTTGAAAAATGTGTTTTTAGTTCACCCCCAAGACTTAGAAACACGCCTCTCCAGACCCCCTTCAAACTAAAAAAACGTCCCCCAGACCCCATCCAAGCTAAATATGTAGGCCTACATTTTTCGGTAGAAAAGTTTCCCGGCCGAAGGCCGGTTTCTCCCAAATTGCAGGCTCGCTATCGCTCGCCCAGGAAAAATTGACACCTTATTGGGTTGAAGCATTCTTATAATCGCCAAACTAATGAAGTGAAACGTCTTAAAATCTCAAACTAATGGAGTAAAACAGGGAGAAACGAAATTAGCCCGCCCTGCACCAAATAGGGTTAAACTCAGAGAGGTTGAACAAAGTTTGATATAACTTGAAGTGTTAATGAAATAAATATCATATAAGCAAATCCCTTTCGTGTTTCCCTCTCCTCCAACCCACTTGTCAATAGGAAACACTTCAACCTAGCGATGCCACTAGGAAATACTCCAACCTAGCGATGATACCATCTTTGATTAATTAACCCCTTGAAGCTCTGGCGCGATTTAGCTGTTTATTTTGGCTATCATTAAACGATTTTATGCAGCTTAGGAAGGATCTGTGGGCATTAAAAGGGTAAAGACTATCTCAATCAACCCTCTGACTACCATACACCCTTCCTAATCTGAAAAAAATCGTCTAATAATGACCAGAAAACAAAACAGAAATGCGCTTGAAAGGGTTAAGTATCCTAGCTTCTCTTCAATTCATTTGTATTATAATATGGATTGTATCCTTGCTTCTATATGTTGTGTGTCTTATTGTTGATGCTACTAACTTTGTATTCATAGTTCCTTGTATTATTTTTGTACCTACTTAACTTCCAAATTACTTGTATTTTTATCTTGATCCTAACTTAGCTTACACATTATTTGTACTTCAATGCTGATCCTAACTTAGCTTCCCATTATATGTACTTTAAGGGGAGGTTTTTAGTTAGTTCGCTAGACTTCCATCAAGCTTAACATTACAGCCCGTAGACCCCCTTTCAAGATAAATTTGTAAATTTTTCGGTAGAAAAATGTCCCGGCCGAAGGCCGGTTCCTCTTAAATTACAGGCTCGCTATCGCTCGCCAGGAAAAAATCGAACCTACATGGCACACAAAGTCTTAAAATTGACAGAAATGAGGCGAAAGTTCTTAAAATCGCCAAACTAATGGGGCGAACGTCTTATAATATCAAAAGCAATGGGGCTAACCATGAGGGAGAAAGAGGTCCAGAAAAAAATCCCTCAAGTGGAAATCTCCCCTTAATCTTGATCTTAACTTAGCTTCCATACTATTATTTATACTTTAACTTTGATCCTAACTTTGCTTCCATAATATTTGTATCTTATTCTTGATCCAAGTTTTCTTCCATATTTATTTGCATTTGTTCTTGTTCCTAACTTAGTTTCCATAGTATGTGTACGTTAAGGGGAGATTTCCACTTGAGGGATTTTTTTCTATACCCCTTTCTCCCTCATGTTTAGCCCCCATTGCTTTTGAGATTTTAAGACGTTCGCCCCATTAGTTTGGCGATTCTAAGAACTTTCACCCCATTTATGTCACTTTTAAGACCTTTCGTGCCATGTAGGTGTCGATTTTATCCTGGCGAGCGATAGCGAGCCTGTAATTTAAGAGGAACTGGCCTTCGGCCGGGACATTTTTCTACCGAAAAATGTACAAATTTATCTTGAAAGGGGGTCAAGGGGGTGTAATTTCAAGCTTGATGGAAGTCTAGGAAACACACTAAAAACCTCCCCTTAATCTTGATCCTAACTTAGCTTCCATATTGTATCTATGTTGTCTTGTTCCTAACTTAGTTTCCATATAATTTGTACTTTAATATTGATCCTAACTTTTCTCTCTTTTTTTTCTGCATCTAAAAATGTATAGCTTAACTCTTCTTCTCTATTTTTGGTATCTTAGTCACGATCTTAACTTTGCTTCTCTATTCTTGGTATCTCAGTCACGATCTTAACTTGTCTTCTATATTCTTGGTATCTTCGTCTTGATTTCAACTTTGCTTCTCTATTCTTGGTATCTTAGTCTTGGTCTGAACTTGTCTTATCTTTTCTTGGTATCTTAGTCTTTATCTTAACCTTTCTTCCTTTTCGTATCTAAACTTTAATCCTAATTCTATATTTTTATTTTGGTAATCTTGATCTAAACTTTGCTTCTTTTTCTTGGTATCTTAAGTCTCGAACTTAAACTCTTTTTCTCTATTGCGTTAATGTATTTTGTGTTCCTCTCTCTCATTCTCCAGACTTGCTCTGTTCCATATTTTAGCTGACCCTTCTCCTTCTCCTGTCTGCTATCACCTACTGCCTGTCTCCTACTTCATGGCTCTCTCCTCTCTCTCTCTTTAAATACCGTTTGGCTCTTTTCTCTCTTTTGTTTCTAATAATGTCATATATCTTACTCACTCTCTCTCACAGTTAATACTGATTGGCCCTTTTTTTTCTTTCGTATATAATACTCTTACTTCTCACTCATTCACACACTCACTCTCTCTCAGACTCACTCACTCACTCTAACTCTCACACACATACACACACTCTCACTCTCTCTCTCTCATTCCTCGTTGATCCTTGCAATATTCGCCACAGGTCTTTATCTATCAATCTATCTATTGCCTGACGCCGTGATCCCCGAAGGGGTGGCCACGAACGAACCGCCCCCATGCACCTCTGTCCCCAGTCAGTCGACGCCCCTCCCCCCAACCAGCACCGCCTTCGTTCATGTACTTCCTCACTCCATCCTTCCACCTCTCATTCGGTCTACCTCTCCCTCTCTGTCCCTCCACCTCGCTCTCGTACACCCTCTTAGTCATTCTCTCGCTTTCCATACGTTCCATATGGCCGAACCATCTCAAGTTGTTCCTTTTCACACTTTCCAGCACATCTACCTCCACACAACACCTCCTTCTTACTTCCTCATTAGTCTGTCTATCCCTCCATGTAACTCCGCACGCACTCCTTAAGTAATTCATTTCCACTGCTCTCACTCTTGGTCTGAGTCTCTCAACCAACGTCCATGCTTCGCTTCCGTAAGTCAGTGTCGGGATTACCACACTGTCATGCAAGGACTTCTTCACTTCCATACTGACCACCCTATTTCTTGTTACTGCTTTTAGCGTTCCTACAACCCTCTTCCCCTGTTGTACCCTCTCCCGCACTTCTTCATCCATAGTCCCATCTTTACTCAACACACTGCCCAGATACTTAAAAAGTTGACGATCTCCATAGCCTGACCGTTCAGCTTCACCTCACACTCTGTGACTTCACCCTTTCGAAGACCATAACCTTGCTCTTCCCCGCATTTACCTTCAAATTCCGTTTTTCGCACACTGTTCCAAACTCATTTACCAGACCCTGCAACTCCCATTCATTATCACTCATCAGAACTGTATCATCCGCAAACACCAGTATAGGTAGCTTCCACTCAATTCCCTCCCTTTTCAGCAATACACCAACATCCACTGCTCTTGATAGTATTTCTTTCATGACTCCATCCATATATACAGTAAACAACCATGGGGACATCACACACCCCTGTTTCAAACCAACATTCAAGTCAAAGAACTCGCTCTGCTCACTCTCCACACGTACTGACGCCTTTGCACCCTCATACATGCCTCATACAGGTCTTTATGCCTCTTGCAATAATTCTTCTACGTTTGTGCTTTTGTTGTTTGATTTGTTCACGGATTCATTGTATCAATTCTAAGCTAGGGTGTGGTGGAGATTGTAGGGTTCCTACAAAATGGATTTAACCATATTGTTTATAACATGTCTTACCTAATCTAATGCTAACATGAGTATGATCAAATCTGTTTCACGTCGGTTTCCGACGAGGCAAAAAACACATAATTCCTATTGAAAGTGTTATGTTCAGGTAAGGTTATATAGCTTGGAGTAGGATATATTTCAGGATGATACAGAACATAATTAGATAAAGTGTGGTGATTTTAACCCATGGTGACCCAAAGCTCTAGATTGGAAAAAATATCAGCTAAATGTGCTGGCCCTTCGAAATAGTTGGATGAAATCAAGGTTAAATATAAGGACGATTAACGTGTGAACGCTATAGCTCATGACCATAAGGGAGAAGGGAGTCTAAAAAAAAAAAATAATAATAATAATAATAACAAAATAACTCGCCTTAAGCCAGATTTACACGAGCGCCTTTTCCCGCATATTTTTTTCTGGCAAAATTTCGAGACACATTTTTCACTCGTATCGGCAACTTACATGAGCGTAGTTATTTTCTGTGTTCTGGCTATTATTTGATGATTTCATTCACATTATGGAGGGTAATGTAAGTCAGAGGGTTAATTGAAACCATCTTTACCCTTATAATTCCCACAGATCCTTCGTAAATTGTATAAAGTTGTCTAATGAAAGCCAGAGTAAACGGTCAAAATGCTGGTATTCCTATATTATCATGTTCTCTATATTATCTTTTTCCTTCCTCCCTTGTGCCCGTAACGTCTTGTTCACCAAAATACGAGTGGCTGTTGAATGGGAAGTGGCGGTAATGTGTTCACGATCATCACGTTACCATTTCTGAGGTTACAAATGTCAGACGGAACTAAACTTTACAATATGTCTTGGCATCATTGTCTATTATATATTCCAGGAGGATCACATGCTTTCATTATTATAATTTGGGGGTGTTTGGTGTTGGAAGTGAGATTGATTAATTAAGATTATAAGATTATAAGATTATTATTGGTTTTACCATTCTTGACGAAAGGTTGAAATATTATATCAAGCTCTATTTAGTGTTTTCAATTGTCAGCAGTATAGTGGTTAAATAGTTGGCTACTTGATGTGATTTACGTCTTTCCTAACGCTATAAACACAAGAACGTTAATACACACAACGCTATAAACACACCTAATATAAACTCTATAGAAAACAAAATTTATATGATAATAAAACACATATATCAGTCATATAGCCATTCATAGGATGGTAACAAGTCTACATTATCACCATTAAAATGAACGAGTGTAAACATTATTATCCATGAAGTGCCACATTGATTATTGTTAACATCGAATCATTCAATGTTCTCTTCAAAGTGGGGAAGTTCTTAGGAAGGTCACGTAGTTCATTAATTCTAAGTTAAAGGGAGATATTAAACACAGATAATGAACATATTTTGCCTGTATCGTCATGAGATGCTTTGTATAAGATCTAGTACAAACATACACAACAAAAAAACAAATACTAATAATACTAATACTACTAATACTAATACTAATAATACTAATACTACTAATACTAATACTACTAATACTAATAATACTAATACTACTAATACTAATATTAAAATTACTAATACTAATAATACTAATACTAATAATACTAATACTAAAAATACTAATACTAATAATACTAATAATACTAATACTAATAATACTAATACTAAAAATACTAATACTAATAATACTAATACTAACAATACTAATATCTGAATGCATAAAATAACCTGTCATCTTTAAATTTGGCTGCACGAGTCTATGTCTGATGATAATATTGTTTTATTGTGAAGGTTATTTTAATGTATAATGCATTACCCTGTAGGTTTACCAGTATATCCTTCATAATACAAAACATGCATTATTTTGATATTAAATAGAAGTATAAAATGTCTTTCTTAAAGCATTAACAAACTATAATGGACATTTTCTAATTCTAGCATAACCAAAGTACTAATAGCATAGAGTCATAGACAATAGCCATTCTCAGAGTTGATATCGGCCTGTATTAAGGGGAGGTTTTTAGTTGATTCCCTAGACTTCCATCAAGCTTAAAATTACTCCCCCTTGACCCCCTTTGAAGATAAACTTGTACATTTTTCGGTAGAAAATTTCCCGGCCGTAGGCCGGTTCCCCTTAAATTACAGGCTCGCTTTCACTCGCCAGGAAAAAATCGACACCTAAATGGCACGAATGGTCTTAAAATTGACAGAAATGGGGCGAGGGTTCTTAAAATCGCTAAACTAATGGGGCAAGCGTCTTTAAATCTCACAAGCAATGGGGCTAAACATGAGGGAGAAAGAGGTTCAGAAAAAAATCCTCCAGGTGGAAATCTCTCCTTAATAAGAGCCGGATGTGGCCGTGACAGGAACTCGTAGAGACACAACTGCCGGGTACCCACTGCTGCGCTATTTGCAACACCCGGGCGGCCCTTGAAAACACTACACTGCTACCCGGTACTTGAGCCACCATCACCAACAACAACCACGTCCTCTTATATACCTCTCACACATCTCTCCTGCATATACTGTCTCTTTACTTGTTTTGCTGTTGTCTATCTCTCTTTACTTCTACTGTATTCTATATCGCCTTTAATACTCACACTGTATTTATTTTACTGTTTGTTTTATCTCTTCCACAACCACCACCTTTTATATACCTCTCACCCATCTCCAGCATATACTCTCTGTTTACTTCTACTGTTGTCTATCTCTCCTATAATACTCACACTGTACTTATTTTACTGTTTTATATTTATTCCACAACCATATACCCCTCTTATATACCTCTCACACATCTCTCCAGCATATACTGTCTCTTTACTTGTCTTGCTGTTGTTTATCTCTCCTTTATATTATATATTTACTTCTACTGTTGTCTATCTCTCCTTTAATACTCACACTGTACTTATTTTACTGTTTTATATTTATTCCACAACCATATACCCCTCTTATATACCTCTCACCCTTCACCAGGATATACTGTCTCTTTACTTCTCCTGTTGTTTATCTCTCCTTTATATCCTCTCTTTACTTTTAAGGTTGTTTATATCTCCTTCAAACTCACTCTGTACTTATTTAATGTTTCTTATCTCTTCCACAACCACCACCTATTATATACCTCTCATCCTTCTCCAGCATATACGGTCTCTGTACTTCTCCTGTTGTTTATCTCTCCTTTATACTCACTCTGTATTTATTTTACTGTTGTATATTTATTTAACAACCCTATATCCATCCTCATATTCACTCTATATTTATTGTATTGTTGCCTATCTCTTCTACAACCATACACCCCTCTTATATACCTCTCATATACCATACACCCCTCTTATATACCTCTAATATACCATACACCCCTCTTATATACCTCTCATATACCATACACCCCTCTTATATACCTCTCATATACCATACACCCCTCTTATATACCTCTCATATACCATACACCCCTCTTATATACCTCTAATATACCATACACCCCTCTTATACCATACACCCCTCTTATATACCTCTCATATACCATACACCCCTCTTATATACCATACACCCCTCTTATATACCTCTCATATACCATACACCCCTCTTATATACCTCTCATATACCATACACCCCTCTTATATACCTCTCATATACCGTACACCCCTTATATACCTCTAATATACCATACACCCCTCTTATATACCTCTCATATACCATACACCCCTCTTATATACCTCTCATATACCATACACCCCTCTTATATACCTCATATACCATACACCCTCTTTATACCTCTCATATACCGTACACCCCTCTTATATACCTCTCATATACCATACACCCCTCTTATATACCTCTCATATACCATACACTCCTCCTCTTATATACCTCTCATATACCATACACCCCTCTTATATACCTCTCATATACCATACACCCCTCTTATAACTCTCATATACCATGCACCCCTCTTATACTCTAATATACCATACACCCCTCTTATACCTCTCATATACCATACACCCCTCTATATACCTCTAATATACCATACACCCCCTCTTATCCCTCTCATATACCATACACCCCTCTTATATACCTCTCATATACCATACACTCCTCCTCTTATATACCTCTCATATACCATACACCCCTCTTATACCGTACACCCCTCTTATACCATACACCCCTTATATACCTCTCATATACCATACACCCCTCTTATATACCTCTAATATACCATACACCCCTCTTATATACCTCTCATATACCATACACCCCTCTTATATACCTCTAATATACCATACACCCCTCTTATATACCTCTCGCCCATCTCCAGCATATACTCTCACTTGACTTCTCTTGCTGTTGTTTATCTTTTCTACAAACCATATATATACCCCTCATACCTCTCAGCCATCTCCCGCATTTTTGTTGTTGCTATGTGTATGAAGGAAACAAAAGGCAAAGCTGCCTTTAAACAGTGTCTCCCCCAAGGTTGAAAGAGTGACAGAGCCAAAATCAAGGTACGTTACAGGTAATTTAGGTGTGTTGAAAAGAAGTGTGGTGTGCTAGTTAAGTGTAGTGAAATGAATAGGAGGAGGAGGTGTTTGTGAGGATCAGCTGGATTTATCTGTGTAGTTGAGGCACACATAGAAACAGTGAGGGAAGCCAAGCAAAAGAAACCGGGATTCCAACAACTCCTTCTCACATGCCTATGTGGCCTCCCCTGGGTACTGTAGATCTCCCCAGAGTGCTTCTTTACTTTATTTTCTTATTATGTATCTCCTCCACTGTCTTATCGTTTTTCCTGACATTACTGATTTTTGTTTGTAATTACTCCTCTTCGATTATGTTACTTCTTATGTCACCTAACTCTTTCAATTTAGTCTTCATCGTCCCTCTATTTTTCTTTTGCTCTACTTTATCCTTACCGAATTTCGTTTTACCTTTGACTTATTTTCGAGTTGACTATCTTTTGTTTTCTACGTCCCAACTTTTCTTCCTTCTATTAATCTATTTCTTTTTCCGTTCTACTTTTGTATCGATTAGTGTTCGCTCCTCTCCCTGTTTTCTCTCCCTTACACTGTATTATCTTCCTCTCTTCTCTCCATGTCTAGCTATGTTCAATGCCATAATGATCTTTGTCTTGTTTTCACCATATCTCTTGATTTTTTTTTTTTTTTTTTTTTTTTTTTTTAATCTGCTCCGAACGATCACTCGCTAGCCCTAATACAATTTTATCGTTATTTTATTTATTTATTTATTTATTTATTTATTTGTATATGAAGTTTATAAAGTTACATAATTTGCTTCCCCTCCTTCATTTCCCCTTTGGTTCTTCGTATTGACCTTCCCATCCACTTAGCTAGCCACCTGCTTCCTCCTCCTCCTCCTCCACTTTGTGATTTTTTTAGTCTTACCCAACATATTGCTGAACCCACACGGGAAAACAATATCTTAGACCTGGTCTTCACTAACAACGACTCTCTAGTACACAGCATTAACATATCGGACACAACATACTCAGATCATAAATTAATTGAGATCAAAACAACCTTAGAAAGTGTACAGACAACCTCAGAATCGAGAACAAAAACCGGCCCCTTCAGTAAATTTAACTTCAATAACAAAAACATTAGGTGGGAAGAGGTAAATCAAGAAATGGAGGAAATAGACTGGGAAGATTTAATGGATAACCTGACACCAGCAGAATGTCTAGTCTTAATAACAGAAACCATGACCCAAATCTGTAGCCACCATATACCTGCAAGACAAACAAAACGAAGAAGCAAACAAGACCGGGAAAGGAGGAGGCTGTACAGAAGAAGAAAATTACTCACACAAAGACGCACACATCAAAATCTACAGGATAGGCAAAAGGTCGAAATAGATATAGAGAAATTGTGGAAATTGAACAAAGGCTAAGAATATCATATGAACTACAACATATGGAAGAGGAGAGGAAAGCTATTGCAGGTATAAAGGAAAATTCCAAATACTTCTTTTCATACGCCAAACAAAAGGCTAAAACAACATCAAACATCGGCCCACTGAGCAAAGGGGACGGCTCTTTCACAGGGGACAAAAAGGAAATGAGCGAACTCTTAAGCAGGCAGTATGAAATGGCATTCAGTGAGCCTGATGAAACAAAAATCATCAGAGACCAAAATATATTTTTCATGGAAACCTCCCCCACGGAAACCCCTCAGATGCTGGATATTGATTTCGGTCCAAAAGACATAGAAGAGGCCATTTCCAACATGCCATCCCACTCGGCACCAGGCCCGGACTCTTGGAATTCGATCCTAATGAAAAAATGTAAGGAAAACCTCTCAAAACCCCTGGCTATAATGTGGAGAAGGAGTCTAGACACTGGTAACATACCAGATAGCTTGAAAAACGCAATAATTGCCCCACTGCATAAAGGAGGGAGTAAAGCACTACCAAAAAACTACCGCCCGGTAGCTCTAACCTCTCACATCATTAAAGTTTTCCAGCGAGTCCTGCGAAGCAAAATTTCAACATTCATGGAGACAAATGAACTACACAACACCGGTCAACATGGGTTCAGAGCGGGAAGATCATGTCTCTCACAACTTTTGGAACACTATGACAAAATTCTTAAAGCGCTAGAAGAAAAGAAAAACGTGGATGTCATTTACACCGATTATGCTAAGGCATTTGATAAATGTGACCATGGTATAATAGCCCACAAACTGAAAGCAAAAGGTATAACTGTGAAAATCGGACGGTGGATATACAATTTCCTCGTAACCGAAAACAATCGGTAGCAGTAAACCAAGTCACTTCTGAGCCTTCGGATGTCAAAAGCTCAGTGCCCCAAGGAACAGTGCTAGCGCCCCTTCTGTTCCTCATATTAATTTGCGACATAGATACCAACACCAGACACAGTACGGTGTCGTCTTTTGCTGATGACACAAAATTAAGCAAGATAGTAAACACACAAGAGGACACGGGCCGACTGCAGGAAGACATGAATGTAGTGTTCCAGTGGACCAGGGAAAACAACATGCAATTCAATGAGGAAAAATTCCAATTAATACGGTACGGAGATAATAATGGTGTTAAAGAAATTACAAATTACTTAACAGAATCTAACCACATAATAGAACGGAAAGACAGTGTGAAAGACCTTGGGGTATTAATGTCTGAAAATATGGGTTTCAAAGTACATAACCAGGTCAAAGTGGCGGCTGCGAAACGTCTAACGGGTTGGATTCTGCGTACTTTTAAAACACGCGGTGAATTGCCTATGATAACGCTCTTCAAATCTCTAGTGCTACCGCGGCTTGAATACTGTAGCGTATTAACATCCCATACAAAGCAGGTGAAATAAATGACGTAGAGAGTGTACAAAGAAATTTCACTTCGCATATAAGTTCGATAAAACATCTACACTATTGGGAGCGTTTAAGAGCACTGAATCTGTACTCACTGGAACGTAGAAGAGAACGTTACCTAATAATATACACGTGGAAAATCGCAGAGGGTTTAGTACCAAACCTACATACTCCGATAGTCATGAAATTCAGTGATAGGAGAGGCTGGGAATGCGAAATCCCCCGGATGAATAACAGGGGTGCTATGGGCTCTCTGCGAGAGGGCTGGTTATCACACAGAGGCCCACGTCTCTTCAACAAACTCCCACGGCGAGTAAGAGACATGAGGGACATCTCGTTAGACAACTTCAAGAGAGCCCTAGATGTCGAACTGCAAAAAGTGCCAGACGAGCCCATCCTCGCAAGGGAGCGAGCTGTCGCTTCAAACAGTCTACTGCACCAAATCACCACCCATAACGAGGGGCGTCGCGCTCCTTGGTGCCGCTAGAGGAGCGGCGAACACATCCAAAGGTAAGGTATCCAAGGTATCCACTCTCTTTACTACATGTTTCTCCTTCTCCACCATTCTCTGCATTAGCTTCCCCCCCTCCACCACCGCATACACTGTCTGTTTACCCTATCCTCCACCACTACCTCATGCACTCTCTATACTAACTTATATTCCTCTACCTGCTTCTTCCACCACCTCATCCACTCTCTATTATACCTTCTTCTCCTCCACCCCACCTCCTACTCCTCCACCTCGCATCATACTACCCCACCTACTCCACTCTCTTTACTAACTTCTCTACCCCCACACTCTCTGTTTGACCTTCTCTTCCACTTTTCTTACGAACTTCTCTTCCACCTCCCACTCAACCTCATCCTCCACTTTCTCTCACTCTACCTCCACTTCCACTTTCTTTACTAACTTCTCCTCCACCTCCACTTTCTTTACTAACTTTCTCTTCCACCTCCACCTCCACTTTCTTTACTAACTTCTCCACCTCCACTTTCTTTACTAACTTCTCCTCCACCTCCACCTCCACTTTCTTTACTAACTTCTCCTCCACCTACCACTCCACCCGTCCCTCCACTTTCTTTACTAACTTCTCCTCCACCTCCACTTTCTTTACTCACTTTTCCTCCACCTCCACTTTCTTTACTAACTTCTCCTCCACCTCCACTTTCTTTACTAACTTCTCCTCCACCTCCATTTTCTTTACTAACTTCTCCACCTCCACCTCCACCTCCACTTTCTTTACTCACTTTTCCTCCACCTCCACTTTCTTTACTAACTTCTCCTCCACCTCCACTTTCTTTACTTACTTCTCCTCCACCTCCTCCTCCACTGTCTGTCCTAGGTGTATCAGTGTTCCGGCAGTGCGGTGACTGGCCAAAACAAGACAGAGCCTTGTGTTATCTCAGGCACGCACCCCGTGTAGTAGTAACCCTGTATTCTCGGACCAAGGCAGTGGAGTTCATAACACCCATATATACAGAGCGAGCCTTAAGGGGGGTGACCTGTTTTTGTTCTGTCCTTTTCTATCTTTCTCTGGCTTGTATCCATTTGGCCCCATTCAGCCTATTGTTGTAAGACGTTTATCCCCATCCAGGTGTCAATTTTTTACTGGTGAGCGGTAGCGAGCCAGCATATTTTTTAGTTTTTGTTTGACAGCAGGCTAAATTTGTAAATTTTTCGATAGAAAAATGTCTCCGGCGAAGCCGGATTTCTTCATATAATGCTGGCTCGCTATCGCTCGCCAGGAAAAAATCGACACCTAGATGGGGATAAACGTCTTAAAATAGTTGGCTGAATGGGGCCGAATGGATACAAGCCAGAGAAAGAGAGAAAAGGACCGAAATAACAAAAAACAGGTCACCCCCCTTAAATAATTGCCCATAGGGATTTCCCATGTATTTATAGGGGTGTGGAAGAGCCAGTACTACTATCACCATCATCACTCCAACCCATTATACCCCTATAAATAATACATGGGAAATCCCTATGGGTAATTATTTAAGGGTCGCTCTGTATATATTGTTCGTGCGTATTATTTATTATATATATATTTTTTTTTAATTAATTAATCCATGTATATATTTGCTTATATTTTATTTGCTTATTTATTTATCCATCTATTTATTTATTATTATGGGGGGGATTCCATTTCTACAGCATATAATTATATAATAAGACCATATATGACGTATTTGGGTGAATATCTAAACTTGGTACCGGAAAGTAAAGACAGAATGGATGAAAAACAACAACAACAACAACAACAACAACAACAACAACAACAGGGAAAGGAACATTTTGCTCGACGACTAACTAATTTCAGTAGGTGATCAAAATGTGTTCCTATTCTGGTTCTTATGCACCCTTTGTTTTCCTTTCCTCCTCCATCACCTCTACAAGTGCTCCTGCTCCTTCTCCCTCTCCCTCTCCCTCTCCCTCCCCCCTCCCCCCTCTCCCCCCTCCACACTATTTTCCGCCACCCTCGCGTGCATCCGACTCGCCAACAGAAGCGTCTTTGTTCGATTATTCTATTATTACAGGTACGATCACTTGCTCAATCGTTCACTCATGCCCACTTCAAGCTTTCCCTCCTCCTTAACACACTCACACTCCCTCTCTATCTCTCTCCCTCTCTCATAAAAGGTACAGAACGACTAGAAAGTGTCCAAGCTAGGGCTACAAAGCTTATTCCATAAATAAGAAGACTAAGCTAAGAGGACCAGTTTAGAAGTTTTGGTATCTTTTCGTTGGAAACAAGTAGACTACGAGGTCAACTCATGGAAGTAATAAAAATACTTCATAGGTTTGATAATGTAAATACTAAATTATAACAAAATACTTACCCTAAATAAGACTTCAACACACAACCAAAGGTGGAAGTTCGAACTGAAGAAGTTCAGCACTAATACGTGCGAAAACCTTTTCACATGCAAGATATGTTCTACTTGAAACAAATTTCCTGAGAAGTTGTAAATACTTCTACAGTAGAGCAGTTCATGACGAGATCAGATAATGTCTGCCTTGTCTGGCACACTCTGCAATGAGTGTAGTGCAAATCACAATCTCTCTCTCTCTCTTTCTACTTTGAATATCTCCAAGGAATGGACCGCAAGGTCTTTGGGATACTAACTATATCTTGTAACTCGTTGCAACTCTCTTTCTATCTTTGATACTCTGGCGTGGATCCGATTCCCTAACAGTGACGACCTTCTTCTATTACTACAGGTACGCTCACTCACTTCTTTATACTCCCCCCTCCCTCTTCCCTCCTCCCTATCACTTACTATCTGATACCGGTACTCTAATGTGGATCCTACTATACAACAGCGGTGCCCTTCTTCTATTACCGGTATTACAGGTACGCTCTCTCTCTCTTTCACACTCACTCTCTCTCTCTCTCTCCCCTCCTGTAGTATTCATAGCGCCGGCACAGATCCTGCTTGTTCTGCCTCGGTGTTGACAAAGACTCTTACACCCAGGTTGCCTTGTTATTCTAGGCCATTTGCTTCACCTTCACTTGACTTTGGCTTAATTCGTATGACCTCTGCTTATCATTTCATCATTAAAGAAGGCGTCTCTCTCTCTCTCTCTCTATATATATATATATATATATATATATATATATATATATATATATATATATATATATATACATATATTAGTGTTATCAATTTGGCAAATCTAGTAAACTTGGAAGAACATAGCTCAGTATACAGCTTGTCTTACTCGGCTTTATTCTCTGAGATATGGTAAAGATATAATATTATGGTTTGGTGGTGGAATGGTTTAGATGCTTATGTTCTGGGTGTGGTGTCCCGAGTTCGAATCCCTGGAGGACCATATGCTTTCATTAGTTTATACAAGTGCATTGGGGTTTGTAATTGATGGTTAATGTTAACATTAACCATCAATTACAAACCCCAATGCGGGGTGTCCCGGGGGAACGGGGTGTTACTTAACTATGGTTTCAGCGGCCCTATTCCCCGTTCGTAACTCCTCCCAACTTCTCAATCCCGACTCACCAGCTCATAAACTGCCAACATGGTACTGAAGCTGACTATACCAGCAGCCTTTAAGGGGAGTGGGTTGTTTTTCTGGACCCCCTTCTCCCTCGTGTTTAGCCCCATAAGTTTTCAGATTTCAAGATGCTTGCCCCATTAGTTTGTCGATTTTTTACCTTTCGCCCCATTTATTTGTCTATATTAAGACCTTTCGCGCTATTTAGGTGTTGATATTTGTCCTGACGAACGATAGTGAGCCTGTGGAAGAACCGGCCTTCGGCCGTGACATTTTTCTACCGAAAAAAATACAAATTTAACTAGAAGGGGGATCTAATGGATTGTTTAACAATGATAAAAATATATTATAAATGAGGCCCATCCCCTCCTTAAGGGGAGATTTCCACTTGAGGGATTTTTTTCTGGACCCCTTTCTCTCTCATGTTTAGCCCTATTGCTTTTGACATTTTAAGACGTTCGCCCCATAATTAAGAACTTTCGCCCCATTTCTGTCAATTTTAAGACCTTTCATGTAATTTAGGTGTCGATTTTTTTCCTGGCGAGCGATAGCGAGCCTGTAATTTAAGAGGAAGCGGCCTTTGGCCGGGAAATTTTTTACCGAAAAATGTACACATTTATCTTGAAAGGGGGCCTAGAGGGTGTAATTTTAAGCTTGATGGAGGTCTAGGGAACCAACTAAAAACCTCCCCTTAAGAGCCCACCCTCCCCTTGTTACCTAGCTACTTGTAAGCATAGGATGGAGGTTTAACTATATTATATACTATACTTCCAATTTATGAACTGAGTGATCTATATGAAGTATGGGTCTATTCTGTGGGCAGCAATCCAGGCAGCCTTGTTTGGGGCTATTTCCCTTGTAAAGTTTTTTTATTTTATGATCGATATTTTCTGTGAAGTTTTAACATTTAAGAACAGATCGAAGCCCACGGTACACTCGGATACCATAGTCTCTAGCCCACTGAGCCACTCATACATATTCCTGGACTTCACAAATGTCTAACTATGGAAGGATATCTCTATAGACCAACTTATCAATATAATGTTCTATAAATCAACTACAAAACTATATATATTATTTATTGAAAAGCAAGTTATATCTAAAAATTAATCCGGATAAATATAATTGCATAGATAAAAACATAGGGGGTCCATGAATTCTCCTGAGTGGGCTAGAGACTATGGTATCCGAGTGTACCACGTCTTTCTAGGTCTACCCCTCCGCACAGCTCGATCCAGTCTCACAGTTACACCACTTATATAGTAGTGATTAATTATGCTTCCCCTTGCATGAATCTCTTTGCTGATACTCCTAATACCCACCCTGCTCCTTAGCTCCTGATTAATACTCCTAATACCCACCCTGCTCCTTAGCTCCTGATTAATACTCCTAATACCCACCCTGCTCCTTAGCTCCTGATTAATACTCCTAATACCCACCCTGCTCCTTAGCTCCTGATTAATACTCCTAATACCCACCCTGCTCCTTAGCTCCTGATTAATACTCCTAATACCCACCCTGCTCCTTAGCTCCTGATTAATTATCTTATCTTTTAGATCAAGTCCACACATCCACATAATCATTTTTATGCCATAGATTTCCATTCTACTAATATCTTCCATTTTAATTGGCCGTGTTCCTTAAGCATAAAGTCATTGCACTTCTAAAGCACGAATATACACCTTTCCCTTCAGGCAAAGTGAGGGTCCTCTCAAGGTTAAAACAAGCATCAGCTCTCTGAAGTTTCCCAGCCACATTCGACTCTAGCGACAATGCCAGCCTCGGCCTCATCCTCGGTAGACTAGAAACACCTTAGTAATGGAACTTGTTCTAGAATCCATTGTCATACTGCCAACATTGACACTTTCGGGCAAGTCATTCAAACACAAGTTATACTTTACATACTTATCTCCTCACAGAGGCCTATCCATTCAAATGTCTTAATTTACAACTCATCACTTGGAAGTAGTCCATCTATCCCGCTATATTTTTGATGTACCCAATCACGGTAGACATTACTTTGAATTGAGTTTCTGCTCACAGACTGCACATGGGTAGTTACCATTTCTTTCTCACTTTCCTAACTCTAATACTCTAATCATGACCTTACTTTTGTCTATATTTGCCCTTAATCCCGAATTGGCCATGTCCTCCCTGCAGTTAGATAACTTAGTCTCAGCATCCTGTACACTATCTAGGACAAGCAGATAAGTTGCATACAGCAGCTCCCACAAAAGACCGATTTTAAGATCCCTTGACAGTGCCTCCAGGTCCATAACAAATAGTAGTGGGCTTAGAACTGAGCCCTGGTGGACTCCAACATTTACTAGAAAACCTTCACTCAGTACACCTTTCACTCTTACTACATCTTCATTATGACACGAACCAGCCACGCTTATACACTTAGATTTATCATAGCTCACTGTTATAGGCAGAACATTTTCAAGGGTTGGACAGGGACAAGGTAAAGGGGGTGAGACAACAAATAGTGGTCGACTGAGCAGAGGTATGGCTTAGGTTGTTTGCTTTGGTTATCGGGCTAGGTATTAATTATTAGGTGTGAGTACACGCCACAAACAGAGTGTATGTGCGAATGTGCCTGTGTATGTGTGTTTGTAGTTGTGGTTGTGGTTGTGTGCATGTTGTTGTGTATGTGGTTGTAGTAGGTAGTGTGTGTGGTTGTGGTGTGTGTGTGTGCGTGTGTGTGTGCGTATGTGTGTGCGTATGTGTGTGTGTGTGTGTGTTAGTGTGTATATGTGTGGTGTGTGCGTGTTAGTGTTAGTCTCATGTATGTTCATGAGGAGGCCACCTGTTGCCACTACTCCGGGCACTAGCGACAGGTGCAACACCTTCAGGCTACACCATCACAACCACCACCACTAACACCACACAGCGCTGCAATCATCACCACCATCACCACAACCATCACCACCTCTACCACCACCACCACTAACATCAGCATCACCACCACCACTAACATCAACATCACCACCACCACCACACAGCGCCGCCATCATCACCACCACTAACATCAACATCACCACCACCACCACCACCACACAGCGCCGCCATCATCACCACCACTAACATTAACATCACCACCACCACCATCACCACCACACAGCGCCACCATCATCACCACCACTAACATCAACATCACCACCATTAACACCATTACCACAGTCACCGTCATCACCACCCAATAACAACAACACAACGACCACATCATCCACCACCGCCACGTCCACTACCATGCAAAGCCATCATCACCACCATCCTCATCCTCACCACAGTCGGCGCCCCTCCTTCCACCCCATACCACTTCACCCATGTACTTCTCATATCCAAACTTCTATCTCATTCCCATACACTCTTTAACTCATTCTCTCACTCTCCATACGTTCCACATAACCATATTCTGCTACATTGTCAATCTTAACAACTTAACCATATCACAACTTGTATATATATATATATATATATATATATATATATATATATATATATATATACCAGTAAAGCTTTTCTTCAGACGGCTTAAGGAATGAAGTGTTCAGTACTCACCTGTTATATGCCATACCTGTATTATCACTCGAAGTAATTGGTTACCCCTCAACTCCACTCACCTGAGGAAGAAATAGACTGGCATTAAAACACAATATTTAAACTTGAGTTTTACATATTGAAATTATATGTTAGTAATCTCAATGGACTGATTATAATCATAATTATAACCATAATTATGGATGTGCACGAGAGAGAGAGAGAGAGAGAGAGAGAGAGAGAGAGAGAGAGAGAGAGAGAGAGAGAGAGAGAGAGAGAGAGAGAGAGAGAGAGAGAGAGAGAGAGAGAAATTTACATAGATACACTGCATGGCCACAAAAACCTTACGATCCAAACGAGGTGGTCAGGATATAATTCTAGTTGAAATAGCATATCCGATAGAAAAGGAAAGTTAAAGGAAAGGATAGAAGAGAGAGAGAGAGAGAAAGTGTGTGAGTGTGAGTGTGAGAGAGAGAGAGAGAGAGAGTGAGTGAGTGAGTGAGTGAGTGAGTGTATGTATGTGTGTGTGTGTGTGTGTGTGTGTGTGTGTGTGTGTGTATGTGTGTGTGTGTGTGTGTATGTGTGTGTGTGTGTGTGTGTGTTTGTGTGAGAGAGAGTGCAGGATTAAGGGTTGAGTTAAAGTGGCTTCCCGTGTCACTCAGCTAAGGGGCCGCACTGTTCGCGTGACCCAGCTCAGATAACGCCACTACTAGTACTGCTAAAACCCCTATCACTGCTACTATCATGGCTATAGGGAAGGAACGCCTATATCACCTCTAGCACTACAAAAAATACTATAAAAACATAAGCATAAGAGTGCTAGATAACACTTAAGGGGAGGTTTTTAGTGTGTTCCCTAGACCTCCATCAAGCTTACAATTACACCCCCTTAAAGTGCCCCTTTCAAGATAAATTTGTAAATTTTTGGTATAAAAATGTCCCGGCCGGAGGCCGGATCCTCATAAATTATAGGTTCGCTACCGTTAGCCATGAAAAAATTACACCTAAATGGCACAAAATGTCATAAAAATTACAGAAATGGGACGATTTTCCTTAAAATCGGCTAACTAATGGGACGAACGTCTTAAAATCTCAAAAACAATGGGGCTAAACATGAGAGAGAAAGGGGTAAAGAAAAATTCCCTCGAGTGGCAATCTCCCCTTAAATAAAACCACTCTTAGTCCTACTAAACCCATTACTCTTAGTACAGTTGCCTAAATCAGTGATGTCGCGGCACTAAGTATATTTCAGTGATGTCGCGGCACTAAGTATATTTCGATGAATAATTGGTATATCTGCATTATCTAATCTTTAATTCATCGTTTCGAGTGAGATATACAAACATGTAATTCCTATCTTTACACACCCTATTAAACATCTGACAGACATTAATACAGCACACAGGGAGCAAAACCTATAGCCAGTTAACCCTTTCAAGATCCAATTATGCATTTCTTTTCTGTTTTCTGGCTATTATTAGACGATTTTGTTCAGATTGGGAAGGGTGTATGGAAGTCCAGAGGGTTAATTGAGATAGTGTTTACCTTTATAATGCCCACAGGTCCTTCCTAAACTGTATATAATCGTCTAATGACAGCCAAAATAAACTGACACATTTTGTCATAATCGTCATCACACCACCTGCATGACTTTAAGGGGAGGTTTTTAGTTGATTCCCTAGACTTCCATCAAGCTTAAAATTACTCCCCCTAGACCCCCTTTCAAGATAAATTTGTACATTTTTCGGTAGAAAAATTTCCCGGCTGAAAGCCGGTTCCTCTTATATTACAGGCTCGCTATCGCTCGCCAGGATAAAATTTACAAATTTATCTTGAAAGGGACTCAAGGGGGTGTAATTTTAAGCTTGATGGAGGTCTACTGAACAAACTAAATACCTCCCCTTAAGAATACATACAGAAATTAACACTGAATCAAAATAGCTGCAACTAAATTAACTGTCTTCGTAGCGCAATGGATAAATGCACTGAATTTCGGTGTGAGCATCCTAGGTTCGAATCCCTGGACTGCCACATGTATTTGTTGATTTCATTAATTGAGTTTAGGAGTAAAGTCGGTTGGTGGAGGGAACATAATTATAATTAAAACAGACGTACAGTGTATTATAAATAGTTTCTCAGAGGAAATATATATTGTCAGAACATGGCATTTGACGAGTATTATCTTATTGAACATGATACATTAATACCCAATATATACTATACAGGCGTTGCAAGACACCAGCTATAACGAGTGACATGTCTTATCTTTGTTTATATAAGGTTGGTGGGACTGGTTTATGCTCGGGACCATCACAGTGTTTATTTAGTCTGTTTTAGAAGTGGAGTTTCCTCGCTAAACCTCCATCAATCTTTAAAACACCCCCCCCTCCCCCCCCTTTTAAGATAAAATTGTAAATTTTTCGGTAGACAAATGTCCCGGCCGATGGCTGGTTCCTTCTAAAATTACAGGATCGCTATCGCTCGCCCGGAAAAAATCGACACCTAGAGGTCTTAATATTGACAAAGAAATGAGGCGAAAGGTCTCAAAATCGCCAAACTAACGGAACGAACGTCTTAAAATCTCAAAACTAATATGCTAAACATGAGGGAGAAGGGGGCCAGCCCATCTCCCCTTAAAGACCAACACTATAAGGACGTTTGCAAGACACATTAACGAGTGACATTTCTTATCTTTGTTTATATAAGGTTGGTGGGACTGGTTTATGCTCGGGACCATCACAGTGTTTATATAGTCTGTTTTAGAAGTGGTCGACAATGCGGATCTTGTTACATATGTTACGTGTCCTCTTAGCATCTAAATAATCGATACAATAATTATACAACATAATATATAATTAAAGAAATATATAAAATATATAATACTATTCAAGCAATTGTAAAACAAATATATATATATATATATATATATATACTATATCTTGTAATTTTATCCCAAGGAAGTGTATTGTTTGTACTGACTTAGTAATGAGTAAGATAGGTATATGTTGCACATGTATACAACCCCCTCTTCGTAGAACACGTAGCATCCGTCTTGCAACACAATCCCACCCTTACTCTGTGCAACTCTCCAACCAAAGAGTGAAACGTTATTCTCAATTTTTCTTCTATTCATCAGCTGAGCTCTGGAACTCTCCCAAAATCAGTCTTTCCCTCGTTCTATGACTTAAATTGCTTCAAACTCCGTGTGTCCCGGCATTTTGGCTCGAACGTCCCTTGATTTTGGCCCTGTCACTCTTTCAACTCTAAGGGAGGCACTCGTCACAGGCAGTTCTACCTTTTGTCTCCCTCACTCACATAGAGAAAACAAAAAATGGCCAAGCACATAATATTATGCGCTCACTTGCGAGTTTCATTCTATAAGGAAGTTGGAGCTGTAGACATAGATATTAAACAGAAATGCAATAATAATGTAGGTTTCTGATGGATAAATGGTATGTCGAATTGGCTTTTATGTATTTATATAAGTATGCACTACGACCAATGTATTGTAGCTGTAAATTCTGTTAAATATCGATGTCTACAGCTCCAACTTCCTTATAGAACGAAACTCGCAAGTCGGCGATTCTAACTGATTTGCCGCATCACTGAATGTTATTGTATCATAATGTAATGATCTCCTGCGGCCACTGTGAAAGGTGGTAGATAAAGGTTATTATAAGGGGAGGCTGGCCGTTTGTTTGGTCTATTAATTCATTTGTTCATATATTTGTTTAGTTTCCTCCCTAGACCTCCATCAAGCTTAGAAAAACACACCCTAGACCCCCCTTCAAGATGAATTTGTACATTTTTCGGTAGAAAAATGTACCGGCCAAAGGCCGGTTCTTCTTAAAATTGCAGGCTCGCTTTCGCTCGCCAGGAAATAATCGACACTTAAATGGCACGAAAAGTCTTAAAATTGACAACGGAATGGAGCGAAAGGTGTTAAAAATCGCCAAACTAATGGGCCGAACCTCTTATAATCTTAAAACTAGTGGGGCTAAACATTAGGGAGAAGGGGGTCCAGAAAAAACGGTCTGCCTCTCCTTCAGCGTAACCAAATGTGTGTGTGTGTGAGTCCAGATGTGTGAGAACAGAGGTAGGACTGTCTGGCCCCCCCCCCCCCCCGCCCCTCTCCTCCCCTCCTCTAGCGGTTACCTGGCTAAACAGAGGATCCACCAGTTAAGGGGACATGGTTCGTTTTTCTGGTCCCCGTTCTTCGTCATGCATAACCCCGGATGGTTTGAGATTATAAGACGTTCGACATATATTAGTTTTTCCGATTCTAAGACCTATCACACCCTTATCGTTGTCAATTACCTTGCCTTTTGATACCTTTTGATGTGTTCGCCACTCTTCTAGCGGCACCGAGAAGCGCGACGCCCCTAGGACCTTTCGTGCCATTTAGTTGTCGATCTTTTTCCTGGCAAGCGATAGCGAGTCAGAAATCTCAAGAGGAACCGGCCCATCTCCCCTTAAGGAGAGGTTTCAAGTTTGCTTCCTAGACCTCCATCAAGCTTAAAAAATACCCCCAAGACCCCCCTTTGAAATAAATGTGTACAATTTACGGTAGCAAAATGTCCTGGCCAAAGGCCGGTTCCTCCTAAATTACAGGCTCACTATCGCTACAGGAAAAAAGGGACAACTAAATAGCACGAAAGGTCTTAAAATCGACAGAAATGGGACAAAAGGTCTTAACATCGCCAACATAATGGGGCAAACATCTTAAATACCAAAACGAATGGGGCTAAACATAAGGGAGATTAGGTCCTGGAAAAAAAAATCTCCCCTCAAGGCCACTAGCTGGGGAGGGGAAGACCACGGCGGCGCCTTCTTTAGGGAGACTCCACACTGTTAAATTGTACCGGAAACCAATTTTACCCATAGCTAATTTCCACCATTTTATATATTTCATATATTTATCATATATTTTTAGTTTCGGCCGGTTCTTCCAAAATTACAGGCTCACTATCGTTCGCCAGTAAAAAAATCAACACCAAAATAGCACGAAAGGTCTTAATATTGAACAAGAAATGGGGCGAAAGGTCTTAAAATCGACAAACTAAAGGGGCAAACATAATCAAAACTAATGGGGCTAAACATGAAGACGAAAGGGGACCAGAAAAACTACCCATCTCTGGGAAGGAGAAGACCCCGGCCTTCTTTAGGGAGACTCCACACTGTTAACTTGCACCGGAAACCAATCTTCCCCACAGCTAATTTCCACCCCATGTTTCAATTCACAACCATTCACGTTTCTCATTAGTGGAGGGCATGGCTGAGAATTGTCATTGTTATTTTCCTCCATTCCCTCCATAATGTATATAAGCAAATAATAAATAAATATATATATATATATATATATATATATATATATATATATATATATATATGTATATATATATATATATATATATATATATATATATATATTATATATATAATATATAGTATATATATATATATGTGTGTGTGTGTGTGTGTGTGTGTGCAGACGGTACCGACAAAGGAAACACAAAATGTAGAGCAATGTTGAAAGAAAAATCACAAAAAGCAATAAGATCAGGCTGACAATAATAGGTACAATCAAAGGAAGGGAATATAACTTAACCAGGATGAGGGGAAACTAAAAGATCTCTCTCTCTCTCTCTCTCTCTCTCTCTCTCTTTTATATTTATTGCCTCTCTAGCACGCATTTTGAAATTTTTATTATTGTTCGCATCAAACTTAAAATCAGTTTCGAGTGATGATATATTTTACTAATTGCTCGTTTACCCCCACAGGTCCTTACTGAACTGAAATGAGTCGTCTAATGATAGTCAGAATATAATGACACATGATTTAATATTACTAAAAGGGTTTATATATATGTATATATATATATATATAAACCAGTCCCTGGTATAAGAGGGCATCAAAGAAGGGGTAATAAAGGGAGGCATTAAAGATGGCCAATAAAAAAACACCATTTTAAAGTGAGGGCATTAACCTCTATCTAATCCGTGAGTGGCTTAATTTAACCCCTCCTATTTCACACCATTACTTTGGCGATTTTAAGACGTTTCACTTAATTAGTTTGACGATGATAAGACGCTTCGGCCCATACAGGTGATGATGTTTCCTGAGCAAGAGCGAGCCCACAATTTTTGAAAATATCGGCCATTGGCCAGTACATTCTTTTGTCGAAATATGTACACATTTAGCTTGAAGGGAAGGGGGGGGGGGGGCTTTTTATAGCTGAAGGGGGGCTGAGAGGCGTTTTTGTTTAGTCTAGGGAGCAAACTAAAAATATATATTGCTCGAAAATAGCAAGAACAACTCTTTGACTGTGATATTTTTCTTCGCAATTTCTTTGAGCACATTCGTTCTCGTACTATTTTGAGGGTCTTTTGCACTGGCATCGGAAACTAGATCGAAGTTAGATTATGTTAGATAGTTTAAATCTTATGGAACTTAAATTTTGAAGCGGTCAGATTACAAGTGCCCCCCAAAATTAACGAAAAATCGCTCATGTGACACCACCTTAACCCTATTAGGTGCAGGGCGGGCCAATTTGGACCCTCCTAGTTTTATTCCATTAGCTTGGAGATTTAAAGAAGTTTCATCGCATTAGTTTGGCGATTAAATGATGCTTCAACCCAATAAGGTGTCAATTTTTCCTGGCGAGCGATAGCAAGCCCGCAATTCAGGAGAAACCAGCCTTAGGCCGGGACATTTTTCTACCGAAAAATGTACACATTTAGCTTGAAGGGGCTCTGGGGGACGTTTTTTAGTTTGAAGGGGGTTTGGAGAGGCGTTTTTCCAAGTCTAGCGGGTAAACTAAAAACACATTGTTCGAAAATGGCTAAAACAAATAAAAACCTCAATAATAATTAAACAAAATACCATAATAACCCCCAAGACGTTGCACCAGATAGTGTTAAGAGGGTGCAGAGCCATAAACACAGGTATAAAGGTGAGACAGGGTGCAGAGTAAATAATTAACCTATTCAGTACCGGTGACGTCTGTTTGTTTTTATTACCACTGCATTTAGACGATTTTATGAAACTTATAGATAATATGGTAGCCAAAAGGATGAATAGAGATGGACTGTACCCGCTTAATTGGTAGACGTCCTTCTTTAGCTGAATATAATCGTCTTATCATGGCAAACATATAATGAAAAGGGTGTCACCGATACTGAAGGGGTTAGAAAGGGAGAGGCTGGGGTAGGGCAGGGTGAGAAAGGGAGTAGTAGAGTGAGACAGGGAGGCAGAATAAGACCTAATAAAACAGGGTGAAGCAGAGAGGGCAGAGTGAAGCTAGGAGTGGCAGGGTGAGAAAGGGAGATTCTGGGGGTAGGGCAGGGTGAGAGAGGGAGTAGTAGAGTGAGGCAGGGAGGCAGAATGAGACCTACTAATACAGGGTGAGGCAGGGAGAGGCAGGGTGAGAAAAGGGAGAGAGAGAGAGGGAGTAGCACCAAATCACCACCCATAACGAGGGGCGTCGCGCTCCTTGGTGCCGCTAGAAGAGCGGCGAACACATCCAAAGGTATCCAAAGGTAGTAGAGTGAGGCAGGGTAGGGCAAGGTGAGGCAGGGAAATAATAGGCAGAGATGTGACAAGAGGCAGGAAGGGGGGTACATTTGGGGAGGGAAGGAGCAGCAGGGTAAGGAAGAGTTGAGGCACAAAGATGCAGGGTAAGGGGGAAGTAGGAAGGGGCAGGGAGAAACAGGGAGGGGCAGGGTAAGACAGAGAGGGGTAGGGTGAGGCAGGGTGAGTCAAATAGTGGCAGGGAGAGGTAGGGTGAGTCAAAGAGTAGCAGTGAGGGGTAGGGTGAAGCAGGGTGGGGTATGGTGAGCCACGGAGGGGTAGGGAGGTAGCTCAGGGTACGGCACAGAGTCAGTGAAGCAGAACCACCGCTGCCTGCCTGCCTGCCTGTCATCCTGCTCCACTCTACTGTATTCCACACAAGTACTCCACCCACACTACCTGTCTCCACCCACACCTCTCTACCTACACTACTCTACCTAGAGTCTCCTAGACTGTCTCCACCCACACTGCCCCTCCACCCACACTGTCTCCTTACACCCAACCTGCTGTCTCCATCCACACCTCTCTACCCATTACCCCTCCACCTCTCCACTTACAACCCTCCGGCAACACCCCTCCACCCACACCCTTCCAACCACATTATCTCCACCCACACTCTCCTGTTTCACACGCCCCCTCTACCCACACTACCTTCACCAGCCACACCACTCCCTCACACTACTTCCATCCAAAGTACTTCCACAACCATTACATCCACTTACTCTGTCTCAAACCACACAGCTTCCACTCACACTACTTCCACGTACACTCCAAACACTGCTTACTTTATCCTTTCAAAATTACACTGCTCACAAATATTCAGCCACATTCCTTACCCAACTTAATTATTTTTGTTTTCGTTATTTTTTGAGGGGGTGGGGTAGGGGTAGGGTAGGCTTGATTTTGTCTTCCCTTTCCACTTGCACGCCAATTCTTACTCTTAATGAAATCCACAATTTTCACACAATATCCTCACACCTTACACCACACAGCAATATCTGTAACTAAGCATCATAACCAAGCCCAATTCGTCAGTGGTTGGCACAATACAACTTTCTTCGAGAATTCCCACAATATACTTTAACATACCATTACCGGTACCACATTAAGTGAGTGCAAATCATGTTATTGTAATACACTGTTCCTATTCTAAAACACACAGAGGTCCACATCCCACAGCACAGATAGATAGATAGATAGATAGATAGATAGATAGATAGATAGACAGATAGATATATATATATATATATACAGTTTATTGACCACAACAATTACATATATACAATAGTTAGTTAAATTCAAGTACAAATACACCACACCTACACAACCTACCTCCTCACCCGATCACCATTTCAAATACACCACACCTACACAACCTACCTCCTCACCCGATCACCATTTCAAATCACATACAGAGCTGGGAGTGGTGTCATATTTTGCAGCGTCACGTTCAATAATTCTCGCACTTCACCATGTTTGAAATATATCTGAGTATCAAGTTCGAGGCGAAAGATCTCGTCAACACATGATTAACAGGAAGGACCAAAACAGCCATTTTATCTGACTTAAGAGTAACCTCGTCTGACAACTACTATAAGACAAAGACTGCCATTTGAAGGTAGGACATTATTTTTGCTCGTGGCTGTACACCTGGGCGCCCTGCTGTGAATGGCATGGTGAACACAATTAATATTCCTGGTATCACTTTAGCTCGGAGACTCGGGGTGCCTGCCGTCTCGGACCAACAGCAATAATTGGAGTATCTCGTGTAATTGGTGTAGCGAAGGATGTAATGAATGCAAATTGTATAGCTGAATGTGTCATGAGAGTTAGCTGGATTACTCTCTGTGTAGGTGAGGCACAGATAGAAACAGTGGGGGAAGCCACACACATGAAACAGGAGTTCCAGCAACTCCTTATCATATGCTTATATCGCCTCCCCTGGGTAATGCCCTGCTCGATTGGTGCCTACAATCTCCCCAATGAAAATTACTCTTAATCAGTAATATAACCGGTATTAGTGACCCAATTGACCACTTGCGAGTTTCACGCTATAAGGAAATTGGAGCCGTGAACATCAAAATTAAACAAAAATGCAATAATAATATGTTTCTGATGAATAAATGTTATGTTGAATTGGGGTTTATATATGCATAAATGTGCTAGGACCGTATTTTAGCTGTAAAATCTGTTAAATATCGTTGTCTACAGCTCCAACTTCCTTATAGAACGAAACTAGCAAGTCGGCAATTGACTACTTGCGAGTTTCAGGCTATAAACAAGTTTTATTTCGATATTAAGCAGAATTACCAGCAAAAATACGGTTTTAGTGCATTTATAAATACAGCCAATTTAATTCAACATATTTCTATCCATAAGACACCTACATTAATATTGCATTGCTGTTTATTATCGATGTTTACGGATCCAACTTCCTTATAGCCTGAAATTCGCAAGTGGTCAATTAAAGTTGTTTTCCTTTGTAGACAGGTGTGTTGTAAGCGGAAAGAGTGGCATAAATAGAATCATAATTTCCAGTTCAAGCCCCCTCAGCTGCCAGTGACCTACAAGTTAATCAGTGTCTTTACTTTCAAAGGTCACATTAGCATACATATTACATTTAGTACATTCTCTTAAAGGTCTGCAGAACACGGGTTATTACCAAGCCAGGCTTTTATAGGTTAGCCATTAGATCAAGTAAGTCGAGTTGTATTAAGCATACCCTGTATTCTATACCCTGTTTCGCGGGGGAGAGAGCTGCCACCTCGAATAGCCTGCTGTATCAATCACTGGCAGCAAACATAATCGGGGGGAGCAGCTCTCGCTGAGGCCACTGAAGGATGGCCGAAACAACAAAAGGTAGACATACGTAGTCCAGAAATCATGATCCTTAACCTATGTGACTCAAGAAGAGCTTGAGCAAACGGGCTGTAAATTTCCACACCTATTCCCTGGCTGACCATTCCCAAACAGTAGAAATGTTAGTTCGATGACTCTAGTTGTTTGTGAGTTATAGAGGTTATTGTTCAAGAGTTGTGGCCTACTTACTTGGAATAGGATATAAGTTGTCTATAAGAATCAGTACAGAATCCTCCAAGTAAATCGAAATCCGCTATTAAGATTTTTTCAGAAAGCTTGCCAAAATAATATACTATAAAGTTACCGATATTCATTATAATGCCCAATTTCAAGGGGTACTTTGCATTGTAAGAGTCTAGTGGGTGCACTTAAAGGGAGATTTTAACTTTTTTATTTTTCTGGACCACCTTCTCCCATATGCTTAGCCCCATTATTTATGAGATTTTAAGACGTTCGCCCTATTAGTTCGGCGATTTTAAGACCTTTTGTTTCATTTCATTCAATTTTAAGACTTTTCGTGCAATTTAGATGTTGATTTTTTCCTGGCGAGCGATAGTAAGCCTGTAATGTAGGAGGAACCGGCCTTAGCCGGGAAATTGTTCTACCGAAAAATTTACACATTTATCTCTTGGGAGTAATTTCTTAAAAGTTTGATAGAGGTCTTGCGAGGACACTATAGGAAAATAATAAATATATAAAAGAACAAATAAGTACATATCTCCCCTTTAAAAAAAAAAACGTGATATGGTGAACTGTGATGTAGTGTGCTGTGGTGTTATCAGAGGCCAGCAGAAATGATGACAAAAATGCTCTGACGCGTTGTAGCAGTTTATTTAGGCTATCATTAGACGATTTTATGCAGCTTAGGAAGGATCTGTGGATATTAAAAGGGTAAATACTATCTCAATCAACCCTTTGACTTCCATTTACTGTTACTAATCTGAATAAACTCGTCTAATAGTAGCCAGAACACAGAACAGAAACGCGTTTTGGAGCTTAAAAGGGTTAACACTGTCTTACTTTATGCTCGTACTGTATAATTACCAAACGTTCTATCGTAAATCTATTCTTCTCTATACAAACAAAAGTGTTATTGAAATACTACTGACAAGAATGAGTTTGGCGAATACCGAATCCCATACTACTTAATGTATTCCTCATTTATTTACAAAATTAATAGGCTTTTAACATGGAAAGTTAATGAAGAAAAGAAGGAAACAAGACAAAGCCAAATAAGGAGGCTGAGCTTGTCCGTCCAGATTAAGGGGAGGTTTTTAGTTGATTCCCTAGACTTTCATCAAGCTTAAAATTACTCCCCCTAGACCCCTTATCTTAAATTCAAGATAAATTTGTACATTTTTCGGTAAAAAAAATCCCGGCCGAAGGCCGGTTCCCCTTAAATTACAGGCTCGCTATCGCTCGCCAGGAAAAAATCGACACCTAAATGGCACGAATGGTCTTAAAATTGACAGAAATGGGGCGAGGGTTCTTAAAATCGCCAAACTAATGGGGTGAACGTCTTAAAATCTCAAAAACAATGGGGCTAAACATGAGGGCGAAAGTGGTCCAGAAAAAAATCCCCCAGGTGGAAATCTCCCCTTAACCATTAATGTTGCATATGCATTGATCCTTTCATTATACTCCAGCGAATGTTATAAAGCATTAGAAAAGTAAAAATATAGTTTAGGATGTATTTCGATTCTTGAATAAGCATTAAGTAGTTTATTTAAAAACGATATTCGAACCCACTTAAATGTCAAAGATTTGATTTAAGGTCTTCAGTTTTTATTTTCAATAATGTATAGACACATTGCAGTAATTGATCTTCAATGTTGCAATTCACAATAAGTCTGCCTGTATTACTAATCGTTTGACTAAATCTGCAAAAAGATTGGACACATTTGCATTGGTTTGTTATGTAATGTAATAAACGGTATTTTACACTGAAGGTTCTCTGATAATATTTAGTGGTGAGGTGGGTCAGCCAGTCATCTCAGCATTAACGGGTACCAGGTCCACCAGGAACACGGTATTAAAGGCCGACTCACACCACAATTGTTTCTGGCGACTTTCCATCAGCATCTATGTCTAGGCCAGCGTTTTGAGACTCCTTTTTATCGATATTGGCTACTTTACGAGTGTTAAGATATTATGGTTGGAGGAAATATGATCAAACTTCAATTCCATAGCTTTCCGACCAGAGTTGACGAGATAGAGTGCCCAGAATAATCGTTCGTGTGACTGACTGGGACTGAAGGTGATTATTGTGCGGCCAGGCTATAAGTTCCTCTCTCTAGCCTGTCACGATGAGCGGGTTGAGGGGACAGTGGTTATTGTTTGGGGTCTATTTATGTATATATTCATGTATTTATGTATATATTCATGTATTTATGTATATATTCATGTATTTATGTATATTCATGTATTTATGTATATATTCATGTATTTATGTATATATTCATGTATTTATGTATATATTCATGTATTTATGTATAAATTCATGTATTTATGTGTATATTCATGTATTTATGTATATATTCATGTATTTATGTATATATTCATGTATTTATGTGTATATTCATGTATTTATGTGTATATTCATGTATTTATGTATATATTCATGTATTTATGTGTATATTCATGTATTTATGTATATGTTCATGTATTTATGTATATTCATGTATTTATGTATATTCATGTATTTATGTATATATTCATGTATTTATGTGTATATTCATGTATTTATGTATATATTCATGTATTTATGTGTATATTCATGTATTTATGTATATATTCATGTATTTATGTATATATTCATGTATTTATGTATATATTCATGTATTTATGTATATATTCATGTATTTATGTATGTATTCATGTATTTATGTGTATATTCATGTATTTATGTATATATACATGTATTTATGTATATATTCATGTATTTCTGTGTATATTCATGTATTTATGTATATAGTCATGTATTTATGTATATATTCATGTATTTTTTAGTTTCCTCCCTAGACCTCCATCAAACTTTCAAAAAACATCCATTAGATCCCCCTTTACGAATAACTTGTACATTTTTCGGTAGAAAATGTCACGGCCGCAATTACAGGCTTGCTATAATCTCGTCAGGAAAAAAATCGACACCTAAAGGGCAAGAAAAGTCTTGAAAATATTGACAAAGAAATGGGACAAAAGGTCTTAATATCGACAAACTAATGAGGCAAACGTCTTAAAATGTAAAAACTAATGGGGATAAGCATGAGGAAGAAAGGGGACCAGAAAAACGGGCCCATCTCCCCTTAACTTATGAGGAGGAGGAGGGCCTTGGGGGGACCCGGAGGTGTAATTGTCCTAGGGGGGGGGGGGGGGGGCGAGGAACATGTATGATAAACAAAAGTAATCATTGGAGAGAGAGAGAGAGAGAGAGAGAGAGAGAGAGAGAGAGAGAGAGAGAGAGAGAGAGAGAGAGAAGAGAGAGAGAGAGAGAGAGAGAGAGAGAGAGAGAGAGAGAGAGAGAGAGAGAGAGAGAGAGAGAGAGAGAGAGAGAGAGAGAGAGAGAGAGAGAGAGAGAGAGATATCATTATTACAATTTTCATTATATTGAACGCTTTACAAAATGACACTTTAAAAATCAAGCCAAATGACTATGCTGAATAAATAAGAAGTATCACATTGGCCATCAAGTTTATATTCCATTAACGCAACACTAAACCAAACTACCGGTACAGCTCTAATTAAATAGGATATTATACATAATAACGACAGACACTTGTCCTACACTCCTACAATGCATACACGTTCTACTAAGGACCAGAATCTTAGGAAATCGATTAAGGGGAGGTTTTTAGTGTGTTTCCTAAACTTCCATCAAGCTTGAAATTACACCCACTTGACCCACTTTCAAGATAAATTTGTACATTTTTCGGTAGAAAAATGTCCCGGCCGAAGGCCGATTCCTCTTAAATTGCAGGCTCGCTATCGCTCGCCAGGACGAAAGGTCTTAAAAGTGACATAAATTGGGTGAAAGTTCTTAAAATCGCCAAACTAATGGGGCGAACGTCTTAAAATCTCAAAAGCAATGGGGCTAAACATGAGGGAGAAGGGGGCAAAGAAAAAAATCCCTTAAGTGGAAATCTCCCCTTAACTCTCTCCTTCTACTCATGATATAGTTGTTGAATATTAGGGCACACTGCAGCTTGTTATTGACGGCCCATCTTAACCCTTTGAGTACCAGCGACGTGTGTTATCTTGTGTTCCAGCTATATGTAAACGATATTATGCAGCTTAGGAAGGATCTGTGGTAGTTAAAAAAGGGTTGGCTGAATAAAATCGTCTAACATTTGCCACTGTATGAGTTATCCGGTTCATGACATATTTTCCAGTTACTATGGCTTTCTAGTCCTCACAGTTATATAATAAACCCGCAGCTAGTGTTATTTGATTCACTTGGCAGAAATGTCCTTCTCTCTAACCTTCACATATATTATATTATCATTAAACACATACACACAAACACACACACACAGACAGACAGGCCCCCCCCCCCCTCTCCCACACACACACAGACACACACACACACATAATCCAGCCTGGCCTCACATCCTTCATTTGTTTATAGCGAGTGGCCTGGCACACCATCCCAGGGGACACTGTGAAGGACCTGACCTAAGTGCCACACCAACCACCAATAATAAACAACATAAATAAGAGAGATAGAGAGGGGGATAAATGAGGGAGGAGAGGGAAGAAGAGGGAGAGGGAAGTAGGGAAATGAGAGGAAAGTAGGAGAGAGGAAAGTAGGGGAATAAGAGGGAAGTAGGATAATGAGAGGGAAGTAGGGGAATGAGAGGGAAGTAGGATAATGAGAGGGAAGTAGGGGAATGAGAGGGAAGTAGGGGAATGACAGGGAAGTAGGAGAATGAGAGGACAGTAGGGGAATAAGAGGAAAGTAGGGGAATAAGATATGTAGGGAGGGAGAGGGAACACTGCCAAGGAGCTGACGTAAGTGCCACACCAACCACCAATAATAAACAACATTAATAGAGAGGGGGATAAGAGAGGGAGTGAGGATGGAAGGAGGAAGGACAGAGCAACCACCGATAAATAGGAAATAGAGAGTGGGATAAGTGAGGGAGGGAGGATGGAATGAAGGACAGAACAACCACCAATAATAAACACGATAAATAGGATAGATAGAGAGGGGAATAAGTGAGGGAGGGGATGGCAGGAGAGGGAGAGGGAAGTAGGGGAAATAAGAAAAGTAGAGAGGGAGAGGGGATTATAAAGAGGAGAATAGAATGGGGAGGGGAAGAGCAACCACCAATAATAAACACCATAAATAGCAGAGAGAGAGAGAGAGACTGGGAGAAGTGAGGGAGGAGATGGAAGGAGGAGAGGGAAGTAGAGAAATATGTTACGTAGAGAGGAAAAGGGGTGATAATAAAAGGGAGAATAGAGGGAGGGGGTGGAAGGAGAGGGAGAGGGAATTAGGGGAAGGAGAGGGAAGTAGGGGAATAAGATACGTAGGGAGGGAGAGGGAATTATAAAGAGGAGAATAGGGAGAGGGGAGGGGACGGAAGAGGCTAACATACAGATAACGAGGAGAGAGAGAGAGAGAGAGAGAGAGAGAGAGAGAGAGAGAGAGAGAGAGAGAGAGAGAGAGAATACGAATACAAGTACAAAGTACAAAGTACAAAGGAAATCAAGCAACAACAGATCTAGTGACCCTTCTAGGCTGCTTGTCCTCCAAAACACTGAGGATCAAGTGTCCAAACAGTGGTTTAGAGTGGGTAAGGGAACATTGGAAAGGGAACTACTGCCCTGCCACTAACGTGGCAGGACTAGGAAGTTAGTAGGGTACATATGGGTTAGTATCTGAGGGGAGGATAAAGTTATTCATTTACAAACGCACTAACGCAGTCAGTCGCGGGTTTGATGCGAGATATTTGTCTAGGCGGAATTTAAATGAATCAACGGTGCTGCAGTCTATAACGTCTCGGGGAAGCCCATTCCACAAGTTGACAACTCGATTGAAGAAGAAATTCTTAGATTCGTGCGAGTTAAAAGATTTACCAATAATTTTGCAACCGTTTCCCCCCGTGTAATTAGATTGGTCGATAGTGAAGTACTTACTACAGTTCATATTGTCGATGCCTTTGATGATTTTGAACACTTGAATTAAGTCGCCTCTTAATCTGCGCTGGGTTAAAGGAAATAGATTTAATTCTCTAAGACGCTCTTCGTATGGTTTGTTCTTTAGGCTAGGTATCATTTTGGTAACTCTACGTTGAACTCGTTCTAGCTTGTTTATATCTTTTGGTAATAAGGGCACCAGCATTGAACGCAGTATTCCAGAAGAGGGCGGACTAAGGAATTGTAAAGGGTTAGGATAACTTCTTTGGATTTATGCTCAAATGACCTGCCTATAAAGCCAATTATTTTGTTTGCCTTCTTAACAACTTCTGAACATTGTTGACTCGGTTTTAGGTTACTCGATATTGTTACTCCCAGATCAGTTTCTCTGTTTACATTCTTAAGCTGAGTGCCATTCATCGAATAGTTTGCTTTCTCATTTAGGTATCCGACATGTAGTACTTTACATTTATCCGCATTGAAACTCATTTGCCAAATTTGGGCCCAACATGACAATTTATCTAGATTGTGTTGCATATCGTCAACTTGTTCTTTTGAGAGTACGCTATTTGCAATTTTTGTATCGTCAGCAAATTTTGAGATTGTGCAGGTGAGAGAGAGAGAGAGAGAGAGAGAGAGAGAGAGAGAGAGAGAGAGAGAGAGAGAGAGAGAGAGAGAGAGAGAGAGAGAGAGAGAGAGAGAGAGAGAGAGAGAGAGAGAGAGAGAGAGAGAGAGAGAGAGAGAGAGAGAGAGAGAGAGAGAGAAGACTGAGGAAGATAAATAACTACTGAAATAGGATAAGGTTAACTTGGAAGAGGTCGTGTCCGGAGGCCTGATGTATGAACGACTGAAGACAGATACAACAAATATATATATACTGTACAGTATAATTATATAGAGAGAAAAACAAAACAGAAAGTGATTAAAGTAAGTTAATAGCTCTTTATAGTAGGCTACTGATAATGTTGTTTAATGATAACCAAAACAAAATTAAAACTGGCGTCATGGTCTTGAAGGAGTAAATACGAGAGATAAGAAAGAGAGGTGTGTGTATGTAACTGTCACACAAAGATATACATGCACATAAACTATGCCAAAGGACTTCAGCTTATCGCCTATATAGGAACACATATTCGTATTATACATTCACTTCAACGTTCACACATACTAAGAACGAGGCCCGTAGTGTTGTTCTAAAATTAAGGTGAAATTTATTAAAACATATTTTATTTATTTTATTATTACTTTTTTCCCTCCAAGGGTAAACACTGTGAAATGTATTTAATTGTATTTTACTATTACTTTTTTCCCTCCAAGGGTAAATACTATCTCAAATATCCCTCTGACTCACATCAGCCTTTCTTTTACTGAGTGAAGTCAACTAATGATAACCAGAATATAACTGAAAAACATACCAAAAAACGACATCATACTGTGCTGAACTTCAAAGAGTTAAGCCTTACAGAACCGGCGAAACCCTTTAATTCTTATTTCAGCTACATAATTATAGATAATTGTTGGCATATTTGGAAGGATCTATGGTAGTCACAAGGATTAATATACATAGTCTGCAGCCGTTTAATTGCTAGACGACATTCCTAAGCTAAATAAAATCACTTAACCCTTTCTGTACCGGCGACGTATTTTTTCAGCTAATATTAGACGATTTTGTTCAGTTTTAAAAGGGCCTGCAGTAATTAACCCTTTCAAGTTCCAATACGCGTTTCTTTTCTGTTGCTGGCTATTATTAGACGATTTTATTCAGATTAGTAACGGTGTATAGAAGTCAAAGGGTAGATTGAGATAGTATTTACTCTTTTAATACCCACAGACACTTCCTAAGCTGTATACAATCGTCTAATGATAGCCAAAATAAACTGCTAAAACGCGTCAGTGCTTCAAAGGGTTAACAGGTTTTGAACTATCTCCCTTAGCCATTTTTACTACCACAGATCCCTCTTAGACTGCACACAATCATCTATATATAGCTAGAATAGACTTTAAAAGACGTCGACGGTACAGAAGTGGTTAAGTGATTTGATTTAGCTTAGGAAATAATGCGAAAGAAGACAATGCAGAGGAAGTAGTCGACGATACAAACACAATAACATTATGAGTAAGCAAAATAGAAGACATGTATTATAGTTTAACCCTTTGAGGATCATAACGCCTTTGACAGTTTATTCTGGCTGCACACATTTTATACAACGATTTTAGACGATTTTATACAACTTAGGAAGGATCTGTATGAATTAAAAGGGTAAAGAATCTCAATTAACCCTCCGACTTCCATATACCCTTCCCAGTCTGAATAAAATCATCTAATAATAGCCAGAGTACACTGTCAAAACACGTCATAATCCTCAAGGGGTTAAGGGGGGTGACCTGTTTTTTGTTCTCCCCTTTTAAATTTCTCTCTTTCTCTGGATTGTAACCATTCGGCTCTATTCAACCTACTGTTTTAAGATGTTTATCCCCATCCAGGTGTCGATATCTTCCTGGCGAGCGACAGCGAGCCAGCATTATATGGAGAAATCCGACTTCGCCGGAGACATTTTTCTATCGAAAAATGTACAAATTTAGTCTGCTGTCAAAACAATTAAAATAATATGCTGGCTCGCTACCGCTTGCCTGGAAAAAATCGACAACTGGATGAGGATAAACGTCTTAAAACAGTAAGGTGAATGGGGCCGAATGGATAAAAGCCAGAGAAAGAGAGAAAAGGAGAGAAAGAAAGGCAGGTCACCCCCCTTACAACGCAAATGGAAACTCCAAGCACGCAAAACAAAATCATGTGTAGGCGAAACAAAATCATGTGTAGGCGAAACAAAATCATGTGTAGGCGAAACAAAATATAATATGAAAAATACTTGAAAACGTAAAAGGAAACTAAGTGAAATGTCGGAGAGTCGGGGCATGCAGAGAATGACAGCCAGTGAAAGCAAAGGTGAAAGTTAAATAAAGGCAGAAACAATGGAAACAAAAGCAAGAAAATGTATAAATCGAAATGGACTGAACGAGCAAATAGGTATGGTTGGAAAAGAAATATATGAAGAAATTGTATAATGAAAATGTACTGAACGAACAAATAGGGTAAGATTGGAAAAGAATAATTTTTTTTTGTTTTATAATCGAAATGGACTGAACGAGCACAAATGTAAAGGAGAGAGAGAGCGAGAGAGATAGTGTGTAGGCCAGGTAATTACAGGTCCAGTCACTGATCTTCATGCCTGACTACTCCTACCTCACACCTGCCTCGCCCCACCTGCTGCCCAACTACCCTATACACCGACACTTTTACCCAGTCAAGTATTCTCGATTTTGGGGCAGTTTAAGAAGGATCTGTGGTAGTGAAGAAGGTTAATTGAGATAGTTAGAAGTTTGTTAATTGCTGGAGGCCTATCTATCAGCAGCCAGTATCGAATGAAAAGGACAAAACTGGCAGTGAACGGGTTAACCATAGTGTACGGTCACCCACTTTGCCCACCCTAGGTATATCTTAATGTAGAGTGCCTTCAAGAAATACAGTAGAGTGAAGGCTTGGACAGATCGTGGTGTGTGTGTGTGTGTGTGTGTGTGTGTGTGTGTGTGTGTGTGTGTGTGTGTGTGTGTGTGTGTGTGTGTGTGTGTGCGCGCGTGCGTGCGTGCGTGCGTGCGTGCGTGTGTATGTGTGTGTGTGCGCGCGCGTGTGTGTGCGTGTGTGTTGTTTTGTTGTTTTGTAATGTGGATGAGCGAGACAGGCAAAACTGCCTGTGACGAGTGCCTCCCCCAGAGTTGAAAGAGTGACAGGGCCAAAATCAATGAACAGTCGAGGCAAAATGCCTGGACACATGGAGTTTGAAGCAATTTAAGTCATAGGATGAGGAAAAGATGATTTCAGGGAGGGAGTACCACAACTCAGCTGTTGAATAGAAGAAAGATTGGGAGTATCGTTTCACTAGTGAGTTGG
Source organism: Paralithodes platypus (assembly GCA_032716605.1). Taxonomy (NCBI): domain Eukaryota; kingdom Metazoa; phylum Arthropoda; class Malacostraca; order Decapoda; family Lithodidae; genus Paralithodes; species Paralithodes platypus. The sequence continues at coordinate 28,251,954 of CM064522.1, read as the reverse complement.
AGAGTTCCACAGAGAAGGGGTGGGATTGTGTTGCAAGATGGGTACTACGTACCTTACGTAGAGGAGGTGGTATACACTGAGAGAGCTCTAAGGAACACTGATTTTTGTAGTAGCGATAGAATAGCGAGAGCTATGCAACATTGCGTAGAAGAGAGAGAGATTGTAGAGAGTCGCTGAGAGGACGGGAGTTAATGATACGAAAGGCTTTCCTCTCTACTTTGTGTAGAAGTGCGGGGTGAGAGGTTCCTCCCCACACAGGTGAACAATACTCATTACAAGGACGCACTGTGCCCCTGTACAGGTACAGTGAACTAGATGCATAACGAAAGGTAACTAAGATGGGACACACCTAATAACATTACAGTCACTAGTATGTTGGCACTGTACACCTGGCACTACACCATTACAGTCACTAGTATGTTGGCACTGTATACCTGGCACTACACCATTACAGTCACTAGTATGTTGGCACTGTATACCTGGCACTACACCATTACAGTCACTAGTATGTTGGCACTGTATACCTGGCACTACACCATTACAGTCACTAGTATGTTGGCACTGTATACCTGGCACTACACCATTACAGTCACTAGTATGGTGGCACTGTATACCTGGCACTACACCATTACAGTCACTAGTATGGTGGCACTGAAAACCTGGCACTACACCATTACAGTCACTAGTATGTTGGCACTGTACACCTGGCACTACACCATTACAGTCACTAGTATGTTGGCACTGTACACCTGGCACTACACCATTACAGTCACTAGTATGTTGGCACTGTATAACTGGCACTACACCATTACAGTCACTAGTATTTTGGCACTGTACACATGGCACTACACCATTACAGTCACTAGTATGGTGGCACTGTATACCTGGCACTACACCATTACAGTCACTAGTATGTTGGCACCATATACCTGGCACTACACCATTACAGTCACTAGTATGTTGGCACTGTACACCTGGCACTACACCATTACAGTCACTAGTATGTTGGCACTGTATACCTGGCACTACACCATTACAGTCACTAGTATGTTGGCACTGTATACCTGGCACTACACCATTACAGTCACTAGTATGTTGGCACTGTATACCTGCACTACACCATTACAGTCACTAGTATGTTGGCACTGTATACCTGGCACTACACCATTACAGTCACTAGTATGTTGGCACTGTATACCTGGCACTACACCATTACAGTCACTAGTATGTTGGCACTGTACACCTGGCACTACACCATTACAGTCACTAGTATGTTGGCACTGTATACCTGGCACTACACCATTACAGTCACTAGTATTTTGGCACTGTACACATGGCACTACACCATTACAGTCACTAGTATGTTGGCACTGTATACCTGGCACTACACCATTTACAGTCACTAGTATGGTGGCACTGTATACCTGGCACTACACCATTACAGTCACTAGTATGTTGGCACCATATACCTGGCACTACACCATTACAGTCACTAGTATGGTGGCACTGTATACCTGGCACTACACCATTACAGTCACTAGTATGTTGGCACCATATACCTGGCACTACACCATTACAGTCACTAGTATGGTGGCACTGTATACCTGGCACTACACCATTACAGTCACTAGTATGTTGGCACTGTATACCTGGCACTACACCATTACAGTCACTAGTATTTTGGCACTGTACACATGGCACTACACCATTACAGTCACTAGTATGTTGGCACTGTATACCTGGCACTACACCATTTACAGTCACTAGTATGTTTGGCACTGTACCTGGCACTACACCATTACAGTCACTAGTATGGTGGCACTGTATACCTGGCACTACACCATTACAGTCACTAGTATGGTGGCACTGTATACCTGGCACTACACCATTACAGTCACTAGTATGTTGGCACCATATACCTGGCACTACACCATTACAGTCACTAGTATGGTGGCACTGTATACCTGGCACTACACCATTACAGTCACTAGTATGTTGGCACTGTATACCTGGCACTACACCATTACAGTCACTAGTATGGTGGCACTGTATACCTGGCACTACACCATTACAGTCACTAGTATGTTGGCACTGTATACCTGGCACTACACCATTACAGTCACTAGTATGTTGGCACTGTATACCTGGCACTACACCATTACAGTCACTAGTATGATGGCACTGTATACCTGGCACTACACCATTACAGTCACTAGTATGTTGGCACTGTATACCTGGCACTACACCATTACAGTCACTAGTATGTTGGCACTGTATACCTGGCACTACACCATTACAGTCACTAGTATGTTGGCACCATATACCTGGCACTACACCATTACAGTCGCTAGTATGTTGGCACTGTATAACTGGCACTACACCATTACAGTCACTAGTATGGTGGCACTACACCATTACAGTCACTAGTATGTTGGCACTGTACACCTGGCACTACACCATTACAGTCACTAGTATGGTGGCACTGTATACCTGGCACTACACCATTACAGTAACTAGTATGGTGGCACTGTATACCTGACACTACACCATTACATTCACTAGTATGTTGGCACTGTATACCTGACACTACACCATTACAGTCACTAGTATGTAGGCACTACACCATTACAGTCACTAGTATGGTGGCACTGTATAACTGGCACTACACCATTACAGTCACTAGTATGTAGGCACTACACCATTACAGTCACTAGTATGTTGGCACTGTACACCTGGCACTACACCATTACAGTCACTAGTATGGTGGCACTGTATAACTGGCACTACACCATTACAGTCACTAGTATGTAGGCACTACACCATTACAGTCACTAGTATGTTGGCACTGTACACCTGGCACTACACCATTACAGTCGCTAGTATGTTGGCACTGTATACCTGGCACTACACCATTACAGTCGCTAGTATGTTGGCACTGTACACCTGGCACTACACCATTACAGTCACTAGTATGGTGGCACTGTATACCTGGCACTACACCATTACAGTAACTAGTATGGTGGCACTGTATACCTGACACTACACCATTACATTCACTAGTATGTTGGCACTGTATACCTGACACTACACCATTACAGTCACTAGTATGTAGGCACTACACCATTACAGTCACTAGTATGGTGGCACTGTATAACTGGCACTACACCATTACAGTCACTAGTATGTAGGCACTACACCATTACAGTCACTAGTATGTTGGCACTGTACACCTGGCACTACACCATTACAGTCACTAGTATGGTGGCACTGTATAACTGGCACTACACCATTACAGTCACTAGTATGTAGGCACTACACCATTACAGTCACTAGTATGTTGGCACTGTACACCTGGCACTACACCATTACAGTCGCTAGTATGTTGGCACTGTATACCTGGCACTACACCATTACAGTCGCTAGTATGTTGGCACTGTACACCTGGCACTACACCATTACAGTCACTAGTATGTTGGCACTGTACACCTGGCACTACACCATTACAGTCACTAGTATGTTGGCACTGTATACCTGACACTACACAATTACAGTCACTAGTATGGTGGTGGTGGTGGCACTGTATACCTGGCACTACACCATTACAGTCACTAGTATGGTGGTGGTGGTGGCACTGTATACCTGGCACTACACCATTACAGTCACTAGTATGTTGGCACTGTATACCTGGCACTACACCATTACAGTCACTAGTATGTTGGCACCATATACCTGGCACTACACCATTACAGTCACTAGTATGTAGGCACTACACCATTACAGTCACTAGTATGGTGGCACTGTATACCTGGCACTACACCATTACAGTCACTAGTATGTTGGCACCATATACCTGGCACTACACCATTACAGTCACTAGTATGTAGGCACTACACCATTACAGTCACTAGTATGGTGGCACTGTATACCTGGCACTACACCATTACAGTCACTAGTATGTTGGCACTGTATACCTGGCACTACACCATTACAGTCACTAGTATGTTGGCACTGTATACCTGGCACTACACCATTACAGTCACTAGTATGTTGGCACTGTATACCTGGCACTACACCATTACAGTCACTAGTATGTTGGCACTGTATACCTGGCACTACACCATTACAGTCACTAGTATGTTGGCACCGTATACCTGGCACTACACCATTACAGTCACTAGTATGATGGCACTGTATACCTGGCACTACACCATTACAGTCAACTTCTATCCAATAATCAACCCAGATAGTAACAAGTGCATAAACCAAACATAGGCGGTCCACGAATTATTATGATTGGGTTAGAGACTTTGGCATTCGAATGTAAAGTCGAGGTTAATAAGTGTTGTCAGATATTTCACAAAGTTTCGGACACTGACTAATACTCAGAGGGATAAGCACTTTTCCCAGTAACTATAAAGATACCAATAACACTTGTTGAGCGAAAACCACTGGAATCTATGACAACACTTAATACCCCCGATCGTACAATAGGGGTTCACACTATGGCATATAAGGGAAATAATGCCTTGGCCAAGTAAGTGATTTTACACATTCTAATATAATACTAAAGTTGTTTGAATAATAGCAGGACTGCCAGGCGTTGCCCATGACAAACACAGCTGCATGTCTACGATATGACCCATGGTTATAATAATATTAGAAAGGTTCTTTGATAGGAGTACAATGTATGTAATAATAACTCTACGGTCTGAAACTCTCATTATTGGTGATAGTGGTTCAAAGGGTACTTACGGGGAGATTTCCAATTGAGGGAGTTTTTTCGTGACTCCTTTCTCCCTCATGTTTAGCCCCATTGCTTTTCTAATTTTAAGACGTTCGCCCCATTATTTTTATGATTTTAAGAACGTTCAACCCATTTCTGTCAATTTTAAGACCTTTCGTGCAATTTAGGTGTCGATTTTATCCTGGCGAGCGATAGCGAGCCTGTAATTTAAGAGGAACCGGCTTTCAGCCGGGAAATTTTTCTACCGAATAATTTACAAATTTATCTTGAAAGGGGTTCAAGGGGGTGTATTCTTAAGCTTGATGGATATATAGAGACCAAACTAAAAACCTCCCCTTAAAACCTTCTTCTTTCCCTTCTTGTTAAATGTGCAAGTTTGGGGTGTGTGTGTGTGTGTGTGTGTGTGTGTGTGTGTGTGTGTGTGTGTGTGTGTGTGTGTGTGTGTGTGTGTGTGTGTTTTATTTTTCTATATCAACAACTAGTAGTTTCGTCAACCCTTCCAGTACCAGTGACGTCCATTTCATGTTGTTCTGGCTACTATTAGACGATTTTAGTCAGTTTCGAAAGGGCCTCTAAAATACAAGGTTTCAAACGACCTGAATTAACCCCTTTCAACAACACAAATATGTCTTCACTTGCATAACATCGACTGGAACAAAATAATTAAAACATGGTTGGTGGTGAAAGGGTTAATAATGTGTCTATCACGTGACCAGTGGAGTGTTTCCTTCGATATACCTATACTCCATTAAAAACACCCATCCGTTATAAGGGGAGATTTTCACTTAAAGGGTTTCCTTCTGGTCCCCCTTCTCCCCCAGGTTTAGCCCCAATACTGTTGAGATTTTAAGACGTTCGGCCCATTAGTTTGGCGATTTTGACAACTTTCGCCCCATTTCATTGTCAATTTTAAGACCTTTCGTGCCATTTAGGTGTCGATTATTTCCTGGCGAGCGATAGCGAGCCTGCTATTTTAAGAGGAATCGGTCTTCGGCCAGGAAATTTTTCTAGCGAAAAATGTAAAAAAAAATCTTGAAGGGGGGTCTAGGGGGTGTTTTTCTAAGCTTGATGGAGGTCTAGGGAGGAAACTAACAAAATATTTGAACACATTAATTATTAGACCAAACAAACGGTCAGCCTCCCCTTAAGTTCTATTTTTGAGGTGAGTGTGGGGGTTGGGTGGGGTTAAAGTAAGCTGGGCGAGGAGGCAGAAGGGCGGGGTCGAACAAGGGGGGGGGGGGGGGAGTGACCAGCGCGTGCCCAGACCCACAAAGGAGGGAGGCTGAACAATGAACCATTTACCTCTGTATTGTGAGAGAGAGAGAGAAAGACAGAAAGAAAGCAAGAGATAGAGAGCGAGAGCGAGAGAAACAAAGAAAGAAAGAAAGAGAGAGAGAGAGAGAGCGCGAGAGCGAGAGCGAGAGAGATTGAGAGAGAGAGCCTGAGCCTGTACAGTCGGGCTCATGATTAAATTAACACTTCCCAAACAATTCAAGATTCGCACACTCCCTATCAAAACCAGAATATACAGTATGTCTTCCTACCGGGTTAAGGGGGTAGTGGTTATTTTTGGGTCGATGTATTTATTTATTTATTTATTTATATATTCTATAGTAACCTAGCTAGACCTCCATCAAGCTTAAAAAAAAAAATAAATACCCCCTAGACCCCCCTTCAAGATAAATTTGTAAATTTTTCGGTAGAAAAACGTCCCGGCCGAAGGCCGATTCCTCCTAGTATTACAGGCTCGCTATCGCTCGCCAGGAAAAAAATCGACTCCTAAATGGCTCGAAAGGTCTTTATATCGACAAATAAATGGGGCAAAAGGTCTTAAAATCGCCAAAGTAATGGAAGGAACGTCGTAATATCTCAAAAACTAATGGGGCTAAGCATGAAAGAGAAGGGGGTCCAAAAAGCAACTACCTGGAGTCATCTTAAATATTATTCTGATTAATGCAAGGTAATTTTATTCAGCTTAGGATGACCTCAAGGCATCAGGTTGGTAGGTTTTATATATCTTAACTATTTAGCTCGCTCACATCCTAATTAAACTTAACCCCTTCTGTACCGGCGACGTCTTTCAAATTGTATGCTTGATATATGTTGACGCTTGTGTATGGTTTACGACGGATCTGTGATAGTAAAGATGGTTGAGAGAGATAGTTCGAAGCCTGTTAATTGCTGGAGGCCCCGTTTAATCTGAATATAATCGCCTAAAAGTGCCCATAATATAATTACAAGGACATCGCCGGTAAGGAAAGGGTTAATAATATTTTCCCAGGATAACCAAAATACAATTAAGAAAGCCGTCGTCTTACTGGAAATAGTAAGAAGTGAAGTAATCTTACAACAGGAAAGAAAAATCTATCAAGAAAGATGAGTATTGCTTCACCATCCCAAGACTATTTATTGACCCAGACTGTACGCTCATGCATACGTGATCAAGAACCTGCATAATAGTCACGGAACTAATTTTACCACTATTTTTATATTCACTTTCCCCTAAGTAACTCCCCCATATATCGAGCACTGAAAACAAAGTGACTGGATTATATTTTTTTTCAGTCACGAGTCTAAACGTTTGAGTGGGTTAAGGAGAGATGGGCCATTGTTTTGGTATATTAATTCATATATTCCTTAATGTCTTAGTTTCCTCGCTAGACCTCCATCAAACTTAGAAAAACACTCGCTAGACCACCTTCAAGATAAATGTGTACATTTTAGGTAGACAAATTTCGCGTCCTTTTCCTTGAAATTTCAGGCTCGCCATCGCTCGCCAGGAAAAAATCGACACCTAAATGGCACTAAAGGTCTTAACAATGACAACGAAAAGGAGCGAAATATGTTAAAATAGCCAAACTAATGCACCGAACGTCATGTATTCTCAACACAAATGGGGCTAAACACGAGGGAGAAAGTGGTCCAGAAAACCGGCCCATCTCCCCTTAACTCAGATTTGGAAACACGAGCGTTATGTTTGCATGTACTCAACTTCTCATCTGAACCAGTGTCTCGTGTTTGTGTGAAGTAAACTTTTCGTCACTACCACGATTCGCCCCTTAACTTACCTTCTCACTATCACAAATTTAATTGCCTTCGACTCCTATCACAGTCACAAACATGCACTCAACCTCCCCTCAACCATATGCCCTGCAGTACACGTGCACTCAATCCCGGCTACGAACGCCTATTCTCACTCAACCCTCCACCCAACACTCAAGCCCCGGTGTTTGCGTGAGTTTGCATGTCAGGTTATAAAGAGAGGGGGGGGGGGGGGGAGGCGGTCGTGACTTCATTAGAGCGGTGAGTGGTGGTGAGGAGAGAGCTGCCTTACATAACACGCTACCAACCCTCCTGACCCCTATAGCTTAGTATACCTGGTCCTATCCTACCCCCCTGACCCTATCCTACCCTACCACCCCGACCCTATCCTGTGCTTTACCTAACCCTACCCTGCCTTACCTTACATAACACGCTACCAACCCCCCTGACCCCTATAGCTTACCTGGCTATACCTGGCCCTATCCTACCCCCCTGACCCTATCCTGCCACTACCCTACCACCCTGACCCTATCCTACCCCCCTGACCCTATCCTGCCACTACCCTACCACCCTGACCCTATCCTACCCTACCACCCTGACCCTTTCCTGTGCCTTACCTAACCTTACCCTGTTTTACCTTACATAACACACTGCCTTATACCTTGCTTTGCCTGACCCTACCCTGTCTTACCTTGCACAACACACTAAAGGTAGCGCCAACGAACTTGACAATTTTCTTGACCCCTTAAATTCTCATAACTCAAAAGGGCCTAGAGCAAACTGGCTGTAAATATCCACACCTATTTCCTGGTGGGCTCTTCCCTAATGATAGAAATGTCAGCTCGATTGCTTTCATTAATGTTGAGTTATGATAAGTTAAGTGGTCAAGAAAATTATCAAGTTCGTTGGCGCTACCTATACCACCCTGTATATTAGGTTAATACCTTGCTTTTCCTGACCCTACCCTGATTTACCTTACACAACACGACCCCACCTGGCTCCACCCTGTGTTGGTAATTACTGGCAGGGCAAACCAGCAGCACGAGCCACACCGGGATACACCCAGACCGGTACACCCCCCCCCCCCCCCATCCCACACACACACACACACACACAAACACACACACACATCCACACCGGTACACACTATATCCTCATGTCGGCTCCACCCAGTGTTGGTAATTACTGGCCCACACCAGCAGCACGAGCCACACCCGTGCACCCCCCTCCCCCCAACCACACACAAACACACACACACACACAGTGCACACACACCGGTAAACCCCCCCCCCCCCCCCCCCAACCACTCACACCGGTACACCCCCCCCCCTCCCCCCAACCACACACACCGGTACACCCCCCCCCCCCAACCACACACACCGGTACACCCCCCTCCCCCCAACCACACACACCCGATACACCCCCCTCCCCCCAACCACAAACACACACACACCGGTAAACCCCCCCCCCCCCTCACACACACACACTGGTACACACTATATCCTCATGTCAGCTCCACCCAGTGCTGGTAATTACTGATAGGACACACCAGCAGCACGAGCCTCATACCGGAATACACCCACACCGTCTTCATCTTAGGCAACCCAGTTCAAGTACTTTGTATTAGTCAAAATTAGAAACCTAGCTTAAGGGGAGGTTTCTAGTTTGTTTCCTACTCCTCCAGCAATCTTAAAATGTCACCCCCTTGACCCCCTTTCAAGATAAATTTGTACATTTTTCGGTAGAAAAATTTCCCGGCCGAAGGCCGGTTACTCTTAAAATACAGGCTGCTATCGCTCGCCAGGATAAAATCGACACCAAAATGGCACGATAGGTCTTAAAATTTACAGAATGGGGCGGAAATTCTTAAAATCACCAACCTAATGGGACAAATGTCTTAAAACCTCTAAAGCAATGGGGCTAGACATGAGGGAGAAAGGGGTCAAGAAAAAAAGTCCCTCAAGTGGATATCTCCCCGTAATATAATATAACTATGCACGATATGAAAACAATCAATTCAACCTTTGTCAACATTCACCTTTGTCTCCTCTAAAGTATTATTTACAACTCTTGAGAATCCAAATTAACGAGGATAATGACGCGTTTTGACAGTTTATTCTGGCTATAGATAGATAGATAGATAGATAGATAGATAGATAAATAGATATAGATAAATTGTATATATTGTCGCCGACGTACTATAAACCTTACCTTTAGTCTTCTCCCTGTGCTTTGGATCCCCTTACCCATTTAAGGGGAGGTTTTTAGTTGATTCCCTAGACTTCTATCAAGCTTAAAATTACTCCCCCTTGACCCCCTTTCAAGATAAATTTGTACATTTTTCGGTAGAACAAATTTCCGGCCGAAGGCCGGTGCCCCTTAAATTACAGGCTCGCTATCGCTCGCCAGGATAAAATCGACACCTAAATGGCACGAATGGTCTTAAAATTGACAGAAATGGGGCGAGGGTTCTTAAAATCGTCAAAATAATGGGGCGAACGTCTTAACATTAGGAAAACAATGGGGCTAAACATGAGGGAGAAGGGAGTCAAGAAAAAAATCCCTCAAGTGCATATCTGCCCTTAAATATATAATGTAGGTTATGTGAAGACTAGCCAATAATCAATTAACCCTTTCAGTACCAGTGCCGTCCTTTAAACTTTACTCTGGTTACTATTAGACGATTTTATTCAGTTTAAGAAGGACCTCCAGCAATTAACAGGCGTCGAACTATGTCGGTTAACCATCGTAACTATCACAGATCCTTCTTAAACTGCACAAGTGTCTAAATATAGCTAGACTATAACGAAGTAGACGTCGCCAGTACAGAAGAGGTTAACAATATAATGTTGGCTATGTACAGACTAGCCAATAAATAAATAAGGGTGGGATTTTTTTTTTTTTTTTTTTTTTTTTTTACAAATGTATCAAGGAATTGTTGTGCTAACAGTGATGTATGGGGCTCTGAAGAAAAAGGAGAGAAAAAGGCTGGAGGTGATGGAGATGAGCTGCTTGAGGAGTACCGTATGTGTGGAGTTACTCGTAGAGACGGATTGAGGAATGAAGAGATACGTAGGAGAGTGGGGCAGCAGGAACATTTGTCGGTCAGAGTGGACAGAAGGGTGCTGAGCTGGTATGGTCATGTTGAACGAATGGGAGATGAAAGGCTTACAAAGAGAATATGTGAGTCAGATACAAGGGTAGATAGAAGGGCAGGAAGGCCCCCATCGAGATGGAGAGACTGTGTAAGACAAGCTTTGGATGATAGAGGAATGACTATTTATATAGATCAGGTAAAGGAAGTGGTAATAAACAGGAATGAATGGAGAATGCTTGTGAAAAGTGTGAGTGAACACGTGGTCATTTGGGGGAAGGACCCCTTCCCGCAAGTTGGACTAGATAATAGTCCATCAGGCGCCTGGCCCGGGGAGACGATTAATATGAAGGGTGCGCCTGGAAGTGTGGTGGGCGGGCTTGTGGCTTCGGCTCCGCTGCATGTCTGCCTGCCGAGATCGGAACCTCTCCGGGTGGTCGGGGGCCGGGGGAGTGCTGGAGCGACCTTGGTGATCCTGGTCTCTGGGTCTTCTCCTGGGTGACCTAGATGTGTGTGAATTTGTGTTTTGTCTGTGTTTGTTCGTTGTTTTATGTTGTGTTTTGTGTTTTCCCTGTTCTTGCTCTGTCTTGAGGCGGCCACCCCCAAGAAAAAAAAACAAAAAAACAATAACATAGAATTAAATAGAAATTAAAAATTAAAATAGGAAAAGTGGGGATTGGGCCTGAGCATATAGATAGATAGATAGATAGATATACAAATGTATCTTGTGTTTATATATTTTGTTTTATTTTATTTACATTTATTTTTAACTTGGTGGAGGTATAGGGAGGAAACTAAGGACATAATATAAACATAAATATATAAGCAACAAATACGGCCATCCCCCTTAAAGTATCCCTATGCCCTGCTTGTTAATATAATGGCCCCGGTCATGGCTGTAATTCCCGGGCGCGGTAATATAGTGTAGCTTAATTTTAGACTGGGTGAGGCGAGGGGTGGGGGTAGACCAGGAGAACGTTGAGCACCCAGGCCCCTCACTCTCCGCCCCGCCCTCATCAAGGTTACTCCTACATTACTATACAGCCTTCCCAAGATACAGTCAGGCTCAAAAGTCGGGTCTGTCTTCATAACTTTAACTTTCTTTGCTTTATTTATCATAAGATAGAATTTTCATCAAGTATATATTAAGATAAACACAATTCGCGGCAGGCAATAATTATGACGTTTCGCTCTACTGCTTAAGGGGCGTGACCTGCTTTTTGTTATTTCTGTCCTTTTCTTTCTTTCTCTGGCTTGTATCCATTCGGCCCCATTGAGCCAACTATTTTAAGACGTTTATCCCCATCTAGGTGTCGATTTATTCCTGGCGAGCAATAGCGAGCCAGCATTATATGAAGAAATCCGGCTTCGCCGGAGAAATTTTTCTACCGAAAAATTTACAAATTTAGCCTGCTGTCTAACAAAAATAAAAAATATGCTGGCTCGCTACCACTCACCAGTAAGGAACTGAAACCTGGATGGGGATAAACGTCTTAAAATAGTAGACTGAATGGGGCCAAATGGATACAAGCCAGAGAAAGATAGAAAAGGACAGAACAAAAACAGGTCACCCCCCTTAAAACTTTAAAGGGAAATGTTGACCAAATAAAGGGCCATCCCCAAAAGGCGTTCCTCTTGTCATTGTGTCATTCCCACTTGACAATCATCAACATATTTCAACAAAACACGACACGAAGGTTTTGTTCCCTGTTCATTAAGTATTATTTCTTCTATTTGGTAGCGATATACAGAGCTAAAAACGTGTGGATGCACTAACTGATGTGGAAACTAATTTGTGGGCGAGCTGACTGATAAGCGAATAAGCTTTCGGGCAAACTTACTCGTAGGGGAACTGCCTCGTGGACGAACAACTCGTGGATGAACGAACTTGTGGCCGAAATTACACGTGGGGAAACTGACTAGCCTATACTCAATCCACTTAAGGAGGGTATGGGCGTATTTATTTCCTCATTTATATATTTTTTTAGTTTCCTCCCTAGACGTCTCCTCCATCAAACTTTAAACAAAAAATCCATTAATCCCTCTTCTAGATTAATTTGTAAAAAATTTCGTTAAAAAATGTCCCGACCGAAGGCTGTTTTTTCCAAAATTACAGGCTCACTATCTTTCGCCAGGAAAACAATCGACACCTAAATAGCACGAAAGGTCTTAATATTGACAAATAAATTGGGCGAAAGGTCTCAAAATCGACAGACTAATGGGGCAAACATCTTAAAATATGAAAACTAATGGGACTAAACAAGCTAGTATAAGGGGGATGGGGGACCATAAAAACGACCCATCTCCCCTTAATGCAGACATTTGAGATAGGAGAATGGACCCTCGTGATTGGCGGATACAACCAATTTGAGGCGGTAGTTTGGTTGTGGATAGTTAGCGGTCATTGTGGTTACAGGGTAATAATTGCCCGCTTTGTCAAACAGTCAGACAATAACCGAGGTCACCGACCTTTAACCCCTTCATTACCTGTGACTTATTTTTCATTATATTCCGGCCACTATTAGATGATTGTATTCAGTTTAAAAAGGGCCTCCAGCAATTAACAGGCTTCGAACTATCTCACTTGACAATTAACAGGCTTCGAACTATCTCACTTGACATTATTTACTACCACAGATCCTTCTTAACCTGCACAAAATCGTCTATATCTAGCTAGAAAGATATAATAAACACGTCGCCGTCAGCACAGAAGGGGTTAACACACGGGTTATCTCGCCTTCTGTCAATATTGGTCGAGTTGTTTTCCGTTCCAATAATGCATATAAGTTAGTTAGTTAAAATAGGACTTCCGAGGGGCCATCAACCCTTCTGGATTATTAAGCCAGCACACTGTAAGTCAAGAATAGCGAAAGGATTGGAGCCCCATCACGAAAACTCCAGTCCCTAACATATACGACAATAACGGGTACCTTATATTAAGGGGAGATCTCCACTTGAGGGATTTTTTTCTGAACCCCTTTCTCCCTCATGTTTAGTCCCATTGCTTTTGAGATTTTAAGACAGTCGCCCCATTAGTTTGGCGATTTTAAGAACTTTCGCCCCATTTCCGTCAATTTTAAGACCTTTCGTGCAATTTAGGTGTCGATTTTATCCTGGCGAGCGATAGCGAGCCTGTAATTTAAGAGGAACCGGCTTTCAGCCGGGACATTTTTCTACCGAAAAATGTACAAATTTATCTTGAAAGGGGCTCAAGGGGGGTGTAATCTTAAGCTTGATGGATATATAGAGACCAAACTAAAAACCTCCCCTTAAGCCAGCACACTATAAATCAAGAATAGCGAAAGGACTGGAGCCCCATCACGAAAACTCCAGTCCCTAACATATACGACAATAACGGGTACCTTATATTAAGTCATGTCTCGGCACCAAGTATGTTTTGATCAATAATTGGTATCAGCAATATCTAAGCTTCATTTTTTCATATCGAGTGAAATATACAAACATGTTACTACACTGACCCACCCTATTCAACATCTGACAGACATTAATACAGCACAGAGCAAGCCAAACGTAATGACAGCTGGGACAGGGACTTATTAGCGCGACTGTACCTTATAATAAGTGATGTTACCCAGTGCATCATTGTCATCACCGTATAATGAAACTTCGGACTCCTGGGCGAACTAACTCGTGGCCGAACTGTCGTGTGGGCGAACAGTCTTGTGGGCGAGGTGAGCGATAATTACCTTGCATCACCACCACACCCGCGCGGTGATTGGCGGGTTAAGGGGGGTGACCTGCTGTTTTGTATTTTTCTCCTTTTCTCTCTTTCTCTGGCTTGTATCCATTCGGCCCCATTTAGCCAACTATTTTAAAACGTTTATTCCCATTTAGGTGTCGATTTCTTCCTGGCGAGCGATAGCGAACCAGCTTTATATGAAGAAATCCGGCTTCGCCGGAGATTTTTTTTTATCGAAAAATGTACAAATTTAGTCTGCTGTCAATTTGTTTGTTTTAAATATGCTGGCTCGCTATCGCTCACCAGTAAAAAATTGACACCTGGATGGGGATAAACGTCTTAAAATAGTAGGCTGAATGGGGCCGAAAGGATACAAGACAGAGAAAGAGAAAAAAAGGAGAGAAAAAAAGTAGGTTACCTCCCTTATTAAAACTCCCCCGGGCCATCACGACTCCAGTCTATTTATAAGTGGACGCTAATTCCCAAGTTAATGCGAGCGTTAGACTCGTTAAAGGGGGGTAGGGGGTAGTTTTGGCTCTATTTATTTATTTATTCATATATTTATTTATTTATTCATATATTTATTTATTTATTTATTCATATATTTATTTATTTATTTATTCATATATTTATTTATTTATTCATATATTTATTTATTTATTTATTCATATATTTATTTATTTATTTATTCATATATTTATTTATTTATTCATATATATATTTATTTATTTATTCATATATTTATTTATTTATTTATTCATATATTTATTTATTTATTCATATATTTATTTATTTATTTATTCATATATTTATTTATTTATAGTTATTTATTTATTTATATTTATTTATTTATTCATATATTTATTTATTTATTTATTCATATATTTATTTATTCATATATTTATTTATTTATTTATTCATATATTTATTTATTTATTTATTCATATATTTATTTATTTATTTATTCATATATTTATTTATTTATTTATTCATATACCGGTATATATGTATATATATATATTTTTTTTTTTTCCTTCTCCCTCGCTAGACCTTCATCAAGCTTAAGGGGAGATTTCCACTTGAGGGACACTTTTTTCTTGACCCCTTTCTCCCTTATGTCTAGCCCCATTGCTACTGAGATTTTAAGATGTTTGCCCCATTAGTTTGGTGATTTTAAGAATTTCCGCCCCATTCCGTCAATTTTAAGACCTTTCGTGCCATTTAGGTGTCGATTTTATTCTGGCGAGCGATAGCGAGCCTGTAATTTAAAAGTAACCGACCTTCGGCCGAAATTTTAAGATAAGAAAAATTAAGAAATTCGAAATTTTAAGATTGCTGGAGGAGTAGGAAACAAACTAAAAACCTCCCCTTAAACATGGTCATGTTGAACGAATGGGAGATGAAAGGCTTACAAAGAGAATATGTGAGTCAGGTACAAGGGGAGATAGAAGGGCAGGAAGACCCCCATTGAGATGGAGAGACTGTGTAAGAAAGGCTTTGGATGATAGAGGAATGACTATAGATCAGGCAGGGGAAGTGGTGGTGGACAGGAGTGAATGGAGAATGCTTGTGAATAGTTGAGTGAACACGTGGTCATTTGGAGTAAGGGGTCGGGCGCAAGTTGGATTAGATAATAGTCCATCAGGCGCCTGGCCTGGGGGGACGATTAATATGAAGGGTGTGCATGGAAGTGTGGTGGGAGGGCTTGTGGCTTTGGCTCCGCTGCATGTCTGCCTGCCGAGATCGGAACCTCTCCGGGTGGTCAGGGGCCGGGGGAGTGCTGGAGCGACCTTGGTAACCCTGGTCTCTGGGTCTTCTCCTGGGTGACCTGGATGTGTGAGAGTTTGTGTTTTTTATCTGTGTTTATTTTTTGTTTTATGTTGTTTTTGTGTTTTCCCTGTTCTTGCTCTGTCTTGAGTCGGCTACCCCCAAAATGGGGATTGGGCCTGAGCATATAGATAGATAGATAGATAGATAGATAGATAGATAGATATATAGTATATATATATATATATATATATATATATATATATATATATATAATACAAAAATAAAATAACACAAAATAAACACCCCCTAGGGCCTAGACCCTCCATCAAGATCAATTTGTAAAGTTTTCGGTAGAAAAATGTCCTGGCTGAAGGCCGATTCCTTATAAAAATACAGGCTCACTATCGCTCACCGGGAAAAATTCGACACCTAAATGACACGAAAGGTCTTAAAACTGACAATTAAATGGAGCGAAAAGTGTCAAAATCGCTGCACCAATGAGGCGAACGTCTACATAAACTCTCACAACTAATGGGGGTTAATAAACACGAGGGAGAAGGGGGTCCAGAAACACCCCCTCCCCCTCCCCCTAAACATCCAGGCCTCAACATTCAGGTACAGGGGGTTGGGGGGTTAGGGGGGTTGGGGGGTTGGGTGGGGGGGGGGTATTATCGTATACTATTAAGGGGTAGGTAGTCGCTATTTCGGCACCCCCTTCTCCCTCATGTTTAGCATATTAGTTTGGAGGTTTTAAGACGTTCGTTCCGTTAGTTTGACGATTTTGAGACCTTTTGCCTCATTTTGTTGTCAATATTATGACCTTTCGTGTCATTTAGGTGTTAATTATTTCTCGGCGAGCGATAGCGAGCCTCTAATTTTAGAAGGAAGTGGCCTCCGGCCGGGACATTTTTCTAGCGAAAATTTACAAATTCATCTTCAAAAGGGGGTCTAGGGGGTGTTTTTCTAAGCTTGCTGGAGGTCTAGCGAGGAAACTAAAACATAAGTAAAGGATAACAGGTTTTTCACATTACGTAGACGGAGGTCTTAAAAAAAAAAAAAAAAAAAAAAAAAAAATATATATATATAGACCAAAAACCAAGCAGTACCCCCTTAAAGTACAGGGGGTATATTATCATGTATTACACTCTGGGGTATGTCGTGACTCATTATATTTGAGATTTTACGCTAATTTCGGGGGTAATTTTTGCGTTACGAGCAGCTAATTGGCAGAGTGGGTATTTATGGTATGGTTTATTATGATACTAACAGGGGTACCCGGCGTTGCCCGGGTAATCACCATAATCACCATCACTACTACCACCACTACTACTACCATAATCACCATCATCAATCACTACTACCACAATCATCACAATACTACTACTACCATAATCACCGGCCTCGACCTCCCTGTGCCTCACTAAACGGCGACCTCGATTTCGGCCGCTATATGACCTCCGATTTAGGATATGACCTCATGCGTACCCCCATTTTGGGGGGCTGCGAACAACTTTCGTTCCATACACCTTTTCGATCGGAGGCCTCCTTCTGCCCCAAACGGTAATTTTTTCGCATTTTTTCGCTCCCGTATACTACATAAGTTCTGCTGAAAATGTTATTAAACAAAAGTGTCTCTGATTTCCACTAAACTCGCCTAAAACCATTTTCAAAACCTGGGCTTTCCAACGGTGCCCCACACTCCCACCTGGCACCAAAAGTGTGGGAGGAGTTTAGTAACAAAGGTCGGGTAACTGACAAACATTGACCTTTATTTATTAAGATGCTTAAGGGGGATGACCTGCTTTTTGTTATTTCTGTCCTTTTCTCTCTCTCTCTGGCTTGTATCCATTCGGCCCCATTCAGCCAACTATACCCATTCAGCTTACTGTTTTAAGGCGTTTATCCCCATCTACTGTAGGTGTCGATTTCTTCCTAGCGAGCGATAGCGAGCCAGCATTATATGAAGAAATCCAGCTTCGCCGGAGACATTTTTCTATCGAAAAATGTACAAATTTAGCCTGCTGTCAAACAAAAATAAAACATATGCTGGCTCGCTACCGCTCACCAGTAAAAAACTTGACACCTGGATGGGGATAAACGTCTTAAAACAGTAAGCTGAATGGGGCCAAATGGATACAAGCCAGAGAAAGATAGAAAAGGACAGAACAAAAACAGGTCACCCCCCTTAAAATAACTCTATCTATAAATACTTTTAAAACTCGTTCTTATCGTACACTCATCTCATAATTTGTGCAGGAAAATCTATGCATATTAAAATAACACATGTTAACCCCTTCATCACAATAACGCCTTTTAAGCTTTGATTTTGTCTTAAGGGGAGACGAGTCGCTTTTCTAGACCACCTTCTCCCTCATCTTTAGACCCATTAGTTTGGCGATTTTATGAACCTTCGCCCCATTTCTGTTAATTTTAAGACCTTTCCTGTCAATTAGGTGTCGATTTTTTCCTGGCGAGCGATAGCGAGCCTGTAATTTAAGAGGAATCGGCCTTCGGCCAGGACATTTTTCTACCGAAATATGTACAAATTTATCTTGAAAGGGGGTCTAGGGGGCTTCATTTTAAGATTGATGGAGGTCTAGCGAGGAAACTAGAAAATAATATATAAATAAACAAAAATTGACAAAATGAGAAGGATCTCCCCTTAAACTAGACGATTGTATGCATTGTATGAAGGACCTATGTTATTCAGAGGGTTTATGGAGATCGTAGGAATCCTTTTGAGTCCTAAAGGTAGATTACAAGCTAAAGAAAATCGCCGAATGGTAACCAGAAAATGATGAAAAATACGTCATCGTGCTGAAGGGGTTAATGACGTATGATGCAGCAAACATTATTGTAGTTAAAACAATACATTGTTTGGCAAAATGCGAAACTAACACTAATGGCTTTGAAATATCGAAAGCGAACTTACTAATCTATAACTCAGTCGTGCATTAATAATCTTAGCGCTGAAACTAATTTGGATATTAGCGAAGGTCTAAAATATAAAGTGCTTACGAAACCGGAATGCCTCCAACATTCACAAGGCGACCCATAAGTAACTCTTTAAGGGGGGGTGACCTGTTTTGGTTCTGTCCTTTTCTATCTTTCTCTGGCTTGTATCCATTTGGCCCCATTGAGCCTACTGTTTTAAGACGTTTATCCCCATCCAGGTGTCAATTGTTTACTGGTGAGCGGTAGCGAGCCAGCAATTTTTTTATTTTTGTTTGACAGCAGGCTAAATTTTTACATTTTTCGATAGAAAAGTTTCTCCGGCGAAGCCGGATTTCTTCATATAATGCTGGCTTGCTATCGCTCGCCAGGAAGAAATCGACACCTAGATGGGGATAAACGTCTTAAAATAGTTGGCTGAATGGGGCCGAATGGATACAAGCCAGAGAAAGAGAGAAAAGGACAGAAATAACAAAAAAACAAGTCACCCCCCTTAACCCTTTATGTACTGGAGCCGTCCTTTTAATTTTATTATAGCTATGATTAGAAGATTTTAACCCCTTCAGTACCGGTGACGTACTTTTCATTATATTCTGGCAACTATTTGACGATTTTATTCAGCTCAGGACGGACGTGTAGCTGTTAAGAGGCTACATACTATCACAATTAACCCAATTAACTACCACGGATCGTTCCTATGCTACATAAAGTGGTATAAATATAGCTGAATTTCAACAAAAAAACACACATCCCCGGTAAAGAAAGGGTTAATCAGTTTAAATTGGGCCTCCAGCAAATAACAGGCTTCGAACTATCTCACTTAACCCTTTTTACTACCACAGATCCTTCTTAAACTGCATAAAATAATCTTAATATACCGAGCATAAAATTAATAAGACGTCGCCGGTACAGTAAGGGTTAAGTTAATACATAAATCGCCAGGGTTTAATTAAGTTAATACATAAATCGCCAGGGTTTAATTAAGTTAATACATAAATCGCCAGGGTTTAATTAAGTTAATACATAAATCGCCAGGGTTTAATTAAGCTAATACATAAATCGCCAGGGTTTTATTATCCCTTTCAGTACCGGTGCCGTCCTTTTAACTTTAATCTACCTATTATTAGACGATTTTATTCAACATTTTAGAGTCTATATAGAACAAATGAAACCGTCCCTTAATGGTAACTTGTCTGCCATCCCCCTTAACCCCTTCTGTACCGACGACGTCTTGTTTATTTGATTTCAGCTGCTGTTAGAGGATTTTATGAAGTTTAGGAAGGATGTATGGTAGCTAAAAGGATTAATTGAGATAGTCCGTATCCTATTAATGGGTAGACGTCCTTCCTAAGCTGAAATAAATCGTCTAATTGTTGTCAGAATATAATGAAAATTACATCACCGGTACAGAAGGGGTTAACATCGCCTGTTGATTTAGTGTTCTATTTTATATCTTATTTTTGTTTAATACATTTTAACCCCTTCTGTACCGGGCCGTCTTTTTCATTTTATTCTAGCAACATTTAGATGATTTTGTAATGCTTAAAAAGGATCTGTGGTAGTAAAAAGGGGTAAGTGAGACGGTTCCAAGCCTGTTAATTACTGTAGGGCCTTATTAAGCTGAATAAAATCGTCTAATAGTAGACAGATTGAGGCTAAAAAGACGTCGTCCCCGGTAAAGAAGGGGTAAAGTCCCTCGACTGTCCCACATTCTAAAAAGAGTTTTGTTTGTCAATTTTAGACCACTAATGATGGCATAAGCTACTGCCGAAACGTTTGGATCCAATATGGAATAAATCAACATGATGTTCGTATCTACATTGGGTTTACCATTTCTGCTGATATTTCGGAGCTTTCATCCTTTTAGCTGTTTATGTTGAGTGAATGGTGCGTGTGTGCAGTAATTAGTGCCAGTAACGAAGACATCATTATCAAATATCGACCACATCGGCAGTAAACAGAAACAAAGCGACAATATAATTAAAAATACAGTACAATTAAAAAGATAGTACAATTAAAAATACAGTACAATTAAAATACAGTACAATTAAAATACAGTACAATTAAAAATACAGTACAATTAAAATACAGTACAATTAAAAATACAGTACAATTAAAAATACAGTACAATTAAAAATACAGTACAATTAAAAATACAGTACAATTAAAAATACAGTACACTTAAAAATACAGTACAATTAAAATACAGTACAATTAAAAATACAGTACAATTAAAAATACAGTACAATTAAAAATACAGTACAATTAAAAATACAGTACAATTAAAAAGATAGTACAATTAAAAAATACAGTACAATTAAAAATACAGTACAATTAAAAATACAGTACAATTAAAAAGATAGTACAATTAAAAATACAGTACAATTAAAAATACAGTACAATTAAAAATACAGTACAATTAAAAAGATAGTACAATTAAAAATACAGTACAATTAAAAATACAGTACAATTAAAAAGATAGTACAATTAAAAAGATAGTACAATTAAAGACACAGCACAAATAGGGGACGCTATTTTATCGGTTTAGTTAGTTTTTAAAGTTTGTTATCATTACCGGTATATACTGTATATTTGTTTTAGTTTGCTCCCTAGACCTCTAGTAAGATTTAAAAAAAAAAAAACATCCCCAAGACTCTCTTTCAAGATAAATTTGTACATTTTCGGTACAACATGGTTACTACTTAATTAGAGGCTCGCTATCCCTCGCCAGGAAAAAATCGACACCTAAATGGCACGAAAGGTCTTAGTATTGACAAAAACATGGGGCGAAAGGTTTAAAATCTCCAAACTAATGAGGTGAACGTCTACAATTATATATATATAATGGGACGAATCATTAGGGAGAAAGGGGTCCAGAAAAAAACAAATACCTCCCCTTAAAGAGACAGCACAATTAAAGAGACAGCACAATTAAAGAGACAGCACACTTAAAGAGACAGCACAATTAAAGAGACAGCACACTTAAAGAGACAGCACAATTAAAGAAACAACAAAATTAAGGAGACAGCACAATTAAAGAGACAACACAATTAAAGAGACAGCACAATTAAAGAGACAGCACAATTAAAGAGACAACACAATTAAAGAGACAGCACAATTAAAGAGACAGCACAATTAAAGAGACAACACAATTAAAGAAACAGCACAATTAAAGAAACAGCACAATTAAAGAGACAACACAATTAAAGAGACAGCACAATTAAAGAAACAACACAATTAAAGAGACAACACAATTAAAGAGAGCACAATTAAAGAGACAACACAATTAAAGAGACAGCACAATTAAAGAGACAGCACAATTAAAAAGACCGTACAATTAAAGAAACAGCACAATTAAAGAAACAGCACAATTAAAGAGACAACACAATTAAAGAGACAGCACAATTAAAGAGACAACACAATTAAAGAGACAGCACAATTAAAGAAACAGCACAATTAAAGAGACAGCACAATTAAAGAGACAACACAATTAAAGAGACAACACAATTAAAGAGACAACACAATTAAAGAGACACCACAATTAAAAATCCTGTAAACAAAACAAACAGACAACACAATACAAAGGTCAGACAGAGGTTGAGTGTATTATCATTCCCACATGTATTGCTTCATGTGAGGGTCATCTATCATTATATGTGTGGAGTCATGGCACTGTGGAGCTCCTATCTATCTCGTTAAAGTGGGCAACCTCTACACCCCTATATATATATATATATATATATATATATATATATATATATATATATATATATATATATATATATATATATATCACAAATACACGTGAGATAATAAATGTTTTAATCTCTCAGTGGGGTTCGAACCGCCGACCGTCAGGACGATATATATATATATATATATATATATATATATATATATATATATGTGTGTGTGTGTGTGTGTGTGTGTGTGTGTGGATTTGTTTCTTTAGGACAGTATTAGATCGCGCCCACGCTCGGCGCATTAAAGATTTTTTACAAGCACTGAGTCATTACCGTCCCTCATGAGCAAGGGGATGGGGTAGTAGTACAGGACCCCAATGGAAATACGCCTATTCGGCCTTATTGGGCTATGCTTAGCTGGCTTAGCATGCGTTAGCTTCAAGAACTATTATTATTATTATTATTATTATTATTATTATTCTGTAATCTATCACCAGCACCACCTCCTCCACCACTACCAGCACCACCTCCTCCACTACTATCACCACCACCTCCTCCACAACTACCACCACCACCACCACCTCCTCCACCACTACTACCACCACCACCACCACCTCCTCCACTACTACCACCACCACCTCCTCCACTATTACCACCACCACCTCCACCACCACCACCATCTGAATCACCACCACCACCACCTCCTCCACTACTACCACCACCTCCTCCACCACCTCCACAACTACTACCATCACCACCCTCTGAATCACCACCACCACCACCACCATGACTCGTTCACTTGTTGGTCGATTATTTCATAAATATATTATTTTTTTAGTTTCCTCATAGACCTCCTTCAAGCTTAAAAATACAACACCAGGATCCCTCTTCAAGATATATTTGTACATTTTTCGGTAGAAAAATGTCCCGGCCGAAGGCTGCTTCCTCCTAAATTACAGGGTCGCTATCGCTCGCCAGGAGAAAATCCACCCCTAAATGACATGAAAAGTCTTAATATTGACAGAGAAAAGGGGCGAAAGGTCTTAAAATCGCCAAACTAATGGGACTAACCATGAAGGAGAAGGGTGTCCCCCAAAGGAAAACGACCATCTCCCCTTAAATTGTGTATAACTGGCGGGTGTGTTTAATTTGGGCTCTCAAGGGAATGTGAAAATAACAGGTTAGATGTGGGAGAGGCCTGGCTGGCTCAAGAAGACCGGACGCCGGGTAGCCCAGCCAGCCAGCAAGCAAGGGAGGCCGGGTCATAAACAACGGAGCCTCATAACCACACGTCGCGTCACCATCCATCTCCGGGGGGCACGATACGTATCAACAAGATGCGCAAACCCATACCGATATTCACTCCAACTTTATGCCCTTAAGGGGAGATGGGTCATTTTTCTGGTCCCCCTTCTTCCTCATGTTTAGCCCCATTAGTTTTGAGATTTTAAGACGTTCGGCTCATTAGTTTGGCGATTTCACCCCATTTCGTTGTAAATTTTAAGACCTTTCGTGTCATTTAGGTGTCTATATTTTCCTGGCGAGCGATAGCGAGCCTGTAATTTTAAGAGGAATATATACCCAGAAAAACCTATTCTAACTAACACTTCTCAATGCTCTCTTGGCCCTCAATTTTGTTCTCGATAACAAATCTAACCTAGCCTAACCTATTCTAACCTATACCCTCAGCAATGCCCTCTTGAACCCTGACTTTAACCTAGCATACACTACCCTAATGTGGATAAGTCAAGTTACTGTTGGTTAAATTAGGTTGCTAAAAGGAAGGCGACCGTGATTATCCTGGGACAGATAAAAGAGTCGGGTCCAAATAAAAGTTAAGGGGACATGGGCCGCTTTTTTAAACCCCCTTCTCCCTCATGTTTAGCTCAATTCGTTTTCAGATTCTAAGATTTTTGCCCCATTAGTTAGTCGACTTTAAGACCTTTCGCCCCATTTCTTCGTCAATATTTAGACCTTTCGTGCTATTTAGGTGTCGATCTTTTCCCTGGCGAACGATAGTGAGCCTGTAATGTTGGAAGAACTACCGAAAAATGTAGCTTACAAATTAATCTAGAAGGGGGATCTAATGGAGGTTCTTTTTTTTTTATTTTTTTTTTTTTTGATGGAGGTCTAGGGAGGAAACTAGAAAAATAATGAATACATGCAAAAATCGCCCAAACAGTGAACCATCCCCCCCTTAAGGGGAGGTATTTAGTTTGTTCCCTAGACCTCCATCAAGCTTAAAATTACACCCCCTTGAGTCCCTTTCAAGATATATTCGTACATTTTTCGGTAGAAAAATTTCCCGGCCGAAGGCCGGTTCCTCTTAAATTACAGGCTCGCTATCGCTCGCCAGGATAAAATTGACACCTGAATGGCACGAAAGGTCTTAATATGGGGTGAAAGTTCTTAAAATCGCTAAACTAATGGGGCAAACGTTTTATAATATCAAAAGCAATGGGGCTAAACATAAGGGAGAAAGGGGTCAAGAGAAAAATCCCTTAAGTGGAGATCTCCCCTTAAGAGATTGTATACATACCCCAAAGCCACATGAATAGGACACTTCTTCACATACCTGAAAAGAGACAAATAATGTTTTCTATAACAAGAACAAATTTCCTATAATATAATATACAATACACCCAGATGCTATTAATTCAGAGCAATTTATGGTCCATTATCCTGTTCAGTCATAAGCCATAATAAAAATACCCATTTGAATCTGTATCAAACTCAAACGAGACAAAAAAAAAAACAAAAAAAAAAAAAAAAAACAAATTTAGGATTATGCCGCATTTTGACAGTTTATTCTGACGACCATTAGACGATTTTACATAGATTGTGGGCATCAAAAGGTAAAGACTATCAGTATTCTCAATTAACCCTCTGACTTCAATATACCCTTCCTAATCTAAATAAAATTGCCTAATAATAGCAAACAAATAAAAATAAAATAAAATAAAAAAATAAAGTGCGTTATTTTATCTTGAGAGGGTTAATCCCAGGTGAATTATTGTGTGATCTAAGGATGATGATGATGATGACGATGAGGGGGATGATGATGACGTTATTATTGATGCTTCTCTGAATAATGACATGCAAATTATTCCGTATTAACCCTTTGGAGATGATGACGCATTTTGAGAGTATATTCTGGCTATCATTAGACGACTTTATACAGCTTAGGAAGGATCTGTGGGACTTATAAGGCTAAGGACTATCTCAGTTGACACTGACTTCCATAATATACCGGTACCTCTTCAAATCTGAATAAAATCGTCTAACAGCCAGAAAACTGAAAAGAAATGCGTCATCGGATCTTGAAAGGGTTAATTAATAGCAGTTTATACTAACAAATGAACTAGATGCATGTGTTTGTCACTCCCGTTTATATTGTGATTGCAGGTGGAGGTCATTTACTAGGCAGACACGGATTAACACTCCCATTTCCAAAGATAGCGTCATGTTTCAAGTTATTTCGTCCATTTACGGCCCAGCGAAGGGAATGAAATGTTTAAGGGGAGGTGAGCGTATTTATTTGTTTATTGTTTTATCTATTTATATATATTTTTTAGTATCCTCCCTAGACCTCCATCAAACTGTAAAAAACATCCCCAAGACCCACCTTCAAGATAAATGTGTACATTTTTCAGTAGAAAAATTTCCCGGCCGAAGGCATAATGATTACAGGCTCGCTGTCGCTGACCAGGAACAAAATTACACCTAAATGGCACGAGGAGTCTTAATTTTGACAAAGAAATGGGGTGTTAAGTCATAAAATCACCAAAATAATGAGTCGAACGTCTTAAAATCTAAAACACCAATGGAATTAAACACGAAGGAGAAGGGGGTCAGATAAAAACAGCCCATCTTCCCTTAAGAATACCACCCATAGAGTCGTCATGGAGTGAGAGAACACGCTATACAGGAGGTAGCTACAGTCACCTGCAAACACCACATTACCAACCTTCCTCACCCTTTTTTGTTTTGTTTTCTAGAAGAAAAAAAAAATAATAATCGAAGGTCCAACCCCTTTCCCATTCTTAAATAAGTAAGCCATTTTAGATTTACAGAAGAGTGACCATTACTTGCATTCCTGCATGTCCAAACCCGAAAAATCCCATACACATATAACAGAAGAAGGACAGAGAAACGCAAATTAAAATAGGGAAAGCGAAAGGCAAGAAGAGGGGAGGTAGCGAGGGATGGGCAGAGTGGATTACTGACCCTTTAGATATGTTGTAGGATCTCAAAGGTGGATTAAAGAGTCATTGAGAACACCATGACATGAGGAGACCCAGTATAACGACAGTCACTTGCAAACACCACACTCCACACTACTACCCTTCACTCCACACACCACACTCCAAATATCCCTCTCCACACTCCAAATACCCCTTTCCACACTCCAAACACCACTCTCCACACTACCACCCTTCACTCCACACACCATACTACGAATACCACTCTCCACACTACCACCCTTCACTCCACACTACCACCCTCCATACTTCCACCCTTCACTCCACACTCCATACTACAAATACCACTCTCCACACTATCACCCTTCACTCCACACTACCACCCTTCACTCCAAATACCACTTTCCACACTATCACCCTCCACACTTCCACCCTTCACACTATCACACTTCCACCCTTCACTCCACTAACACCGACCAGACACCAAAGCGAGGAGAGACAAAGAAACACGGAATTTATGTACACAGGCGAGCAAGACCGAGAAAAACACGAGGGAAAGTAACAAAAGGGAAAAAAATAAAGAACTTACCAGATAAAAAATAATTAAGTAACAAAAAGCATAATAAATAAAGAACTTACCAGATAAAAAATAATTAAGTAACAAAAAGCATAATAAATAGAGAACTTATCAGATACAACATAATTAAGTAACACAAAACATAATAAATAAAGAACTTATCAGATACAACATAATTAAGTAACAAAAAGCATAGCATAATAAATAGAGGACTTATCAGATACAAAATAATGTACATATGCTGGACGTATCAAAAGAGGGATCGAGACCATAAATTATTGGTAATCATAGACTCAGAGATTGTAGATATTAAGAGAGAAAATAAAATATTAATGAGTACGTTCACGATGAAAACAAAAATAGAATCAAGAGACTGAGAGAGAGAGAGAGAGAGAGAGAGAGAGAGAGAGAGAGAGAGAGAGAGAGAGAGAGAGAGAGAGAGAGAGAGAGAGAGAGAGAGAGAGAGAGAGAGAGAGAGAGAGAGAGAGAGAGAGAAGATAAAGATATAACAAATCAATTTAAAGGAAAACATCCTACAATTCCATTAAACAAAATTAGAATTAAAACACCCAAGATATGCGAGATAAACGATAAAGATGAATAGGATAAGTAAGTATAAAGATAAACGATAAAGATGAATAGGATAAGTAAGTATAAAGATAAATGATAAACGATAAAGATGAATAGGATAAGTAAGTATAAAGATAAACGATAAAGATGAATAGGATAAGTAAGTATAAAGATAAACGATAAAGATGAATAGGATAAGTAAGTATAAAGATAAACGATAAAGATGAATAGGATAAGTAAGTATAAAGATAAACGATAAAGATGAATAGGATAAGTAAGTATAAAGAGAGTAAAGCAGAGAAAGTCCAAGTGACCTCCTTAATTAAGTGGGTATCACACTAGGCCAAATTTTCACCATTCTCAGTTCTTCGTTCTCCGTTTTTCAGTCGATTTTCCAACCCAGTACCAACACATTCTGAGCCTGAGGAGTTTTTCTGGAACCCCTTGTATGTACCTCATGCTTAGCCCCATTTGCTTTGACATTTTAAAACGGTTGTCCCATTAGCTTGGCTATTTTAAGACCTTTCGTGAAATGTTGGTGTCGATTATTTCTTGGCCGGGGAAATGCACAGATTTATGTTAAAGGGGGGGGGGGGGGTTTCGTTAGGGCTATTTTCTTAAGGGGAGGTTTTTAGTGGATTCCCTAGACTTCCATCAAGCTTAAAAATTACTCCCCCTAGACCCCCTTTCAAGATAAATTTGTACATTTTTCGGTAGAAAAATGTCCCGGCCGAAGGCCGATTCCCCTTAAATTACAGGCTCGCTATCGCTCGCCAGGAAAAAATCGACACCTGAATGGCACGAATGGTCTTAAAATTGACAGAAATGGGGCGAGGGTTCTTAAAATCGCCAAGCTAATGGGGCGAACGTCTTAAAATCTCACTAGCAAAGGGACTAAACATGAGGGAGAAAGGGGTCCAGAAAAAAAATCCTTCAGGTGGAAATCTCCCCTTCAGATTGATGTATAGGTCTAGGTAAGAAAGTAAACAATACATCATATAATAATAATACAATTAATCCATATATAAATCCAAATCTGTCTTTACCGTGTCCATGAGTAGCGGTGGTGATTCTCGTTGGCGGTGAAGTTATCGCATATAATTATATAGAACTGCGGTCCCAATGTTTCTCTGCCTTTGGAGAGGACCTTTCTACCGTATATGGGGGGGTGACTCCGGCCTGTCTTGTACTCCCCCTGCCAGCCAAGGGGACCAACACAAATACGGACTGATCTAAAAGCAAAGTCCTCCTCGTCTTCCTTTACAGAGTTTACCCTTTTCCAGAGTGATTTTTTTTTTTGGGGGGGGGTATTTGTTTGGGTCGTAAAGGGTGTGGCTCTTTAAGGAGAGTTAATTGTTTTATTTGTATTATTTTTCTGTACCCCCTTCTCCCTCATGGTTAGCCCCATTGGTTTGAGATTGCAAGACGTTCACCCTATTTCTTTGTCAATATTAAGATGTTTTGTGGCATTTCGTTTTCGAATTTTTTCCTGGCGAGCCTGTCATTTTTAGTAGGAACCGGAAGCCTGTAATTAAGGAGGGACATTTTTCTACCGAAACATGTACAAACATATCAAGAAGATGGAGATGGAGATGGAGATGGAGATGGAGATGGAGATGTTTTTTTAAAGTTTGATGGAGGTCTAATGAGGAAACTAAAAACAACACATAACAAATTAACCCTCCCCCACTTTTAAAATAGAGTGACAACAGCGTCTTATCCGGCAGCTCAGGCCTCGAAGCTTCTATCTTCAAGTTTTATAAGGATACAGCCAACTCTTCTATTCTCCCCATAGCTTAGATACCCATATCAACCCATGCAGAACCCCGAAAAGTTGCCAGGATTAAGGGGAGGTTTTTAGTTAGTTCGCTAGACCTCCATCAAGCTTAACATTACACCCCCTAGATCCCCTTTCAAGATAAATGTGTACATTTTTCGGTAGAAAAATGTCCCGGCCGAAGGCCGGTTCCTCTTAAATTACAGGCTCGCTATCGCTCGCCAGGAAAAAATCGACACCTTAATGGCACGAAAAGTCTTAAAATTTACAGAAATGGGGTGAAAGTTCTTAAAATCGCCAAACTAATGGGGTGAACGTCTTAAAATATCAAAAGCAATGGGGCTAACCATGAGGGAGAAAGGGGTCAAGAAAAAATCCCTCAAGTGGAAATCTCCCCTTAATGATGATGCCGATCGAGAGCCGCAGGGAAAAGCTCTTATGTGAAACTTCCTTTAAAAGGGGAGATATATCGCTTTTCTAGACCCCCTTCTCCCTCATGTTTAGCCTCATGTGTTTAGAGACTATAAGACGTTCGCTTTATTAGTTTGGCGATTCTAAGACCTTTCACCCCATTTCTTCGTCAATATTAAGACCTTTCGTGCCACTGAGGTGTCGATTTTTCCCTGGGGAGCGATAGTGAGTCTGTAATTTTAGGAGGAATCGGCTTTCGGACGGAACATATTTCTACCGAAAAATGTACAAATCTATCTTGAAGGGGGGTCTAAGTTATTTTTTTAAGCTTGATGGAAGTCTAGCGAGGAAACTAAACAAATAATTTAATAAATCAATAAATATACCAATCAAAATATAAACCTTTTACTCTTAAAGGGAGATTTCT
Organism: Paralithodes platypus; assembly: GCA_032716605.1. Lineage (NCBI taxonomy): Eukaryota > Metazoa > Arthropoda > Malacostraca > Decapoda > Lithodidae > Paralithodes > Paralithodes platypus. The sequence goes on along the minus strand of CM064522.1, from coordinate 28,221,005 downwards.
AGTGTGTTCCCTATACCTCCATCAAACGTAAAATTACACCCCATAGACCTCCTTTCAAGATAAATTTGTATATTTTTCGTTAGAAAAATGTCCTGGCCGAAGGCCGGTTCCTCTTACATTACAGGCTCGCTATCGCTCGCCAGGAAAAAATCGACACCTAACTGGTACAAAAGTTCTTAACATTGACAGAAATGGAGTGAAAGTTCTCCAAATCGCCAAACTAATGGGGCAAACGTCTTAAAATCTCAAAAGCAATGGGGCTAAACATGAGGGAGAAAGGTGTCCATAAAAAAATCCCTCAAGTGGAAATCTCCCCTTAACCCCTTCTGTACCGGCATCGTCTTCTTAACTTTATTCTGGCTACTATTTGACGATTTCATTCAGTTTAAAAATGGCCTCCAGCAATTAACAGGCTTCGAACTATCTTACTTAACCCTTTTACTACCTCAGATCCTTCTTAACCCTTTCACGCATTTATGACGCAGAGGTTGCCAGATTAACAATAAGAAATAGAGTTCTCTCACTCTTATAATTACCTCTCCAAAATTAGTTTTCTGCCCACAGCTAACTCAAAGACAACTGCAGAGGTTGAAGTAACTAAACTAAAGGTTTCTAAATACCCCTGATGGTAACAAAGGCTTTAAAGTATCCCCAATAGGCTCAAAATCGCGTCATATGCGTGAAAGAGTTAAACTGCACATCATCGTCTAAATATAGCTAGAATAAAATCAAATAGACGTCGCCGGTACAGAAGGGGTTAAGATCCAGTCACACGGGCGCGTTTTCCGACACCCGCTCTCGACAACCCATTTGTGGAAGCTGCTGAATTATTGTTTTATAAGGACTCAGCTGATGATAACAACCACCATATAGGCCTACTTGGCCACATAATATATATATATGAATAATAAGAGAGAGAGAGCTCAGTTGGTAGCGTGCCTGATTCCCATCTTGAAGGTCTCGCGTTCAATCCCCGCTCAGATTGAAAAGTTTTTCTGGGATACAGCCGGCGGTTACCATCTCCCCATGAGCAAGGGGGATGGGTAATGGTCTCTGGTAGACTAAAGAAAGCCAAGCGCTTGTGAATCCTCGAAGGAGGAGATACAGGCGCTATATAAGTAACCAGAAGATTATTATTATTATTATTATTCAGCCTAAAACCAAAATGTGGGTTGCATGTGACTCGTGTGACCCTGGCTTAACGGGAGATTTCTAGTGTGTTCCCTAGACCTCCATCAATCTTAAAATTACACCCTCTAGACCCTCTTTCAAGATAAATTTGTACATTTTTCGGTAGAAAAATTTCCCGGCCGAAGGCCGGTTCCTCTTAAATTACAGGCTCGCTATCGCTCGCCAGGATTTTTTTTACCCCTAAATGACACGAAAGATCATAACATTGACAGAAATGGGGCGAAAGTTCCTAAAATCGCCAAACTAATGGGGCGAACGTCTTAAAATCTCAAAATCAATGGGGCTAAACCTGAATGAGAAAGGAGTTCAATAAAAAATCCCTCAAGTGGAAATCTCCCCTTAAGGGGGTAGTGGTTGTTTTTTGGTCTATATATTCACCTATTAACTTTGTTCACCTATTAACTTTATTCACCTATTAACTTTATTCACCTATTAACTTTATTCACCTATTAACTTTATTCACCTATTAACTTTATTTACCTATTAACTTTATTCACCTATTAACTTTATTTACCTATTAACTTTATTCACCTATTAACTTTATTCACCTATTAACTTTATTCACCCATTAACTTTATTTACCTATTAACTTTATTCACCTATTAACTTTATTCACCTGTTAACTTTATTCACCTATTAACTTTATTCACCTACTAACTTTATTCACCTATTAACTTTATTCACCTATTAACTTTATTCACCTATTAACTTTATTCACCTATTAACTTTATTCACCTATTAACTTTATTCACCTATTAACTTTATTCACTTATTAACTTTATTCACCTATTAACTATATTTACCTATTAACTTTATTCACCTACTAACTTTATTCACCTATTAACTTATTAACTTTATTCACCTATTAACTATATTTACCTATTAACTTTATTCACCTACTAACTTTATTCACCTACTAACTTTATTCACCTACTAACTTTATTCACCTATTAACTTTATTAACTTATTAACTTTATTCACCTATTAACTATATTTACCTATTAACTTTATTCACCTACTAACTATATTCACCTACTAACTTTATTCACCTATTAACTTTATTCACCTACTAACTTTATTCACCTATTAACTTTATTCACTTATTAACTTTATTCACCTATTAACTATATTTACCTATTAACTTTATTCACACCTACTACTTTATTCACCTAACTTTATTCACCTATTAACTATATTTACCTATTAACTTTATTCACCTACTAACTTTATTCACCTATTAACTTTATTCACTTATTAACTTTATTCACCTATTAACTATATTTACCTATTAACTTTATTCAACTACTAACTATATTCACCTACTAACTTTATTCACCTATTAACTATATTTACCTATTAACTTTATTCACCTACTAACTTTATTCACCTACTAACTTTATTCACCTATTAACTATATTTACCTATTAACTTTATTCACCTACCAACTTTATTCACCTATTAACTTTATTCACCTGTTAACTTTATTCACCTATTAACTATATTTACCTATTAACTTTATTCAACTACTAACTATATTCACCTACTAACTTTATTCACCTATTAACTATATTCACCTACTAACTTTATTCACCTACTAACTTTATTCACCTACTAACTTTATTTTTGAGTGCCCTAGCTAGACCTTCATCAAGCTTACCCCCGCACCCCCTTTCAAGATATATTTGTACATTTTTCGGTAGAGAAATGTACCAGCCGAAGGCCGATTCCTTCTAAAACTACAGTCTCGTTATCGCTCGCCAGGAAATTAAAACGACATCTAAATGACACGAAAGATCTTAATATTGCCAAAGGAATGGGGCAAAATGGCTCAAAATCGCCAAACTAACGGAACGAACGTCTTCAAATCTCAAAACTAATATGCTTTACATGAGGGAGAAGGGGGTCCATAAAAAGCGACTAACTCCCCCTTCACTCCAGCTGCTTTTCCCCTCTCGCTCCCTTACTTGCCTTTCTCTCTCGGAGGCTTTCTTTGTTCTAGTTTTCCCTTCTCCCTCTTGTTTAGCCCCATTGCTTTTGAGATATTTAGACGTTCGCCCCATTAGTTTGGCACATTTTAGGAACTTTCGCCCCATGTCAGTAAATGTTAAGACTTTTCGTGCCATTTAGGTGTCGATTTTTTCCTGGCGAGCGATAGCGAGCCTGTAATTTAAGAGGAACCGGCCTTTGGCCGGGATTTTTTTCTACCGAAAAATTTACAAATCTATCTTGAAAGGGGGTCAACGGGGGGGGGGGGGGAACTTTAAGCTTGATGGAGGTCTAGCCAGGAAACTCAAAAGTAAATTAATAATTAAATATTTAGAATACAAGCACTACCCCCTTTACTCCAGCTACTTGTCCCCTCTCCTCACTCACTAGGAGTAAAGTTGGTTGGTGGAGAGAACATAATAACTCACTCACTTGTCTTTCTCTCTCGGAGGCTTTGTTCTGGTTTCCCCTCTTTCAGATTGAATGTGTTCAGTTCCAACTCCGTATAACATGTTCGTGACACGTTCAGCTTCACGCTAAATTATGCGTTTCTGGCTCTTTGTCTTGTTTCTAGTTTAGGGTTTAGTTTTTATTTAGTTTCCTTTTCGAATGTTTTCTAAAAATAAATCATTTATATACCCCTTTTAAGGCTTCCATGAAGCTTAACGAACTCCTCCTAGAACCCCCTTTGAGATAAATTTGTACATATTTCGGTAGAAAAAATCCCGGCCAAAGCCCGGTTCCTCCTAAAATTACAGGCTCGCTATCGCTCGCCCGGAAATAATCGACACTTAAATGGCACTAAAGGTCCTAATATAAATTCACTGCATTTCGGTGTGAGCATCCTAGGTTCGAATCCCTGGACTGCCACATGTATTTGTTGATTTCATTAATTGAGTTTAGGAGTAAAGTCGGTTGGTGGAGGTAACATAATAATTGACAAAGAAATGTGCTGAAAGGTCTTAAAATCGCCAAACTAATGGAACAAACGTCTTAAAATCTGAAAACTAATGGGGCTAAATATGAAGGAGAATGGGGTTCAGAATAAGCAACTATCTCCCCATAGGCGATAATTTACCCCTGTATATCCACTGTACGGTACATTCCTTTCCATATTGCGGTATTGTTCGTGTACTGTACCTCGCCTTGACTCTATATCTCCCGACTCGCCCTCGACTTTCCCGTACCACCTGTCCACCTGCCTACCTGTTCTTGGCTCGCCCTGCCATTTACCTGCCTACCTCATTACCTGCCTCGCCCTGCCTACCTCATTACCTGCCTACCTGTTCCCTGCCTCGCCCTGCCTGCCTCATTACCTGCCTACCTGTTACCTTCCTCACCCTGCCATTTACCTGGAACTCTACCTACTTGTGCCGCACCCTACTTTATGCCTTCTGCTGTTTTGCTAATTCGGTCGAATTAGTTCGTTTACTAATACAAAATTGGAAAATCAGGTAATCGCTGATTCATGAACTGACATTCCCACGACGCATCTTTTCAAAGCATTGATTACAAAAACAGTTATTTTTATCCTCTAATAATTTGCAAAAATCCAACATCACCATTATTTTGCTTATTTGCATATTTGCCCATTCCTCTTTAATTTTAAATGGTTTCCTATTATCTCCGTTAGGCAAGGATACTTTTCATAGAACATCAGCTTGTTCACACCCAAAATTGTCTGCTATATTCACAAAACTTACAAACAATTAATGCAACCCATTCAGTAGCAGTGACACCCTTTAATTCAACCCATTCAGTAGCAGTGACACCCTTTTCATTATATTTTGGCAACTCCTGGACGATTCTATTCAGCTTAGGAAGTACGTCTAGCAAACTAGAAGGCTGCAGGCTATATAAATCAATCCGTGTAACTACCATAGATCCTTCCTAATCTGCAAAATATCGTCTATATGTAGCTGAGATTATAATGTAATGACTTCACCGGTAATGTAAGGGTTAATCAATATGTGTTGGCTTACCCTCACTTCATTCTTCAATTTCCCTCATCATTCTTCTGCCTCACAGGATCTCCGTTTCAGCCTGCCTCCTGCCTCACCCCACCCTGCCTAACTCCCCCCTCTCTTTATCCAGTCCTCCCTCTGCCTCACCCCACCCACCCTGCCTAACTTCCACACTTCTCTATCCAATCCTCCCTCTGCCTTACCCCGCCCTGCCTCATCCTACTGCAGCCTCACCCCACCCTGCCTAAGCCTACCCTCCTCACCCCACCCTGCCTCCTCCTAGCCAGCCTCACCCGACCCTGCCTCACCCTAGCCTGCCTCCCCCCCCCCCCCCCCCACCCTCTGCCTCCTCCTAGCCTGCCCCACCCTACCCTGCCTCACCCCACCACTGCCGTGACATACCGGCCACTAGCTAGCGTGCTCGGTCAGGCGAAACGGAGAAGAAAGTTGCCTAAGTTACTATCTCTCACATACTCACTAGCACTCTGACTCACTCTGACGCGCTCTCTCTCTCTCTCACACACACTCACTCGCACAATGACTCACACACACACACCCTCTCTCTCTCTCTCTCACTCAGTCGCTTACTCAGTCACTCACTCACTCACTCTCTCTCTCTCTCTCTCTGTAAAATGGAAACAAAAAATAGTATTTTGAGCTACAGGAATGAACGAGAAAATGGAAAATTACAATGATCACTTTCATTGTTCAAATACACTTCAAAATAATACACACATTAAAACAAATACTACCAATAATAGGCCTAATAATTGTAATAAACTCAAAAGTTGATGGACAAAAATTCAAAATGGTAATTTGTCGGTCTAGTGATCACGGACATTTAGAGAAAAAAAAGAGAAAATGAGGAGGGAGATACAGAAAGAGAGGAAGATTTCAAGAAGTGTTGTGAGAGAGAGAGAGAGAGAGAGAGAGAGAGAGAGAGAGAGAGAGAGAGAGATAGTGAGTGTGTGTGTGTGCCAGAGAGAGAGAGAGAGAGTGAGTGAGTAAGGAAGAGGTACTATGTTGAAGATAAGACAGAGAACAGGTTGTGAGGTAGACCACTATAGCAGGTCCTAGTAGTAGTAGTAGTAGTAGTAGTAGTAGTAGTAGTAGTAGTAGTAGTAGCAGCAGTAGTATATTTGGACTGTCCATATTAGGCACCGCTATGTACAGTCTGGTCCAGGATAGTTAACCCTTTCAGTACGAGTGACATTACTTGTATTCACGCTATATCAAGACGGTTCAATACAGCTTAGGAAGGGCATAGCATATGGAGAGAGAGAGAGAGAGAGAGAGAGAGAGAGAGAGAGAGAGAGAGAGAGAGAGAGAGAGAGAGAGAGAGAGAGAGAGAGAGAGAGAGAGAGAAATATACGAAGATACATTAATTTATTGGAGAGAGAGAGAGAGAGAGAGAGAGAGAGAGATAGAGAGAGGAGAGAGATAGAGAGCGAGAGAGAGGAGGAAAGAAATGTACGAAAAGATACATTAATTTATTAGAGAGAGAGAGAGAGAGAGAGAGAGAGAGAGAGAGAGAGAGAGAGAGAGAGAGAGAGAAATGTACGAAAAGATACATTAATTTATTAGAGAGAGAGAGAGAGAGAGAGAGAGAGAGAGAGAGAGAGAGAGAGAGTGAGAGTGAGTGAGTGAGTGAAAGAGTCAGACAGAGAGACACGTAGGACCGGGTGGGGGTAACGAATGGAACAGGTTGTGAGGTAGACCACTATGGCAGGTTATAGTAGTAGTAGTAGTACTATTAGGATCCATATTTAGGTACCAGTTCTGTCACAGTCACGTCGTAAGGGTGATTCTCGACCCAGGTGTTTCTCTTCTATTATGGCTACCAATAGACGATTATATTTAGGCCACAGTAGATTATATAGTTCAGTCTGGGAAATATTTATCGTAGTCAAATGGACAAAATAATCTTAAACAATTCCTTCATTATAATAGTAATTTATATTAACACATCCTGGTTACCTCAAGTCGTTATAGGACAGTATAAAGATGCAGTCATAACAGTTATAAAGGAAATGACAACAATATTTTCTATATTAATGTAGTTTACGTGAAATTAATATCCAAAGTTAAATTATATCATTAGAATAGATTAGTGAAGAAATATAAGAAGCTTAGACTTCAATTGTGTGTGACAATAAACACACAATAGTTAACTTGTAATGAGGTACGGTACTATTTCCTTATTATTGAATAGTGCTGCAGTTAATACCAATAATTCTCTTTATCTCTCTCTCTCTCTCTCTCTCTCTCTCTCTCTCTCTCTCTCTCTCTCTCTCTCTCTCTCAATAAATAAATAAATTTATAAATAAATAAATAAATAAATATATATATATATATATATATATATATATATATATATATATATATATATATATATATATATAATTATATGACATCTATAATCTGTTTTAGTTCTTTGTCTGGAAACTGCCAATGTACCCAGTAAACTTCTGTTTTGTACATCTCGCAACAAATTTACTACCTTCAAGACTCCCACATTTCAAGACAGAGAAGGATAAATAATTCTACGAGGGTCTTTCTTAACCCCTTGAAGCTCTGATGCGTTTTAGCAGTATATTTAGAGGATTTTATGCAGCTCAGGAATGATCTGTGGGTATTAAAAGGGTAAAGACCATCTCAATCAACCCTCTGAGTTCCATATACCTTTCCTAATCTGAATAAAATCGTCTAATAATTACCAGAAAACAAAAGAGAAATGCGTATTGAAGCTTGAAAGGGTTAATAGCCGAGCTGTTACGTTGTCTCGTTACTCGTGTCCGGAGTTATTTTATAATCGTTTACTTTTATAGCTTATGTTCAAATACGTAATATACATAATTCACTTAACTTCCTAGCTTCTAATTGTTTGATAAAGTCAATTGAAATGTTATTATATAATTTTCTATACATTTACATAACGCATCATCCTGTATAATATAACAAAGGGGTATTTCGCATAGTTACTAGGGATATTTATTGTTCTTTCTCCACATACATTACACAAGGCTACAGGGGCTTCTGAATTAACTATTCACTGTGTCACTATTGGCACAGCGAGCGCACTTATTTACTGTGTCACTATCGGCACAGCGAGGGCACTTATTTACTGTGTCACTATCGGCACAGCGAGCGCACTTATTTACTGTGTCACTATCGGCACAGCGAGCGCACTTATTTATCATGAAACAGTATAGGAATTTAACCCTATTAGGTGCAGGGCGGGCCAATTTTGATCCTCCCAGTTGTACTCCATTTACTTGGAGATTTTAAGACGTTTCATCTCATTAGTTTGGCGATTATATGATGCTTCAATCCAATAATGTGTCGATTTTTCCTGGGCGAGCGATAGCGAGCCTGCAATTTGGGAGAAATCGGCCTTTGGCCGGGACATTTTTCTACCGAAAAATGTACACATTTAGCCTGAAGGGGGTCTGAGGGAATGTTTTTTTAGATAGCTTCATCAGGTCACTGATGAAGCTATCTGCGAAACGTTGTCAATAAAGTGCTCTTCCTCAGATGGTGTTTTTTATCCAATGTTTTTTTTAGTTTGAAGGGGGTTTGGAGAGGCGTTTTTCCAAGTCTAGCGGGTAAACTAAAAACACATTGTTCGAAAATGGCTAAAACAATGAAAACCCTCAATAATAAGTAAACAAAATACCATAATAACCCCCAAGACGTTGCACCAGATAGTGTTAAGCCTTGATATCTATGAATTAATTGTTTTACTAAGTAGCTTTCATGGGCTTATCAAATATAGGCCTAAGGATATATTTTATTCACGATCTGAATAACATAATAAGGCTACACACAAGGAAATTGCAATAAACACTGAGATGTAGAGCAAGAAACAATATATATATATATATATATATATATATATATATATATATATATATATATATATATATATATATATATATATATATATATATATATATATATATGATCAAAGCTGGTTATTTATGTAATTAGGAAAACTTTTATTAAGCCTACGTCTATATCTACATCGATTACATCTATTTATTTATTTGCCTTAACAATTAATCCTCACAACGGGGTATAATTAAATATAAACAATGATCTAGGCTATATTTTTCTCTGCCCTAATATTTCCTTTTACTCCATATCTTTCCACAAGCCTGTTCTGATACATGTTATTTCCTTGTACTATTGTTGTTGTTCTCTCTCTCTCTCTCTCTCTCTCTCTCTCTCTCTCTCTCTCTCTCTCTCTCTCTCTCTCTCTCTCTCTCTCTCTCTCTCTCTCTCCTCGCTGGTGTAGTGACTAGCGTCTTGGACTTCCACCCAGAAGGCCGGGATCGCGCCCACGCTCGGCGCATTAAAGATTTTTCACAAGTACTGAGTCGTTACCATCCCTCATGAGCAAGGGGATGGGGTAGTAGTACAGGACCCCAATGGAAATACGCCTAATCGGCCTTATTGGGCTATCCTTAGCTGGCTTAGCATGCGCTAGCTTTAAGAACTATTATTATTATTATTATTATTATTATTATTATTATTACGGTACATCTTACTTGTTATGGCTACCCAACAGAACCTGGGTGTTTGTTTTTGTTATACCTCTTCAACCCTTCCCCCTCCCTCCCTCTCCCCCAATTATTATTACAACCTGTCCCTCCTCCCTCCTCATCCACCTCCTCTGCTTCTTCTCCTCCCTCCTCCCCTTATTCCTCTACCTTCCCCCTCCTCCTCTTAACCTCCCACCTTCTCACTCCTTCCATCTCCCCTCATTCTATACCTACTCCCTCTCCCACCTCCTCTCCTTCCAGTTCCCCTCATTCTATACCTACTCCCTCTACCACCTCCTCTCCTTCCAGTTCCCCTCATTCTATACCTACTCCCTCTACCACCTCTTCTCCTTCCAGTTCCCCTCATTCTATACCTACTCCCTCTACCACCTCCTCTCCTTCCATCTCCCCTCATTCTATATCTACTCCCTCTCCCACCTCCTCTCCTTCCATCTCCCCTCATTCTATACCTACTCCCTCTACCACCTCCTCTCATTCCAGTTCCCCTCATTCTATACCTACTCCCTCTACCACATCCTCTCCTTCCAGTTCCCCTCATTCTATACCTACTCCCTCTACCACCTCTTCTCCTTCCAGTTCCCCTCATTCTATACCTACTCCCTCTACCACATCCTCTCCTTCCAGTTCCCCTCATTCTATACCTACTCCCTCTACCACCTCTCTCTCCTTCCAGTTCCCCTCATTCTATAACCTACTCCCTCTACCACCTCTTCTCCTTCCAGTTCCCCTCATTCTATACCTACTCCCTCTACCACATCCTCTCCTTCCAGTTCCCCTCATTCTATACCTACTCCCTCTACCACCTCTTCTCCTTCCAGTTCCCCTCATTCTATACCTACTCCCTCTACCACCTCTTCTCCTTCCAGTTCCCCTCATTCTATACCTACTCCCTCTACCACATCCTCTCCTTCAAGTTCCCCTCATTCTATTACTTCTCCCTCTACCACCTCTTCTCCTTCCAGTTCCCCTCATTCTATACATACTCCCTCTACCACATCCTCTCCTTCCAGTTCCCCTCATTCTATACCTTCTCCCTCTCCCACCTCCTCTCCTTCCTCCTCCAGGTATTCCTCTGCCTCTTCTTCTTCTTCCCCCTCCTCCTCCTCCTCCTCCTCCTCCTCCTCCTCCTCCCTCCTCCTCCACTTATTCCTCTACCTATTCCCCTCTCCTCCTCCTCCTTCTTCTCTAACCCAGCCACCTCCTCTGCTCCTCCTTCTCTCACCCTCCCACCTCTCCTTCTCCTCCTCCTCCTTCTTCTCTAACCCAGCCACCTCCTCTGCTCCTCCTTCTCTCACCCTCCCACCTCTCCTTCTCTTACCCTCCTCTGAATACACAACTAACAACACATGTATTAATGAATTGTAGAGCCGAAATAAGTTGGAAAATGTCGTTATCTTAAGAAATAGACATGTTAATCCGTTTAATCTCCGTAAACAACGCTCATTCCCACAATATTCGTTCGACATTAGGCGTTGCGAAGGGAAAGTTATGTTTAAGAATACCACCCTTAACCCCAACTGTATATAATTATATTTGTAAATACTATGTAAGAAGAATAACCACTGTCGGTGGAAATAAAATTTATTATTATTATTTATCCTCCCACCTTCTCTTTATTATTATTATTTATCCTCCCACCTTCTTTTATTATTATTATTTATCCTCCCACCTTCTTTTATTATTATTATTTATCCTCCCACCTTCTCTTTTTCCTCCTCCGTCAGTCCTCTACCTGACCCTCCTCCTCCTCCTCCTTCAGCCCCCCTCCTCCTCGTCCTTCAGTCCCCCCCCCCCCCTCCTCCTCCTTAGAACTAGGACAACATGTCATTGTTCTCTCCCTCTTCTCTCTCTCTCCCTCTCTCTCACTTCACTTTTTGTTTACCTCCTTGCACTCTTCCTATTACTGTACCTCACCTTGCTTACCCCCCAACCCCACTCTCTCTCTCTCTCTCACTTCACTTTTTGTTTACCTCCTTGCACTCTTCCTATTACCTCACCTTGCTTACCCCCCAACCCAACTCTCTCACTCTCTCTCTCTCTCTCTCATATTTTACATTATGCATTGCCCCCTCCTATATTCGGAAACAGCAAAATAAGTATATATGCTACATTTTCATACTTGACATTTAATTGATGCATGACTAGAAACTGAGTAAGTTTTACAAATAATGTTTGCATATATTTATTTGTGACACTACAATTAATTGATTCAAAGAGTCCATAGTCACTATAGTGGAACTAATGAGAGCAAACAAAACTAAACACAAAAACAACCACAACAATAACACCAAAAACAACAAAAACGACAGCAACAACAGAAACAACGCTAACAATAACAAATCCTATAATACCAACAACAGCAATAATAATAATAATAATAATAATAATAAATGCGATCGTTCCCTGTGTTTCACCTTCTCACTGTGCAGTGGAAGAAGGGAGGGAGGGAGAGAGGGAGGGAGTAATGCAGAGTGAGGGAGGGGGGGGGGGGGGGAGGAGTGAAGAGGGTGAAGGACGTAAAGGGAAAGAGGATTTAACCCCTTCAGTAACTAGGACACGGTTTGGTCGCTATGTTTGATTTGATATGATTTGATTTAGGTTAGAAATGAAGCCAGCACATTCACTGTACGTCAAGAATAGTGTCAGGACTGGACCCCTTTTCCAGAACTCCAGTCCCTTGTAAAATGGAAGAAAGGAGGAACGATGAATAAAGATGAATAAAGAAGAGGGACGATGGATAAAGGAAGAAGAACGATGAATAGAGGAAGAAGAACGATGAATAGAGGAAGAAGAACGATGAATAGAGGAAGAAGAACGATGAATATAGGAGGAACGATGAATAAAGAAGAAGAACGGTGAATAAAGGAAGAAGAACGATAAATAAAGGCAGATAAATGATAAAGAAAGGGAGAAGAACGATGAATAAACGAAGAAGAACGATAAATAAAGGAAAAGGAACGATTAAAAAACGTACGGAGACAGGAGCCGTAGAGAGTTGAATTGGCAGAGATGGGACAGAAATATGAGGCAGAGAAATAAGTCAGATAAATGAAGCAGATAAATAAGGCAGAGAAATAAGGAAGATCAATGAGGCAGATAAATGAGGCAGATGAATGAGGCAGATAAATAAGGCAGATGAATGAGGCAGATAAATAGGGGAGAGAAATAAGGCAGATCAATGAGACAGATAATGAGGCAGATAAATAAGGCAGAGAAATGAGACAGATAAATAAGGCAGAGAAATAAGGGAGAGAAATGGTGGAGGGAGGTAGGAGGAGATGAAGAAAGGTAGGGGTGTGTGGGAGGGAGGGGAAGGAAGATAGGAGTCGGCGAAATGAGTGTGTTACAAACGCAATGGAGAGAGAGAATGAGAGAGAGAGAGATAGAGAGAGAGAGACACACACGAGGGAGAAGGATAGGTGTGGAAAGAGTTAAGGGGGGGGGAGGGGGCGGGACAGAAGAGGGGATTAGTGGAGTGAGAGAAGGGTACAAAGGAAAGCAAGAAACAACAGATATACACATCCTTACGAGGCTGTTTGTATCTAGACAAGAGGGCGGGTTTGATGGAGTAAGGAGTACAAAGGAGTACAAAGGAAATCAAGCAACAACAGGTCTAGTGACCCATCTAAGCTGCTTGTCCTCCAAAACACTGAGGATCAAGTGTCCAAACAGTGGTTTAGAGTGGGTAAAGGAACATTGTAAAGGGAACTACTGCCCTGGAACTAATGTCCGTGGCAGGATTAGGAAGTTAGTAGGGGACATATGGGCTAGTAACTGAGGGGGGGATAAAATAAAGTTATTCATTTACAAACGCAGTCAGTCGCGGGTTTGATGCAAGATATTTGTCTAGGCGAAGTTTAAATGAATCAACGGTGCTGCAGTCTCGGGGAAGCCCATTCCACAAGTTGACAACTCGATTGAAGAAGAAATTCTTAGATTCGTGTGAGTTAAAAGACTTACCAATAATTGTGCAACCGTTTCCCCGCGTGTAATTAGATTGGTTGATAGTGAAGTACTTACTACAGTTCATATTGTCGATGCCTTTGATGATTTTGAACACTTGAATTAAGTCGCCTCTTAATCTGCGCTGGGTTAAAGGAAATAGATTTAATTCTCCAAGACGCTCCTCGTATGGTTTGTTCTTTAGGCTAGGTATAATTTTGGTAATTCTACGTTGAACTCGTTCTAGCTTGTCTATATCTTTTTGGTATTGAACGCAGTATTCCAGAAGAGGGCGGACTAAGGAATTGTAAAGGGTTAGGATAACGTCTTTGGATTTATGCTCAAATGACCTGCCTATAAAGCCAATTATTTTGTTTGCCTTCTTAACAACTTCTGAACATTGTTGACTCGGTTTTAGGTTACTCGATATTTTTGCTCCCAGATCGGTTTCTCTGTTTACATTCTTAAGCTGAGTGCCATTCATCGAATAGTTTGCTTTCTCATTTTGGTATCCGATATGTAGTACTTTACATTTATCCGCATTGAAACTCATTTGCCAAATTTGGGCCCAACATGACAACTTATCTAGATTGTGTTGCATATCGCAAACTTGTTCTTTTGAGAGTACGCTATTTGCAATTTTTGTAACGTCGGCAAATTTTGAGATTGTACAGGTGAGACCCTCATCTATATTGTTGATGTAAATTAGAAAGAGAATTGGTCTTAGTATTCCCTGGGGTACCCTGCTACTTACATTGGTCCATTTAGATGCCTTACCGATGACTACTCTTTGCTTTCTGTCGCTCTGTCCTATCTCCTATTTTCTTTCTAATTTTTATAAATGATCTCCTTAACTGTACCTTAATTCCCATCCATTCATACGCAGACGACTCAACCTTACACTACTCCATTAGTTTTTCAGAACGCCCCAGCCAGGAATTCCTCAACGACAAACGTAATGAAGCCATAGAACTCTTAAATTCTGATCTAAATACTATTTCCAATTGGGGCAGAGAAAACCTTGTTAACTTTAATGCTTCCAAAACCCAATTTCTCCATCTATCTACCCGTCAGGATCTCCCAGCGGACTATCCCTTATTCTTCAACAATACAAAAATCAACCCTTCATCTTCTCTCAATATTCTTGGTGTCTCTTTTTCTTCTGCTCTCATTTGGAAGGACCCTATTACCAGTCTTGCTAAGGCAGCCTCCCAGAAGCTCGGTGTGTTCAACCGCCTTAGGGGGTTCTTTTCCCCTGCACAGCTTCTTGCTCTGTACAGGGGCATAGTGCGCCCTTGTATTGAGTATTGTTCACATGTGTGGGGAGGTTCCTCTCACACCGCTCTCCTAGACAAAGTTGAAAGGAAGGCCTTTCGTATCATTAACTCCCCGTCCACTCACCAACTCTCTGCAGTCTCTCTCTCTCCGCCGCAATGTTGCATCTCTCTCGCTATTCTATCGCTACTATAATAATCAGTGTTCCTCAGAGCTATCCCAGTGCATACCACCTCCTTTACGTAGGGCACGTGGTACCCGTCTTGCAACTCAATCCCACCCCTACTCTGTGCAACTCTCCAACCCAAGAGTGAAACATTACTCTCAAACTTTCTTCTACTCAACAGCTGAGCTCTGGAACTCTCTCCCAGAATCAGTCTTTCCCTCTTCCTATGACTTAAATTGCTTCAAACTCCGTGTGTCCAGGCATTTTGGCTCGAACGTCCCTTGATTTTGGCCCTGTCACTCTTTCAACTATGGGGGAGGCACTCGCTATAGGCAGTAATGCCTTTTGCCTCCCTCAATCACATAGAAAAAAAAAAAAAAACCCAAAAAAAAAAAATCTATCCATTTCAACACACCGTCT
>CM064522.1:28170496-28200496 GCA_032716605.1 Paralithodes platypus | reverse complement strand
CAAGGATGACATCAGACAGTTGGCATCAGCTAGCTCCCTCCCTCCCTCCCCCGCATCGTCAGCAGCACCCAATCAGCACTGTCAGCACCGCTTACCGTGCCTCTCACACACGCCCACCCATCCGGCCCTGTCAGCACCACCCCCACCCCCACCCACTCAGCCCTGTAAGCACCACCCACCCTATCTCCCACACCCACTCTCCCTCCCACACCCACACTCCCACCCGCCCGGCCCTGTAAGCACCACCCACCCTCCCTCCCACACCCCCACACCCTCCCTTCTCACACACACACACACACTCAGCACCTAACTAGATACATAAAGTCAGCACGGTAAATAAAATGGGATGGTTGGTCGCTGATTGGAGAGGCTGCGGGCAGGAGGATGTGCTGAGGTAGGTGTGAGTGGACAGAACGGAAGGAGAGAGAGGGGTTGAGTGATAGGCTTCATCTATACCAGACTGTGGAAATGTGTATTGCTTTTATTGTAGACTAGCAGGGGTACCCGGCGTTGCCCGGGTACTACCACCACTACTACTACCATAATCATCATCATCAATCACTACTACCTCAATCATCACAATACTACTACTACCATAATCACCGGCCTCGACCTCCCTGTGCCTCATTAAACGGCGACCTCGTTTCGGCCGCTAAATGACCTCCGATTTTGGATCTGACCTAATCCGTACGCCCATTTTGGGGGGCTGCGAATAACTTTCGTTCCATACACGTTTTCGATCGGAGGCCTCCTTCTGCCCCAAACGCCCATTTTTTTCATTTTTTTTTTCAATTTCGTCCTCGAAACAATCTCCGATCGTGGCCTCGCCCCCTCTATGACCTGACCCAGGTCAATTGACACCCACATGCAAAGTTTTAGCTCCCCAGGTCCAAAACTGCGGCCGTCTATTAAGAACACACACACACACACACACACAGACCATCGAACATATTATATAGATAGAACACATGTGGTCATTGGGTCATAATATTACCCGAAACTGTCATTATATTCTCTCGGTGTGTGTGTGTGTGTGTGTGTGTGTGTGTGTGTGTGTGTGTGTGTGTGTGTGTGTGTGTGTGTGTGTGTGTGTGTGTGTGTGTGTGTGTGTGTGTGTGTGTGTGTGTGTGTGTGTGTGTGTGTGTGTGTGTGTGTGTGTGTGTGTGTGTGTGTGTGTGTGTGTGTGTGTGTGTGTGTGTGTGTGTGTGTATATTGCCGGGTGGCCATACACAGAATGCCCCCATGCGGACGTATTCCCTGTAAGAGGGCCAACCCCAGCCAGTTTACTGAAGGACTTACAGGATTGACCACTCAATTTAGGATCCGTCCTACTCCTAGTGTAACTTGTTAGCACTATTTTTCTACAGTGGTGTTCGGCTGGTCCATCCACTAACCTGCCTTACCCTTAGATAAGCAGTACGGATTTGTATCAGTTATACTCCCCTAGACAGGTTGCTGACCAAGGCTGACGAGTCCCATCCACCCGGATTTTTATAAGGTTGTCTCCCCTAGATAGGTTTCCGACCAAGGCTAACGAGTCCCATCCACCCTGTACATTCATCACTAAAACCGACTAATGAAATACTTGTTTAACCATCAAGTTATTAGTTTAGTTAAATGCCATCAAACAACATTGTTCAGATATAACTTAAGGACACACATACGAGTACGAAAACACACACCCTTCCAAAAAAACACACCCTTCCAAAAAAACACACACCCTTCCAAAAAAACACACACCCTTCCAAAAAAACACAAACCCTTCCAAAAAAACACACACCCTTCCAAAAAAACACACACCCTTCCAAAAAAATCACATAAAATAATAGCAAATACAAATGTGTAATTCTACTTTTCAGGAGAATGAATCCCGAAATATTCATTATATTCCCCTAGACTTTAAAGGTCCTAGTTTCAAAATGTTCCACTATAGTACGTTCATTCTAGGCTGGGCAGAAATCGTAACCTCTAACCTCTGTAACTCAAAAAGGGCTAGAGCAAATGAGATGTCAATTTCTACACCTATTCCCTAGCCAAGTCTTCCTATGTGGTAGAAATATTAGCTCGATTACTCTAGTCCTCTTTGAGTTAGGAGAGGCTATAGCTTACGATTTCTGCCCAACCTACAATGAACAGACTATAGTGTTGAGATGGTGGAAGTATCAAGTACTTGAAAGATTGAGGAATAAAGGGGAGGCAGACCGTTTTTCTGGACCCCCTTCTCCCTAATGATTAGCCTCACTAGTTATGAGATTATAAGACGTTCGGCCCATTAGTTTGGCGATTTTACATCTTTCGCTCCATTTCGTTGTCAATTTTAAGACCTTTCGTGCCATTTCGGTGTCGATTTTTTTCCTGGCGAGCGATAGCGAGCCTGTAATTTTAAGAGGAATCGGCCTTCGGCCGGGACATTTTTCTACCGAAAAATGTACAAATTTATCTTGAAGGGGGGTCTAAGGTGTGTTTTTCTAAGCTTGATGGAGGTCTAGGGAGGAAACTAAAAATATATATAAATAAATGAATTAATAGACCAAACAAACGGTCTGCCTCCCCTTAATACTGTATATTGTCACTCATCTGTGGAACACGGGTTCAAGTCACCAAGAAGGAGTCGCTTACTATTACTCACTGATGATATGTGAAATGGTATAAGCATTTAAGGGGAGATGAGCCGTTTTTTCTGGTCCCCCTTCTTCCTCATGTTTAGCCCCATTAGTTTTCAGATTATAAGATGTTTGCCCCATTAGTTTGTCAATGTTAAGACCTTCCGCCCCATTTCCTTGTCAATATTAAGACCTTTCGTGCTATTTAGGTGTCGATTTTTTTTCCTGGCGAACGATAGTGAGCCTGTAATTTTGGAAGAAACTACCGAACAATGTACAAATCAATCTAAAAGGGGAATCTAATGGATGTTTTTTTATAAAGTTTGATGGAGGTCTAGTAGGGAGGAAACCAGAAAAATAATAAATAAATGAAAAAATCGACCAAAAAGTTAATCATCCCCCCCTTAATATATATTTAACAATTATATATCGGCTGACAACAATTATATATCGGCTGACAACAATTATATATCGGCTAACACCAATTTTATATCGGCTGACAACAATTATATATCGGCTGACAACTATTTTATATCGGCTGACAACTATTTACACAGTTTCATCATTCCTCCGTACACTAAAATATACTGTATATCAAATGTGAAAGGGATTAATACAAAATAATGATGATACTATAGAAAAAAATGAGAGAGAGAGAGAGAGAGAGAGAGAGAGAGAGAGAAAAGAGAGAGAGAGAGAGAGAGAGAGAGAGAGAGAGAGAGAGAGAGAAGACTTGCCCTGTTTACCTGTGAACTGCCGTGTCATAGGTCCTTGCTAGAAATGCAGATGAGCAAATAAAGAAATAAATAAGACAGATAAATAGGTAGATAGACAAAGAGATAGATATACGGATAGGTATATAGCTAGACAGATAGAAAAACAAATAAAGAGATAGATAGATGGAAAAAATAGATAGACAGAAAGACAGATAGATAGATGGAAAAAGATAGACAGAAAGACAGATAGGGAGATAGATAGATAGATAAAGAGATAGCCAGACTGATAGATAGATAGATAGATAGATAGATATATAGATAACTAGATAGAGTTAGTTAGATAGACAGATAGATAGATAGGGATGAAGAAAGCCTTTCTGTGCGCATGAGGATTATCAATAGCATACGCTGTCAACAAAAATTAGTATGACTAGGCCCTAGGGTAATCGAAATTCCGTAATTATATACTCTTATGTAATGATTTTAATAAACCCACCTAATAATTTTAAGCATAGGAAGATAAATCATAAGAATACATACATACATACATACATACATACATACATACAAGACTATGATCTACACGAGATCAGGTATACATTACAATAGTATACCCGATGCCATTATATACCCAGTGATACCTTACCTTGTGATGAGTTCGCCACACTTTTAGCGGCACCGAGGAGCGCGCCGCCCCTCGTTCTGGGTGGTGATTTGGTGCAGCAGACTGTTCGAAGTGTATACCTTTGATTTATTGACGGTCTTGGGAGAGAGATACATATATCTTTATAGCTAAAACGAGGCTTATGTTTTGATTTAGATAAAGATCAAGCGAGCCCTCCTTTGTAAATTGGTGTGTATATATAAATAAATCAGAATTATAACCGAATGGTGCGTATAAAAAGTGTGTAATGATCGTTTCGTGTAACATTTCGAACACCTTTGCCAAATTTTGTGAACACAAGTGATGACAATTAATAATGTGTTCTATAATGAATGCCAAATTAGTAAACTTTCTACAATAGGTTCAAATTATCACTTACAATTTATACTATAGTCTGTTTGCCAGCTGATGGTAAATTGCCATGTTCCCATCATGATTACTCAGCTATTACGAGCATTTTGTAACGAAATATATTGTTAATTATGAAAAGTTGGTAATATTAGGACGTCGAGATATTTTGCAGTTTCATATTTTTCGACATAAGTATCGACATATCAGTTGCTAAGGGATTCAAACCGACTATAGTGTCGCAACAGAGGTGACGTACAATCACCTGCAGATAAATGTGGTACAGATTTTACTCAATGCTTCTGACATGATGGTGAAATATATTGAACCATTTCCTTTAAGCATATGACCGAGTCAGTGTTTTCTTTCATCCCTGTCTGGAATGTGCCATATAGTAGTGTACCAGTTATTTGTGCAGGCAATTTTACCCATATAAATGCCTGAGTACGGGCTATGATGTAATGTATTAGAAAGACCGAGATATTTTGAAAGACAGACAGACGTGACGAAGGCCTTACTGCACGTACCTGTATGCCTATGTACGGCCAAACATAACATACTAGAAAGTCCGATATATTTTGAAAGATAGACAGAAGTAACTAAGGCCTTACTGTACGTACCTGTATGCCTTAGTACGACCAAAGATAATATATTAAAAAAAAGCGAGAAATTTTAAAAGATAGATAGAAGTAACGAAGGCCTTACTGCACGTACCTGTATGCCTGAGTACGGCCATAACGGAGGTAGTAGCATCATCCGTGCCCAGTATCTGCACGTTAGTATCGTTGGGTACCGTGCAGGCGTACTCCCTCTGGCGCAGGTAGAGCAGCATACGGGCCCCCACCTCTTCCGTGAGCATGGTGGTGAGGGCGTGGGAGGCCTCCTTCAGCCGGGGCCACGAGCTGTACACCCCGGCGGTCGTCGAGGGCACCTCCTTCACCATGTGTTCGCCCACTATCAGCACCATTCTGAAGGAGGGGCAGAAGAGAGAGAGATTAGTATGATATAATAATTTATGTAAGGTGTAGGAAGGGCGCTTATCATAGAAAGTCCGTAACAGTACTTCACCAGGTGTTCGCCCACTACCAGCACCATTCTGAAGGAGGGGCAGAAGAGGGAGGTTAGTATTTGTTGGAGTAAGTTTATATTACGTAGATGAGCAGGATAGATACAAAAAGAAAATCCTTCACACCTCCTTCACCTGGTGTTCGTTCACTATCAGCTCCATTCTGAAGGAGAGACAGACGAGGGAGGTTAGTATGATATATTAGGGTAATCATGTAACAGGTAAAGAAGGGGGGGGGGGGGGCATAATATAGAAAGTGCATAACACTACTTCACTAGGTGTTTGTTCACTATCAACACCATTTTGAAGGAGGGGCAGAAGAGGACAGTTAGTATTGTTGTAATATGTTTATATTAGGCAGATGAGGAGGGTAGATATTGCCAACAAATACCTAAAGACAATCCTTCACGAGGTGTGAAGGATTTTCTTTAAGTATTTGTTCACAAGCTATTCGCTCGCTATCAACGCCATTCTGAGGGACGCGCAGATGGGGGCAGTTAGAATTATAGTATTATAAGTTAGAGTAATCTTATATATGAGAGAGAGAGAGAGAGAGAGAGAGAGAGAGAGAGAGAGAGAGAGAGAGAGAGAGAGAACATAGACGGAAACGGAGTCTGTATATATTTTATGAACTGCCTTCGTGGTGTAATGTATAAGGTGTTGACATTCGGTGTGAGCGTCCTGGGTTCGAATCCACGGACTGCCACATGTGTTTGTAATATTTCATTAATCGATTTTAGGAGTAGAGTTGGTTGTTGGATAGAACATAATAAATGTATAGGATTGTATATAATAGGTATAATATAACTAATGACAACTTTCTCTCTCTCTCTCTCTCTCGTAGTGAACATTATGATACTGTTCAATTTACTGTGACCTTTACCTATCGAGCGCTACTGAATCCGCTGATATAAAGGACTGGCGTTGGCGACAATACTAAACACCAGCGTTAAGGGGAGGCAGACCGTTTTTCTGGACCCCCTTCTCCCTACTGTTTTGCCCCACTAGTTTTAAGATTAAAAGATGTTTGCCCCATTAGTTAGTCGATTTTAAGACCTTTCGCCCCATTTCGTTGTCAATTTTAAGACCTTTCGTGCCATTTAGGCGTCAATTTTTTCCTGGCGAGCGATAGCGAGCCTGCAATTTTAAGAGGAACCGGCCTAAGGCCGGGACATTTTTCTACCGAAAAATGAACACATTTATCTTGAAGGGGGGGGGGGGGGGTGTCTAGGGTGTGTTTTTCTAAGTTTGATGGAGGTCTAGGGAGGAAACTAAAAAAAATATATATATGAATAAATGAATTATTATGTTACCTCCACCAACCGACTTTACTCCTAAACTCAATTAATGAAATCAACAAATACATTAATAGACCAAACAAACGGCCAGTCTCCTCTTAATATTCATCTTGTATTACCGGGGATCACTACGGTAGCCAGGATTGAACTCACCAAAGGAAAGATATTATTGGCTCTCACTTGGTCGGCACGTTGTCAGTATTGAAGTGTTGGCTCATCCAGACGACTGTATAATATATATATATATATATATATATATATATATATATATATATATATATATATATATATATACCGGTATATATATATCAATTATTTGTCTTATCCAGACGACTATATCTTGTATATTTTGTAATTTTGTTTCACTGCGTTCTCTTATAGCCTAATTCGTGTAATCTTTAGGCTAGCATATTGCAGTTGAGTATATGTACACGCTTAGATTAATATTGCGGTTGAGTATATGTACACGCTTAGATTAATATTGCGGTTGAGTATATGTGCACGCTTAGATTAATATTGCGGTTGAGTATATGTGCACGCTTAGATTAATATTGCGGTTGAGTATATGTACACGCTTAGATTAATATTGCGGTTGAGTATATGTGCACGCTTAGATTAATATTGCGGTTGAGTATATGTGCACGGTTAGATTAATATTGCGGTTGAGTATATGTACACGCTTAGATTAATATTGCGGTTGAGTATATGTACACGCTTAGATTAATATTGCGGTTGAGTATATGTGCACGCTTAGATTAATATTGCGGTTGAGTATATGTACACGCTTAGATTAATATTGCGGTTGAGTATATGTGCACGCTTAGATTAATATTGCGGTTGAGTATATGTACACGCTTAGATTAATATTGCGGTTGAGTATATGTACACGCTTAGATTAATATTGCGGTTGAGTATATGTACACGCTTAGATTAATATTGCGGTTGAGTATATGTGCACGCTTAGATTAATATTGCGGTTGAGTATATGTGCACGCTTAGATTAATATTGCGGTTGAGTATATGTGCACGCTTAGATTAATATTGCGGTTGAGTATATGTGCACGCTTAGATTAATATTGCGGTTGAGTATATGTGCACGCTTAGATTAATATTGCGGTTGAGTATATGTGCACGCTTAGATTAATATTGCGGTTGAGTATATGTACACGCTTAGATTAATATTGCGGTTGAGTATATGTGCACGCTTAGATTAATATTGCGGTTGAGTATATGTGCACGCTTAGATTAATATTGCGGTTGAGTATATGTGCACGCTTAGATTAATATTGCGGTTGAGTATATGTACACGCTTAGATTAATATTGCGGTTGAGTATATGTACACGCTTAGATTAATATTGCGGTTGAGTATATGTACACGCTTAGATTAATATATAGTATTCGAGACTGGATAATGATCGTAGGCTTGTGCATAAACCTTTAACGTCTTGATAGCGTAATGGTTAGTGCGCGGAATTCCGGTGTGAGCGTCCTAGGCTCGAATCCTAGTACCACATGTATTAATTAAGTTAATTGATTTCATTAATTAGGTTTATTTGTAAGTTTGTTGGTGGGATGGTGATAATTTGAATACAAGGCAGCCATGTCAAAACACCGGATTTCCAATATGGTGGCCATAAAATGAAAGAATGGCATAATTCCCGCTAGACGACTCCGCTGCCGGCTCACCATCTTTATATTAAGGGGAGATGGGCCATTTTTCGGGACCCCCTACTCTCCCATGTTTAGCCCCATTAGTTTCAGATTTTAAGAAGTTCTACCCATTAGTCTGGTGCTTTTAAGACTTTTCACCCCATTTCTTTGTCAATATTTGGACATTTCGTGCCATTTAGGTGTCGATCTTTTTCCTGGTGAGCGATAGCTAGCCTGTAATTTTAGAAGGAATCGGCCTTCAGCCGATAATTTTTTTACCGAAAAATTTACAAATTTATCTTGAAAGGGGGTCTAGAGTATATTTGTTTAATGCTTAATGGAGGTCTAGCGAGGGAACTCAAAAATATATTAATAAATAAATACATAAACCCAAAACCAAGCACTACCCCTTTAACTGGTGGGTTCATAACAGTGTAATGGCCGCAGCAGTTTGGAGGTTTAGGGCGCCGTAATAAACCTCGAGATATTTCGGTCCGTTTTGGGGGCAGGATGCGGCGGGGGTTTATAGGTCAAGCTGATTATGGCTGAGGGAAGAGGGGAGCAAACTGTGGCTGAGACAATGTACTAACTTTCTAAACCTATGATTCAATGGTGGTGTTGGGGGGGGGGGGGGGGGGGGGGGGGGTCATCTGGAATATTATTAGGGAGGGATCTTCTCTTAACTCACTCTCTCTCTCTCTCTCTATATATATATATATATATATATTATATATATATATATATATATATATATATATATATAATATATATATATATATATATATATGTATATATATATATATATATATATATATATATATACGCACGCTGAAACACAAACTCATAAAAATACACAACAAGCTCGGCAATTATAGTAACCAGGTTTTCCTCGCTCTTAAGCTGTCAAAGATCATCATTATGTAACTCACCGGAACGAACCACTCTATTAATCCACTACATATAAGGTCAACGTAACACCTGCAAAAAAAAATAAAAAAATAAAAAAAAATAACTATACAATCACCTCCAATATTATAAACCGGTAATACTGAACCAACTCTTGTAGTCACAATACATATTTTAACTTCGCTTTGGCACTGATTTAACCTTTGGACTACGAGAAAATGTGTCTGAACTTAATTATATATCAGCGGGTGGTAATTAAAAGAAAAACAAATCATGGGATCCTATCTCTTAAGGGAGCCCACCTCGCTTTTTTTCTCTTTCTCTCCCTCTCTCTTTGGCTTGTATCCATTCGGCCCCATTCAACCTACTGTTTTTAAGATGTTAAGATTTTGAGAGAGAGAGAGAGAGAGAGAGAGAGAGAGAGAGAGAGAGAGAGAGAGAGAGAGAGAGAGAGAGAGAGAGAGAGAGAGAGCATGGGTGGAGATGAGTGTGGAGATTATGTGAAGTGGGTAGATATGAGTAAATGTGGAGTGGATGGGTGTAGCAATAGATGGAGAAGGTTGGTGTGGGAGTAGAAGGGAGTTTGGGAATGTGAGTATATGTGTAAAGGGTGGGTGTGTGGGAGGGTAGAGTTCGGGGGGTGAGTATATATGTAAAGGGTGGGTGTGTGGGAGGGTAGAGTTTGGGGGGTGAGTATATATGTAAAAGGGTGGGTATATGGGAGGGTAAAGTTTGGGGGGTGAGTATATATGTAGAGGGTGGGTGTGTGGGAGGGTAGAGTTTGCGGGGGTGAGTATATATGTAAAGGGTGGGTGTGTGGGAGGGTAGAGTTTGGGGGGGTGAGTATATATGTAAAGGGTGGGTATATGGGAGGGTAAAGTTTGGGGGGGTGAGTATATATGTAGGGAGGGGGTGTGTGGGAGGGTAGAGTTTGGGGGGGTGAGTATATATGTAAAGGGTGGGTATATGGGAGGGTAGAGTTTGGGAATGTGAGTATATGTGTAAAGGGTGGGTATATGGGAGGGTAGAGTTTGGGGGGGTGAGTATATATGTAGAGGGTGGGTATGTGGGAGGGTTAGAGTTTGGGGGGTGAGTATATAAGTAGAGGGTGGGTGTGTGGGGGGGTAGAGTTTGGGGTGTGTGAGTATATGTATAAAGGGTGGGTGTGTGGGAGGGTAGAGTTTGGGGGGGGGGGGGGTGAGTATATGTGTAAATGGTGGGAGGGTGGAAGTGGGAGGGAGTAAAAGGGTATGAGTATATATGTTAAGGGTCGGTGGGTGGGTATGGGTGGCAGGGTGTGTGTGTGACTAGGTGGGTGGGTGTGAGTGAGAGGCACCCATACACCACCATTGTTCGCCTCTCCATTGTTATGCTCCGTGACCTGACCATCACTGTTATTAAGGTCACTATCCTCTCTACTATGCCACCACCACCACTACCACCACAACACTACCTCCATCACCAACCACCACCATCACCACCACCACCACCACCACAACAACAACGCTACCTCCATCACCACCACAACACTGCCACCAGCACCAGCACACTATCTACCTCTTCACCATACCACCACCACCACAACAGTACCTCTCTCTTAACCACACCACCACCATCACCCTCTTCACCACAACATCTTACTCAGCACCAAACCTAGACCAGTGGAATTAAATCCTAATTAAAACAAAAAAATTGCAAAGTATAATGATAAAAAAAACTGGCTATACTGTGGAGAAGGAGTCTAGTAAACCAAAGCACTACCCAAAAACTATCGCCCGGTAGCCTTAACTTCTCACATCATTAACAAGTCCTACCAGGCAAAATTGCATCATTCATGAAAGCAAACAGGCTACACAAATACCGGTCAAGTGGGTTCATAGCGGGAAGATCGTGTCTCTCATAACTATTAGAATATTATAAAAATATTTTTGAATCCCGAAAAGAAAGGAAAAAACATGGCTATCGTGTACACTGACTTGCGAAGGCATTTCATAAATGTGATCAGGGTATAATCCTCCACAAACTTAAGGGGGTAGTGCTTGTTGTTTGGCCTATATATTTATTTATTAACTATATGTTTTAGTTTCCTCGCTAGACCTCCATCAAGCTTAACAAAACACCCCCTAGACCCCTTTTCAAAATAAATTGTTCAGTAGAACAAAATTCCGGCCGAAGGCCGGTTCCTTAAATTGTTCAGTAGAACAAAATTCCGGCCGAAGGCCGGTTCCTTAAAACATTACAGGCTCACTATCGCTTGCCAAGAAAAGATCGATAGCTAAATGGCATGAAAGGTCTTAATATTGAACAAAACATGGCGAAAGGTCTCAAAATCGCTAAACTAACGGAACGAACATCTTAAGATCTCAAAACTAATACGCTAAACATAAGGGAGAAGGGGGTCCAGAAAAAGCGACTACTCCCCCTTAACGTAAAAGGAATCACAAGTAAAATTGGAAGTTAGATTTACAACTTCCTCGTAAAGCGGAGGCCATCGGTAGCAGTTTACCAAGCCATATCTAAGCCTTAGTTCCCCAAGGAACAGTGCTGGCACCCCTCCTTTCCTCATTCAAATTGATGACATTATTTACAAACACAAGGCACAGTTCTAACAGTGTCATCCTTTGCAGATGACACAAACCTAAGTATGAAAGTAAACACACAGGACTTAAATTGCTTCAAGCTCCTTGAGATAGGCTCTCTGTCACTCTTTCAACTTTGGGGGAGACCCTTGTTATAGCCAGATGTGCCTTGTTTTCTCCTTCATATGCATACCCAAATACAACAGATACCTCGCAGCACAACAATTGGGAGTAGCAGAATATTGTTAAGGAAAATGATACATCAGTCATCAATGTAATTATCACCTAGATCATCTAAGTACCGTTCAAATTTCGCTAGATGTTTTGCAAACTACTCTTGGAAATTTATCACTATTGAAGATAACTCTAATAAGATAAAAACAATGGAAGGAAATGGGAGATTACTAGAAAAAAACGAATTATGGGAAATCTCAAGAGATAAACATAGGCCTAATGAGGATGATAATGATGATGATGATAAAAATAATGAAGATGATGAACAAGGATGATGATGATGGCATATTATTGCATATTGACAGTAAAATACGAAAGACATAAATATTTGTTCTTAAATATCTAGTTGGTCACAAAGACTGGTCAGCTTGGTGAATTATTCAAGCCTTAATCTGTTTTCGTTAAATAGTGTACTAAGTCTAATTGGATGTATGAACGTTTTTACATTTTATTTTGCGTGACATATGGAATAAGTTAATAAGTTTGTTTATATTAGAATTTAGTGCGTTACTATTAATTATATACAATCATTAATTGTAAGCTTTACTCGGTTTCTATCCATGAATTAATCAATTGTCGATAATGAAACTGTAGAATACTTATTTTACTGCTTCTATATATAGGAGGGGCAATAAATAATGAAAAATATGAGAGAGAGAGAGAGAGAGAGAGAGAGAGAGAGAGAGAGAGAGAGAGGAGCCATTATAAGTGATGGACTCGCGTATAAAATGTTTATGACGGTGGTCTGGTAAGGGGGAGAAGAGAGAGGAGAGGAGAGGAGAGGAGAGGAGAGGAGAGGAGAGGAGAGGAGAGGAGAGAAGAGAAGATAAGAGATGAAAGAGAAGAAAATGAGAAGAGAGAAGAGAATATAAGAGAGAAAAGAAGATAAGGGAGAGAAGAGAAGAGAAGAAAAAAAAAGAGAAGATAAGAAAGAGAAGAGAAGAGAAGAGAAGACAAGAGAAGAAAAGAGAGAAGATACAGAGAAGAGAGGATAATAGAAGATAAGAAAAGACATGAGAGGAGAAGAGAAGAGAGAACAAGAAGAAAGATAAATATAGACAACATTAACTGAAAAGGAAATAATGAGAAGTGAATGATGAAGGAAAGAGAAGGAGGGAGATGGTAAGAATAGAGAAGAAGAGAAGTAAATACATTAACTGACAGAGAAATAAAAAAAGTGAAGGATAAAGAAAAGGAGAGAAAAAAGAGAAGAGAAAAAAGAGAAAACAGGAGAGGAGAGAAAATAGAAAACAGGAGGAAAGAAGAGAGAAAAGATAAAACAGGAGAAAAGAGAGAAAACAGAAAACAGGAGAGGAGAGAGAAAACAGAAAACAGGAGAGAAGAGAGAAAACAGAAAACAGGAGATAAGAGAGAAAACAGGAGAGAAGAGAGAAAACAGAAAACAGGAGAGAAGAGAGAAAACAGAAAACAGGAGAGAAGAGAGAAAACAGAAAACAGGAGAGAAGAGAAAAAAAAACGAGAGAGAAAATAGAACAAAATAAGACAAAGAGAGCGAGAGAGAGAGAGAGAGAGAGAGAGAGAGAGGAGAGACCTGTATAATGTCGGTTTCTCCTAAATTACAGGCTTGCTTTCGTTCACCAGGAATAAATAAGTCGACACCTAAATGGCACAAAACATCATAATTTTGACAAAGAAATGGGGCGAAAGGTAACACAAAACAAACGTCAAACTAATGGGGCGAACACAAATCTCAAAACAAATGGGGTTAAACATAAGGGAGAAAGGAGTCCAGCAAAAAAAAAAAAAAAAAAAAAAAAAAAAATCCCCATAAAGGTTGGATCGCAGAAGCCAAGACACAGACATATGGGAAACGTGTGAAAATTACCCCCTTCATTACCAGTTCTGGCTATTAATAGACGATTAGATTTAGGTTAAGAAAAGCCTCCAGCAGTTAACGGGCTTCGAATACTCTTAATTAACCCTTTTTACTATCACTTATTACTATCATAGGCCGGTTTTCTGGACCACTTTCTCCCTCATGTTTAGCCCCATTAGTTTTCAGATGTTAAGATGTTTGCTCCATTAGTTAGTCGATTTTAAGACCTTTCGACCCATTTCTTTGTCAATATTTAGACCTTTCGTGCTATTTAGGTGTCGATTTTTCCCCTGGCGAACGATAGTGAGCCTGTAATGTTGGAAGAATCCGCCTTCGGCCGGACCATTTTTCTACCGAAAAATTTCCAAATTAATCTAGAAGGGGGATCTAATGGATGTTTTTTTTTTTTTTTTTTTTTTTTTTTTTTTTTATGGAGGTCTAGGGAGGAAACTAGACAAATAATGAATACATGCAAAAATCGCTCAAAAAGTGCACAAAATCGTCAAAATATAGCTAGAATAAAACTAAAAAGACGTTGCCGGAACATAAGGGGTTAATAGATTGCCGAAATAGAAGGGAATATACACGAAAAGAAAACAAAAATGTATACAATAAACATACTCCTGAAAGGTAGAGAATCTATTTATTGTCAGACACCTTGATCTATGAGGGGGTGGCCACAAATGAATCACCACCATGCACCCCAATCATTAGTTAGAAGGCGCCCATCCTTCCACCCAATGCCACACCTCTCAATTCCATCAATCCCCCTCACTCTCGGTCTGCCTATCCCTCTCTGCCCTTCCACATCACCATGTGACTCCACACGCACTTCTCAGGTACCTTTACTTCCACCCCTTCCAGCCTTGATTTATGTCTCTCCTAGAAGAATACGAGAAAGGTAGTGGAGAGAATAATTATTGGATTGTGTAGAAATTGGCGAGGTCAACCTGATAAAAAATCTTAAATGAGAAGGAAGACAGGAACAAAAACAAATAAAAACAAAGACCCAAGATGTACCATAATGTAGAGATAAGAAAACACCTTATTTGGGGAGAGATAAGGATGACAGGAAAGACAAATTAATGATAATAACAAAGATCCAAGATATAATGTAAAGATAAGAAAAGAGCTGTGTGTGTGTGTGTGTGTTTTTTTTTTTTTGTTTTTTTTTTTTTTTGGATGGGGATATAAACATACACGTGAGTTAAAGAGGGGGAAGGTGAGGGGGTAAAGAAATGAGACCAACTTCTAATGGTTACGGAAGTTATAAAATAGGAAGATGGGAGGCTGCAAGAAGTTTACGAGACAAAATCCAGAAACAAGAAATTTGCCCCGAAAAATGAAGAGATTCTGTGAGACATGGCAGCAATTTACGATGACAAGGACTGAGAAATACGAGCAGCAGCAAAATTATGAGTGAAATGAACAAGTCAGGTGTAGCACATACATTAACACCTTTGTCTCAGAAAGGTATACTTCCTAAGCTGAACATTCGTAAGGTAATATATATATATATATATATATATATATATATATATATATATATATATATATATATATACAGTATATATACTGTATATAGTCTAGAACACTGGCCAGCTTGAGTTAATTATCATACTGTATCATAATTATATAAAGTATAGCCTTGTCTATAAAGAACTAAAGTTACAATGCATCTTTCTGACGTTATAGCTATTATAGAACCTTGCCTATTATGGGTTGAGAGTTATTATACCTTACTTGATCTTATAGCAAATCTGCATAATTGCCTATCATTAGATAGATATGTTATCCATTACCTGGTCCTATGATTATCCTATAATTCAGTCTATCAAACTTTAAGATTATTATAGCTCACTTGATTGCATAGCTAAGGTTAAATCTTGACCAATAATAGTTACGATATATATACTGCATCTTACCTGATGTCATAGCTAATACAGCACGTAGGCCATCATGAATTATAGTTATTACGATGTACCACATATTATAGCAAACAAATCTAAATAAATAAAACAAATCAAAACAAATAAAAATACATCAAAACAAATCAAAACGAATATAAACAAATAAAAAACCATCATTAGACGATTTATTAAGGCTGCAGGATATCTCAAATAATCCTTCCAGCCGCCATATATCCTTCCAAAGCTTCATGCCATTGACAACGGCACAGGAGGGGTTAACATATTGCGGCGAGCCAAGTGAAGATAGAAGACAGTTTGGGGCAGGGAAATAATGGCCTGCCCTAAAGAGAGAGAGAGAGAGAGAGAGAGAGAGAGAGAGAGAGAGAGAGAGAGAGAGAGAGAGAGAGAGAGAGAGAGAGAGAGAGATTAAAGATAGTCGAATTACCAAGATGAATGGCGGAGGGGGGGGGGGGGGGGGGGGGGGCATTATTAGGCAGGTAGGTAGGTAGGGTAGGACCGGATGTGGGGCATTACGGAGATGAGTGACGGGGCGAGAGATAAAGAGGGGGAGGAGGAGAGGTAGAGGGGGGAGGGGGTGGGAATGAGGAAGAGGGGGGAGGGGGGGGGAGAGGCTGGAGGCTGGAAGAACGTGAGAAAGAAGGAAGGGAGCGAGATGGAGCGAATGAAAATGTGTGAAGGGAAGAATACAAACTTGTAGACGAGAAAGAGTCTAGAGATGGAGAGAATGAAAGAATGTGGGAAAGAAAGAAGAAGACAAGAAGAATGCAAGGAAGATTGGAAGTGATAGCAAATAGAGCTAGAAGGGGGGCTGCTAGGGGAGGGGAAGGTGGAAAAGGGGGTGACCGAACGTGACAAAGAAAGAGGGAGCTGGAGAGACGAGAAGAACGTAGGCAAAAAGTAAGTAGATTGGAAGAATGTAAAAGGAGGGGCCTAAATGGAAGTAAGGAAGTTATAAGAGGACTGTATGAATGAGAGAGAGAAACACGAGGATTGGGAAAAATAACAAAATGGAGGGAAATGGATTAAAAAAAAAAAAAAAAAAAACTTGGATGGACATAACAAAAGAAGGCAACTACAGCAACTACATCCCTTGATTTTGGCCCTGTCACTCTTTCAACTATGGGGGAGGCACTCGTTATAGGCAGTTCTGCCTTTTGCCTCCCTCAATCACATAGAAAAAAAGAAAAAAAAAACGGAAGGACGTGAGAGAGAAGAGGGTTGATGAGGCTTTGTTTATGTGAATTAGGGAGACAAAAAGCAAAACTACCTGTGACGAGTGCCTCCCCCCCGAATTGAAAGAGTGACAGGGCCAAAATCAAGGAAAGTACGAGCCAAAATGCTTGGACATACGGGAGCTTGAATCAATTTAATTCATAGGATGTAGGAACGTAAGTCAAAAGATGTAGGAACGTAAGTCAAAAGATGTAGGAACGTAAGTCAAAAGATGTAGGAACGTAAGTCAAAAGATGTAGGAACGTAAGTCAAAAGATGTAGGAACGTAAGTCAAAAGATGTAGGAACGTAAGTCAAAAGATGTAGGAACGTAAGTCAAAAGATGTAGGAACGTAAGTCAAAAGATGTAGGAACGTAAGTCAAAAGAGTACCGTAGCGAGTGAACGTGAGAATGGGCTGCAAGACGTGGTACAGAAAGAAGGAAGGATGTAAGAACGTGATGCAGGGGATCAGGAGAACGTAAGAGAGAAGAAGACTGGGAGAACATAATAGAAGAGAACAGAAGGAACGTGGGAACCAAGAAGGAGACTTTAACTTCGGCCTTCTATATAGAAGGCCGTGCTTTAAGGGGAGGGTTTTAGTTGATTGCCTAGACTTCCATCAAGCTTAAAATTACTCCCCCTTGACCCCCTTTCAAGATAAATTTGTAAATTTTTCGGTAGAAAAATGTGCCGGCCGAAGGCCGATTCCCCTTAAATTACAGGCTCGCTATCGCTCGCCAGGAATTTTTTTACACCTAAATGGCACGAATGGTCTTGAAATTGACAGAAATGGGGCGAGGGTTCTTAAAATCGCCAAACTAATGGGGCGAACGTCTTAAAATCTCAAAAGCAATGGGGCTAAACATGAGGGAGAAAGGGGTAAATAAAACAATCCCTCAAGTGGAAATCTCCCCTTAACCCCTTCTGTACCGGTGACGTCGTTTTGGCCCTGCTTTTAACTTTATTCTGGCTACTATTAGACGATTATATTAAGTTTCCAAAGAGCCACCAGCAATATAGAGCCTTCGAGCCACCAGCAATATAGAGCCTTCGAGCCACCAGCAATATAGAGCCGTCGAACTACCGTACCTCTCTTAACTATTTTTACTACCACAGATCCTTCTTAAGCTGCACAAAATCGTCTACTTTCTTTTCAGCGTTAATTATTGCATATGCAAAGACAACATTAGTGTGTACAGTTAACCCCTTCAGCACCATGACGTCATTTTAACCTTAAATCTGGCTAACAATACACGATTTTATGCAGTTTAAGAAGAACCTATGCTATTCGGGGAGGGTTATTGGAGATCGATTTTACCCCTTTGAGCCCTAGAGGTAGATCATAAACTAAAGAATATCGTCTAATGGTAACCAGTTTATGATGGAAATTACGTCATGGTGCTGAAGGGGTTAATATTATGTCTCTTTGAAGTGATACAATGGCTATATGCAAAGATAGTTATAGTTTATAGTTCAAATTATGGTTTGGGAAGTGGTCAAATGGGCGACACAATATTGTTTCATGTTAATTTTCTGTTATTCCTTCTCATATGCTCCGGTTGGACACCCTGATGAGAAGTACCTGATATGGAAGGAGAGGGGCTGTGGGAATACGAAGAGAGGAAAGGTCGTAAGAAAGAAATAGGGGAATTGGAAGAATGAGAGAACACAAGGAAATTACATGACTGGAAAACGATAATAAAGAAGAGACCAGCGACAATAGGTAAGAGTAAAGCCGCTGTCACACGAGCGCTTTTTCCGTCAATTTTCCAAGAGCAAGTTTTTTCTAGTATTATTTCCGTACATTTTCGCACTGGTATCGGTAACTAGATTGAAGGTAGATTATGTTAGGTGGCTGAATTCTGATAAAATGTAATTTTGTAAGCTTCCAGACCATAATTGCCCGTAAAAATTGCTCGAAAAAGGGCTCGTGTGACTCCGGCTTAAGAAAGAAGGGATTTGTATACAACGGATGAACGCGAGACAAAATAACTGGGGAAGGTGGCTGGAAGAATATATGAACAAAGTGGATTGCAAAAACAAGAGAAGATAATGATCTCGGGAAAACAGGGAAATAATGAACAAATAAGGACTATATATAGTGGACAAAATTAACAAAACTAAGACTGAGAAGACTAGAACATGTGAGAAATGAAAATATATACAATTTGACAGGAAAACAAAATATTTAAAGATTCAAATGTCGCCCAACGTAAAAATTGGCACTCAATTTATCAGCGACAATAAAATACCCGGTACAGCGTCATCATAAAATTGTGGGTTTCCAGACAACCAACCTTGACCAGACAGCAATCTCAAATCCTACAAAAAGTGTGGGTTGGCTTTGAAGATCTGCGTAAATGATAGGGTTAAGAGAGCCATTAGCCCGCCCCAACCCAACCCTTACATAACGTAAACAAACTCTACCTACCCTAAAAAACATGACACAGGGTAACTTATCTTCGCCTACCCTGGACATCTACAGGTGAATGTGTACTGCCAATTTTACACACCTTGATTTTAGGCCATTCTGTTTTCTATGTGTATGAAGGAGACAAAAGGCAAAGCTGTCTGCAACAAGTGTCTCCACCAAAGTAACAAGAGTGACAGAGAGACAAATTCAAGGTACGTTAGAGTCAAATATTTGTTGGTGTATTGGAAAGAATGTGGTGTGCTTGTATAGTGTTTAATGAATAGGAGGAGGTGTTTGTGAGAGCTACCTGGATTACTCTCTATGTAGGTGAGAAACAAACAGAAACAGTGAGGGAAGCCAGACAAATGAAACAGGAGTTCCAGCAACTCCTTATCATATGCCTATGAGGCTTCCCCTGAGTATTCCCCTGCTCGATTATATAGTGTAATAAAGATTGGATACCCGGTAGTGTGAATGGAAAACAATCGTAGAACTTATTATCCTAAGACTAACCGTTCGGATTTTTACAATTATGAGAGGTAGAAAGTATTGTTGTTGTTATTGTTGTTGTTGTTGATGCGTTTATTTCATACTAGCCGGTAGAAATGATTGAATATAATATTATATAATAGTTAATAAAACTCATTTAGTCCAAATAAGTAAGCAAATATGAGGAAGACAAAAACAAAATTTAACACTTAATGCAATATGTGTTGCTAAATACTCTTGATAGTGAACATACATGATTCTATGTTGCTATTGAAGGCATTTGTCTTGGTTTATGACAATTTAATATACCTGTAAATGTTTTATATAACACATTGGTAGCGCTCACGAATAAAATAGTTTGTGTCTTTATTTTTCGTATATAGTACAAAGGAGTACAAAGGAAATCAAGCAACAACAGGTCTAGTGACCCTTCTAGGCTGCTTGTCCTCCAAAACACTGAGGATCAAGTGTCCAAACAGTGGTTTAGAGTGGGTAAGGGAACATTGGAAAGGGAACTACTG
The DNA here is from genome assembly GCA_032716605.1 of Paralithodes platypus. Classification (NCBI taxonomy): domain Eukaryota; kingdom Metazoa; phylum Arthropoda; class Malacostraca; order Decapoda; family Lithodidae; genus Paralithodes; species Paralithodes platypus. Next base: position 28,180,027 of record CM064522.1, on the reverse strand, counting down.
CCCTGGAACTAATGTCCGTGGCAGGACTAGGAAGTTAGTAGGGGACAGATGGGTTAGTAACTGAGGGGAGGATAAAATAAAGTTATTCATTTACAAACGCAGTCAGTCGCGGGTTTGATGCGAGATATTTGTCTAGGAGTTTAAATTAATCAACGGTGCTGCAGTCTATAACGTCTCGGGGAAGCCCATTCCACAAGTTGACAACTCGATTGAAGAAGAAATTCTTAGATTCGTGTGAGTTAAAAGATTTACCAATAATTTTGCAACCGTTTCCCCGCGTGTAATTAGATTGGTCGATAGTGAAGTACTTACTACAGTTCATATTGTCGATGCCTTTGATAATTTTGAACACTTGAATTAAGTCACCTCTTAATCTGCGCTGGGTTAAAGGAAATAGATTTAATTCTCTAAGACGCTCTTCGTATGGTTTGTTCTTTAGGCTAGGTATCATTTTGGTAACTCTACGTTGAACTCGTTCTAGCTTGTTTATGTCTTTTTGGTAATAAGGGCACCAGCATTGAACGCAGTTCGTACACTCAGATGCCATAGTCTCTAGCCCACTCATTAGAATTCGTGGACCCCCTATGTTTATATTTATGCAATTCGTAGACTCCCTATGTGTTTGTTTATGCAATTCGTAGACTCCCTATGTGTTTGTTTATGCAATTCGTAGACTCCCTATGTTTATATTTATGCAATTCGTGGACCCCCTATGTTTATATTTATGCAATTCGTAGACCCCCTATGTTTATATTTATGCAATTCGTGGACCCCCTATGTTTATATTTATGCAATTCGTAGACCCCTATGTTTATATTTATGCAATTCAAATATATAGATTGATATTTTGATAGAACTATCTTTTCAATAAATAATATAGGCTATTTAGTTTTGTAGTTCATGTATAGCAAATATATATTCATAAATTCGTGTCCAGTGATATAATTCCATACTTAGAAATAAGTGAAGTGCAGGAAATATTATGAGTGGGCCAGAGACTGTGGCATCAGAGTGGGCCAGAGACTGTGGCATCAGAGTGGGCCAGAGACTGTGGCATCAGAGTGGGCCAGAGACTGTGGCATCAGAGTGCACAAACGTATACTTATTTCACATTTCCTTTACTTACTTATCTTTATGTTACGTTAAAGATATATATATCTAGCTTTTCAGTCACTAAATCATCCTCATGAGTTAAGGCGAGGTTTTTAGTTTGTTCCCTAGAGTTCCATCAAGCATTAAATTATACCCTCTAGACCCCCTTTCAAAGATATATTTGTATATTTTTCGGTAGAAAAATGTCCCGGCCGAAGGCCGGTTCCTCTTAAATTACAGACTCGCTATCGCTCGTCAGGAAAAACTCGACACCCTAATTGCACGAAAGGTCTTAACAAATGGATAAAAATGGGCGAAAGTTCATAAAATCGCCAAAATATTGGAGCAAACGTCTTAAAATATCAATAGCAATGGGGCTACACATGAGGGAGAAAGGGGTCCAGCCAAAAAAATCCCTCAAGCGGAAATCTCTCCTTAAGAAAGCAAACAAAACACATACTCGTAAAAGCAGGATGGCGAGTTGAAGATGGTTGGACTCACGAAGGTAGAACACTAATAAGTCAGGCTAGCCAAACAAAAAGATAATGATGCAACATGGAGGTAAAGATAAGAAGTAATGGGTAGGGTGATGACATAGAGAGTCCAAATGAATGGGACAAAATAAGACCAGTAAAAAAAAAAAAAAAATATATATATATATATATATATATATATATGCAAAATGTAGTTAAAGACACGAAATAATGGGTAGGATGATGGCATGAAGAATACAAATAAATTAAACAAATGAATTGCAAAAACAAAAACAAAATCGTGCAAGCGAGAAAAGGGGCCGGAAATGACGTAAGCAGCCCGGGAAACACCACAAGTAATAATACAGCATGTTTGGGTGAAATAATACAGCATGTTTGGGTGAAATAATACAGCATGTTTGGGTGAAATATACAAGGAAATGAGTATACTAGATTTGAGGAGGTACCGTAGGTGTTATCTTTTGGGGTAATTTTTGTTTTGTTTTATTATATATTTTTTATATTTTTTATTTATTTATTATATTTTTTTATTTTTTTCCCTAGACCTCCATTAACTTAAAAAAATAAATAAAAACATCCCAAGATCCCCCTTCTAAATATATGTGTACATATTTTCGGTAGAACGTTCTGTCCAAAGGCCGCTCCCTCTTAATTACATGCTAGCTATCACTTGCCAGGAAAAAGTCGACACCTAAATGAAACGAAATGTCTTAATACTGACAAAGAAATGGGTCCAGGTCTTAAAATCACCAAACTATTGGGCCGACTGTCTTAAAATAGGAGAAGCAATGGGGGCTAAACATGAGGGAAAAGAAGGGGGGGGGGGGTAGGGGCATAAAACAACAACCCTACCCCCTTTAAGTCATGAGCGGAGATGACACAGGCAGACAAGGTAGATCCCTGTGATTATATACATAGGACTGAGAACGGGTGTAATAAAGTTATCTATACATATATTATGAGTAGGCTACACATACGAGAAATAGTCGATCCAGAGAAACGGAAGATGAAGTAATTAAAAATAGTGAAACAATAAACAAAAACTGTGAAGTGGTAGACTAAATAATAACAAGAATGATGATGCAAAGAGATGATTTGTTGATAAGATTATGGACGAAGATTCGTTAAGGGGAGATGTGTCTTTTATCTCTAGATCCCCTTCTCCCTCATGGTTAGCCCTATTAGTTTTCAGATTTTTAGGATGTTTGCCCCATTAGTTTGTCGATTTTAAGACCTTCCGCCCCAATTCCTTGTCAATATGAAGACCTCTCGTGCTATTTAGGTGTCCATTCTTTTCCTGGCGAACGATAGTGAGCCTGTAATGTCATAAAAAATGACATAAAAATTTACAATTTAATCAAGAAGGTGAATCTAATGGATTTTTGTATTTTTTAGTTTGATGGAAGTCTAGGGAGGAAACTAGGCAAATAAGTAATATATAAAAAAGTCGACAAAAAAGTTCCCCCCTCCCCTTAAGAAGGGGAGCAGATGGCAGAAAATTAACAATAGCATGGAAATTGAGGCGAGATATGTATTAATTAAATAATGAACGAAGATCAAGTTTACACAGGTTAAAACATATATATATAAATATACAGCATAGAATGTCAATAAGGTAGTCAGGGATATTAAAGAACACCCCGTTATGAACATTAATCCTCCATTACAAATTAATGAAAGCACATGATCCTCCCGGGATTCGAACTCGGGACACCACACCCAGAACAACATAATCATCTAAACCATTACACCACCTACACAGTTAAAGGCTAAGTACACGATCACGATTAATATCAATTTTCGAATTCTGGATATCAATCTAATCATGTACTTAGACCCTACTTCTTTAGTGAAAGGAAAGAACAATGAATGGGGCCAAGATCACTGAGGACCGGCCTCGCTAGACATTAGTTCTTGAACCTATATAAATTAAGGAACACCACGTTCTTAACTTTAATCCTCCATTACAAACCCCAATGCACTAGAAAAAATTAATGAAAGCTTAATGACATACATAACAAATACTATATTTGTATTTAACATGTGTGATGCACATAAATAAAAGGGGATGTGTCGGATGGTTGAAAGCCACAGTTGCTCGCGCGTTTGGGGCTAGCAACACGTATTATGAAAAACATGTATCCTCCTTCATTCACTGTCCCCCCCCTTCACTCACTCAACCCCATAATTTGCCGGAGGATAACAGGTTTTTCACAATACGTAGACGGAGGTCTTTAAAAAAAAAAAAAAACAGAGGTAAAACACACATTAAAGAGTGTATTCCAGGGAGAGAAAAATTAAATACATTATACCAGAAGAAGTAAGATATTAATGTGAGATAGAGAAAACAATAACCCCTTCAGTTCCGGTGACGTCCTCTTCATTATATTCTGGCAACTATTAGACGATTTTATTCAGCTTAGGAAGGACGAATGCCAATGCATAACCTACAGCCTACGGTATCTCGAGTCACTCTTTTAGCTACGGTACCATATATCCTTTCGAAGCTTCGTAACATCGTGTACATGTAGCTGCAATCAAATAGGAAAGACGTCACCGGTACATAAAGGGTTAAGTAAGGAGCTAAGTAGGTTATGATGAGAACTAGAGACTTAAGGGGCTAGAGGCTTTTTTTTTTTTTTTTTGGTCTATTAATTCATGTATTCGCTTATTTTGTAGTTTCCTCGCTAGACCTCCATCAAGCTTAGACAAACACCCCCAAGACCCTATTCAAGATAAATTTGTAAATTTTTTCGGTAGAAGAATGTCCCGGCCGAAGGCCGATTCCTCTTAAAATTACAGGCTCGCTATCGCTCGCCAGGAAAAAATAGACCTAAATAGCACGAAAGGTCTAAAAATTGACAACGAAATGCGGCGAAAGGTGTTAAAATCGCCAAACTAATGGGCCAAACGTCTTAAAATATCAAAATTAATGGGGCTAAACACGAGGGAGAAAAAGGACCAGAAAAAACATATATATATATATATATATATATATATATATATATATATATATATATATATATAAGGAAGGGGCGATACGCGATACCATATAGGGATGAGAGATGGCAAAAAGTAAACAAGCAAATAATGGAGATTGGTGAGGCTATGATGAGAGAGAGAGAGAGAGAGAGAGAGAGAGAGAGAGAGAGAGAGAGAGAGAGAGAGAGAGAGAGAGAGAGAGAGAGAGAGAGAGAGAGAGAGAGAGAGAGAGAGAGAGAGAGAGAGAGAGAGAGCATAAACAAGAGACAGACAAGGAAAACTAAACACACTAAAATACATGAGTGATAATAATTGGTGGGAATTTGTTAGGCAGAGATAATGAAGAACAGATGGGAGTTAAGGGGAGGTTTTCATTTCATTTTTTTTTCTCGGACCCCCTTCTCCCTCATGTTTAGCCCCATTAGTTTTGAGATTTTAAGACGTTCGCCCAATTAGTTTCGCGATTATAAGACCTTTTGCCTCATTTCTGTCAATTTTAAGACCGTTCGTGCCATTTAGGTGTTGATTTCTTTCCCTCGATCTAAAGCAAGCGTGTAATTTAGAAGGAATCGGCCTTCGCCTGGGACATTTTTCTACCGAAAAATGTACACATTTATCTCGAAGGGAGATCTTCAGGATAATGTATCAAGCATGATGGAGATCTAGGGTGGAAACAACAACAATAAAGAAACAGTAATAAATTAACTAATAACTAAACTAAATAACATAAAAAATAAAAATAAATAATAATAAACTGAACTAAATAACATACCCCTAAGGAAGTAGAGAGGAATATAGATTAAGAAATAGAAATACAAAGGGAAGATATACCAACAATAAAGGAACGAAGCAGCGAGAGACAGCCCCCAGAGATGATGAGGGCTGGAGGAGAGAGGCTAACAACAAAGATGAAGAAGCAGTGAGAGATAGAGATAGGACTTCTGGGGATGAGAGATATGATACAGAGACAAGGACCACAGAGACAGTGACAGATATAGGACTACTGGGGATGAGAGATATGATACAGAGACAAGGACCACAGAGACAGTGACAGATATAGGACTACTGGGGATGAGAGATATGATACAGAGACAAGGACCACAGAGACAGTAACAGATATAGGACTACTGGGGATGAGAGATATGATATAGAGACAAGGACCACAGAGACAGTGACAGATATAGGACTACTGGGGATGAGAGATATGATATAGAGACAAGGACCACAGAGACAGTAACAGATATAGGACTACTGGGGATGAGAGATATGATACAGAGACAAGGACCACAGAGACAGTAACAGATATAGGACTACTGGGGATGAGAGATATGATACAGAGACAAGGACCACAGAGACTGACAGATATAGGACTACTGGGGATGAGAGATATGATACAGAGACAAGGACCACAGAGACAGTGACAGATATAGGACTACTGGGGATGAGAGATATGATACAGAGACAAGAAACACAGAGACAGTGACAGATATAGGACTACTGGGGATGAGAGATATGATACAGAGACAAGGAACACAGAGACGGTGACAGATATAGGACTACTGGGGATGAGAGATATGATACAGAGACAAGGAACACAGAGACAGTGACAGATATAGGACTACTGGGGATGAGAGATATGATACAGAGACAAGGAACACAGAGACAGAGATAGGACTACTGGGGATGAGAGATAAGTGGCAGAGACAAATAGATATATAACTACTAGGGGTGAGAGATAAGAGACAGTGGGGATGAGAGATAAGTGGCAGCCACAAGCAGATATATAACTACTGGAGATGAGAGATAAGAGACAGAGACAAGGAACACAGAGACAGAGAGAGAGACAGCTAGGACTACTGGGGATGAAAGATAAGATACAGAATCAAGGAAAGATGAGACACTTAGGTATAAATAATGATAGAAGGGTGAGAGATAAACAAGGAAAAGAAAGGAGATAATGAGACAAAGCGATGAAGGCTTGGAGATGGATATATGAGTCAAAGAAAGATGAGAGAATTGGGCATAAATAAAGCTACAAGGAAGAGAGAGATAAACAAGGAAAGAAATGAGATAATGAGACAAAAAGATGGAAATATGAGTCAAAGAAAGATGAGAGAGACTTGGATATAACTAAAGATACAAGGAAAAGAGATACGCCAGGAAAGAAACAAAGATACAAGGAAGAGAGAGATAAACAAGGAAAGACAAGGAGAGCTGCTGAGGGTCTTGAGAGATAAGTGCACCAGGTTCAGTGACTGCCTGAGGCCAATACCACTACCCCACCCCCACTACCACCCCTACCACCACTACCTTGCTCTATACCACCTCGGGGCACCACCTCCACCCCCCATAATTGTACTGTAATTACTGTCTTCCACTTTACTATAACCTTCTGCTGCTTCACCATACCCCTCCACCATCACCATCACCATCACAGCCCCTCCATAATACACTACCTGCCTCACCATACCCACCACTATCACCACCATCACAGCCTCCCTAATACACTACCTGCCTCACCATACCCACCACCATCACAGCCTCCCTAATACACTACCTGCCTCACCATACCCACCACCATCACTACCACAGCCTCCCTAATACACTACCTGCCTCACCACCATCACAGCCTCCCTAATACACTACCTGCCTCACCACCATCACAGCCTCCCTAATACACTACCTGCCTCACCATACCCACCACCATCACTACCACAGCCTCCCTAATACACTACCTGCCTCACCATACCCACCACCATCACTACCACAGCCTCCCTAATACACTACCTGCCTCACCACCATCACAGCCTCCCTAATACACTACCTGCCTCACCATACCCACCACCATCACTACCACAGCCTCCCTAATACACTACCTGCCTCACCACCATCACAGCCTCCCTAATACACTACCTACCTCACCATACCCACCACCACCACCACCATCACAGCCTCCCTAATACACTACCTGCCTCACCACCATCACAGCCTCCCTAATACACTACCTGCCTCACCATACCCACCACCACCACCACCACCATCACAGCCTCCCTAATACACTACCTGCCTCACCATACCCACCACCATCACTACCACAGCCTCCCTAATACACTACCTGCCTCACCACTATCACAGCCTCCCTAATACACTACCTGCCTCACCACTATCACAGCCTCCCTAATACACTACCTGCCTCACCACTATCACAGCCTCCCTAATACACTACCTGCCTCACCATACCCACCACCACCATCACAGCCTCCCTAATACACTACCTGCCTCACCATACCCACCACCATCACTACCCCAGCCTCCCTAATACACTACCTGCCTCACCACCATCACAGCCTCCCTAATACACTACCTGCCTCGCCATACCCACCACCACCATCACAGCCTCCCTAATACACTACCTGCCTCACCATACCCACCACCATCACAGCCTCCCTAATACACTACCTGCCTTACCATACCCACCACCACCACCATCACAGCCTCCCTAATACACTACCTACCTCACCACCATCATAGCCTCCCTAATATACTACCTGCCTCACCATACCCACCACCATCACCACCACAGCCTCCCTAATACACTACCTGCCTCACCATACCCACCACCATCACCACCACAGCCTCCCTAATATACTACCTGCCTCACCATACCCACCACCATCACCACCACAGCCTCCCTAATACACTTCCTGCCTCACCATACCCACCACCACCACCACCACCACCACAGCCTCCCTAATATACTACCTACCTCACTATACCCACCACCACCACCACCACCACAGCCTCCCTAATATACTACCTGCCTCACCATACCCACCACCATCACCACCATAGCCTCCCTAATACACTTCCTGCCTCACCATACCCATCACCACCACCACCATCACAGCCTCCCTAATACACTACCTACCTCACCATACCCACCACCACCACCATCACAGCCTCCCTAATACACTACCTACCTCACCATACCCACCACCATCACCATCACAGCCTCCGTAATACACTACCTACCTCACCATACCCACCACCACCACCACCACCATCACAGCCTCCCTAATACACTACCTGCCTCACCATACCCACCACCACCACCACCATCACAGCCTCCCTAATACACTATACCTACATCACCATACCCACCACCATCACCATCACAGCCTCCCTAATACACTACGGTACCTACCTCACCATACCCTTCACCACCACCATACCCTCCACCACCATCACCATACCCACCACCATCACAGCCTCCCTAACACTCTACCTGCCTCACCATACACCTGCCTCACCATGCACCAGCTTCACTACACAAATGGCGCCTTTATCTATGCTACTACCCGAATCACCTCACCACTATATCACCATTAATACTCTAGGCCAAATAGTTTTTAGCTGTATTTTTTTTTTTCATTAAAATTGTTTCCTCACCAATTAACCATAATCGCATCTATTTTGTATTTACACTACCGGTACCTCATCACTAAATATATCCCTACCCCTACTCACTCCGGGCTCCACGACTGTAAACTAGCCTTGAAACGCGGCATGTTGCTCTCATAACCATTTCCTTATAGCTCTCCAACACTGCTCAATAATCGTTACAGATACTGTTAACCTTTTATATAATCTAACGCTTCCCTTAGTTTGACTTCAGGATAACAGTCATACCATTATTAAAATTAAGGAGAACACTTCCAAAAAACATGTTATTATACTGTATATTTATTATTATACTACATGTTATTATACTGTATATTTATTATTATACTACATGTTATTATACTGTATATTTATTATTATACTACATGTTATTATACTGTATATTTATTATTATACTACATGTTATTATACTGTATATTTATTATTATACTACATGTTATTATACTGTATATTTATTATTATACTACATGTTATTATACTGTATATTATCTTATTATACTAC